>JAGPXD010000007.1:1200000-1800000 GCA_020746995.1 Plectosphaerella cucumerina
AGGATCCGGGAAGCTTTCATCGAAGCACTCACTCTTGGCGTCTGCTGCCAATCAGAACTACTCGCGGTGCTACAACTCGCTGCAACAGCTGCACGCATACTGGGGCGGCGTGAAGTACATCCTGACTGCACTGGACCAGAAGTCGAAGGGTATATGGGACTGCGAGACGTATACAACCGAGGAATACGAGAGCACGAAAACACCGTCCGTTCACCGGGCATCCTTCACCAACGTCGCGCCAGGGGTCGAGGCGGGCTCGAACCCGACGTCACCCAACATCCCGCCGTTTGCATGGTCCCTGACAGGTGCAACCAACTCGCCAAATTCGAGCCTGACGGTCATGTACCAGAACATGCAGCAAGCCGGGACGAACCAGCTGTCTGGCCCTCGCAGCCGACCTTTCTCAGGCGGCGTGACACATCAAGCTTCCCGGCCTATTCATCATGACCACCAGCAGCCGATGTACCCGTCAGCTTTCCCACAGCAAGCTTCCGGACACCGGCAGCATCTCAACGGCGGGCCTGATGCGCGAGCAGGCAGTCACCAACCCTACACGCCCCTGAACGCGGATACTGCCTCCGCATCGCCACCCTTACGCCGGACCTTTTCCGGTGCCAGCCCGCTGACCATGGGCCCGCCGCAGCATCAGCAGCCGCTCGCATCACCGAGCTACCCAGCGTCCTACGAGGGCTTCTCGGCGCCGACTCCCATGGCCGGCGAGACGCCAGGTTCGGCGCACTCGGTGCCGGTCGCGATGGGCGCGGGCCTGTACGATCCCTCTGGGTACGGCGGTGGCTTCTCTTACGGCATGGACCAGGGGATGGGTCCGATCGGGGACGTCGTTACGTACGAGAACCCCATCGATCTTGGCTCCCTAGGGTTGACAAACGACATGATGCCGCAGTGGCTGGATTACTTGCCCAGCGATGTCCTGGGCATGTTCGAGAGCGGTGGCGGCACCATGAACGAGGAGGGAGGGGGCGGCGGATGATACCCTTGTGGAGGAGGCTGTTGGATTTAGGACACTGGATCTATGTTGCGTTATGTAAGGTCAAGGAGATGTTGGCAGGCGTTTGGATGTAAGACCGTAGCGGCATGGATCTGGCGATGCTCTCGTAATTGAAAGATTTGACTTGGATGGCACTCCCGCGACTCGTAATGCAGCGCTGCGATACTGTTTTCGAGTCGCCGACGGCTTCCCCGGACCGCAGAAATGGACCGCCGTCCGGAGAAGGCCGGGGTCTCTAGAAATCTCGAAACGCAACTCACCGCGTTGGCGTCAGTGGAACTTGTTTGCCGGCCAACCAAATGCCCCACATGGGGCCGGGCGGCAGCACCAAGTGGATCGTCACGTTATCTAATCGCGGACGGAAACCCGGTCCTCGCTGGAATTTTTCAGGCAAGGCAGGGAGCCAAGAAGGGGGCCCTGACGCAATTGGATTACCCGAGTATTCCCGACGCGGCCAATCTCGTTGCGCGGCTGCACAGGCCAGGGGCGCGCCGGCCAGTCAATTGCTTTTCTGGCCATTTTTTTGCCCGTGCAGCGGGAGGCTGGCTGGCCTGCGCCCAGGGATGCAACCTGAGGTACCCGCCCCCCTGGCACCCGGCGCCCCGGCCGGGAAACCAGGACAGCGAGACTGGCCCGAGGCGGACGGGCGAAACCTCCAGCGAGCGACGGGGAAAAAAAAGCCTCTCGCATTTTTAATCCCCCCCTTCCCTCCCTACATCCTCCTCCCCAATCCCATCCACCCCCAATCCACCAACTTCACGATCCGGTCGCGTCGTGTCCTCCCCCTCTCCCCTCAATCCTTTCTAATCGGTTCGATTCGAAAGTCGCACATCCCTTCACAATGGCCTCCGCTCAGTCTCCCGTCGACGCCATCGTCGAGAAGGCCGCCGCCGCCACGCCGGCTCCCGCCCGCTCCGGCCTCGACCTGTACTCCCGTTTCGCCCTGGCCGGTGCCCTCGGCTGCTCCATCACCCACGGTGCTCTGACTCCCGTCGATGTGTACGTTTTTCCCGGCGGTTTCTGGCGGCGAATCGCGACAAACAGCTGACTGACCCTCAAACAGCGTCAAGACCCGCATCCAGCTCGACCCTGCCACCTACAACCGTGGCATGATCGGCGGCTTCAAGCAGGTCATCCAGAACGAGGGCGCCGGTGCTCTCCTGACCGGTTTCGGCCCCACGGCCGCCGGCTACTTCCTCCAGGGCTCCCTGAAGTTCGGTGGATACGAGTTCTTCAAGCAGCAGAGCATCAACCTGCTCGGCCTCGAGACCGCCTCCAACAACCGCGCCGCCGTCTACCTCGCCTCGTCCGCTGCCGCCGAGTTCTTCGCCGACATCGCCCTGTGCCCCCTTGAGGCCACCCGTATCCGTCTCGTCTCCGAGCCCACCTACGCCAACGGCCTCGTCGGCGGCTTCACCAAGATCCTGAAGAACGAGGGTGTCGGTGCCCTGTACGCCGGATTCGGACCCATCTGCTTCAAGCAGTAAGTTGAACATCGCCTCTTTGAGCAAGAAAGTACGAGTACTGACTCCACCCCAAGGATCCCCTACACCATGGCCAAGTTCGTTGTCTACGAGAAGGCCGCCGAGGCCATCTACTCCTTCTACCCCAAGAAGGACATGACCTCTGGCCAGCAGACCCTCTCCAACCTCGGTGCCGGTCTCATCGCCGGTCTCGCCGCCGCCGTCGTCTCCCAGCCTGCCGACACCATGCTCTCCAAGATCAACAAGACCAAGGGCCTGCCCGGTGAGGGCACCACCTCCCGCCTGATCAAGATCGCCAAGGAGCTCGGCGTCCGCGGCTCCTTCGCCGGTCTTCCCGCCCGTCTCTTCATGGTCGGCACCCTGACCGCCGGCCAGTTCGCCATCTACGGTATGTTTTCCACCCAACTTTGATCTCAACACCACCAGTAGCACAAAACTGACCCCTAAACAGGCGACCTTAAGGCCGCTCTTGGCGCGACCGGCGGCGTGGAGATCGCTGCCAAGTAAGCTCTGAAAAGTGTTTACTTGTGAGGCTGTACAAAGGGGTCGAGGGGCGAAGAAGAAAGAGTCCGAATGGTGTTGTTTTGGTGTGTGGAGCATGTACCACGGGGATTTCACGAGGAGGCGCGCACCGGGACCCACTAATGACCCATTCGTCCGCGGCGCTCCCTCTCCTCTCAGAAATCCCCTTCCCCTCAGCGATACCCCCCTATTCCCGTCTTCATCTCGGGCGTCGGGACCTTCGCGTCGGGGACTCGCCCTCGCGCATCATCAGGGAATCAGGGGATACACAAGAGAGGTCACCGGGGTGGACCGGTCTCCCTCTTCCCCTGTTTTCTCCTCCCTCCCTCCTACTCAACCACACCCACACGCCTGTTTTCAAAGTTTTTTTGCCTGGTTTGCCTACTCATAGACGATAGAGCACGCACCCGACGAGACAAAGAGGACGAAACGGCTGTTTACCCGCCGCTAGAAGGGGGGTTGTACAATAGTCGAATCGACAAATATCCGTCATGCCGATCTTTCCTTCATGACTGTGCTTTGGTGACATGACATAGGATCCAGACTCATCCCATATTCTCGCTGTGTTCACCCTGGGCTCTCTGAGAGAGCCAGAGTCTCTTGCTCTGACTCTGGGTCTAGCAGTCGTTTGTCAAATTGACCTTGGAATGCGTCCTAAGTGGGAGACATCAGCCTCCATGAGCTGTCAACCATCGGACCCTTGTTGGCGGTAGGTCGATGATGGAAGACGTTGGACGAGCTAGGTGATGATCCAGCCGCGGTCTTGTAGTCGAGTCCTTCGCCAGAGAATATTACAAATATATTACAGTCAAGCCTAGCCATCTACTCATGGGCAACATCGCCATTAGTTCCCAGCATGTGATTAAGCCACGTGCCAACGCGCGTGGCATGCAATCCATCGAGCTGAGTGTTTGAAAGCGCCTCGCTCCAGTCCTGGATATCGTAGATCTTGGCGTCATGAAGCGTATCAAGCGTCACCGATGCGCTGCTCGACGAATGTTGCACGGAGAGCTTCTGTATCACGCCGTGTCGGGCGTCGAGTCTCAGTTGAATCTGCAATTCGGTCAGTTGGTCGAAGACACGAGGTGTTCAGCAATCTCACCTGGGCTGGGAGCGGTGGTCTCGGCCGGTTGTCCTCCTCGGTGGGATGTGTGGACATTGTGAAGAGCGGTGTCTGCCCGTAAATCCAGTCTCTCGACTACGCATTTGGTCAGCATTGTTCGTCACTCTCAGACACTTCAGACACGTACCCGCAGTTCCGTCAGCCCCTTGGCAATCGTTTCAAGGCCCGCCTCTTCGTCGCCAACTGTTGTCTGAATGTCGAAGTCGCCGTACATCTTCCCAAACTCATCAACGACAGCCTGCTCAAAGTCGCCATTCGTAACACCGACGTTACGCACTGGCGACCGCACGCTGTCGACGCCGCGACCCTTGATAAAAGGCTCCGCTGGCGACCGCAGCAGCTTTCCCAGTGTCTTGAGGTTCGGCGACGACAGCAGACATGTGCCGTGATGCAGCGACCGCAGCCGCGTGAGCTTGTAGGCGGACCCGGAAACCTTGAACGTCGAGAGCTGGCCGTCCTTCTGCGGTGGCGGGGCGTTGGCTCGGCACGACGGCGGTTCGGGCGGCTTCTCCGAGGGCGTGAGGCTCTCCGTCGGAACGTCAACGACAATGTCGTGCCGGCAGTTGACCCTGGCGCCGCCGACGCCCAGCGACTGCAGCGCGCGGACGATCATCTCGGCGTGCTTGTCGCGGTCAAAGGCAGATGGCGGGCAGATGACGCTGAAGTTCATATTGCCCTCGTCGTGGAAGACGGTGCCGCCGCCGGACCGCCGCCGGACGAGCTCCACGCCCCCGTCAAAGCTCGACGGGGAGGTTTCGTGCTGCCGGCCGCCTGACCTCTTGGCGAGCGAATTGAGGAGGGGCAGGTTGACCTCAAGCCATGGGTTCTGGTTGCGGCCGATGACGACGCAGGGACGATTCGTATACAGAAATAGCACGGTCGAGTCCGACGGCGTCTTCTGGAGGAGGTGGTGTTCGATGGAGAGGTTGAGGTAGGGGTCTCGCGACCGCGAGACGTAGACCTGGGTCTTGGCCGAGGCGGATGAGGCCGAGGCGAGGCCGGAGAGAGCCCGGGCGTAGGCGGGGAGCGCCCGCGAGGGGATGGCCCGGCTGGTGCGGGTAAGCAGCAGCATCTGTCGTCGTGGATGAGGACTGAAGTGAGAGAGGGTCTCATCTGCCGTGAAGGACGGGAGTCTGGGGCAGCGCACGTTCCCGTCGTTCTTATCGATTGCTGAGTCATCTAGAGGCATCGTCAACAACAATTCTCGCCGACAGCGCCAACGATCCCAACATTTCAATCGGCACGGGTTTCGATCAACCAACGCAACAGACCAGCTGAGGACAATGAAAGTATCAGCTATGAGAACGTTAGTTCTATTGGATATGCCCGAATGGACCGCCGAAGTCTAGCAATGTCATGCTGGTATACGCTGCTCCTGCTCCACCTGCTATCTTCTTCCCTGACTCTGTGAGTCTTTTGACTCAATGTCCACCCCAATATGTCGACGTCGAAGCCACCGATGACATCTCTTCCAGTGTTTCCCACAGAGGAGGTGCTTTGGATGCCTGGGCAATACCGGGCGGAGGTCGTTTGGCCACAAGCCTGCGAGTGTTCAAGTCAGCACACGGCAGGAAACCAGGACTCTCGAGCAATCTTACTTGGGAGACGACGAGCCCATCATCGAGGCAGGGAGAAAGTCCTCATCATCCTCAAATCCCACTCCAGGAGGTGTGCTCTCGCGGTCTCGAGCCCTAGGTGTGCAGAGGCGCTTGTTGGCAGAGGAGAGGGGCTTCGGATCGTGGTTGGAAGCGTTGTCGCTAGGCCCCCAGATAGCCTCGGGCATGAGGATTGGGTGGGCGTTTATCTGGTGCCATTGGCGAGAATTCTTGTAGCCGGCCGGGAGAGGGAACTCGTTCGTCTGGTGGCCGATGGTCTTGTAGCTGGGTGTCGGGGAATTGGGAGTGAAGGCTGTGGCCATTGGGTCGAGGAACGTCGACTTGGACGAGTTCTCAGCAGATGTCGAGTATTCATACTCTGTTGGGGGCGTCTGCGGCAACGCAAGTGGCGACGAGAAGTCGTCGCGCGACGCGATACGGTTGGAGGAGTGTCGGTCGCTGTCAAAATCGGAGTCTAGGGGACTGGAGTATGTAATCTCCAGGGCCTCCGACTGGTTGTATCCTTGCATTTGACGTTGCGCGGCTGGTGTTTTGGGCAGAAGGCCTGGTGGAGGTTGTCGGCGGTCGCGACTGTCTCTGGCTTGGGGTAGCTGATCCCAAGGCCTGGTCCGCGACCGCAGATCAATTGTTCTCGAGTGTGAATATCGATGCATTACGCATACGTTGTAAAACTCTGATGGAGGTATTGATAATGCGATCGATAGTGAATGGAGGGTGTTTGGTGTTGTTGTTGTGTTGGTGGTGGGCTGGCGGTGGTGGTTACGAGATGAGAAGGTGGTCAAAGGAAGATTCAAGTTACAAGATGGGCTCGGGTAGGAGTTTGGAAGAAGAAGGGTCCATCCGGCGATAGGATCGTTATCGGAGTGTTAAGTTTGCGACGTGAGGCGGGCTTCTGATGCGATGGGAAGCCACGGTCAAGTTGACACCGGCAATTGGACGTGTCGTGTCGCCTCCGTTGTGGCTGCCAGCCGTGGCGTCAATGGGGAGGATCAGCTGTCGGGTACGAAAGATAGTTTGCTCAGATGCTCAGACTGCAGATAATTATTCATTTGTACGATGTGCTGTTAGATTGGGGATCGAACGAGGTGGTGAATAGCTAGGAAACCGAAATCGGGAGACAGGAAACGGAAAACGGGATGCGATCACGCCCCTCTCGTCGCATGTCGGTTTTGGAACCTGGGTGGCTTTTGCTTTGAAGCACCAACCTAAAGTCCCACTGGATGAGATTCTTTTACGAAATCTTCCTCTGTTCAAGGGACCAACTCACAAGACGTCGTCCTTGGAAGCTCGACCTGTGTCCAGTAGCCCAGCGCCCTTGCCTGAAAGCCACTTTTCACTCGCTCGCGACCAAGGACTGAGGCCCTTACACTTGAAAGAAGTTGTGTTTGTATCTCGAGAAAAAAAGGTCACAGATTGATTGTTATGAGTCGATGTCCATGTCTTTGCCATTGAACACACTACTTTGTTTTCCCTACTGGGCTCGGCTTGCATGACCTACCTGTCCCTGACAATGAGGTACATTGAATCATGAGAATAGTCCCAAGCACATTTGGGTACTACCACAGATTTTCAGAAAGATGAACTGTGACCAGGGGAATCAGAAAGAGTCGTTGGAATGCTGCAAATCTCAGAGATACAGACATAACGTGACGTTACCTGTCAGTCCATGTCATGAGTAGCTACCTCATCCATTGGCCTCAGCATCATGTAGGAAACAGGTAAAACCCCAAGTAAGCTTTTTGCCGTACTGTTTAGTTGAATGATGGGCACCAAGGATACCCATAATGCGTATGCTACTCTGCCCGGACCTAGGCAAATGGAGACAACATGCACTGACTATGATTTTAGAGTCTTCCTAGTCACATGCAGTAGCTTCGGTTGATAAAGCTGGAAACACGCAGGATGCAATTTGAGACTGCAGCACATGGCCCAGGTACATGTTCACATCTTGTTGGATGATCTGGGAAAGAATCGGTGTTGATGGCGGGGTATTTGATGATCGATGTCGGCAATGCAACCACGGAAAACCAACCCCAACGGGTAGTCTAGCAACATATTAGAAGCCAATATTGAAATGAAGCACGTCGGAGAATCTGATGCTCCCATTCAAGTAACATGGACCATCAACTCCGCCCCTGGGATCTCGACAAAGTCCATTGATACCTCCATGACAGGGCTTCCCCTCTCTTCTTGCCTTTCGGACGGCACGTCGGAGCCGAGCAATATCAGGCTCAAACCCATGCTCAACCCCCAATCTTACCATCTCCCATCACCGATCCGCAGTGACGGCCTGCGAGCCCCTGACACACCAAGACAATTCCGCCGAGTCGGCCGAACTCATCACATCCGTCCGCGTGCGGACCTCCCGCCGCAACCCTCCCTCGAAAGCGCCACAGGGACCAAGACTTCTGGAACCGTTCCGCGCCGAGCGGGGTGGTGGCCGCAAACACGACCGTACTGGCGCGGCACAGTCGAGACGCAACAAGCGCGGAGACCCCCATCCGCGCCCTGCACCTGACCGTGGCTGGGGTAGGCAGCTCTGCCAGGTTCGGCACGGCATTCCAACAGTGAGGCTGCATGATGGATTCCTGCAAAGACACCCTGGCTGCGGGGTCATCGTACCACTGGGGAATATGGAGTGCATCAGGCACCCGGCTGGCAAAACACCTCAAGCAGGTAAGAGATTCGACCTTGCTTGCGGCATACGCGGATGATATTAGGCGATCATTAATAATCGTTGGGTAATCAGCCGCCTGGAGGATTTCAGGATGAAGAACCTCCGTTGCTGCGTGAGAGATCATGCATGTAGTCGGCCTTTCTTTCGACCACCCACCCACACAGTCAGAAAATGCTCGCCCGGTCACCAAAGTTCCCCTGGCGGTGATGTGCTTGTTGAGAAGTATGTACTCTGTCGAGACGAACGGGGTGGAAGGGAGAGGACGGCGGCAGAGTCCCGCGGTTGATCACATCCCTTTTCAGCCGGCAGCGGACTCGTCAAGCCCCCGAGCATCCCTGCTGACATGCCGCTGCAGCTGCATGTCTTCCAAGTTCCCGCCACGCGCATATCGAGATGCCAACCTCGTGCCTAGCATGCCTCGGCCCCTGGTCTTGGCTTGGGGTACGTCCGTCGTCTGCCGCGCGAGGGGAGTGCTGCCGAGCTCCGGCCGGTTTGCTGTGCATGGAGCTCGTGTTCCCCACGGTCAACGACGATCGATGATCGCTTTCGTCCACACGTCGCCATTGTCGTCGAACTTCGACGACGGGACGGGCGTCGCCTACTTTTATGTTGCAAGCGCACCGTTGAATCGTGGGGGATGACGCAGACCTAAGAGATCGGAAACCCCTTTGTTCAGCCAGCCCAGCGATCTATTCTCATCTCGCGCCAACTCGAATATGGCCTTAGACCCTCAGGCTGGACGTCGTCCGTCGCGAACGGCGCGGCGGTTGGGACGCCCGCGCTAAGCGCGAACCGGGCTCGCCGGTGTCTCTCGACGGCCCGTGATAACGGCATCCCCGTCGTAAACTACTAACCAGCCCGTTGCTCCAAAAGGGGAACGCCGAATGCGAGTGCGCATTCTCAAAATCCAGCTGCCCTTGCTAAGCTGGCCATGACGCACCCCGCGAGGACCTCCCCGCGAATCATTCGGCGCGAAAGGGGCATGGCGCTCCCGTTCGAATCGTGGAGGGGCCGCAAGGGGCCCCTTCCCGTCCGCCCTACACTTGTCACCCTTGCGGCGTTGGGCTCGACCAGCGATCAGCCACCTGTCATCTGGGCGGGCTAATATCGATGCTCCCGCAATGTCGCCGGAAGCCAGCTCCTATTCCTGGATTGGGAAGGTTGTCTCTTGTCCGAACCCCCACGGAGTAGTCGATGTAACATGTCCTTGGACGGCGCAGGGAGGCTCGCTCTCCGTCGACAGCATCACCAAAGGGGCATGCTGACGACAGAGCAACACGAGGAGGTAGGGTAGTTGGAGATGAAGCTTGTGATGCCAGAGCATCTGGACATTTAAGGGCTTCAGTTTGTCCCTAAATCCAGCTCGATCTCTTCATCCATCACACACCTTTCACACATCAGACCACAAGCAAGCATCCGGCATCACCACATTCCGAAGCCACCGCCACGATCTTGCCCCTTTTCTATTCCCATACATCCTTCACACATACCCCTCTCTGCCATGTCGGGGACTTTCACCAACATCTCCCTCGAGGAGACCCTCTCCTCCTCAGCCTTCAGCCTCGGCCCTCGGGCTCAAGTCCCCTTCCAGACCGTCACAGCAGCCTTCTTCCATCATGTCCAGACACACCCCGACGTCATCGCGGCTCGCGACCTCTCGGTTCAACCGCCACGGGAGATGACCTATGGCGAGCTTGCCAAGCGCGCAGCCACCCTCTCACACAAGCTCCGGCAGTTGGGCGTCGGCCCAGGCTGCCGGGTGCCGCTGGTGGTGAAGAGGGGCGCCGACATGCTGGTCGGCATCGTGTCGATCCTCATATGCGGAGCACAGTACGTCCCGCTGGACGGCGGCGTTGTCCCAGACTCGACGCTGCGGTTCGTCCTGGAGCAGACTGGCGGAAGCACCGTCCTGGTCCTGCGGTCCACCCAGCACCGCCTCGTCGGCTCCAGCGTACAGAACGTTGTGGCCATCGATGACATCTCCGCCGAGGAGGAGATGTACGAGAAGTACACCGCTCCTCAGGATCTGGCGACCCCAGATGGCGGCTGCTATGTCATCTACACCTCTGGTAAGTAGTCTGCTGCAGTGCTGCTCTCCTCCCCTTCATGTCTGACCCGATACAGGAACGACGGGAACCCCCAAGGGTGTCGACGTCACGCACAAGAACGTCACTAACCTGATCTGCCTCGGCCCTGGAAACCTGGGCATCACCACTGGCAGCAGGGTCGGCCAGATCCTCAACATCAGCTTCGACATGGGTATGTGTCTCCCGCCCCTGAACTCCTCCCACATATTGATACTGTGCAGCCGCATGGGAAATGCTTGGATGCCTCTGCAACGGCGGCACACTCATCCTCCGCGGGTCCGACTGGCGACAGGCGCTTGCGCAGGTACGGGCTGCTTCCCCCCCTGATGATCGTGACCCCCACTGACGCGGAGCCGCAGATGGACGTCCTGATCTGCACACCCAGCATTCTGGCAAAATACGACCCCAAGGAGTTCCCGAGCATCCGGACTGTGGCTACCGCCGGGGAGCCGAGCTCGCAGAGGTGGGTGTGCTCGTCTACAAGGCCGAGGCGCCGATCAGATCACTGACGCATCATAGGCTGGCCGACACGTGGGCTTCGCATGGCCGGTATTACAACTGCTGCGGCCCGACGGAGACAACCATTGTCAACACGATGCATCTGCACGTCCCTGGTGAGCCCCTCTCCATTGGCAAGCCGACGCCCAACAACAATGTCTACCTCCTGGACGATGAGGGCAGGCAGGTGGCGATTGGCGAGACGGGTGTGATGTGGGCGGGCGGTCTCGGCGTCACGGCTGGGTATGTCGGACTGCCGGAGAAGACGGCCGAGAAGTACAAGGTCGATCCGTTCCTGCAGGATGGGTGAGTGCATGTGTCTTCCAGGGGCTTGGGGTCGGGTACTAACAGATGCAGGTCCATGATGTACAACACTGGCGATCTCTGCCGATGGCGCGAGGACGGCAACGTCGACATTCTCGGCCGCTGCGATGACCAGATCAAGATCAAGGTGAGTTATCTCAGGCAGAAAGGGAGATAAGGGTGGGAACTGACCGAAACCCACCCAGGGCTTCCGCGTCGAGCTCGACGGCGTCACTTCCTCGATGAACTCGTGCGCCGAGGTGGATCGCGCAGCTGCCCTTCTCATCGAGGGCGAGATCCACGGCTTCATCGCGCCGCAAACCTGCAACCTCGAGGTTCTTCGGGAGCACGTCCGCGGCAAGCAGCCGTACTACGCCATCCCGACGCAATTTCACTTCCTCGACTCTCTCCCTCTCACGGCCAACGGCAAGATCGACAAGAAGGCACTCAAGGCTCTTGCCGCCGCACCTGTTGAGACCGTCGTCCCGATTGTCGACGTCCTGAAGAAGCAGACTCTGCCCACTGTCCACCAGAACCTGCTCTCGACATCGGTGCTCAGCATGACCGAAGTCGCCTCCTCTTCCTCTTCCAGTGTCACCGCTGCAGACGAGAAGATGGATCTCGAGGCCGCCGTGCCCGAGAAGACGCTCGGCCAACCGTACCGTGGCCTCTGGTACAGGGTCCTCATCGTCTACCGCCTCCTTCTCACCGTCGTCGGACTCTTCAACATCGGTGCCGCTCTGGTGCTCATCTTTGCCGGCTTCAAGAGGGAATGGCTCGGCATCATTACCGCCATCAACCTCACCACGGCCGTTCTCGTCCGCCAGGAGCTCGTCATCAACTCGCTGTACACCATCACCTGCAACGTCCCGCGCTCCTGGCCTCTTTGGATCCGCAAGCGCTGCGGCCACATCTACCACCTCGGCGGCGTGCACTCGGGCGCTGCCGTCTTCGCGGGCCTCTGGCTCTTCGGCACCAACATCGCCGATGAGGTGTGCATGTTCACCGACAAGTGCCACAACTGGGGCTACCAGTCGCTCGCCTCGAGGGTCGTCTCGTGGATGCTATCTCACATGTTCGTCCTCATGTTCGTCCTCGCTTGGCCCTCGATCCGCAAGAGGCACCACGACATGTTCGAGAAGACGCATCGCTTTGCCGGCTGGACGATGCTGGGTCTCTTCTGGGTGCAGACCGTTCTGGCTCTCAACGACAGCAAGCCTTCGAGCATGACTCTCGGCGGTGCTTGCGTCCGCTCGCCTGCTTTCTGGCTGCTCGCCGTCGCTACTCTGAGCATCGCCTCGTCCTGGATGTTCCTGCGCAAGGTCCCCGTCGAGGCCGAGGTCCTTTCCGACCACGCAGTGCGTCTGCACTTTGACTACACTGTTCCTGTCAACGGATCCTTCACTCGCATCTCTCACCAGCCTCTTCTCGAGTGGCACTCGTTCGCTACGATCCCCGCACCCGAGGCGGTCAACGGCCGGAAGAAGGGATACTCCCTCGTCGTGTCCAACGCAGGCGACTGGACTCGTTCGTGCATCAACAACCCACCCACGAGCATGTGGGTGCGCGGCCTGCCGACCTGCGGTGTGATGCGCATCGCGACCCTCTTCAACCGCGTCGTCCTCATCGCCACGGGCTCGGGCATCGGTCCGGTGCTTGGCCACATCCAGGACCAGGGCGCGTGCGCGACTCAGCTCATCTGGTCGACTTCGCGGCCCGAGGAGACGTTCGGCGAGGGACTCTGTGCGACTATCAGGGACAAGGTGCCCGGCGCGGTCATCCACGACACCAAGAAGATGGGCAGGCCTGACCTGGTCAAGATGGGGTACAACATGGCGAAGCAGTTTGATGCCGAGGCTGTGATCATTATCGCCAACGAGAAGATTACGAAGAAGGTCGTCTACGGGCTGGAGACTAGGGGAGTGAGCGCGTTCGGCGCCATCTGGGACAGCTGAGTGTTGAAGAGCGGATGTATGGATTTCCATGTTTCTTTTGGGCCTACAGCACTGTCTGGCGGCGAGCAGGGAGCGCCTCATTAGTCAGCGGCATTAGACTTGCTCTTAGTCAGCGGTGTTTTTCGGAGCAACGGGGTCTCACAATCAATCAATCAATCGCCTTCACAGCATTACCTTCTCGTCGCATCTTTCGTATCCCAATTTCCAGGGAAAGCCCTATTTCAGCCTTCTGACACTGATCTGCCGCGTGTCATGAGTCGCAGCAGCAAGACGGAGCCCGCGAAAGTCGGATGCGGGGGAATTGCCCAACCCGCGACCCCGAGCCGCTTCGGGTCCGTCGTAAGCCCGGTCGCAATCGCCGCACGAACTGGCCCTTATTCTGCCCTTCTTGACATCGCACATCATTCAGGATGACGTTTCTATCATCATCAGACGGAGAACAAACCCTCCGGCCGGCACTCGCGATCCCCTGGATCGCCGTGCAAGGGCCGTGCCGCCGACCCGTATCGGCGGTAGGACAGCTTTGGACCCCGACGTCCGTGATGCAATGCCGTCAGGAAAGCCTCCGACGACACGTTAGGTGCCGTAGGCTACGCGAAACCGAGGTGAGTGAAGCCGCGATCTGCTGTTCCACTGCAGCTTGCGCTCTCCTGCTGCCAGGGCGACTCCTTGTCGTTGTCCTGCCGGCAGTTCAATCGCCTTGATGCTGATCATTTCAATTGTCCAGGCTTGATACCAGAACGCCAATCAAAACAAAACAAACAAGAAGCATCAGACTAGCCCTGTCGAACAGGAACCCCTCGTGGGCAGCATCGTTTCTGACTCGGCACCGCCGGATGCGGTTGCGGTTCGCCTGGGGAAAAGAGCGCCGGCTGAGGGGCACATTCCAGGCAAAAGGTCGACAAGGTTGATGCTACGACGACTGGCTTGCTTCTAGCCTCCCCCTCAACCATGTCATCGCCCGGGCCGTATGTCATTGAGTTTGGCGAATGGCTACGATGCCCAGAAGCCAGCAAGCATGGTGCTG
Source organism: Plectosphaerella cucumerina (assembly GCA_020746995.1). Taxonomy (NCBI): domain Eukaryota; kingdom Fungi; phylum Ascomycota; class Sordariomycetes; order Glomerellales; family Plectosphaerellaceae; genus Plectosphaerella; species Plectosphaerella cucumerina. The sequence goes on from JAGPXD010000007.1 coordinate 1,214,302, forward strand.
ACTCCTGTCCTGGGGAACGGCGCTTCGGGAAGTGAGAGGGTGCCGCGACGGACCCAGGGCTGCCGGTAGTCTCTGGGCCCGGCCCTGAGCTTGTTCTCCAAGGGACAGAAGCGATTCAAACAACACTGAGTCTGCCGGGCGGGGCGGGTGTGAGCTGCGCGCCCGGAAGTGTGCGACCACACAAGCCCCCGGACCCGCGTGTCGGCGCCGTGACGGCCGCAAGCATCAGCACACTGCGTCCACGGATCGCACCCGGATGATGCGGAGTTTTTAGCAGTCCGCGGATCCAAAGCATGCCGCCATTGGCGCTGCAAAGCTTGGGGGAGTATATACTTCCAGGGCGCCCAGGTCTCTCTCCATCCGTGTATTGCATTCCATCACCCGTTGCCTAGGACGACTTGCACGGGGTTGATTCACCTTCTCATCACATCACACCCCGACGAACGACCTGTCAACAGATCAGCATCATCGACGCAGCGAACATGGCGGAGCGTCAATCCTCCGAGCATAGCCTTCGGAGAGGGGAGTCATCTCCCAGCTCTTCGGGGCAAGGGCAGCCGTCATCACCAGAGTTTGAAGAGATCCAGCCTCACGGCCATGAAGCCGACGTGACTGACGATGGCGGCGGTCTTCGTAAACATGATTCCACGGCCATCATCGACGAGAGCGACAGAAGGGAGCTCCGGAGAATCGCCACGGCCATCTCACGAAGACGCCGCGACAGCGTTGCCACGCTCGAGGGCCAGGAGGCGAGCAAAGCCTTCCCGCCGACTGATCCCACCCTCGATCCCACCAGCCAATCCTTCGACCTGTCCAAATGGCTGAAGCTCTTCTCAGAGGAGCTCCAGAAGGAGGGCTTGACCTTCAAGGAGGCCGGCGTCGCCTACAAGGACCTCTCCGTCTCCGGTACTGGTGACGCCCTGCAGCTTCAGGGCACCGTCCGGAGCTGGCTGATGGCACCCCTGAACGTCGGCGAGCTGTTCAGCTTCCGCAAGAAGGAGGCCAAGACGATTCTCAACCGTTTCGACGGCATTCTCAACAGTGGCGAGCTTCTCATTGTTCTCGGTCGTCCCGGCTCCGGCTGCAGCACACTGCTCAAGACGATGACTGGCCAGCTGCATGGGCTGCACCTCGACGAGAAGTCGGTCATCCACTACAATGGCATCCCGCAGAAGGACATGATCAAGGAGTTCAAGGGCGAAACTACATACAACCAGGAGGTATGATGCCCTCCCTTTCTATCGCGAAGCATGAAGCTGACTCGAGTGTCCCCCATAGGTCGACAAGCATTTCCCCCATCTCACCGTCGGCCAGACCCTGGAGTTTGCCGCGGCCGTGAGGACACCATCGACCCGCATCCACGGTATCTCGCGCGCCGAGTACATCGAACAGGCTGCCAAGGTCGTCATGGCTGTATGCGGTCTGAGCCATACCTACAACACAAAAGTCGGCAACGACTTCATCCGCGGTGTTTCTGGCGGCGAGAGGAAGCGCGTCAGTATCGCCGAGATGATGCTGGCTGGTTCGCCCCTGGGAGCTTGGGATAACAGGTGAGAGATCACTGTCCCAATTGAGGACTTTCCCTTCTCTGACATGCGTCTCTACAGCACCCGAGGCCTCGATTCGGCAACCGCCCTCAAGTTCGTTCAGTCGCTCCGTCTCGCGGCCGACACCGGCGGCAGAAGCCACGCCGTCGCCATCTACCAGGCCAGCCAAGCCATCTACGACCTCTTTGACAAGGCCGTGGTACTGTACGAGGGAAGGCAGATCTACTTCGGACCTGCGAGCGGTGCCAAAGCGTACTTTGAGCGCATGGGCTGGGAGTCGCCGCAGCGTCAGACGACCGGCGACTTCTTGACATCGGTCACCAACGCGCAGGAACGTGTCGCCCGGGCCGGCATGGAGAACAAGGTTCCACGCACCGCCGCCGAATTCGAGAAGTACTGGCTTGAGTCTGCCGAGTACCAGACGCTGCACGGGCAGATCGAGCGCTACCAGGAGGACTACCCAATCGACGCACACGGCAAGGGCATCGAGAAGCTGCGCGAGCAGAAGAAGCTCCGTCAGGCTAAGCACGTCCGCCCAAAGTCGCCCTACACCATTACAATCGGCATGCAGATCAAGCTGTGCACCAAGCGCGCCTTCCAGCGCGTCTGGAACGACAAGTCCGCCACAGCCACACAGGCCGTCATGCAGGTTGTTCTCGCTCTCATCATCGGCTCCGTCTTCTACGGCACTCCTGATACGACGGACGGTCTCTTCGCCAAGGGATCGGTCCTCTTCCAAGCCATCCTGCTCAACGCTCTCAACGCCATCGCCGAGATCAACAACCTGTATGCCCAGCGCCCGATTGTCGAGAAACACGCCTCGTACGCCTTCTACCATCCAGCGACCGAGGCGGCGGCTGGCATCGTGCTAGACCTTCCCATCAAGTTCATCACGGCTACCATGTTCAACATCGTGCTCTACTTCCTCGCTGGTCTCCGACGCGAAGCCTCCGCCTTCTTCCTGTTCTTCCTCATCACGTACCTGTCGACCTTTGTCATGAGCGCCATCTTCCGCACCCTGGCCGCCGTCACCAAGAATGTGTCGCAGGCTATGATGCTTGCGGGTGTCATGGTCCTCGCCCTCGTCATCTACACCGGCTTCATCATCCGCGTCCCACAAATGGTCGTCTGGTTCAGCTGGATCCGCTGGATTAATCCCATCTACTACGCCTTCGAGATCCTCATCGCCAACGAGTTCCATGGTCGCCAATTCCCCTGTCCCAACGTCGTGCCGCCCTACAACCCGCCTGTTGGAGACTCGTGGATTTGCACCACCGTCGGCGCCGTCGCGGGCCAGTCGTACGTGACGGGCGACGCCTTCATGGAGACAAACTACGAGTACTACTGGTCGCACGTCTGGCGCAACCTCGGCATCCTCTTCGCATTCCTCTTCTTCTTCATGATTGTCTACCTCATCGCGACCGAGGTCAATTCATCCCAGGAGAGCACTGCCGAGGTACTCGTCTTCCGGCGCGGCCACGTCCCTGCCCACCTGCAGAATGGCAACCAACCAGTCACCGAGGACATGACCAAGGACGCTGGCGCCGGCGCGAGCAAGGAGCAGAGCGACAAGGTCGGCGCCATCGAACCGCAGACGGACATCTTCACGTGGCGCGATATTGTCTATGACGTGCCTGTCAAGGGCGGCAACCGCCGACTGCTCAACCGCGTGTCTGGCTGGGTCAAGCCGGGCACCCTCACGGCTCTTATGGGCGTCAGCGGCGCTGGAAAGACGACACTCCTTGACGCACTCGCCCAGAGAACGTCCACGGGAGTCATCACGGGCGACATGCTGGTCAACGGACATCCTCTCGATGCCAGCTTCCAGCGCAAGACCGGCTACGTTCAGCAACAAGGTGAGTTCTCCAGAAAGTAAGGTTTGGTGGGAATTTCGGTCACTGACGTTTTACAGATCTTCACCTCGCCACCGCAACCGTCCGCGAGAGCTTGCGGTTCAGCGCCACATTGCGGCAGCCCAGTTCCGTGAGCAAGGATGAGAAGTACGCCTTTGTTGAAGAGGTCATCGACATGCTCAACATGCGCGACTTTGCCGATGCCGTTGTCGGTGTTCCCGGCGAGGGTCTCAATGTCGAGCAGCGAAAGCTTCTCACCATCGGTACTGAACTCGCTGCTAAGCCCAAGCTGCTGCTCTTCCTCGACGAACCGACCAGCGGCCTCGATTCGCAAAGCTCTTGGGCTATTTGCGCCTTCCTTCGCAAGCTCGCCGATGCAGGACAAGCGGTGCTTTGCACTGTGCACCAGCCCAGCGCTATCCTGTTCCAGCAGTTCGACCGCCTTCTCTTCCTCGCCGCCGGAGGCAAGACGGTGTACTTTGGCGACATCGGCGAGAACTCGAGGACCCTACTCAACTACTTCGAGGCCAACGGCGGTCGCGAGTGTGGTGAGCAGGAGAACCCGGCTGAGTACATGCTCGAGATTGTCAACCAGGGCACCAACCCACGGGGCATCGACTGGCATGACGTCTGGAATGGCAGCCCCGAGCGCGAGGATGTCAGCAGGGAGATTGAACGCATTCACGCCGAAAAGTCGGCGCAGCCTGTGGCAGACGACGCTGCGGGCAACCACGCCGAGTTCGCTGCATCTTTTGCTCAACAAACTTGGGCTGTCATCGTCCGCGTCTTCCAGCAGTATTGGCGGACGCCGAGTTACGTCTTCGCCAAAGTCATCCTGGCCACGATCGCTGGTCTCTTCATCGGCTTTTCCTTCTTCCAGGCGAACGATTCGCTGGCGGGAATGCAGAACGTCCTCTTTGCTGTGTTCATGGTCATCACCATCTTCTCAACGCTCGTGCAGCAGGTAAGCATCGCCACCCAAGCCCTTCGCCGGCGCCCAAGCTGACAGCGAGATCCTAGATTCAACCGCACTTTATCACCCAGCGCGCGCTTTACGAAGTTCGCGAACGCCCCTCCAAGGCCTACTCGTGGCGCTCCTTCATGATCGCCAACATGGTCGTCGAGCTGCCCTACCAGATCTTCGCGGGCATCCTCATCTGGGCATGCTTCTACTACGCTGTCATCGGCATCCAGACGTCGGACCGCCAGGTCCTGGTGCTCCTCTTCTGCATCCAGCTTCTTCTCTACGCCAGCACCTTCGCGCACATGACCATCGCCGCCCTGCCTGACGCGCAGACGGCATCGAGCATCGTCGTACTCCTGGTCCTCATGAGCCTGACCTTCTGTGGCGTCCTGCAGACACCCTCAGCGCTCCCCGGCTTCTGGATTTTCATGTACCGCGTCAGTCCATTCACCTACTGGGTCGGCGGCATGGTGGCGACGCAGCTCCACGACAGGCCCATCGTCTGCTCCGCGGACGAGACGAGCACCTTCAACCCTCCCTCGGGCGACACATGCGGCGCGTACATGGCCCCGTTCCTCGCTCAGGCCCCTGGCACGCTGCAGAACCCCGACGCCACCGAGTCGTGCCGCTACTGCTCGCTCACTGTCGCCGACCAGTACTTTGCCGGTAGCGACATTTACTGGGACCAGCGATGGAGGAACTTTGGAATTATGTGGGCGTATATCATCTTCAACGTGTACGTTGCGGTGCTCACGTACTGGGCCTTCCGCGTCAAGAAGTGGGATACCACGCGCTGGGCGGCTAGGTTTGACAAGCTGGCCTTCTGGAAGAAGGGCAACAAGGGGGATGCTTGAGTCAGGCGAGCGGCCTATGATTATTTCTTTTCTTTGACATCTATTCTTGATTTGTTCCTAGGTCGGCATACGAGTTTTAATTAACTGAGTTTTGTCTTTTCATCCCGGGTGAAGCGGTGACCCGATGTCCTTGCCGCCGACCCCTGGCCAGGGTGGTATCACTTCATCCCCGGCTTCGTATTGCTGCAGATCGAAGGAAGAGCCCCCCACTGCCAAGACGAGCACGACTGCAGGTAGCCAGGCGGGAGCATCGCGCCACAGGAACTGCGACGCTGTCAAGCGGAGTCGGAGCCGATTGTGGCAGGTCGGGTCTCGCGAGTATGCATCGGCTTTTTCTCGCAACTTGCCATTTGCTTGGACTGGTACGTTCTCTCCACTGACTGTTCCTTGATTGTGCCAGGGAGCCCTATGAGGAAGGTAGGAGTAGGGTGGTGCCCTTCTGGGGACTCTGCTCGTATTTAACACGATCTATCTAATCCAGATCTTGGTACTTAATGGGTAGGCAGTGCGTTCTCGGACATGGTTGCTGTGAAGTCTTAGGTCTGATTGAGCGCCTGGCTGGGAGTTTCTGACCCCCTTTCGCTATCCGACATGTCGACTCGCCTCTTCCTCTGGGCACTCGCCCTACAATCAGGGGTCAGCGCCCTCCGACGTCGCGATGATGGCACCGCCGAGGATCCGGAGCCCGCTGTGCACAAGTTCCTCGTCGAACTCGCGCCTGTATGTCGCAAGGCCGAGGTCTCATGACATGCACTGACAATCCCAAGGGAAACAACATCGACGGTCTGAAGAAACAAGTCGAGGATCTCGCCGGTGTCGTTGTCCTCAAGACATTCGAGTCGGAGATCTTCACCGGTCTCAGCGTCGACACGAGCAATGCAACGGCCGACACGCCTGTGGACTCCCTTCGGGCGGCCAGACACGCTTGGCCCATGCGAACAATCAAGAGGGCGAACCTGCCGAACGCGGAGCGCGTCTTTGATGACGACCTGTCAGCGAAGAACTACTCTCTTCATCGCTACACCGGTGTCGATAAGCTCCATGCCGCTGGCCACTTTGGAAAGGGGGCCGTTATCGCCGTTATTGACACGGGCATCGACTACAATCATCCTGCTGTGAGTTCGGCTCTCAGGATTGCTGGGTGAAGCTGACTTTGGGATGTAGCTCGGCGGAGGTATTGGTCCAGGCCTCAAGATCGCTGCCGGGCATGACTTTGTCGGAGACGAAGACTTTCCCAATGGACCGAGACAGCCTGATGATGATCCCATGGACCAGAGGGGCCATGGCACGCACGTTGCTGGCATCATCGCCGGGAAGTCTGACTCGTGGGATTCTCCGTGCTTGTTATCTGCACTGGTGAGCTGACTGGACCTTCAGGTTCGTTGGTGTTGCTCCGGAGGCTACCCTGTTGGCGTACAAGGTCTTCACTTCGCTCGTGGGTTCCCAACAATTGCAGATCATTGTGGTCGAGACTGATTGTCGATCTACAGGATGGCACTGATGAAGAAACACTTATTGAATCATTCCTCATGGCATATGAGGCCGGGGTAAGTGCTGACTTTTCCCGCCAGGCGGCATGTGCTCACTGATCTTCAGGCCGACATCATCACCGCCAGTATCGGTGGTCCTTATGGCTTCTCCGACGGCGCATGGGCAATGGTGGCCTCCCGAATCGTCGACGAGGGCGTCATCGTGACCATTGCGGCCTCTAACGACGGCTGGGTCGGTCCATTTTTCGCTTCGTCCGGCAGTTCGGGCAAGAACGTTGTCGCTGTCGCCTCCATCGAACCCTCGACGATCGCCGCCGAGCCTTTCTCCGTTAACATCACCCAAGAGGCAGGCTCGAAGTCGGTTGAGTTTGGCTACGTCCCCGGAGAAAGCTCGTGGGAGGTGCCGGACCAGGCCATCATCCCAACTTCAACCAACTCGTCTGCCGAGAACGACGCATGCGAGCCGCTGCCTGCTGACTTCCCCGACCTGACCAACGCCATCGCTCTCATCCGCAGAGGTGGCTGCGACTTTATCGTCAAGCAGGCCAATATCGAGAAGTTCGGGGCGAAGCACATCATCTTCTACAATGACGACCGCCAGATCATCTCCCCTTGGACCGGAAGCGCTGCTTCCAAGATTGCCATGATCGAGGCCGAAGCTGGCAAAGCCATCGTCGATGCTGTCAAGGCAGGCGGCACCGCCCGGGCTAGTTTCACCCACAAGTCCCACAGGGTTGGCATCTACAATGCAGCCGGCGGTCGACCTAACGAGTTCACGTCTTGGGGAGGCCTGTACGACCTCCAGATCAAGCCCGATGTCGCCGCCCCCGGAGGCAACATCTACAGCACCGAGATGAACGGGTCCTGGGGTGTTCGAAGCGGAACATCCATGGCCACGCCGTACGTCGCTGGCATCGCGGCGCTGTACGTCGGCCGCTATGGTGGACGCAGCGTCCACGGGAAGACCTTCGGTCGCGACATGTTCAAGCGCATCGTCACCAGCGGCGCCGCCGTGCCGTGGTCAATCAGCGACATTCCTCCCGTTCAGGATTACGGGTACTTTGCACCGGTGCCTCAGATCGGTTCTGGCATGGTTGATGCCGTCAAAGTGCTGGAGTACACGACGGTCCTTGAGTATGAAAACTTTGGGCTGAACGACACGGCAAACTTCCGCCCCGACCATGACTTGACGATCACGAACAATGGGGACGAGGAGGTCAAGTACACGTTTGCCGTGCAGCCGGCGGGTGGGTTCGAGATGTATGAACACAATTTCCCGCGGGACTCGATTATCAAATCGCTGCAAAACCTTGGGGCGCCGTTTACCCTGGAGCCGGAGGTGGCGCTCCCCGAGGCGGTGACGCTGGCGCCGGGAGAGTCCAAGACTGTTAGGTATGTCGACTTCTGTCAAGCGCTTGTTGGATTTTACTGACAAGTCCCAGGTTTACTTTTACTCTGCCGTCGGAGAACGTCAGACCGGGAGAGATGCCGGTGTACAGCGGCAAGATCCTGGTGACGGGCAGCAACGCGGAAGCCCTGTCGGTGCCGTACTTTGGTGTGGCGTTCAGTCTCTTGGAGCAGATTCCCCGACAGTTCCCTGACGGATCACCTTCGATTAGCAGCGGTGGCAACAGTTTTGGGTGAGCATCCCAGGTGCATTGGATGTTTGGCCCTGGCCTCGAGCTTACCGCAAAATAGGTGGTCATTCGACCTCAGCAAGAACGCTCGATCATACCCAACCATCTACGCGACGTTCGAATGGGGAGTGACTGAGCTGCGTTGGGATGTAAGTTTGCCGACAGAAGTAGATCTGTGCCATTGCTAACAGACGCTTCAGATCTTTGAATCTGGCTGGACCGAAGACCAGTGGCAGTACCCTCCCGTCGTCGGGGAGAAGGGCTACATCGGATCGGCCACTTCGTACATCGAGGCCGGCAAGGAATGGCAGTTCGACCCCGCCACGATGGACGCGAATGCGACGTATCCCTTCCCGGTACGCAGTCTGGGCAGGACGTACCCTTTCATCGTCGGGTACTATGAGTTCTGGTGGCTCGGCGGCCTGGCGGACGGTTCGCAGATTCCATCGGGGAACTACACGTAAGTTCTATCACCTTATGTGGTAAGTGCAGTAAGCTGACATTTGGACGCAGCATGCGTTTTGCTGCTTTGCTGCCGTTTGGTGATCCCAGCAAGGCATCGCACTGGGATGTGTGGGATACGCCTCCTGTCTTGGTCACGCGGGAGGTGTAGGATGGTCATACATCCAGCGGAGTGCGTCGAAAGTTCGACAATCGGGGCCTCGACGAGACATGAAGCTTTCATAGATCAGGGAATTCTCGTAGACGCCGGCGTGGCTGCTTCTTGGGACGTGGGTTTAATCGGAAGAATGGTGGTATTCCTCCGGGAACCCCCTTTTTAGCGACTGCCCCTGAAAAAAGGGGCACCCACCCACGCTATCTTATCTCTCCAGCACCCAAGATCGTGCTTCAGGTGCCTCACTCACTGAGGTGGCACCTGATTCACTTGCTGCGGCGGCCCGCTCCTCCTTCCCGTCCTCATGACTGCCTCACAACGGCCCGTCTTGGCCCCTCTTGCGCCAATCTGACGTGCAGCTCACCTGCATGCACCCGCCTGAGACCCTCCGCGTGGGCTTGTGGCCCTCTGGATGTGACTGGAACATCGAAACCCCTCCAAGACACCCGCACCCGCCGGAAGCTGCAGACCACGTCACGCCTGCCTCCATCGCGGGGCTGTTTGCCCTTTTTTTTGTCTGCAGCCCAACGCATCGCGATTTCTTTGCTGCTTCACTTTTCTGCTTTCCAGCTGTTGCCTTGATCGACCGTAGCCATGTCTTTCTTCGACATTAGCAACCTGGCCAACAAGTTCGCGGGCTTCGACATTCCTCCAGACGTCGAGTTTGAGCAGCGTGAGTCGATGAAGCCCGACGCTGGGCAGCCCGATGCTTGGCCAGACTTCTCCTCCTTAACTCAGCTAACCCGATCGTTGCAGGATCCGATGACTACGGATACACTCAGACCTCCGAGTACGAAAGCGGCTATGATGGCCAGCCACCCTCAGGCTACCCCTGCGGCCCTCAGGAGGGCGAAAACGAGTACAGGAGCACGCATCCCGACTACAGCACCAGCGACACCACTCGAAACGGTCTTGGCGAGGGCGGCACATACTCCTACAACCCCAGCTCGCAGGAGCTAGATGAAAAGGCACAGGACGCGCAGGCTCACACACCGTCAGCCGACCCCGATCTTCCAGAGGGCTGGACGAAGAAGTTTGACGAGCGATACAACCGGTGGTACTACGTCAACGGAGAGACTGGCGAGACCCAGTGGCATCACCCCGGTCGCGACCACAGCGAAGACACCTCGACAGACGGAGGTGGTGTCTTGACGCCGGCGACGACCACGGATGACCCCAGCAAACCCTGGTATCATCACGGCACGCATGGCGAAGGCGGAGAGGCTGGGGGGTACTACTCAGGCAATCAGTACCAAGCCAACTCCCCATATGAGACGGGAGCCTTCAGCGATAGCCGCGGCATGCCACAGGCAGGCAACGGCGGCGAGGGTCAAAGATCTTACGGCGGAGGAGAGGCACCAGCTGCCCCTGGACGAAGCAGCAGCGGGTATGGTAAGACCATGCTCGGCGTTGCTGGTGGCCTGGCTATCGGTGCGGCCGGAGGAGCCATCCTGGCGCATGCTCTTGGTGAGTTCTCTTGGGTGTTCTGGTTCCCCGACTACAGCTCACTGTTCATAGCTTCTGATTCCGACGAAGACGACGAGGAAGTGATCGTTTCGACGCAGAGATCGACTGCAGAATATGAATACGAGCAAGAGATGGATCCAGAGGAAGAGGAGGATGTTATCGCGTCTTCGGATTCAGAGCCCGAGCCCGAGCCCGAGCCGGAGTCTGAGTCTGATGATGAAGAAGACGTGGAGCCAGCCACGAGGAGCTTCGTTGAGGAAGAGGAAGAAGAAGACGGGCCGAGCAGTGCGTCCGATGTCGAGGGAGAGTCAGAGCCGGAGCCAGAAGAGGAGCCTGAGCCCGAGCCTGAGCCTGAAGAGGAAGATGAGTCCTCTCAATCGAGCAGCGCCTCTGAAGTGGAAGAAGAGGAGCATGAAGAAGAGATCGAGGAGGAGGTTGATGAAGAGGTTGCATCCGAGCCAGAGGAGACGTACGACGACGGAGGTGTCGATTACAGCGGCGACGAGGAAGAGTACTATTGAGGTTGCTAGTATGAACAATGCTACAGCGGCGCAAGATACAACCCTTCATCGTCATTCTCGTACATCATGTATCCTACAGTATTGCCCTTTCATCTCCCAGACAGCCATCACACCTAGCGATACGGACGAAATTCCGGTAGCAGCCCTCGAACCTTTTGGCCCATCCATCGCTTCCTGTTCGCAAGCATCGCACGCGGCCGAGTCTTCTCGTCCACCTCCATATCACTCTCATCGGAGTCGACACGGAGACTCAAGTCTTCTGTAGAGATGCTGTTGCTGAAGTCTGCGTCTGCGTCCGGCATGAGCTCATCCTCGTTGCTGAGGAAACCATAGCTCTCATTGTGGTTGTTGTTGAGCGATTCCTCCCTGTTTTCGGCCTCTTCGTTGTCCTCATCGTTATATGAGTCTTCTTCGCTTTCCTCCATGTCGCTCTCGACATGAAGCACCTCGTTGTCTAAACCGGTGTCGTCCTTGTTGCCACACTCGCATGGTTCGGGCATCTGTCCATGCCACAGCCTCAGCATGTATAGCTCCTCGGGTGTTCTCTCGATGGGACTGGTCACAGGTTCCTCTTCAAACTTGGACTTCCTGCCTTTGCCCTTTGCGACATTGTACAGCTTTGTGCACTTGGCGCAAAACTCACGGCCTCCGATGAGACGAGTCGTGAAACAAAGGCCGCACAGCTGCGTTGTTCGGCGAGTATTCATTGCTGGTGGCTCGAAGTCCTCGCTGTCTTCGTCGGGTTCTTCCGTCGATTCTTGTCTTTGTTCTTCTCGTTGGAAGTTGAGGTTGGTGAAGGCCGTCCAGCCCCGGACAATGCGTGGATGAGGCCCCTGATTTGCGTCTGGTAGAGAGAGGGTGGATTCGTCTGAGTTCTCAAAGAACGAAGCGCTTGTTGCGCGCGAAGAAGGCGGTGGTGAGGGTGTGATCGGAGTGCCGGGAGTGAAGAGGCCAGGGGAATCCAGGAGTCTTCGCGCAGTTATTGCACGCCCAGAGAGTGAAGGAATGATGATGGGTGTCGGTCTTGGCTGTGCAGTTTGCTGAGACACCCGACGAGGACCGCTATCTTGCAATGACTCGGGAGCTGGAGAAGAGACTGAGGAATCCATCGCAAAAGTATCCTATGATTGGTCTCGCATTGTTGTGTCTTTGGTGCCAGAGCTCGTTCCTCGAAGATGCAGGAGAAGTAAAGGGTGAGATGTTGTTGCGGAGTCGTGTCGTAGCAATGCCCACGCTGCGTCGACGCGAGTTTTCGTTTGCGGAAGACTCGGATCTGTGTGGTCAAATTTCCAGGAAACCAGGCACCTGTTGACTGGCAGTGGTCCTCTGACTTTTCGAAGTGGAATAGAAGGTGCTCATGCCTGACGTTCAGGGCTTCCAGGCTTCAAATGGGCCCGGGCAGGCATTCACTGCCTGAGAGAGACAAAGACCGCTGCAACTTAAACACCACTCTTTCTGAGGGTGCTCAGTACCACGAGCAAAACCTGTGAGATGATGTTTCTGCTTCTAGGAAGCCGGTGAAACATCGAAACAGCTCGACTTCTTCGAATCCACGCACACCTCGGCGATACCCTTCACTTTTCATCACATGCACCTACCTGGGCAGTTGTTCAGCACATTCATGAAAGATCGACACTTGAACGTTCTTTGGAGCAATTTAATTCTCAATGACCTAGGTATCATCGTTTGAAGAAGCTTGAATCTACGCACAAAACTACCAGCCCCGCCCTCGCTACGACTCGAGTATCTCCTTGACCTCGTAGTTTTTCTTCGCGTACAAGAACCACAGGGATAGAATGAGAACGAAAATTCCCACCAGAACAGGAGACGCATAGTTCATCTGCTCGACAACGACGGGCAAGTAGTACGGGAAGCAGTAGAAAATCAGGGCAACCATGGACCAGGCCAGCATAATGATGTTGGCCACGAGGCCGAGGCGAGGGTACCAGAAGGGGCCGTGCTTGAAGTTGGATCGACCTTGGGACAGTACGAGAACGACAGGGATGCTGTAGCTGATGTACTGCAGGAGAAGACCTGTGGAGATGAGCGAGTTGAAGGCCAGGTCGGAGGCGAGATAGAGGCAGCCGAAGATGGCGGTACCGGAGGCGGAGAAGATGAGCGACCAGGTGGGCGTGTGCAGCGGCGCGGGGGCGATCTTGCTCAGGTGGCGGTGCAGGGGGAAGCCGGCTTCGCGGCTGATGGTCCATGCAAGACGGGACTGCCAGGTCTGGATGGACCAGACTGCGCCGGCGGTGGTGATGAGAACAGGGACCCAGAGGCCGACGGCGGCGGCCTTGCTGTGTGTAATGCGGAAGAAGAGGGCGAGGGCCGAGTTGTCGTCCTCGCCGCTGATCAAGGGGACGTTTATCAGGACTGAGGTGATAACCAGGAGGCCGGAGGTGAAGCCAACGACGATGGTCCACATGAGGGCTTTGGGGATGTCCGTGCTAGGACGAGGCATCTCCTCGGCGAGATGGGTGGCGACATCCAAGCAGGAGAAGCTCCAGTTTGCGCCGTTCATGCCAATGATAAAGGCAATACCCTTTTGCCAGCCGGTGACGTTGACTGAAGTGAGAAAGAAGTCGTGTGCGGACATGCGGCTGCCGCTATCAGACATGGCGAAGAGGGTGATGAAGACGGTGCCGATGGTCAGGCAGCTGAAGAGGAGCATGACCTTTGAGATGCGTGGCAGAACGGTCTCGAAGCTGGCGCCGAAGACGGTGAGGAGGTTGAGGAGTTGGAAGCCGACGAAGCCCATCCAGCGTTTGTAGACAAAGTCTGGGTTGAGCAGGCTGATGATGGCGCAGGCACCGGTAGGGACAGAGAGACAGGCGGATGAGCCTGTCGCGACGGCGGCGAGCCAGCTGACGAGAGCGGTCAGGTAGGAGAGGAAGCGGCGCGGGCCTTCGGGAGCGAGGCGGTTGACCCAGATGTATTGCCCGCCGGGATGGGGCATGGCGGAGGAGAGCTCGGCTAGGGTTGTTGCTGTGGCGAGGCCGACAATGGCCTGGACGAGGAAACCCCAGAAGAAGAGGGGGGTTCCGCCCATGGGGAGGGTACTGCCGAGGACGAGAAGTAGACCGACGGCTGTGTTTGTGGTGCCATAGCCGATGCCGAGGGCTGATAGCGTGGTGAAGGGTTTGATGTGCTGGACGGTGACATCGAGGTCGCCGTGGCGCAGGGAATTGGACTCGGCGGCGGAAGGGGAGGACTTCTCGGCCATGATGGCGGGGGTCTTTGCGGACGCGCCCGATGAGGAGGGGCGGTCGGGGTATTCCATGGCAGCTTTGTGACCTCTGATATCTGAAAAATGTTCTTATTCGTTGAGGCGACAGTGTGTCGTGTGAGTGCCCGTGTCATGGTGCATCGTGGAGACAGGAGGTCGACATGGAGCCTCGCCCCTTTTTATCAAGACGCCCCGGCGCCAGGACCGCGACCCGAGCTGTCACTGCACCACGGGCAGCCGACATGGCCAGATTGCGGGGAAGCGAGCATGGCGTGGTTGTCTATCTCGCCGCTGATACTGATACCGGTAGCTCTGGGGAGATAACGTGGCGCGGGCGAGGTCAGCTAGCTTCGGGTGTGGTGGTGGTATCTTGGAGGGAGGAGGAGAGAAGCTTGTGCCGTTTGGGCAGCGGGATCCGAAGGGGTGTCTGAGAGGGGCGGCTCAGCTGATATCGATCGGGGAACTGGGAGCGAACAGAAAGTACGTACCGCGAGGTGGCCTGGACCGGACCGGCGGCAGGTTCGGGAGATGTTGGGCCCAGAAAATTGCCCTTTTGAGAAAAGGTATACGGGCGATGAGGGGAATGCGGGGCATCAGTATCTCCTTGCCTTTAGGTTTGGGGCTTTGGAGTTGCACAGAGGGGTTCACCCTGACGTCAACCCACCGCAGGCAGCTGCAGCTCCTGCCACCTCAGTGTAAGAAGCTCTCTCACAGGCTTCTTTCTCTTGTGTCTTTGCCGTTTCGCCCTTTCAACCCCTCTTTCTCTCCCATCGCATCCGTCTTTCAGCATGGCCTCCATCGACATCACGCTGCCCAATGGGCTCAAGTACACCCAGCCGACGGGCCTCTTCATCGACAACGAGTTCGTCGCGGCAAAGGGCGAGTCCTTCTCCATCGTCAACCCCACCACCGACGACGAGATCCTCACGCTTCAGGGTGCTTCGGAAGCCGATGTCGACACTGCCGTGGCCGCCGCCCGTCGCGCCTTCGAGGGCGAGTGGTCCGAGCTGGCCGCCGTCGACCGTGGCGCATTCCTCTACAAGATTGCCGATCTGCTCGAGCGCGACAGCGAGCTGCTGGCCAGTATTGAGTCCTTCGACAACGGCAAGCCCTACTCGGTCGCCCTGGCTGAGGATCTGGGCGAGAGCATTGGTGTCTTCCGCTACTATGCTGGCGCTGCCGACAAGATCTCGGGGAAGACGATTGAGACGTCGCCCGCAAAGCTGGCATACGTCCTGCAGGAGCCGCTGGGCGTCTGTGGCCAGATCATTCCCTGGTAGGTGCCTTGGCCTGTCACTTGAACCCTGAAGCTAATGTGCCTAGGAACTACCCCCTCATGATGCTCGCGTGGAAGGTCGCGCCAGCCCTGGCCTGCGGCAACACCATCGTGCTCAAGCCCGCCGAGCAGACCCCCTTGTCAGCACTATACTTCGGCAACCTCCTTATCGAAGCTGGTCTGCCGAAGGGCGTGGTCAACATCATCCCCGGTCTCGGACGCGTCGCCGGCGGCGCACTGGCCGGCCACATGGATGTCGACAAGATTGCATTCACGGGAAGCACCGCCACAGGACGGGCGGTGATGAAGGCGGCGTCGGCCAACCTTAAGAACATCACCCTCGAATGCGGCGGAAAGAGCCCCAGTATTGTTTTCGAGGACGCAGACCTTGACCAGGCGGCGAAGTGGTGCCACGTCGGCATCATGGGCAACATGGGCCAGGTTTGCACGTCGACGTCGCGTATTTACGTGCATGAGAGTGTGTACGATTCCTTCCTCGAGAAGTTTGTTGCCGTCACCAAGGAGAACGCCAAGGTAGGCGATCCGTTTGGCAAGGACACGTACCAGGGACCGCAGGTTTCGCGGGTGCAGTACGACAAGATCCTGGAGTACATTGACCAGGGCAACTCGAGTGGTGCGCGACTGCTGCACGGTGGTGCAAAGGTTACCGACAAGGGGTACTTCATCGAGCCGACCGTCTTCGCGGATGTACGTTACAATCCTTGCCCATTATGGAGATATTCGCTGACCTTAGACCCAGACCACCGAAGACATGTCCATCGTCAAGGAGGAAATCTTCGGCCCCGTCGTGGCCATCTCGCGCTTTAGCACCGAAGCCGAGGTCATTAAAAAGGCCAACGACACGTCGTACGGTCTCGCGGCAGCACTGTTCACCGAAAAGGTGCGCCGTGCCCACAAGGTCGCCCGGAAGCTGCAGGCCGGCATGGTTTGGATCAACTCGTCGGGAGACTCACACTACGGCATTCCGTTTGGAGGGTACAAGTCGTCGGGCATCGGGAGGGAACTGGGGCAGTATGCCATTGACGCGTACACGCAGTCCAAGGCGATCCATGTCAACCTAGGGACCGACCTGTAGGGGGGAGAATTGAGCGATACTGGGCATTTACTGAAGCAACCAAGTCATTTAGCAACATGTCATTTTAACTGTCCACTGCCCTGAAATGCGCTGGCGGGTGCCCCTGACACGCCTGGGACGTGGAGGGACCGGCCCGGTCACTGTGTGCTGCCTCCCGGTTCCCTGTAGACGAACCCTGAAGCTGTCCCTGACTTCCGGGGCTTATCTGCGGGGAACAGCGCTAGGCATGCGCTATCCCGACGGGCTACACCAGAGATGGATGGCGGCGACGGGTCTGACTCCATCCATCCCCAAGCTGGAGGTCAACCACAGGGAACACCTCTGTCCTGTCACCTCCAGCACCTGGAGGTCACAGCACCTCCAGGCCCTTATCGACCGGTCCCGTGGACGACTCCAACCCTGAAGCCTTCCGTACAAAGGCCCGGTGAACCCCGCGTTCTCCAAACCCGCTCGTGGACTCAAGCATCACCAACTTCACCATCAATGGAGTCGTCAAAGTCATCACACTCCAAGTCACGAAACGGATGTCTTCGATGCAAGGCGAAGAAGGTCAGCTCTCATCTACACTCATCTACTGCACGCAGCCCTAACAGTGACAGACCAAGTGCGACGAGCGGAAACCAACTTGCGCGCGATGTGAGGACCGAGGCTTCCAATGCCCCGGCTACGCCCTCGACATCCGCTGGTCCCATAAGCACCAGATGCGCGCCGAGCGGTCATCAATCAGAGATGTCGGTCCCCCATCGCGCCCACGAAGCAGAAACCTAGGGAGGAGGCAGCAGACGAGTGACGCCGAGGCAGCCCCATTGCCGTTCAGCGACAATCCCGACCAGCCCTGGCTGGGCTCACCATCGCAATGGGACCTCTTCATGCCCCAGGAGCTCATGTTTCCTCCCGTCCAAGAGTCATCTGCAGGGTTCAATCCCCCAGAACAGCCAAACCCTTTTACGCTGCTTGTCGCCGACACCGATCTCATGAGCACAGCCTGGACTGTCGACAACGACTCATCCCCAGCTGGGAGCGTCGAGGAAGCCCAAAGGACCGATCCAGCAAACCAACTTGAAGAAAACAACAACACCACCACCGCCATCTCAGAGGTCCAAGAGGATCCCTTCGCTGTCGATATCTTCCCAACCGCTCCCCGCGAGATCTTTCACATCCCCACAGCACTCTCTGAGTACTTCTTCCGCGAGGTCATCACCCTCTACTGCCTCTGGGACAGCAAAGCCAACGTCATGCGCAACATTGTCGAAACCGCCTGGCAATCCTCCGGCCCCCTCCACCATACCGTCCAAAGTATGGCCGCAGCTTGCCTATCCGAAGACTTCCCCCACCTCCAAGCCGTCGCTCGCGCCGAGCACCACCAGGCCCTGGCCCTCCTCCGCCCTGGCCAGCCCTCGCCAACATCCTCAACCGCAAGGAACGCCCTGCTCCTCGCAGCCCAACTCCTCGGCCACACCTCAAGCTGGCTGGCGCCCCAGAACCTCGCCACGGACATGTTCAGAGCCAGCTGTGCCATGCTCAACGACGCCTCGGCCGATGCCACAGACTCGTCCCCTGACCCCAGCATCGCCTTCTTCAGCGACACGATGGACTATTGGGCCATGCTCCTCGTCTACCTCACGGATAGCAGCCAGCTCGGCGATTACCGTCGTCGCAGCACCGTCGACCCTCTGCCCCCATCTGCCGAACCGCACCCATACTCGGGCATCTCCCACGAGATGGTCCGCGTCCTCACTGACGCAGGCATCCTTATCTTCCAGTATCGCAAGCACATGTCTTCTGTACGCTTCATGACCGAGCGCGATTTCGACGTTTTCAAAAACGCCCTTCGTGAAGCTCGCCGGCTTGAACGGGTACTTCTCGCACATCACACCCCAGACCTCTCTCGCTTCCGCGACCCAGGCGATCCGAAAACACCGTTGAAGCATCTCGGTCTGATGGATGAGGCGTACCGATGCACTGGCCTGCTTCAGCTATACCGCGTCTTTCCCGACCTCCTAGCTGAGCGCTACGCCCCGTGGGATCGAGACCGCTTGCTCAGGCCCCTGCCAGCGCAGGGTGAGCCCACCCCACGAGAGCGCCAGGCCTGGTTGACAAAACTGGCGATGCATATCCTCGGAATCCTACGGGACATTCCGTTCGAATCGCGCACTCGCAGCGTTCAACCATTCGTCATGGTCGCCGCGGCGAGCGAACTGCGCAGGGACCCGCACCATCTTCAGCAATCGGCTGACGATGCCGCCTTTTCAATTGACAAGACGTCCATTGAGGTCGCTCGCGCTAGAAAGTTTGTCGGCTCCCGACTCGCAGCATACACGCACATCCTGCCGCTGAGGAAGAGTCGCGTCATCTTTGAGCTGATCAATAGCGTATGGTCGGCCATGGACGCGGGGGAGGAGGATGTGTATTGGCTGGATGTGGCTTATGAGAAGAAGCTGGGCACGATGATGGGTTGATCACAGCCATCTTGCAAATTGCACATCATGTTCTATGAAATCTACAACCTCGCCTCCTTCGGCCCATTCGGCATCGCGAGAGTCGCAAACTTGAGCACCGTCTTCTCCGCCGTCAGCTCCGTCCGCAATCTCTCCTCCGTAACCACAAACGCCTGCGGGAACCACTCGCTCACATCCTCCCCCAGCACCATGCCCACCAGCGCCCTGCCCGTCAGCCAGCACTTATCCATGCCGTAGCCGTTGAACCCCGCTGCGATCCACTGCCCGTCGTCCTCGGCCGACCCCGTCACTGAAGCCGGTACCCGTCCCACAACAGGTAGCCCATCAGCAGTGTGTCCTTGGATGCCGGTCCAGATGGCCTCAATCTCAGATGTCTTCTCGTTGCCCCAGCCTTCGAGGAACATTCTCGGTAGCACGGTAGATAGTGCTGCGCGGGCTGTCTGAGGAACTTTCGTGTCATCCGACGTCAGAATGTCCCGCATGTGTGCCGTCTCATTGCCGATCCAGATGCGCCCTGTCAGCGCGTTCTGTTGCAAATAATAAAGTCCCGTGTCGAACAGGCCCGTTTCATGATCAAGAGTGGACTTGTGCGCGAGACTCCAGGACCTCGAGGCGCCTAGATTCTTGAGGTCTGGACCGGGCTTCTGCACGGTCATGGTGCCTCTGAAGGGGTAGACTCGGCCTGCCAGCTTGGGCAGCAGGTGAGAGGCGTGACCGTTGGTGCAGTGGAGGACTTTCCGAGCGCGGATCACACCGCGAGATGTTGTGACGCTGTAGGGATAGTTGATATCTTCTTCTGGAGAGTACTTGACCTGCTGAACTGGTGTGTTGGCCTCGATGGAGAGGCGGTCGGGAAACTGCTTGAGCAGACGCTCATACAGCCCTGTGAGCAGACGGTATGGCCAAATGGCACCGGCCTCATGCTCAATCGCCCCCGAAACGTCTTTGATATTCCACCTCTGAGGTTTTTCAGCATTGCACCTTGTGCCAAGAAAGTGGCAGACATACCTCGGCAACATCCTCCCGCTCGATGATGCGATGATAGCTGCTGTACTCCGGCACAGCCGCCTGGAAGTCCAACACCGATTGCTTCGCTGCCTCCCACGTCTCATCATCGCCAACTGACATGACCTTGAGCACGTCGCGGATTTGACACGCGTCCTGTAGCTCAGGGTCAAGCCCTCTGACCATCTTCATTACATGCTCGATGTTCAGGATGCTGAAGCGGGTGATCTGCTTTGCTGCCTCGACGCCGAATTGCCGTGCAAGAGGGCCGAAGGTGTGTCCAGACGCTGTCACGAGATGCCCTCCGTTTCGGCCTGTTGCACCGCTGACGAGAGTACGTGCCTCCAGGACGGTGATGTGTGCATCCTGAGTAACGGCGTGCTCGAGGAGCGCCTTGGTGACGCTGCAGCCCGTGATACCTGACCCAATAACTGCAAAGTCGGTTCGTTGAGGCAACTTGGGTGACTGGATAGATGCCAAAGGGTGAGTGGGAACTTGCCAGGCCGAGACGGTTGGGTTCTCGCGAGGAAGTCCGGGGTCTTGTGAGATGGCCTTCGAGATGTTGATGGCGAATCTCGACATGGCCGAGTCTGAAGGGGTCAGACATGAGCTCTTCAAAATGTCAGAGCACTTACTGAGATATGGCGACAGCAATGCATCCTGGCTGCGACGGTCGGCCTCGGTGCTCATGGCAACACCCGAGTCCATAGTGAGTGTGTGGATGGAACAGGGGCTTCAGGGTGAGGAGGCAGCACGATCGGTAGACGTCTCCTTTGGTGATTGCCGTCTTTTGATAGGGATGGCCATGTGATCCCTCAAACCGATAACAAATCCACTCGATCAAGGGCTGAGGACTGCATGGGGTTGGGCGTGGCGTAGTCATCGTGGTGGTGTGGAGAGGGGTTGTCCTCGCTGCCGACTTCCCCTTTCAGCAAGTCTATGCGAACGATGCCCGCCTAGCTTCCACCACTCGTGAGCGCCATGCTATCTTCGGGTTTGACTGGAGGACCATGACAAGATAGTCATCTGGTTCAGATCAACTTCACTGCACGTCCATCTGTAGAGCACATCATCCACTAGAACGGCCATGGCCACGGTTTTCAAAGATGCCAACAGAAATCACAATTGAACGAACTCCACAGCTAAACTCGTTGCCTCCGCAAATCCAACAATTGATCAGCTTTCCCCAAAAGAATGTCCCTCGAAACAACATCGTAAATCATGTCCCCTTCGCCAGTCGCAGCCCCTCGTCCTCAGCCAGCTCGTCCTGGCTCATGCCCCCATTCAGCTTCTTGATGTATGTATCAAACTTGCCCGACGTCTCAATGATCTCCTCCATCACCTTGTAGTTGAGTTGGAACGTCGGCACCTTCTGCTGTTTCCTTTCCCAACGCGCAAACTGGCGCGCCGTCGTGATGACGTTGCGGATCTCTCGCCCGTTCATCTTGTGCTGCGCCAGGTCCTCGACATGGTCTTCAAGGTCCAACAGGTCAATTCCCTCCTCGTTAAGCGTCTTGAGGCGATTGAAGAAGTTGCCCCAGATCTTGGTCCGCTGATGCGTCGTCAGGCTGGTGTAGTGGATGGCCAACTGAATCCGGGATTTGAAGGCCTCGTCGAATGTTCCGACGCGGTTGCTCGTTAGTACCAGGATGCCGTCGTAGTACTCGAGAACCCGAAGGAAGACTGACACAAGGGCGTTTCGCTTGAGGTCCTCGAGACTGCGTTGTTCGAGGAAGACATCGGCCTCATCGAGTAGGACGACGCACCCCCACGTCTTGCCCAGGTGAAGCACCGACTCCAGGTACTTCTCGACCTCGCTTGGCTCCGTGCCGATGTCGCCGCATGTGACGGGATAGAGTGGCTTCCTCGCAATCTCGGCCACGCTCTCTGCCGTCAGGGTCTTCCCTGTGCCCGGTCCGCCGTGCAAAAGCATGATGATGCCGTTGCCCTTTCCGCTGATGATGTCGGTCGACATGTCCGCCTCAATTTGGTTGCTGATGAGGGCCTGAATCAACCGTTTCGTCTTCTCGTGAAGGACAAGGCTCTTGAAAGCGCCAGTATTCCATTCCACCTCCGAGAATCGATCGACAGCGAGGTCCACCCACTTCTTCGTCTTCAGATTGAACCCTTTCATCGAAGGAGGTGCCAGGTAGATAAATGTGTCATCAGGCGGGTCGTCTGAAGCGAGGACATCGGGGTTAAGTCGGTTGGAAGACCTACTCCACCAGGAACTATCGTCGTCGTCTGCGCCGTTGCCGTGTATCTCATAGTATGTCTGCATATCGATCATATGGCGGTCTCCGATCGCCGAGTGAGCTTTCTCGCCGGTACCTCTGTAGGCGACCATCTGCTGGTGGCGACACTTCCAAACCCACTTGCCCCTGACTTGGAGCCTCTGCAGCGTCTCAGAATCCACGTGGTCCAGAGGTCGGAGTTCCAGATCTTTGATGTTTCTGGGCGATCTGTCGGTGATTTCGATGCTGTCAATGTGCAACACCGTCTCTTTCTTAGAGAAGTGGCCGTCGAAGTCCCAGTGCCAGGCTTCAATTTCAAACCTTTTGCACAGTTCAGCTTCCTGGTCGCCGCCGTTGACCGTCTTAGCATTCGTGTTCTTCGGCTTGGATTTGAGGTTTGTGAGTGGTTTGAGCCAAGAAGTGCAGTGATAGCCCCTGGCTTCCGACCCTCGTCCTTGTACCACAATGACCCCTGGCTTGTATAGATAGTGTAGATGTACGTGGGATATTTTCGATGCAGTGATAGAATCATCCACAGCTTCGTACTCGTCGCCGTACTCGCTCATGATGTAATCAGTCAGCCGTTGAAAAAGCGACTTCTCGCGCTCTGGAAGCGCCTGCATGAAGATATTCATGGGCTCGCCCCGCACGTGATAGAATGGCAAGTATGGGGCTTCGAATCTGATTGCGCCTCTGTCTTCAAGCCAATTGCTCGAAAACTTCTCATGCTTTTGTCCCCATTGCTCGTACGAGGAGGTCGATGAGGCATCATCCGGCGTTTCGTAACGGGCTTCATAATCCTCGAATCTCGTCATGGCTGACGCCAACGTCGCTTCGACGGGAAAAATTGACTCCGCAACATGGCTGACTCTGACGTTGCCGCTGCTGTCTGTGGTGCTGTCGCCAGCACTCCGGGAAGAGGTTAAATAGTCCCGACACACAATGAAGCAGATTTCCGGGTGTCTTTCAACATATGCCTGGATGTTGGTCATTGGCAGAGACCCAGTTAAGATCTCACGTGTTCCCGACTCGCCTTGGATCCAGTGAGGTATATCAAGGAAGCTTCGGGCTGGTTTTGCTTTGTGATCAAAGACACGGTGGATCGTCAATGGCTTCAGCTTTTGTTGCCGCTTGGGACCCCCGACGCTATTCCCGGCTTGCAAAGCTGAGATGTAGGATTGCATTTCCTCTGAGCTCTGAGCAAACTCTTCCGGGATACCCAGATAGTCCGCGATTCGCCTGAGTTCCGAGATGGATTGGGCGACTGAATCGTCCGTGGCATGTGCCATTTTCAGCGTCTGGGGCCTTCCAAGAGTTGGCGCGTGGGTACCAGCTTGTCTCTCACGCAGTGTTATCGGCACAGCGATATGATCTTCTCCAGGTATCTTGGGGTATTCCGCGTCGGAGTTTCCGGTGATTGTCTCGGGTGTTGTCGAGGGCTTCAGTGCAGCCCACTTGTCACCGGCCGTGTCAAACTGGCCTCCGCGTGTCCGGTCTTCTGAAATTGTATGCGCGACTGGAGTTCTCTTGCACCGCTGTCAGCAGCCGTGATTGTTGAATGGCAGGAAATTCTCACCTTTCTAGCATCGTCACCCGGAAGCGGCATTCTGAATTCGGGCTTGGGTCGCCGTCGACTTCCGGTGCTCATGGTACGCAACTGTAATGATTCTCGCTGCGATTGATAGAGGTATAGTATGAGAACTTTGTTCTGGAAATCAGGCGAACAGCGTGAGGGCTTGTTGTAGAGAGTTTTGCGGTGCGGAAGAGATAGGTAGGATAAATGTCAGAAAACCCCTCATGAGATGAGGAGATGAAGAAATCCTCCGCTGAGTACGTGTGCATGGATGATTCGCCTATGCACTGCATCGAGGGGAAGTTCGGGGGCACAGCAGCTGCGCCTTGGAGGGCGCCGAGAGCTGCAGGTGATTATCCTATTGCTTGGGGGCCAAAGGCCAAGGCTCCGTTCACAGACACTCCTGTTTGTCATTGATCAGGCCCGCTCAAAAGGTGGCCGGGCCCATCGGATAGGGACTGGAGCTGCCGACCTGCATGTCTTCTGGGCACTTCACTTCACATCGATCACCACACGGCTGGTCATGTTAGTGTGCTGCGACTTGGCCATTGGTGAAGATGACAGCAATGGAAATCCCAGACTTGTCCTTGCTGTATACTACAAACGATCAGTAAGCGTCCAGTCTAATTTTCCTCGAGCCAAGACCATACCATCTGACTAGTGACCAGGGTCGAGCCAGCTGGTGACACCTTTCAAAACGCCCTTCACATGTTCTCCTCCGAACTCTCGGATGACCCTGAGAAGCTTAGATGGATCCACGACAACCACGTCAGCGTCGAATCGGTATTTGCATCAGTCGAGGATGCTCAGTCGAAATATGAAGGACGCAAAGGCGATTCCAAGACAAGAGAAGCCCTCACCGTGCTCGCTGAGAAGATTCACTACTACCGCGGATTCATGGACGTCATCGCAACATATCATCCTGAGTACACAGCTCTGTTCTGGGGTGCCACAAAGTTTTTTCTCGTGGTCAGTACATTTCTCCAGCGACTTCAACGCCATTGGATCAACTGACAGAGGTCTTTCTGTAGGGCGTCATCAACCATCAAAAGGTAATCACACGGATCTCCGAAGGCCTGGTCCAGATCGCGAATCTTTTGCCTATGGCCGATGCAACTGCCCGACTCTACCCTGTCCCGCGTATACGAAAGATCATCGAGGCCATCTACGCCTACACCATCAGATTTCTGATCCGCGCTCTCAGATGGTACCAAGAGGGCAAATTCAAGCACATAATCCACTCCATCACGAGGCCGACCGAGACTCGCTATGACGACATCCTGAGCACCATCACCACCCTATCTCGCAGCATGACCGATGCCGCTGCAACCAGCAGCCAAGCTGAGCAACGGGACATGCATCTTGGACTGTTGAAACAAACGAAAGTACAAGAGGCTCTGCAGACAAGTCTTGGAGACCAGGACATTGTTCTCCGTCAGGTCTTGGCTGGTGTTGGGAGCGTCCAAGATCAGCAGCAGGACACAATTTCTCGACTTGAGCAACTGATCAGCGGAGGTCATGACGAAGTGAAAGGACATCTCTCCGCCATTCTACTCGAAATTGTAAGCATCAAATCCGGCATGCAGGCCATTCAAGCCACTTCGAAGGTGGTGCTGCACCAGCACCTTTCGATCGTACAGGTCTCCGAGGTACTGGTCAACATTGCTGTGTCTCAACTCCCGAATCCCCAAGCGGCGCAACAGACCTCACTTTTCCTCGCCAGAAAACGCCGCACCCGGCCATCGGCAAGAGGACCGCCCTTCTGGCTCGAGGACAAGATCCAGCGGTGGAACTCATCTGTCACATCATCGCTTGTCGTCGTGGATGGGACAAGAAAAATGCGCTTCCACCTCCAGTGGTACTGCGCTGAAACGATCTCTGTCTTACGGGAGTCTGGCATCCCGGTCATCTGGGCACTCAAGACGATGATGCCTGGTGGTGATTACGCAGAAGACGGCGTGTCATCTATCGACATGATCAAGTATCTGGTTTCACAAACGGTCCTCCTGAATCCGACTATGCACACCGAGGCGGCCATGTCACCACGACTGCATTCGTTCAAAGAAGCAAAGTCAGATAGCGACTGGATCAATATTCTTGGGTCTGTCCTCCAGGGCCTCCCGCACCTGTATGTTGTCTTGGACGTCGAGGTTCTCAAACAGACCAGTCGCGGTGGTCTCGTCAACTTGACTGCAAAGCTATCGGAGCTTAAGGTGGAAACAGTCGTCAAGATTGTCATGATCAACTACAGCCCCTTATTTCTACGAGGCACTCTGGACGGAAACTTCAAGGGGGACGTGGTAGCAGTGGGACGGGCAGGGCAGCCTCAAGCCGCTGGCAGACTTCCGCATCGTGGGAAAGGCTCTCAAAGCGTCACTGGCGCAGCTCACCTTGACTTTGCCCGTCTGACTGGGCAAGGTCTGCGGTCTCGGCAGGTTCGGTCGGGGAAACGGTCGAGATGACCTGTTGTCAGAACGGGTTGTTCATGATAGGTAGTATGGCAAATAGATACGCTCCAATAACCAAAATAAAAGTCTACTTGACAAAAGTTGATGCTCCCCGAGACAGGATCGAACTGTCGATCTCCCGATGTGTTGTTCGCAGATGCTATAACAGTCGGACGCCTTAACCAGCTGGGCCACCAGGGATTGATGAAGGGACCCTGGTCGCAAGTGGGTAGTAGTGGGCCAGGCTCGCCTCTACGCCCGCAAGGAACGAGTCATCTATCAGCCGACTGCCATCGCCAGACTCCTTCGATAGCTCTGTCAAAATTCTTATTAGGTCACTGCAAAGTGGACTGAAAGCTTGCAAGACATTTGAAGCTTACTCGTGCTTCCTAGGTACCTGCCATTGATCGCTGGTAAGCTGGGAGCCCTTTCTACTTCACTCAGCACTGAGTATTTACCGCTCGCCATGCTTCTCCTCCATGTCCCCCCGAGTCCCCAACACCTACCAGATACAACCTCAAGAACACCAAAGACTTCTGATGGCTTGTAAGAAAGACCTGTTTGTGGAACGATGACATTCGCATCGCCCATCCGGCGTACAATTCAGCTTCCCGGCCATGATGCGCCAATCATTCGGCAGGTTGTGCCTGACCGACATGCACTCGGAGGCCTCTAGTAATTGCCCCCAGAACTCTCCAATGTTTGGTCGTTTGAAATGGTCCCCTCTGGGTTTGCTGAAATGCTACAAGAGTGGCTTCTTGTCAGATACCTTACCGAAAGCTGATGGCGATCTGGAGCGCAAACCCACCTTGCTGAAACAGAGGCAGACGAATGCCAGAACAAAAGAAATCAATCTTTTTGTCTGTACAGTGTCTCTGGAACCAGTTCCGCCTCGAAATTCGATCGTTCCGGAGCCATCGGGTCCAACAATGTTGTTGAAGTTCCACAATGCATATCTTGAACGTCTGCTCGTGCCCTGCATCAAGTCTCGAAGTCCCTTCTTAGTTCTTTCGCTGTAAATAGCCCTCCTAATATTCCAGAGCGCATCTTCATTGCTTGCCGCTTTCTTCACAATGTGCTTGAGCTTTGACGATCGTTCCGTGTTGGGCCTGCAGTACTTGTGTTGTCGATCCTCATGAGGCAAGATGTACCATACGATCAAGTGCTCGTAGTACACGGTACCATAGGCTATATCCTGTAACTCGGACAGTATGAACTTTCTTGTCTGGGGTGGCGAGAAGTGGACGTGGGTGCCGCATAGAGGAGAAGGCCCTGGCTTGTAGAATACGGCATGCAAAGAATGCCAGAAGAGATCGATCTCGCGTTCCCAGTCATTGCTGGACTGGAGGATACGAGATACCGCTTCGAGGGGAACTGATTTCGTTAGAGTCAGATGTCAGTAGAGGCTTATGTTGGATTGAATGGTGACTGCGTTCCACATCTCACAACTACCTATACAGGTACTGGTGAAGCAGACATGTGTCTAGAGCACTTTAGACTTTCAGTTTCCGAGCGACTCTCTCCTATTTCTCTCCTCGTCTGAGACAGCGACTGATAGCATTTGTAAAGAACCAATCACTTACCACGAGGATATTTCGGGTTTCTCAAAGACCCATCTTTGGTGATCCACCACTTATCGTAATGTTCGGGGTGTTTTTTGTACCTGATGAGGCGATCCGCCCGAGACTTGAGCCCGTTGTCCCTTAGAGATTGGGCAAGCACCTCGTAGTATTCCTTTCGTTTGTGGCCAACGAGAATGAAGTGAGGATTTGCGATGAGCTCAATCTCAATCCCAAAGCTGAGCGCCATGCAATCACGCATTGGAGTCGTCTTGGATGGGAGTAAGATCGATCTTTGGTGGTGAATATGGGCAGTTGGCAAAATGGGAGAGACCTGCAGAGTGTGCAAATTATGGGAGGCCTTTTGCTAAGCAAATAGAGATGGAGGTCCACACGCGGTAGCGCCACTGGCCAGAGCTTGAGACGAGATTGCGATCCGTGGTGAAGCAAGCCCGAGATGCGATTGCAAATTCGAGGAAGGAAGAAACATTGCAATCAAAATTGCAGAGTATGCTAAATAAAGCAATTGAAACACCGGTTCCCAATTTTTCATTCAGTCTCGCCTAGAGTTGAGGCAAACGGCGGAGTGACTGACTGGCCTCCCCCACGATCTACAGGTCAACCGTTATCGCCATTGCCAGTACTCGGGAAGTTTGGCTCGCGGGTGCCTCGACAGGCTGAAAGCCCCGCAGGAACCATACCTGTAGTCTTTTTAGTGAAGTACCTACGTTCAGTGTGCGCCAGGAGTTTGAGAACAAGCCTCGAGTGTTTGAGGCTGGTCTGTCAGACATCTGCAATACCGTATGAGAGCTGGTTGCAAACAATTGGCCCCGAACGGGTCTTTGAAACGCCACAGGCCACGCTGCGCCGAGTTCCACGACAATTGAGGCGTGTTAGGTATGTGGCTGACTGAAGACCCTCGTGACCTGCTATGCCTTTTGACCAACCGACCATTGCTATCTCTGTGAATTTTGAAGAGTCAGCCTCTTTGAGACCTTTCTGTATGACTTTAGCTTGGTCATTGAGCTTCACAGTCTCTATCCTCGATGTAATTCAATGGCATCGCAGTCCGCTTCTCATTGGTGACATGAAGCTAATTTCAGCACCTGAGCTGTGGATTATTTGCCGCTACTATTGCTTACATTCGGCGAGTTCAAGTGATATGGCTGACACATGAACATAGTATTTATTTAACAGCGGCTTTCAATGGATTGAATTGAAGACGCCGAGTCTGAGACTATTGCACCCTTCGGCCATGAGATGTTCGGGTCCGGCAGGTTGAACCTTCTAATTAGGTACAGTTTCGGGTTTAGTGACAGAGGGTAGCTGCACAGTGAATCGCTCTAATCCTCGCCGAAGCGGAGTCGGTGATTCGCCCGCGTGACTTCTGATCTTTGAACTGAAGCTTGAGAATCTGCCAGCCCCTCCAGCTGAAGCCTGGCTCATCCCTGTCAGTGAACCCCAGCAGCCTCACCCCCACGGTAACCAGTGCTGCCCCTGCCCAAGCTGACCAACGAGATCACGTCAGTGCGGTGCTGTCCAGGATCTTACCGGTAATTTGGGAGAAGATTTCGACGTCACTTTCCTCTCCTTTCCGAATCAACCGTAGCTGCAAAAGCAAGAACCAAACGTGGCTATTGCTTTGCTTCACTCACTCAGCGAGCGGAATTACACCAGATTGCTTGACTCCGAGGCCCGAGATTTGGCTTGCACCACTGCCGAGCAAAACGATTCATCTTCTGGGGCAGTGTCTTTGGCCTCCATTCGCAAGCGCGTCGCTGGTCGCGACGGGCAACCAACACGATGCTCAACGTCGTCTTCGATGAGGCCGAAGCCCTGAGAAGGTTTGATAAGCTTGTCGAACTCGGCATCATGAAATACGCAGATGCTTCAACGACCACACTCATTGACGATGGCTTTCCAGTAAGTGTCCCAGACTCGGCATAAGATCAGTATCAGGCACCTTTCTCACATAAGATGCTTACCCTCTGATAGTTCACAATTCGCATTTGCAGTGGATGGTCTCAAAAGCCCGCCGTTGTCGGTGCTTCGTCAAGCACGTCCGGCCAGCAGGAGAGGTTCGGACCAGGAAGCGACATCAACAACAGTCACCCAGACCAGACCGTCGGCCAGCTCAACGACACTCACCTCGTCGTCCTCAACATCTTCCCGGCTTTCCGGCCCCAGTATCTCCTCCTGACGCTGGATTCTTACCGGTCGCAGTACGAGCCATTACACTTCGAAGACATCTCCGCGTCTTGGGCTTTTCTCCAGAGCTTGCAAAAGCCGCACATTGCTCTTTACAACTGCACACCAGCTGGTGGGTGCAGCAGGGTACACAAACATGTGCAGGTCCTTCCATATCCAGGGGGAACAGCAGACATATCTGGAAAAGGTGGCTTCCGCCTGTTCCCGGACAACACAGGCGAAAAAATCCATGTGCCATACGCCTACTTCTTGCACAGATTCACCCACCAGCCAACACGGAAGACCAGGCCAACATCAAGAGAGGTCTTTGACACCTACAACTCGCTGCTTGCTAAGGCCAGGCAGCACCTGGGAAATGCTGCCGACGACAGCGACACCCCATGCCCCCACAACATCATCCTCCTCAAAGACTGGATCCTGGTCATCCCCCGTCGTCCAGTCAACAACAGCGGCTTCATGACGAACGCGGCGGGAATGATGGGAATGATCATCACATCGACAGAAGAACAGGCCCAGAAGTGGCTGGACAAGGGCGTGTCTGCAGCTCTCGCAGAGTGCGGCATCCCGCCACAAGTGCCCGAGAACTAGAAGCCAAGAGCGATGCTTTCATGATTCCATAGACAGCGACAAATACACAATGCAGCGTTCTACTTCCTCCCAAGAGCCCGCTCAATCTCCGCAAGCGCAGCCAGTACCTTCTCATCGTGCTCCCGGCGGCCAATGACCTGAAGGCTAACTGGGGCGTCGAGGTACTTTGCAGGCTCGTACATGTCGTAGACGAACTTGTCCTGGTCGTTCTTGGGGACGTAGCTCGTGTCCTTGACGTCTTTCTCCTGGTCGACGGTCGTGACGGGGAAGACTGCAGCCGGGTAGTCCAGCAGGTTCCAGTGAGAGGTGTAGCCCCAGTAGCGGGACTGGTCATGGGGCGTCGCGGCGCCGAAAGACGCCGGACCGACGATGACGTCGACTTCGTCTTCAGCGGAGGATCCTGTGCTTGTCCAGGCGCGGGCGTAGGAGGCACGGTACTCGTCGCGGCGGGTGGTGAGCTGGTAGCAGTCAGTGTCATGTCGACATCCTCGCAAAAGTATAACTCACCTCCCACAGTTCCTTCTGTGTATGGTTCTTGACCGTCGGCTGCTCATGGATTATGAACTTTGTCAGAGGAAGAACAGGCTCCCCTCCATCTTTGAGGAGTCCGAGGGCCTCCTCGCCACCGTCTGGCCAGTACATGGCAGAGAGGATGTCCCAGCACTTCTTGTGGTCGAGCGGCACGCAATCCCACTCGACGAGTTCCATGCCTGCCTTTTTGCAAGCCTCAGCGACCTCCTTCATGGCTCTTGTAAGGGGCGGGTGCGGCTGGACGACGCCATCCCACCACTGGATGGCAATCTTGAGAGGTTTCGTAAACTTGTAGGGTGTCCACTCCCGCGTCGACAGGGAAGGATCTATACGCCAGGGCTTGGAAGCGAGGGCGGCTTTCATGAAGATCTCAAGTGCTTCGCGGTCGACTGCCATGGGGCCTGGTGTAGAGAAGATGGCTTCTTTGCCGACCATGATGGCTCGGCCGCCCATGACGGAGATGCGCTTCAGGGTAGGTCTGATCTCGTTAGACTGGGAAATACGACTGAAAGAGATGTGACAAGAACGTACTTGAAGCCATACAGACCGACATGTGCCGCAGGGCATCGAATACTACCTCCGATGTCGCCACCCACTCCCTGGAACTGTGAGACCATGCCACTCTCGAGATCAGGATCGTTGATGAAACTCACAAGGATACTTCCTCGCATTCCCAGAAGCGCAGATTCACCACCACTGCTGCCTCCCGCGGTCAAGTTGCGGTTGTAGGGGTTGACGGTCCGGCCGAAAGCCGGGCTGATGGTCTCCAGATGCATGATGAGCTGAGGCTGGGTAGTCCGCGCAAAGAAGACGCAGCCTTCTGACCACAGCGTGTCGTAAAGCAGGTTCGATCCATGCGGCTTTCCGATCCAGGTGACAAAAGACGCATGGGTTGAGACGTTCTCACCGACCATGCCATGGTGCTCCTTGGTGGAGATGGGAAGGCCGAAAAGCAAACCCTTGGGCTCTGGCAGAGAGTCGAGGTACTTCGCACGAGCAATGGCTTGGTCCCACAGAAGCTCAACAAGGCAGTTGGTCTGCTGGTGTCAGTGGCATAGCTTGGTTAAGCTTAAACATCAGGGGTCCTACCGCAACTTGTGCCAGGGCCGCACGGCGAAGGAAGGCCCTCGTCACCTCTTCCACTGAGATGCGTCGTTCCCGGAGGACAGTCAGAAGCTCTGACACAGAGTAGGCCTCTGTAATCTCGATTTCTCGCAGCGACAGCACATTCTTGTGCATGTTCTTGGAGTTGATTGGCAGCTCGGCCGGGATACCCTGGAGAGGGGGCTCGACCTTGGCAAGGGATGCATCTCGGTGAGCCCTGACCCACGCGACCCTCTCTTCGAAGGTGTTGCCAATGTTGACCTCGCCCATTGTGGGGGTTCTCTGTGGATGACTAAGTAAGATGATGGAGGGTGACTGTCTGCTTGAAGCGGAAGTGCGCGGCTGCAGGTGGTGTGTGTGGTCGGTTGAAGTCTGGGGTTGTCGTGTTGGACTTGGGGAGGGTGGTGGTGATGAAGGCGGGGTGTCGGCGGTCCCCCGCAGCTAGCCGAATATTGGTAGGCGGATGCGAGACGCGGGACTCATATCGGCCGTCCGCCGTCGGCCGATGCTGAGCGACCCCGTCTTATCGGCGACACGGCGACGCCCTAGGGCGGAGACAGGCGGCGGAGGATGAGGGGTTGACCCGGAGAATGGGAAGCAGTCGGCCGAGAAGCAGAGGAAGAGCAAAGATCCCACTTGAAGGCTGCTGATCAACAAAGCACATTTGGTCTTGCTTGGAAATTGATGCATTAAGGTATGATGAAATAAAGCCAATTCGACAGCTACTTCCCATCCCCCGGCTTTGCATTCGGCTCCCTGATCATGGTGAAGAGGTCGATCGCGTCGCCATCATCGTCGCAGACCATCTTGCTCTGAAACTTGAACCCCCACCGCCCATAGATGGCCATGTTCGGAACGTCCTTACTCGATTCGAGGTAGCACTTCATCCTCTCAGCATCAGCCTGATCCGTCACAGCCTTCATCATCTTGGCCCCGACCCCCTTTCCTTGGGTCTCCGGTAGGACGACCATGATGTTGAGGAAGTAGTAGCCTCTCGGATCTGTCCAGAGTTCCTCCTGGGCTTTGGCCTGTGCATCCTTCCAGATGTAGTATCTCTGATGTCGGAAGTCAGCATGTGAATCTCGTCTGCGACCCCCGATGAACGAACCTTGACGTTAAGACCACCGCGCCCGTACCACAGGTTCATACCGACCTGACCGGCCCAAAGGCGCCATCCTTCGGCCCAATCTGTCCAGGAAGGGGGCTGGTTTGCCGGCCGAGGAGGAAGCCACATGGCGACGCCTAGGACCTTGTCGCTGCCGTCTTCTTTCGCGACGTGGAAGATGCCATTGCGCATGCCCCAGCGCATCCGAAGGGCTAGTGATGCATGATTCCTCTGCTTGTTGAACTAGGCACAGTGTCAGCGAAGACCCTAGTAGAGAGCTGGAATCATGTCGAAATACCTTTGCTTGGTCGTACACCCACACGTTGTACGGGTCCCCAACGAATGCTTGTCTGTCAAAGTTGTCAGTCACGATCCCCCATGCCTGGGCTCATCGATGGACACACTGGACTGCTTTCACTGCGCCGTCGATATCCGCTTCGGCGATTTGTGAGACGTGTATGGCCATGGTGCTGATGACATGTGCTGGAGCTTCGAGCAAGGATGAACAGTCAAATCAACGTCAAGTGATCCGGTCGGCGGAGACTCATGTCGCGTGAGGGCTATAAGACTGGACCTTGACCAGCTCTCCGCATCTTGGCCAGCCGACGAGGGCGCTATCTCTGCGGGGTTGGTGAGGGCGGTCCACGTGGACGAGCAACCCGACAAGCCGGCGCCGGGTGCATCAATCAGTCGCCACGTCTTGCCTCATTGAGAAGGTCTATGCGAAGCCGATAAGACTGAGGGCATCTGCCGGCTTGGGTCGTTACGTAAGAAACGCGCAGGTGAACTTCCAGGTTGCCGATGACCTTTCCGCCATTCGAGGCGCGGAGAAGAACGTCGCCCTCACCTGCGGAGGTCAAAAGGTGTGAAGGCTCGGGGCGATCATGTTCAAGTTGACATAGTAGCCCGTCGGACGGGCAGCGGATCGCCCCCTGAAGCAATGGGAGCCCACAGAGGGCCCAGCCCCTGAAAGGGGGGTACTGGTCCGGCCCACCTTTGCCCCTTTTCCAGTCCCGACCATTGACCACATCACCACACTCACAAGTTAGGAGTCCTGCAAATACCGTCTGCCATTCTTGATACACCACTTTCACGCCGTTTACCCCTGAACACAATGCTTTCACCAAGGACCTCAAGCGCCAGCCTGCCAGTAATCATCAGGAGGACGGTTCAGCGGCACCTCAGCCACGCCATCCCTCACAGCCATGATGACCCAGCTCCCAGTGTCAGGGCTCATCTCCGCCCTCCACTTCCTGTCCACCACATCCGACCTCTTCTTCCCCCTCTCCCATATTCCCCCGTCGAACCCGACGTCCTGCCGCATGTGTGAGGCAATATGGAGCAGCTCGCTCCTGTCGAGGATCGCCGCCATCGACAGCAGCCCATTGGGTTCCTCGGTTAGAATCGACGGCGACTTCAGGAGGCGGAAGAAAACGAAGGCAACTGTGCCCAGGGTCGTCGCTAGGAAGGCGAGAATGACGTACGCCACCCATGGCACGACGAAGAGGCGAGTCGTGGGTACGAAAGCTTTTCCGGTGCTTGTCTCGTTCTCGGACATTGGTTCGAACCCATGGATGGCGACGGTGTTTGCATACACCGCCGTGAATACCCTGGGGATTGTCGCCAAGAGGAGGTTAGGATCCAAGAAGTTATCAGGCTGCGCCCGCTGAGCTGAGTAGAGGATGACGTTGGCCATATCTGTCGTGGACCATTTCGCCTGTGGGTTGATGGTCACGAGGCCAAGGATGGCCGATTCGAAGACCCTCCACAGCGTTGGGCGGGCGGTATCGCGATCGCCCGTCTCGACGAACGTGTCCACCGAAGGCGCAGCAGAGCCCGGAGTCGGCGAGACCGTCACCATCCCCTCAACCTGGCGGTATCCGGTCGCACAGGAGATGACGCTGATGTCGGTGATGTTGGTGCTCGACGTCTCGGACTGCTTGGCTGCCGTGAATATGAAGCGGCTGAAAAAGGCCTGGGCCGAGCAGCCAAACTCAACTGTGGAGGTGAGGTAGATCTCTTGACTGCCACCGACCCCAAAGTTCTGGGTAAAGTCGCAGCCCCTGTCAGTGCCAGATATCTGTACCTCGCCCGCCTTGTCCCCATCTGTGAGGGTGTAGTCCTTGATCAGCTCGCAATTGAGGTAGGCCGAGTACGCTGTCGTTTTTGCCTCCATTTTTGACGTCGAAACGATGGCCGGGTCGGCCTCGAACGGTCGGAATGCACGCTCGTTGGTTGTCCAAGGAATGTTCCTGCCCCCGTAGAGCAGCGTAGCCGAGACCACGTTGAGGACCGGCCGCCAGTCCGAGGTTGCGTTGATGTTCTGGAGGTTGTACGTCTCGTTGTAGAAGATGGGGATCGGATGCGGAGCGGCAACGGGCTGTGCTGCGAAGAGGCGAGCAGCGAGAGGCGCGATGAGATACGTCAAGGCCAGGGAGAGGAGAGTTGTCGTGCCGACGGTGTAGTGCGACATCCTCAGGGCTCCCCACCATCGCCAGACCGAGCCCACGACGCGGTAGTCGAGCAGGACAGCGCGCTTGGCGTCAGCGCCGCTGTCCTTGCGAAGCTCGACGTATGGTTGGCGCTCGGCGAGAGAGTGCGCAATCCACGCCCAGTACGCGCCGAAAAGGGCAAAAACGAAGCTTGGTAATGCTGTCCAGAGGACGCCGAGGTCCCAGGGCACGTCGAAGATGTCAGCGTCGCGCCCACTCCTGGTCGAGTTCAATCCCGAAGGGACGGTGACGAAGCCGGTGTTCCGTGACGAGACGACCGATAGCGCCACTACGATGACGACGAGGATGATGTCGAGGACGGCGAAGAGGAAGAGGGATGGCCATCGCAGGCAGGAGGCGAGCCAACCGTAAGGACGCGACGAAGCCTCCTGGACTCGGACCTGCCCGGCCATTTTCGCATGATACTCCATGTCGGCTAATGGGTGATGGACAATTCATCTGCAGAATCGGAAAGTTCACGAGTCTCCCCCGCCAAAGGCATTCCGGTTTGCGGTTTATCAACGTACGAATGTCTCCGTCCCCGCGCCACACTCCCTTCCCAGCAAGTCTGCCCCGTCCCATCCCATTCCAAGGGAACGAACGGGCCGCAGTCACCCGGACCTTAAGCTTAGAACGATGCACGCGCTTGTCTCTCAGCCGCATAGCTTAAAACCAGCCGCACGACCCCGTATTGGCCGGCAGTGGCGCTGAAGTCCTCCAAGCCCCCGCCGGCGCGGTGACCGCTTCAATCCAAAACGGCCTGGAACGGTCTCCGGCAAGGGAGCACAGTCAGTGAGCTTGCTGCGCCTTACTGCATGCGTCAAGCGCCGTCAATGTGCCTCGAGCTCTGAGACAACCAGCCCAGGGCTAGGGCTGAGCTGGGAGCAATCAGATGTCTCCGAGCCTTCGTTTTAAGACGGGGGGCAAACCGTGGAATCCGGGGCCGCCGAGAAGGGTGACGATCTCAGCAGATTTCATGATGGCCTCCTTCAATTCAGTCGTTGCGACCCTCGCCGTCTTCTGGACGCTCGCCCGAGGGCAAAGCTTCACCCCGCCACTGTGCGCCGGCGCCATCACCGAGTTCCCAAACTGCGAAAAGGCAGACAGCATCGCTGCTAAATGCAGCAATCTGTCCCAGCAGGAGACCATTGACTGCTTCTGTACGCAGGAGCTCCTCAACGCCTACATAGGGTGAGCCCGCCATCACCAGGAAGCAAAGCCGACACTGATTCCAGGTCCAGTTGCAAGGGCGAGTTCAGGCAGTGCGCCCTCGGGAACGACTTTGACAGTGAATCCGACACCTTGATCGCGGCCTGGCAGGATGCCTGCGGGCCCTATCTCCCCAGCGGCATCACCACACCTGAAGTGGCGGCAGCGACCAAGACGCTGGCAGGAGGTCTGGCCGGAAATGTCTGCGTGAGCCTCGCTGAGAGCTGCGCCCAACGGAGCCAGTCCATCACCGCATGCTCGTCATCGCATACTGCGGCGGCAGATTTGACGAGCTGCCGATGCCAGCCATCGCTTGTCACTCTTGCTTCGGGATGTGACATCGATTTCCGGGAGACATGTCTGCAGGAGACGGTGACGAGATCCAACATTTTTGAGTTCCGGGTGTGTGAAGCTACCGCCACGACGGATAGATTGCCCGCATCGACTGTACGTATTGCAAGTCATCAGGTTTGTGATGAGACTGACTCCGGAGCAGGATGCCGGTCGAACCACGGATGCCTCAAATCCCTCGACAGCTGCCTCCACGTCTGCCTCCAGTACTAGTCGTCTGTCTTCGACATCTGGGGAGTCTGCTCCTGCGAGTCTGACGTTTGGGCTCGAAAGTACTGGGGCAGCTGCGGCAACGACGACGGCCCCTGGTGTCGCAGCATCCATGGGCTGGAAAAAGGGCTCCCAGGTTCTGGGTCTCATGTGCATCACACTCACGGCCCTTCTGCTCTGCTAGTCTGATGAATGCAAGCGCTTACTCTCGAATGACTTCATATTCCTTCCGGGTGTGGCTGAATCGTCGGCATGTCATGCATGCAAGTCTAGCTGAAATCTAGGGCATTTCACTTCTGCCTGGAGAACAAACATCAGACCTTGATAGCCTGAGCCGGGACTTTTTCGTCCGGCTTCTTGTCGGCATCGTCAATGTGGTCGGCCAATTCCAACTCCTTCTCCGCTGCGCCACCACCAAACTGGCGAGACGCTGCGAGAGCATCGCCCTTGCGGCCAGTATCAAAGAGGACCGAGACGGCTTCGATGGTCATGTTCCTGGATTTAAAAAGTCAGAGAAGTCAGAGTAAAAGTGGAAGATCACAACATGCCTGGTCTCTGGGAAGAAGAAGATGATGAGGACAAGATACATGGCGATCAGAGCAATGTAGACAATGTAGCTGCCAGAGTTAGCTTCCATGTCCTCACTCGGATTGGATTGGATCAACCTACTACTTCCACGCCATGGCCTCAAGAGCCACAGGGTTGACCCACTGGTTGAAAGTGAGGGCGACGCTTTGAACGCTGAGCTCGATACTCAGACCCTTCAACCTCATGTGGTAGGGCAGGATCTCAGCGCCATAAGCAAATGGCAGCGGCGACCAACTCATGCAGTAGAAGCTCTTGTAGATGAACATCATGGGCACGACCGCAAGACCGACGGAATGCGAAGGATTAGCGGCAAAAGAGCCGCTGAGGCCGGTCATGACGACGTAGGTGCCCAGCATGCCGGCGGTACCAACTAGCCATAGAACACGCCTGCCAGCGCGCTCAGCGTTGAGAGCGCCCAAGTAGGCCCAGATGAGAGACCAGATGGCCAGTCCACCGTTGATGCCGGCAATCTGATCCGCCTTGGTGATGCCGACGAGCTTGAGGGCGGGAGAGAGGTAGTAGGCGATGATGCCGTTTCCGACCCAGTTGGACCCGGTGCCCATGGTGACGAGGACGAGCAGGCGGCGCCTGTTGCCTGGTGTCTTGAGGAAGTCGGAGTACTTGCTGCGCTGGTTCTCCTTCTCGGACTGGATCGCGCGGCAGATCTCATCGTACTCATATCGGACCAGCTCGTCGTCACGGTCGCCGTTGGCATGCTCGTCAGCGAGGATCTTGAGGGCTTCGTCGGCCCGGTCGTGATCAATGAGCCAGCGCGGGCTCTCAGGCATGAAGAAGAGGTGGACCACGACCAGGGCAGGGGCGAGGGCCTGGAAAAGACAGGGCGCACGCCAGCGCCAGTCGCTTGACGGCCAGGAGAGCGTGCCGAAGCAAAACCAGGCGGCTGCGATCTGGCCAAAGTAGTAGTTGCTGTAATAGGCGGTGGCGACGTAGGGCCTCAGACGGGGGTGGGCGAGCTCTTGGAGCATCGCAATGCCGGTGATCTTGCCAAAGGGACCGGCGGCGCCGATAATGACGCGGCCGCCGATGAAGGTGCCGATGTTTGTAGCGAAGGCGTTGAGAAAGGCGCCAAGGATGAGGAGGACGGAGCCTACGCCGAGGCAGACCTTGCGGCCCCAGAGGCCGTTGATCCAGGAGGCCACAAAGGGGGTGATGATGGCTGGGAGGAAGAGACTGGCAGAGATGAAGCCGAGGACGGAGCCGGAGGGGTTGTTGAAGTAGGTTCCCCACTCGGGGATGGCCTGGAGGCCGTTCATGAGGGAGGCATCGTAACCGAGGTAGAAGACGCAGAAGTACAGGCCGACGCAGTGGTAGACGTTCTTTCGGAGGCCAGGGTCGCGGTACCAGACAGGGTTGGTGTTGTTGGCCAGGTGCGAGAAGTGCTGCACGTGCTTGACGGCGTTGGGCTTGAGGAAGTCGGCTTTGATGATGGCCATGGTCTCGGGTGGTGCAGGCTCTCACGAGGACGGCTGCTTTGGGGGACCTGAGACTGTATCCTAGGTGACGAGGATAGGTAGTCTGGAGAGCTCCCTGGATCGTGGTATCAGAACCCCGGGGCAGAGCATACTTGTAGTCAAGATTTCGGATGTGGTACCCCGTTGATGGAATGTGGGGGGTCTGGAGTAGGACGTTCAACCCCGGACGAAGCAGCGCTTGCGGAGACGGCCTGGGGGAGAACAACGGACGGGCCAAGAGTCCCGGTGGTCTGGGATGGCCGTGCGGCGTTGACTTGCTGTGTCGGGAGCAATACCGACCTCGAAGGAGTGGTACGGCGACGATGCCGGCGGGGGAAGACATGATGAAGGCTCCGCAGTGCACTTTGCGGGGGAACACGGGGGCTGCCAGCCTGCCAGCCTACCAAAGTCCCTCCACGGGTGATTGCTCCTGGGTGTGATGTTCGGCATGATGGCCGACGTAGGATTTGTTATAGCGGGGAAAAGAAGCTGGAGAAGCTCGAAGGATTCAACAGGTTCGGTGGGCAAGCCGAGATGGTTTGTCGCAAATCGGTTATCGGCACGATGGAATATGTCCTCGGAGGTGGTCAATTCAATGGAGGATGGCTCGATGTGACGTTGGCTTCCAGCTAGCTCTTAGGGGGTGATGCCCTGTCATGAGTCGTGTTCAGGGGTAAAAGCACCAGAGCACAGCAATCAGCATGACTCGACGCTTTAAAGAGGCACTAAACACCACGGGCAGGAGCACGTGGAGACCATGTGGTGATTCTCGTCGAGGGGATGAGATGAAAGTAACGCTTGATGATTCTACTTCCTCTTTCTATGCATCTACTGCTTCCTTCCTGCCGCGTCAAATGTCTTCCTGTTGACGGCCGTAAACGGCTCCCCCGCGAACCCGCCATCCGGACCGACGACCTCCACGATGTTCTTCATAGCGCCCAGCTCAAAGTTCACCCGCGTCGTGATGGCGGCCCCGCCGTTGTGGCATGTCAGCACAACGTTGTCCATGTCTGCTAGCACGCGCGACACCTGCGGCTCGTTCTGGTGAACGTCAAGTGCGGCGCCCGATAGCTTCCCGCTCTGAAGTGCTGCAATCAAAGCGTCCTCGTCGACGACCTCACCGCGAGCAGTGTTGATGAGACGCGAGCCATCCTTGATCGCAGCTAAAGCAGCAGCATCAATGAGCTTGTGCGTATGCGCATTGAGGGGAACATGGAGTGAAACACAGTCGGCGATCTTGAGCAGGTCGTGCAGGTCATCGTGGTATGTGGCGCCAAGGGTAGCCTCGGTCTCGGGGCTCGCGCGCACGACATCGAAGTAGTGGATGTCCATCCCCAGGGCATCGCGGGCCTTTTGCGCGAGCTTCTTGCTGATATTGCCGAGGCCAACGATGGCGAGGACGTGTCCGCGCGGATTCCACGAAATGCTGCCGACGAGGCGGTGCATGGCGAGGAATTGCTCCGGGTCGCAGGTGCGGGCAGCGCGCTGAGATCGCCAGAAGTTGCGAAAGACGGAAAGGATCAGGAACAGTGCCGTGTCAGAGACGGCTTCGTCGCTGGCGCCGGCGCCATTCGCGTACCACACACCAGCACGACCGAGGGCATCAACGTCGGCCCAGTTGAACCCCGCGCCGGCTGAGGCAAAGATGCGGACAGAGGAAGGGAGGAGGGAGATGAGCTCGTCGTCCCACTGGCCCATCTCGCCTCCTGACTGGAAGTGAGGGCGAAAGATGGCGGAAAACTCGCCGTACTTTTTCGTCTTCAGGGCGGTGATGAAGGAGCCGCGGTCGGGCTCTTCGCAGGCTACGACGTCGAATCGGTCGGCGAAGACGTCGCGA
The DNA here is from genome assembly GCA_020746995.1 of Plectosphaerella cucumerina. Classification (NCBI taxonomy): domain Eukaryota; kingdom Fungi; phylum Ascomycota; class Sordariomycetes; order Glomerellales; family Plectosphaerellaceae; genus Plectosphaerella; species Plectosphaerella cucumerina. The sequence goes on from JAGPXD010000007.1 coordinate 1,255,821, forward strand.
TAGTAATCATGGTTGTACTTGATGTCCTCGCCGATGCGCAGGACGATGGGTTTCTTGGCTGCCATGGCGAACTGGTGATTGATCGGGTAGCGGGGGTGATGCTGGTATTCGGGCTTCAGGGGGCTTGAGCGCTGAACTGTTGCTTGTCAAGACTTGAGACTGATCCTTGACTTCATGAGACCGTTCTCGGTCTACCAGTACATCCGGAGCTCTTATCACATACCCCGACCGGACTGCTTCCCGTTCAGCGGAGGGCCTCCGCAAGACATCATGGGCACCTGAGAGGACGCATCCCGCCGGAGACAATTCCGGGGGAATGGGGCTTGAACGAGCTTTGGAGGGGTAAACATGACCTTCAGGGGCATTCCAGCGGGGTGGTCCCTGACATGGCGGGGTGTTCGGTTCGCCTCCCGATCCTCCGCTGATCACCCCGGCGTCGCATCTCCGTCAGGTTGAAGCACAGCCCAAGCAGCTTCTGGGCTGGAACCGAGCTCAAGGCCAGTGAATGAGGTCTCTGGGAGGCGACGTCAAGTTGGGAGCTCGTTCATCGCGCCTTGGAGACTACGCCTGACATGCTCGACCGACCAAGAAACCCAAAGAGACCGCAGCAGCATCGCTTACAGGGCCCAGCTGTGGTGACGCTCCCCCGGCCAGGGACTTTCAGGGGCTTCGGTGGGTGTGATGAGAGTGTATTGAGGGCAGCCGCCTCTCCCAGCCCCATCCACCTCCTGCACAGGTCAACCTAGGACTTGTTGGATGGCCACCCGATATCATCTGGTGAGGTGGCCGAGTTGGTTATGGCGCCAGGTTAAGGTCACCTTAACGGCATTCCTGGTGGGGCAACCCGCGCGAGTTCAAGTCTCGTCCTCATCAATCATTCATTTTTGTTTCTTTTTGTACCTATCAACACCACACTCATTCCTGGTTCTCCCGCCTGACGAGGGCATCCCTTTTTGAACATATGCGGCCAATGGATGTACCTAACAAAGGTAATGTCCTTTGCTTTCCAGCGGAGAACGGCGAAGTCCTGCTTCAGACGATCGGGAACGGTGCTTCGGCTAATCTCTCCATCCGCGACGGAGCATCGTCAAGCTCCGCTCCTGTCATCTCCATCACAGTGTCACTGGCGAGACTCCATCATCATGCGCAATCCCCTGGTCAATATCCTCAGCCCTAGGAAAACATGCTGCTGTGGTCATATCCGTCCGAGCAACCGCCGCACCCCAAGGCCATGGATGCATTCATCATGCAGACACCTACCGGCCTGCAGCAACACCTTCAGTCACTTGATTGGATCAATTCCCGTACGGCTATGACGGCACAGGGCATCGTGAGCTTGTTTCCCCCAAACATTGAGGCCCGACCCGGTGGGCAGATGGATCCAGTCAGCTCCCCCACTCCGATCGGCGACCTCACGATGCCCTCATCACCCAATCCCATACCCCTGGAGACCCTGAAAACCCTCAGCGTCGGCACATAACCCACTCGCCTCAGCAGCCACAGCTGCATCTCGGGGAGGGCGCCCACACTCTTGGTCGCCGAACGTCACACTGATTTTACGGCATTTCGTCCAACACACTGCAGGGGTCCTTGACAGGTCCAACCTCCAGGGCCTAGAACCCCAGTGCGACCCTAGAAAAAGTCCCCGACCACTTCTCCCCTCTTCGCCCACAGCCCTATAGCCTGCCTTTACCCCTACCCGAGTAAGCTGCATGTCACATCCCCAGAGCCAGCTGCAGCATTCCCTGCCCGCTCTTCCAGAAGGGGTCGTCATCCGCTCGGGTTCGCCGAATGTCAGAGTCGCGATGGCTTCACCCCAATCAGACGTGCTCAAGCCCTGCCACGAAGCTTCTCCCGCCTAGTTTTCACGCCACTTCTCCGGAAAATGTAGATGTCCCGCGAGAAGGGAACTTCATGCAGGGAGCATGTCAACCCAATGCCGTCAGCGTCGTTCTGGCCGACGGCCTTGTTCCGGGTGGACTGACGGGGCCATGCCCGCTGCCGTGCTTTTCAGCCGCCCATAGGAGTGGCAGTATGTGGATGCAGTGCATTCCAGGATCCCTACGACGACAGGGGATGAGTAAAATTCGGCCAGCGAGGCTTGGATTGGGGTGCTGAGGTGGTATTCAGGCTTCATACTCGGACCATCGAAAGAGCACACGGCGAGGAGACAGTCAGGGGTCATAGAGAGCAACGTTACGAAGACCTCGACCATGGGTCTTGCTCACGACCCAGACTGGAATCTATAAAGGGGACGTCCCGGGACGTCATTATCACCATCTGAACAGACACCATCACCAAGCTTCAACTCTCAGACTCCAGTCACTCCAGCATCACTCTCTACTACCTCCATTCCACCTTCATCCTTCTTCCCCATTACCCCCAGCCTCAACTTTTATAATGTCTGAGCCCGTCCAGATCTGCGCCCTCCGCCGCGTGCCCGAAGAGTTCGCCGAGGCCGCCATCGCCCTCGCCCTCTCAGAACGTCCCAGCAACGCCGCTGGCCCTGGCAATGGCGAGGACCGCCTCGCCTTCCCCCTCAAGCGCATGTGGAAGTCCGGCCGTGAGCTCCGCGTCCGCTTCCTCGACGGCTCGCCCCTCATCCAGGAGAAGATCCGCAACTACGCCAACCAATGGCAGCGTTACGCCAACATCCGCTTCACCTGGGTCGACGGCGGCGACACTGATATTCGCATCTCCGTCGGCGATGGTGGCGGCTCCTGGTCCTACCTCGGCACTGACAACGGTGGCATCCCTCAGGACCAGAAGACCATGAACTTCGGCTGGCTCAACGATGACAGCGCCGAGCACGAGATCAGCAGGGTCGTCCTCCACGAGTTCGGCCACGCCCTCGGATGCCACCACGAGCACCAGTCCCCCGCCGCCGGTATCCCCTGGAACGAGGCCGCCGTGCTCGAGTACTACAAGCGCACCAACGGCTGGGACGATGCCACCATCCGCCGCTCCCTGCTGGAGAAGTACCCCGCCGACGAGACCCAGTTCTCCTTCTTCGACACCTCGTCCATCATGATCTACGCCTTCCCCGCTGAGCTCACCCTTGACGGTTCCTCCGTTCCCTGGAACACTGTCCTCTCCGACAACGACAAGACCTTCATGAGCCGCACCTACCCCCTCGAGGGCTCCATGCTCGACACCTTCTACACCATGGAGATCCAGGACGGGCCCCTGACCTGCACAGAGCTCACCAAGCGCGCCAACTACGCCGGCGTCTTCCGCGAGTCCCCCGTTGTCGCCGTCGGCCTCAACTACATCGACGTCGATCGCCAGGCCAACCTCCGCGTCCAGGCCATCGCGGACCAGATCAACACGTCCAAGGCCGAGATTCACCTCTCCCAGTGGTCCGACACCAAGGCCTACGGCCTCGGCTGCGCCTGGGGCACTTTCGCCGCCGACGACCCAGTCATTCAGGTCGGCGAGTTTGCTCTGAGCGAGGACCACCCCTGGAACGAGCCGCGCCCTCGGACTGTGCGCCGCGTCAACTTCAAGCGACCCTTCGCCAATGGGGCCCCTCGCGTCGTCGTCTGGTACAAGATGCTCGACATGGACAGCGGCAAGTGGTGGCGCGCCATGGCCGCGGCCGAGAACGTGTCAGCCGAGGGCTTCGACCTCGTCGTCGAGACGTGGGGCGACAGCGTCCTCTTCGGAGGCGCTGTTACCTGGCTTGCTCACCAGGAGAACCGCGCCGGTCTCGTCAGTGGCACCTTCAGCACGGCCGATGTGCGCAACGAGCGTCTGCCTCAGCTCGAGACCTATGGCCACGTCGACCTCCCTGCTGGCACCTTCGACAGCCCGCCCAAGGTGCTTGTGGCCTTCCGCCGTATCAGCGTTGAGAACAGCGCCAACTTGCGCATCAAGGTTGGTGTCAGCAACGTCTCGGCCTCGGGCTTTGACTGGCACATCAACGGCTGGGCTGACTCGAACATCTTCTCGGGCGTTGCCGACTTTGTGTGCTTTGCCTAGGAGGTGGGTACGGGCAACGGTGGATAGTGTTTCCTTGAGGTTGGATAGACGGCAGATTGAAAAGTAGATAGATGAATCAATTTCCTAGTGACTCCGGTATTCATGCATGCTTCTATCTAGTTGTGATTGATACATCATATTACAAGCCTGCCTACTCCGTAAGAACGGTCTCATACCGACTCTTCGAACGGATAACCTTGCCCCATTTGAAAAGCACCCATGGTACGGGAGCGAGGGCCAGAGCAATAAAGCCCAAGAGACTGGCGGCCCAGGGGATGCCGAGAGCGCGGTACACTGTGTCACGTCGTCAGTTTTTGTCATCCATCGGGCTTGGAGAGGGTGCGACAGACTCTGGACCGTGAAGAGGGGCAGGATGCCGGCAGCCAAGTACCGAGCCAGACCGTTTGCACTCGCGCCGCTTGCTACGGTCGGACCCGTGTAGGTATCGACCATGTACTGTACCGTCGACACGAAGATGCAGAGGTTGCCCCAGGCGAACGGGATGATGGCAAATGCCGGCACCGCCCAGCTAATGTCCTCCCTCGCGGTCCAACCGAACATGAACATGCCGATGATGGGGCCGACGGAGCCAATCATGGCAGGGTACAATCGATACTCTGGGGGGACCTTGTGCGGGGGATAGTTCTTGACCTGGGGTAGGTAGAAGAGAACAGTGAGGAGAATGATGGTGACCGCGCCGAGGAGGCAGCCGATGATGATGGAGATGAAGACGAGACCCTGCTCCTCCATGCTGAAGTGGTAAACGCGCGTGAAGACGTAGGGGACGCCGGCGAAGAAGGCAAATAATGTCGCAAACTCGCACGCGACGTACAAGCAGATGAATGATACGATGGGTTCGGTGAAGAGCATGTGGACGGGGCGGATCAGGGCGATGCTGAAGAAGAGTCCCATCCGCTTGCCGAGAGGCGGCCTGTCTTCGATGGACAGACCAAGCTTCTTGGCACGTCGTCTTTCGAGAACGGGATGGTACGTCTCCCTTCCCAAAAGAGCAGCGAGGAAGGACACGCCGGCGAACATGATCAGGGTCCACTGCGTCCAACGCCAGCCTTTGCGCACGACCAAGAACGCCCCGATGACGGGTCTGCCAACCGTCAGCAACATTTCTCCCAAGAATTGGAGCTTTCTTACCCAAACCCAGGTCCCAAGAACGGCATCAGCACGAATAGCGTCGATGGCAGACCGCGCTGAGCGGGATGGAACATGTCGCTGATTGTCCCCGCGCCAACGGCGAGACTCGGCGAGAAGCAGCACCCGGCCATGAAGCGGAAGAAGCAAAGCGCGCCAAAGTTGTGCGTCAGGCCTGCGCCGAGGGTGAAGAGGGCGCCGAGGAGCATGCTGCCGGCGTAGATCGGGTGCCGTCCAATCGTCTCGGACAGCGGGCCGCCGACGACAGGGCCGAGGCCGAGAGCGAAAACGTACATCGAGACGGGGAGGATGGACTGTGTTATCGTGACGCCGAACTCGGCTTGGTACTGAAAGGTCGCGGAGCTGGGGAGGGATGTTCCGACGGAGCTATGGGAAGAAGACGTCAGTGATGGCTTGCAAATGTGCTCCTGGAGAATGAAGACTCGTACGCCGTGAAGGCCGACAAGGAAATCATAAGTAGTATTCTGAACTTGTAACCCGTAGGCCAGTTCAATGGGTTCTCCGGATCATCATCCCATGCCTGCGCTGGTGTCGTCTGGCTGCTGGCCTCATCTTGGGGTGGTTTCGCCTCTTCCATCGTGATGTTGTGGCTGTGGTGATGGTGGCGTTTCAGGGGTATCGAGGATGAAGTCGCCGTATCGAATCGCCTACGCCATTGTCGAGAAAATTCGCATATACTATTTTAAAAAGAAATACACGATGATATTTCTCCAGATCTGTTTTTTCTGGAAGTCCCAGGGTTCAAGTTGGGGTTCAACATGTCGTCGGTTGTTGACTTCTTGGCGAGTGGATGCTGTATTTTCGATTATTCAACAACCGAGGGGTCTGTCCCCGGCGCCCTTTGCACCCAGCACGCACTCGCACTCGCTTGCCTATCAATTCTAGCGCCCGATCTAATCCATTTCAGGTCTTCGTTCATGTCACTAAACTCGGCAACATAACGTTTGGCACCGATGATGACAAAACCCGCTTCGGCTTACGAGCCGAGGGAAGACTATCTGGGCGAACGGGATTGGAGTCGCCGACCTGAAGAAGCATGACTGTAATACAGACATACGGAAGTAAAAATCTGGTGGTAAGACGCAATACTAAGATACAAAGCGAGTGGTCGGGTCGGACTTTAGGGATGCCGTATGATGCTGTCTGGAGATCGTGTTCTTCAGCACTGTCAGATTCAACAGCATTGGCTTCTGCGAACTTGATGACTTCCTCCCAGGCCACTTGGAGACATACATGTTGCCTAACCTACCTACAAAGAACCACCAAGACATGGTTTGATGTGAGCTTTGATGTCCTTTTCAGGCGCCAGGCCCCTTTCAATTACCTGGTGACTTCGGTTTTAACAAGGCCTTGGCAAGATCCACTATTCTCGCGATAGCTTCACTTTTCAGTGCACCTACGAGCTCACACTTTGACTGCAGCGATCCATCAAGCCGAGCTACACCAAGTACATAGCCCGCATCAATTAGCATTACGAGAAGCAACTCGGAGGCTCGGCAAGCCAGGTTAAATGCGCTGATAGGCTTGACGGCAGTTCTTGCGGTGGAATTTAGGCTTGCGCTTGTCGCCCGCGTGTCGCGGGCGTCATCGAACTCGATCTCAATTATGCCCATTCGTCGACGATGGTGCAATGGACCTTTGCTTTGAAATACACACCAGGTTGGCTCTGCCGAATGTCAATCGCGACCAACACCGAGGCTGATCACTAATCCCGAGCCAAAGGATCGCCCAACCGAACGTGCGGCGCCGACGAGTCATTGCTCACCTCACCGTGAGAGCCGTCTCAAGACTGTTGAGCTCGACATCAAGCACCAACATCATGTTGAGAACGGCCCCCAAAGCTCGGTAATTAAGTACGTGGTCATTACGTCGTGTCATGAAAGTTGCCTAGGTACAAGGAGATCTATGTAGTAAAAAGTGGTATGTGTTGATGAGGATTGTAGAAACAGGGGGTGCCCCAGGCGCACGGATGAATGAATGATAAGGTGTAAAAGTAATCCAGCTGGGGTATAAGTAACAGTCCACCTCCCATCTCTAGCCCGCGATCTTGTTGACGTGGTACCACTTGAAGGGGTCCTTGGCCGCGTCGATGCGTAACTGGTGCACGGCGCCGTCGACGACGCCGAACATGAGCTGCGACTGCGTCGCCGCAATGGCGGTGAAGTTCCCTGTGTTGCCGACGATCTCCGGGGTGGAAGTGGTCCATGTTGTGCCGTTCCAGAGGGAGGAAACAAGCGAGCCGGACGAGGTGAGGTAGGTAGCGAGGCTGTTGGTCCAGCCGTGGGTGCCGAAGCTGAAAGAGGCGATCTCAGGGGCGGGCTTTGTGGGGAGCTTGTTGGTGATTGCAACGCCTGTCGACTGGTCAGCGTCTTGCTCAGAACAAGTGTCTTGAGGATGTACTTACCAGAGTTGCCCGTCTCCCAGCGGTTGCCAGTAAGCGGTCCCGAGATGACTTCGGTCAGGTTGTTGGACTGGGCGTGGTAGATTCTGAGGGCGTTGGCATCAGTGCCCGTTGGCCCGGCGCCTTCAAAGTCGACAAACGGCGACATGGAGAGGCCGCTTCCCGTGGTGATCTTGTTGGAGATAGTCGGCATTGACTGCCACTGGTCGTTGGTGTGGTTGGCGAGCTGGACGCCATCAGGCCCCTGGTACGCCACGAGAAGCGTGTTGCTGCAGCCAGGGCAAATCTGCCAGTATGCGGCGAGCGAAGAGCCGGCGCTGGCCTGGGGGTCGAGAACGGAGGACATGGCACCGGGGAACCACTCGCCCTTGACTGGATCCGGGGCGTAGATCTCTCCGATCTTGTTGTCGGACCGGAGGTAGTACAAGCTGACCTGCCACCTGTTGGTGACGCAGGCCAGGGGCGTACCGGGCTGCACATCGAGGGAGGGAATAGAGGAGCTGTTCATGACGCTCGCAGTCACGTTGCGGTACGTCCAACCACCACTGACAGCGTCGAACAGCATGACGGAGAGGGCGTTGGAAGAATCCTGATAGAAGACAGCAGCCCTGCCAATGTTTGCATTGTCGGTCCAGTTGACGGCAGCAATGTTTGATGTGCCGAGGACCCTGCCGGGGTCAGACGCGACCGTCGGCTCGGAGGTAGTAGGGTTGGTGACATTTGCGATGGTGTCCATCGATGCGGACTGCTTGGAGCCAAGACTGATGCCCAGAGCGACAGCCAGAGCCGTGATGATGGCCAGAGCACTTCCAACAGCCAGCAGGATGAAGACCTTCTTCTTCATGCCCATGATCCTCTTGGGCTCCTTGGGCAGCGGCTTGGCGGTGTAAACGCTAGAGCCATCATCGGATACTTGTGTCGAGGCCCGTGTTGTCGAAGTCGTGGCGATTGCTGCGGCGGCGGCGGGAGCGGCGACATATGCCGGCGCCGGTGTGGCCGGGGTCGAGGAGGCGGCGGCGGCTTCTTCCCTCGAGATGGCCACCTTCTCGCTCGGGATCATCACCGAGAGGCGGTTCACCACCTCCAGGTCGCTGAAATGTTCCACCTCTATGCCCTCAGCGGCGGGCGGTACTTTCATCGACGACATATTCGGTGGTCGTCAAAAGGTCGTAGGCGGGATAAGGTGTATTGTCGAAAGGAGGGTCGGAGAAGATGATTAAGGGCTGCCAGTGCCACGGGCCAGCATGGCCTTGGAGAAGGGAATAATCGTGGGAGGAGGAAAGGAATGGATGCCCAGCAGCAGCGAGCTTGAAAAGTGGAGGGTTCAAGAAAGAGTAGTAGAAAGAGAGAAACGTGAGACGAAGGGAGGTCGAGTATGGAGTGCCGGCATATACATGTCCCAGAGGTGGCTCTGCCCCCAGTCTCGAAGTATCACCGCCAGACGGCCCCTCCGCCAAGAGGGTCCGGGACAGCCGTCATCAAGGGGTCCTGGGCGCGGCCGGGTCCTTGCAGGGCGGAAGCTGCCAGATGACCTAGCCGGCGCAGGGGGGCCAGCCCTGGAAGGTGTTGCTAAATGGGTTGACAAGCTCGAAGCATCGACCTGGGGGGATCTCGAGAGCTAGACCAGGTCGTGCTGGCGAGTGTTCCAATCCGTCCACCTGCTCTTCCCTTCCCCTGGGTCACTTCATTTATGCGAGCCGTCCGAGGTTTGCCTTGAGAAACAGCTGCGATAGGGCCAGCGCGCACTGAGAGGGGGCAGCAGGCTGGTCGATGCGCGAGTCGTGAACTATGGAGGCCTGCCATCCCTTGTACTTCCGGGCACGGGCTGCCCGTCTTCACCACGGATGACTCGCGGTGCTCATCAAGATGAAGCTCGCGTATGCTGTCCGCCCAATTCTTAAGCCTCGGACGGTTTGAAGCTTTGGACCATGGTTTCTCTCGAAGCATGGCCAAACATCGCCTCCAACCATGCGGACAATCTCGTCGAACATCGACGATGCCTCGCCAGATGCCCCGTGTAGTTCAAGAAGATGCTAAGCCCTATGAGACAAGCACAGTCAAGTCCAGACCACCAGCTCGCCGGGTGTCCACCGTCCGCAACGGGGACCCCGGCCGCCGCTGAGCCACCGCACCCAGCGGCTCGAGCGCCGCCGCCCTGAACGACCAGGCCCATGACTCGCAGCGACAGCCAGGCGCCAAATCACAGCACCGGCAGCGGCCCTCCCGTGACTAAAAGCCGCAGAGCTTCGGCGACCGCGAGCGAGGCCCCTACCGCATTCGACCCTGCAACGCCGTTATTCCAGCCCGGATATGGCCTTGAGAGACAGGGGCGTGTCAGAGATTCCTGTGGGCAGTCGTTTCACCCCCGCTGCCAAGAACGGCGACGATGCCCTCACTTTCGTATTAGAGGCGCCTCTTTCTCAGGTTGACCCGGTCCTCATTTCACCAGAGGTCGAGCTCGGCGCTGACCGAGGACGGTCGAAGTCGAGGGGACTTTTGCAGACTCAACACCATTGGCTGAATTGCTATCAGATTTGCTCGAATAGGCCGATCAAGCGGGGAGCTGATTCCGAGGAAGCTTGTTCATCTTCCTGATCTGGTAGAAATCATGTTGCGGCGGAAGATCGAGTCTGGAGAACTGCCGTGGGCGACGGACAGTCAATCCAACACGCCACCACTGCAGGGCGACCACATGAGACTCGAGAAGCCACACCAGCGGTGTTTCCTATGACCAGCTCGATGTTTCTTCCGCAGGTAGATTGCGGCCCGCCAAGGTCAAATCAAGGTAAGATCTCAGCGCGGGACGTTGCTTGTCGCCGACAACAGCACCTCGCACCGAGCCGACTTGGCCATCTGCTCGGTGAGGAGCTTGACGCTAAGTTGGCCGACCTTATCTTCTTATCCTTTCTTATTCCCGTTGAAGTCCGAATCAAGCCCCGATGATGTCCGAGACGGCACTAAACTGGTCTCCGCCTGTCCTCGGTCGGACGACATCGGCCTCGATCCTCCCCATATCATCATCGGCGGCCACGTCCGACAGAGATCCTCGGTCGCTCATTTTCCCATGCCAAGAGTCCGAACGATGGAAGGGAGTGCCGAACCCTCTCCTCGGCCAGCGCAAAAGGCCCCGGGCCTGTCGCGACCGAGGAAGGCAAAGGCGTGTCAGCGGTGCAGGACAAGGAAGCAGAAATGCGAAGGTCCACCAAACTGCCGGAACTGTGCTTCGGCCAACGAAGGTCAGTGACCCAGAACAGTCCATATTTATCCTCGAGCTCTTCCTTGGTGTCCCTTGAGTTGCTTCAAAGCAATGCGGCGAAGTTGCAGTCGGCCGATCGATAGCTAAGATGTTGAAGCACATGATTGCAGCCGCTGACATGATGCATTGGAGTTGTGTCTGGATGATTCGTTTTGTTGGGGGAGATGGAGCGTTTCTATGAAATGGCCTCGACTGACTCTCTGCAGAATGTATCCCAGCTGATCGCGAGCGCATGGCCTTGTACTCAGTCCACTACATCGAATCACTCGAAGCACGGGTATCAGATCTTCAGAATGGTGCAACACTTGCAACCCCCGGGGTGTCACTTGACCAACCTACGGATGGCCCCTCTCGACACATCGACAACGGGCTTCCAAACCCCCAGAGCGGTTTTGATCAGCTGGACATGTCATTCATGACCCCTCTAGACAACCCCAACCACATCATCTATGGCTTAGACATGCTGCATTCAGACGACAATCTCTTCTCCATCAGCGACGTGGCGAATCACGACACGAGTGTGAACTCCGTCGCCCACAGCGATCCAGCCATGCCATTACATGTCCCGGGCGATGGGCCTGCTCCATCATTGGCAGAGGTCTCCGTTCATGAGGGCGCCGTCTTTTTCCAGGTCTACTTCGAAACCATTCACCCACGCTATCCATTCCTGGACGTTGAAGAATGCAGTCGAGGGTATCAAGACTGGAGGTTGGGCGCGATCTTCCTGTCAGGCACCGATGCCTGGAGATCGTACCTCGTCAAGATGGTAAGTCGACCAGGTTTTTCTCTACAACTCATTCTAACAACAAATACCTAGATCTTCGCCGTCGGATCCCTTCTACGGCAGGCAAAGCTCGATGGCTCTACGCGACAACAACACCATAACCTTATGCTCCAGGCGCAGGCCGACCAGACTATCTTGACAGATCAGTCGTACAAGCCTCTGATTCGACTCCAGGCAATGCTTCTGTACGCCATTCACGCATTGCACGGCGAAAGTACCCCCCGGTTGGGACACATCGTTAGCGTGGCCATGCGCTTTGCAGTCATGAAAGGATTTCACCGGCTAGTCCATGACGGATCCTCCGAGTCGGCAATGGCCATCAAGGCTTGGTGGTGTATCTACATGTAAGCTTTCAAGATTCAGAACGGCCTGTTCATCCATCATTTTCCTGCTCTATTTCTGACAATGTACAAGGATAGACAAAGTGGCCGCTATCACTCTCGGTATTCCGCCCTACCCTCCCGAAGAATGGATCACGACGCCCGCGTATGTCATCGGACTTGAGCCTCGATACATCATGCCTTGGTCGTCAGACGTGCCCGGAGCAACCACAGGCTCAACCTACAACTTCAACCTTGGATATTTCGCTCATATGTGCCGTATACGTCAAATTCACTCGAAGATTCTATCTGCCACACATGGTGTAGAGCCAGAAGCTCGCGCAGAATTTACCGAAAGAACTCGAGCTGCAATCGATCAATGGTCACAGGATGATCAGGTTTACGGATATGGGTAAGTCAGAGCCATGCCCTCTGTCAGGAGCGAGTGGTGCGAGCTGACTCTTTCTCCAGTCGTGTCAACACTGAAGGATACGCAAGCTCTCTGGGGTTGACCCATGTTGCGGCTATCACACGGGTGATCCTTTACAGACTAGACCCTGCCGATATGGACTCGCCATATGTCGATGAGAAACTCCAGGCATGCTGTGACTTTGCCGGGATATTTCGAGCGCTGCAGAAGAAGCGGCAAATCCCGAAGCACTGGGGCGATGTACGTGAAGCTTCGAGCCACTTGTACAGGTTGAGTCCAGTCATGACTGATGCCGTGCTAGATGCTGTTCACTTTCCAAGTCGGCGTGACATTGGTATACATTGTCTACCGTCGGGCCGTTCCGATACCGAAGAACGCCGACCGTGCCATTCGCGAAATCGCCTCGAGTCTTGCGATATTCGCCGATCGTTCGGAAAAGGCAGATGTCTACCGCGACTGCTTAGACGTACTGGCCAGTGGCATCTGGGGATCTGCCACACCTGGCACGATCGACGAGGAGTCTCTAAGGGAAATCACTGGCATGGTTCAGCAGATCATCGAGAGCGGCACCACGCCTGAGGTTGCTGCGATGTTGTCAGAGATGAGCCAGATCCCCGGTGATAGCTGAGGGTTGAAGTGGGAGGCATTCGTCGCCACGAGAAACACAAAGCGCAATGGCAAGAATCGACATAGGGGGCCTGGTGATCTTGTAACGGGAGATTTGGAATCTCCATGTGCCCGTGCAGGAAAGTGACATTTGCTCCGGGCTTTCTCCAAGTTCTTCCCCCTTACCTACAAATCCGGACAGGGACGTCCTGTCTTGTGATCTCTTGCAACGGTGGCAATCGCTCGACGACGCGAACATGAGACGATGAATCAGAGTCAAATCTGCGTCTCTATCGCTGAACAGACGTGCAACCTCCGGCCCCGGATCAAGATTCTCCACCATCGAGGCATCCAGACATGGACCAACTCAACCCGGGCTTGTCCGGCCACGGGAATGACACATTAGGCACGCGGGAAAGATGACCTACATCTCTCTTCGTAGTGGCTGGCCCTATGACACGCCCCACGCCGTCAGTCGGCGAGGGATCACTTCCCGTTGATCGTCCGACCAAGGCCGATGTCCTCAAAACCATCGGACATGATCGGCCCAGACCGCAGAATCGGCTCTTGCAGCAATTTTCGGTGGCAGATATAATGGAAGCCTTAACATAATCTCTTGTCACTCCCAAGCTTTTGGACCATTCGTCCAGTCACTGCCTCTGGTTCGAACAAAATCGCCAGCGATCGAGCTCCCAGCACTCCAAGCATCCTGCCTCTCCGCCCATTTCAACTCCGTCTCCTAGAAGCAAGGCTCCAAGGCCTCGCTCGGCCAGAAACAATGCAGTATCCCAAAACCACTGCCAACAAGGTCCACCGCCTGGCGGACAAACGAGCAGACTACGACCTCAAAACCGTACACGGCATCATCAACCAATGCATGTCCCTAAACGTCACATTCATGCCGGGCGACACGGAGTTTCCGACCTGCATCCCAATGATTGGTGCCATGGGTAGTTTCGAACGACCCAGCGCCGACATTGACGAGCCCCTCGACTGCTACGTCCACGGCTACATCTCAGCTCGCATGGCCAATCTTGCCAGACAAAAGATCGCCGAGGGTCTGCCTGGTCTGCCCGTCTGCGTGTCGGCCACCAAAGTGGACGGCATCGTCCTCGCTTTGAGTTCTTTTGCCCACTCATGCAACTACCGGTCGGCATCCATCTTCGGCCATGTCAGTCTCGTCACCGACAGCGAGGAGAAGCTATGGGCGCTAAAGCTCATCACCGACGGGCTCGTCGCGGGCCGATGGGAACAAGTGCGCCAGCCTCCATCCGCCAATGAGCTGCTACAGACGCAGGTCCTGCGCGTCCGCGTCAAGAGCGGCAGCGCAAAGGTCCGCGCGGGACCAGTCGCCGAAGTCAAGGAAGACTTGGAAGACGCTGAGATGAGGAAGTCTGTTTGGTCTGGGTACATCCCGTTGGTCGAGCACCTCCAGGAGCCTGTTCCATCAAGGCACAACCTCGTGGAGAAGCTTCCTGAACATGTCTCGGAGTACCTGAAAGTATTTAACGGGGACGCGGATGAGTACAGTCAAGAGATTGTGAAGCGGGTACTGGAGGATCCTGCGGCATTTCAGAACGTGTAGTCCTCCATCTGATCTGATGATAGAATAGATACTAAGCAGCTCAAACTTATTCTGCCAATCAATCACTTCACTTGTTCACTCAAATCAATTTCATCAGTCCAGTCTGTATCATCAACCATGCTCTGCCTTGTAGATTTAAAGAAAATAGTCACGCCTCCAAATCTCACCAGGTGCAAAATTGTCCACCTCGCTGACTCGTCTGCCCCTGAGGTCTTATGAAGTGCACAGTACGCCCTGTATGTTATGACGAGCTGCTATTGTGCCAGTCACAAGCAACGTCTGCCATCAGTATTGTGTTACGGAATGAAGTCAATGTCGTTTATCTAGATCAAAAAGTTGGCAGCGATGCCCTCCGCCCCTTGATTTCACGAAGCGCTGGACTCGGATGGTGTACCTCCTTAAGCCTTACTCTCTGCCCATTACTTTCTCAACAGCCTCCAAAATTGCCAGGCACTTTTCATCCTCAAACTTCCGAGTGATGATCTGAAGACCGATTGGTGCGTCCACGTAGGTCTTCGGGTCGTATTGATCGTGAAGGAACTTGTCGCGAGGGTTTCTCGCCACGTACCCACAGTCCTTGATATCCTTCTCAGGATGAACGGTGGTGACGGGGAAGCAGACTGCAGGGTACTCCAGCAGATTCCACTGGCTTGTGTACAACCAGTATGTGCCGGTGCCGTGAGGTGGTGCAGCACTCGCGCTCACGGGACTGAGGATGGCGTCGACGGCATGACCATCAGGGGCAGCAGTTGCCAGCCAGTGATCGTTGTACTGTTGACGGTATTCGTTTCTCTCGGCCTTCAACTGTAACGGGAACTGTCAGTACGGGGATCTCTCAGAGGATAATTTCCCGGGGTAAACCTACTGCCCACACCTCTTCCTTCGTCCTGTCTTTGACAAGGTCGTTGTCGAAGATCCACTGCGTCAAAGGACGAGGCTCTTCGCCACCATCCTCGAGGACCTTCTTGATTGCCTTTCCTCCATCCTCAAAGTACAGGCCCATGGTAATTTCGTACGCCCTTGCGTGGTTAAGGGGGATCCATTGGACCACTTCGAACTGGTCTCCATGCGCACGAAGGGCGTTTGTTACCTCTTCGAGAGCTCGACGAACAGGAGGATGAGGCATGACGACTCCATCATTCCACATGACTCCGATCTTAAGTTTTCTGGGGAGCTTGACTTCCCTCCAGGGAAGCGGAACGAGTGAGGTATCACGCTGCCACGGCTCGGCATTGCAGTAAGTGCTCATGAACAGGGACAGCGCAGACCGAGATGTACACATGGGTCCATGAGCTCCAATAATTCTGTGTAGATGTTAGCCGGCTGGTGAATCACGACGAAACCTCGAACGAAGAGCTGCTCACCCGTCGCCGCCAGGAATAGCTCGTGCACCGCCGCGACTTAGCCGACCCGTGGTAGGCTTGAACCCATAGATGCCAGTGCATCCAGCTGGAGCTCGAATCGATCCGCCACTATCACCTCCAACGCCCTGACGGGTACATCAGAACAAATTGCAGCATGAGGTATGGAACGGAGCGCTTACCAAGACGCTTCCTCGAAGCGCTACAAGAGCGGCTTCACCACCCGAGCTCCCGCCTGGAGTCAAAGACAGGTTACGAGGATTGAGAGTCGTTCCATAGATATTGGAGGATGTCTCCATGTGCATGCCGGTCTGCGGCATCGTGGTTCGTGCGTAGAACACGGCTCCAGCGGCCCAAAGGACATCATTGACCCCGCTTACTCCCGACTTGACAGTTGTCAGCTCGCAGTTGCAATTGGATTGGGGCACGCTCGGAAACTTGCAGTCTCGGCATCGATGTAGGCGACCATTCCACATGTCTTCATTCGCCCAAACATGCCATGGTGCTCTTTGACAGAGATGGGCAAGCCATGAAGCGGACCGAGTGGCTCTGGCAGAGCATCAAGGAGCGCCGCTCGCTCCATAGCCATCTCAGGAAGCAGCTCGGTGATGCAATTCGTCTATATTGATTAAAATGCTTCCAGGCAAGGATGCGTAGGTTTCTTACCAGGACTTGCGCCAGTGCCGCGGCACGGAGGAATGCTTTGGTGACGGTGACACATGTGTACTTCTTGGACCTGATGGCCGCCAAAATCTCCACCGCGTCAAGAGATGTAATCTCAATCTCTTCGGGCTCAAGAACAAGCCGCCGGATCTCGCAGACGTTCGATGGAAGGGGATCTGGAAGACTTTCAAGATTCAATGGTGGTGAGATCTTTGCAAGCGAGTCATCACGCATGGCGAGCGCTCTGGCAATTCGGGAATCGAGAAGCATGCTGAATGATGTGTGCTTAGTTGACTTGTAGCTCAACTAAAAGAAGTGAAGATAGATAGCTTTGAGATCCCTCAACCGCGAATGACACACCGACATCAGGGTCCAGGCATGCTTTATCTCTCTTGGACCCAAATGCCGTCACTTCACTGGCAAGTCGGCTATACTCTTCAGTATCGGCATCTGTCGGGGTTGGAGGCATGGACCGGACGCGATGTCCGACGAACGCCGTGTACCCCGATCTCTTCGCGCTGTGCCGGATCTTGTCGGCCTCAAAGTCTATCACTTGACCCGATACGATGGGCTCTCAGACGCCGGCCGAGCCCCTCCACCCGAGGGCGGACTTCATCGGGCCACCAGGTCCGACACCGCAATCGACACCCAGCTATCAAACCGCGCAGTCTAATGGGACCAAGTATCTAGCGCCAGATAGGTCAATGTAACCGGCTCGTCATCGTGAGGCTTCGTCTAAGAAACTTGACACCTTTCCTGATAGATGCAGCCCACCAGCTCCACGAGCTGGTTTTCAGCTTCCACTCCTCCGGGCCCGACCAACCCCTATCAGGCAATGTGGATTTCTGGGGAATAGGCGCTGTGATAGCGAGGTTTCTTCCCCCGCATGCTCCTGACTCGTCTGTCTACCGATGATAAGGCGCCAAGTGCCAGACATTATATCTATCCTCGATGCTTCCGGTTCTGGCACGATGATTTGGCTCAGACCAGACAATTTTGTCCTCCTCAGTAAACATCTCTCTCTCTCTCTCTTTCTCTCTCAAGATCAACCATCATGTCTCATTCCGTCAAGGAAACAAAGGAGATGACAGACATCGAGCCTCGTGCTGGTCCTGGCGATGCCCCTTCTTCAGATCCCAAGATCGACATGATGGCCAATGCCAAGGACATTGGCGCCGCTGTTTACGCCGAGGCCCGAAACCTTGACTCTGATGATCTCGAAGGAGAACGACAGAGAGTCAAGAGGAAGATGGACAGGATTCTCATGCCAATGGTGAGCCATGCCCTGGGCCTCGAACTGCTACCGACTGTGCTTTGAAACTGACTTGATGTGTCCCAGCTCATGACTTCCTTCGTCTTCCAGTTCTTGGACAAGCTCTCCTTGAACTATGCTGCTGCCTACACCCTGATTCCCGATCTCGGGCTGCAGGGTCAGCAGTACTCGACTGTTGCATCTGCCTTCGCCTACGGCAACATCATCTGGTACATTCCGGCTAGTATGCTGCTTCAGCGTCTGCCCGTTGCCAAGTACACAGGCATCATGATTGGGGTCTGGGGAGGGCTCCTCATGTGCTGCGCGGCCGCGAAGAACTTTGGGGGCATCTTCGCTCTCAGGTTCATCCTGGGAATGGCTGAAAGCAACATGACGCCGGCCTACATGATGATATGCTCCATGTTCTTTACGCGCCAGGAGCTTTCCCTGCGTCTGGTATTGTTCATTGCCATGAACGGTCTGGCGACTGCGGGAGGGTCTTTGATCGCTTTCGGCCTCGGGCACGTTCACAGCACCAGCATCACTTCTTGGCAGCTGATCTTCTTGGTGATTGGTGGTGCAAACCTTATATGGTCGGGTCTCTTCGTGAGTTTGACACCTACGGTTGCTGCTGGTTCTTTTTCTGACATTCGCCCTCCAGCTTTACATCGTCCCCGACTCTCCCATGAACGCCCGCTGGCTCAACGAACGAGAGAAGCTTGTGGCCGTCGATCGTGTGTCGCAAAACATGATTGGCATCAAAGACAAAGCTTTCAAGTGGAAGCAGATTCAGGAAGTTTTCATGGACCCGAAGGTCTACATCCTCTGCATCTGCGGCTTCTGCAACGGTGTTGGCAGCGGTGGCCTTGGCTATTTCGGCTCCGCGCTCATCAAGGGCTACGGCTTCTCCGGCATCAACGCAACCCTCCTGCAGCTCCCGACTGGCATCATCGAATTCTTCGTCCTCCCTGTTGCCGGATGGGTAGCCTCTCGTTATATCAACGTCAGATGCTACGTTGCCATCGGCACTCTCTCCATTCCATTCGCAGGATTCTTGGGCATCCGCTTGACCTCCCTGGAGCACCAGTGGAGACTTGTCGGATCGACCTGGCTCCTCTACGTCTTCGCCATCGGAGCCGCTGTCTGCTACAGTCTCCTCGCTGCCAACTTCGCCGGCCACACCAAGCGGTCTTTCGTCAACGGTCTTTGGTTCGTCGTCTGGGCGTGCGGCAATGTCGCGGGCACCAACTTCTTCAAGGCCAACGAGGCCCCGCGGTACTTCACTGGCATCACTGCCCTTCTGTCATTCACCTCTGGAACTATGGTAATGTTCCTCGTCTTTGCTCTCTATTGCAAGTGGGAGAACAAGAGACGCGACCAGGTTTACGGTGTCAGGGATGTCGTCGATGGCGAGGCCGATGACGAGGGCATCCGGGCAGGATTCATGGACAAGACAGACATTGAGAACAAGCATTTCCGTTATGCTTACTAGGTTGCTGCTACTGATCATCTTCGGTTGGGTTTTCGAGTCAGAATGGTGTGTTCCTTTGCGGCCGGGCGAAGAAGCAGACGGCAGGGTCTTCCGGTATCGAGATAGCTTCAAATGTGATGAGCTGCATAACACCAAAGATCCTTCTCAATTATACAATGGCGCTGCAACATTGGTAGCAACAGGTCGAGTCAAGAAATCCGCATGTAGCTTCACCAGGTCTTGATGTCGGTGTTAGTGAGACCCCTAGGAATCGTCGGTTCTGCGATTTACCTGCGTGCCTGAACGTTCTGCTCTCTGCCTCGGATCCAGAACTTCAAGACTAAAAGTCAGAAAAAGTCATTCGACATGACCTCTCGCAGAAGTTAACACAAGCAAAAGTAAATCCCAGGTTTGCTGGGTTGTCTGTATGAAACCGACAAGGGCAGGATTTGAACCTACGCGGGCGAACCCAATAGATAGCCGAAGAGTGCCCAAGAATGGGCCTGTTCGAGTCTATCGCCTTAACCACTCGGCCACCTTGCCTGCTGATGGAAGCCGGCGATGATTTCCGCACTGAGACCTCCGACGCCAACAAGGCAGAAGCATCATCAATTAGCTCACACTGGAAATGCAATCATTGAACTGGGACAGTCGGCACTTGCATGCAAAGCAAAAACTCAATGTTCCAAATCCTCATTTGCTAGTTGTCGCGACCCCTGCAAAATGGCATGCATCCCCCTTAAATATGGCCGTTGAGCGGGGCGCCCCCGGGTACTCGCGCCTCCATCTCAACACCGTTCGGCGGCCCATCATCCCTTGTCTTCTTCTTCTTGTTCTTCTTCTTCTTGTCCTTCTTTCCAAGCTTCGTCTCGGAGTCCTGCTGTGCAGACTCGCCGCCGGCACCGTTGACGTCGGCGGTGGAGTGGCCGTTGGTCGGGGCTTCAGGGGCCTTGACATCGGGAGACTCGAGCTCGAGGCTGCCCGTGGCCGGGGAGTAGATCCTCTCTTCGAAGGGCTCGGCATCGGGCTCAGAGTCGGCAGGCATAGGCGACATGGTCGACTCGCGCTCGTGGAAGTCGATCGGGTCGGGCCTGGGCGCCGGCACGGGTTCTTCGGCCTCGGGCTCAGGCTCAGGGGCCGTCGGCTCTTCAGGGGCGGTCCACTCATCAGCCTCTGGGTCAGCAGCTGGGAGGGACGAATCGTTTGTGATCTGCTTCACGTCCTTGGAAGTGCAGTACTCGATCATGGCCAGGACGAGGATGGTGTTGGCAGACTTTGTAGTGCCGAAGCAGTCGAGGAATGCTTTTCGATCGAGCTGCTCGGGGTCCTCAAAGAGCAGGCGGACCTGAGAGGTCACGAAGGCAAGGACCCAGGCATCGTCGCCCTCAAGAAGCCTGCACGCCTTGGTCGTCGCTTGCAGCACAGACATGGCGGGGGACACGCTAGCGAACTGCAAAACGCGCTCCTTTGCGAGCTCGGTGAGGCCAGCGATGCCATAGTTGGAAGCGGCCACGTAGGTCTGGAGGGAGAGGTCCAGCAGCTCTGGGGTGCCGGTGCTTCCGGTTGAGAGGGTCTGGTAGGAGCGGGTATAGAGGTAGTGGACGAGAATGTGGCCGACCTCGTAGCTGATGTGTTCGAGTCGAAGCTGGTTGCCCTTTGCAGTGTTGGAGAGGTCGTTCAACTTTCCGGTGCCGCGGAGGAGGTCGCGAGGGATAGCCAGGTCGCGGCCGCCCCCGAAAGCGATGTGGCAGACTGCGCTTGCATACGGGCTTCAGCTGGTCAGTTGTTTGGTTCCATTTCCAGACTGGAAACAAAGGAATTTGCACGCCGAAAACTCACGACACCTCCGGCCCGACATCATTCTCGACGAGGGTATCCGACAACGTCATGGCGAGCTGAGCTTTCAGGGCTTCACTGCCTCCGACCCCGTGTCTGGTGCGATTGGAACAGAATCCAAATGCCGAATGTGCAAGAAGCCTCGATCCTTTTAACAATCAGTCAACATGGGATTTCCCCTCTGCCCAAGCCTGGCCAGGCCTGACCGATGGTGTGGCTCGCGAAGGCCCTGATGGTTGCCGAGTCCATGCAAGTGAGCTGGCAGTCGAAACGACGCGCCAATAGTCGTCAGGCCGCCACCGTCAGAGTCCAATCGACTCGAGACCCGAACAAACCGCATTTCCTTCATGTGCATCCCGACGCCGTGTAACGCACAACGTGTCGTCTGGGTACGTCAGGCTGCGAATCACGATGGCGTCCGGGGCGAAGCAGGGCGGGGGATGGCGTGTTCGTGCAGATGCACTTCCTCACCGAGGGCCTGGTGAGGCAAGATGGGCGAGATGCTATTCGACGAGTCGAGGCGGGGTGAGTGCGGCTCAAGGCGAGTCCGGCGAGGATTGGGCGAGGGCGCTGTAGCAAAGCTTTCAGGCTCGAATTCTGCGATCGTGAGGCGCAGAACGTACATTTCTTCTCGTCGCCCAGCTGTCTAGCGTGTTTTCTCTTTTCTGGCAATCCGCATCTCACGTGCGCAGGTCAATCATGATCTGATGCCGGTGAACTCGTAGGAGAGCTTCCTCCGCTTTTTAGGCCTGATGGGGGATGCCCAACTCGTCACAAAGTCCGCGGCAGCCGCGAGATCGCAGCGTTGAACGGTCTTATAGGTCAATTGGAACCATTGGATAGGATGCTCCAGGGCCACAATCGTATTAGACCTCCAGTGAGGTGGCCCATGCGATCATCTAATCCAGCTTTATCACGATCTTGCCAACTTGCCTGCCCTTCCAAAGATAAACGAGGGCCTCCTCAGACTCAGAGAAGGGAAAAACAACGTCAATGATATCAGAAAAGTCCATTTTCATGACAGACACAGCCGTGCTGAGATCTTGGAGGTCTTGAACGGAACCAGCATTGATGCCCCTATCGAGTCTGTCAGTCATGCCCCTCTTCAAGTTGAATGACTTACCTGAGACTAACTCTCCTATCAATGAGAGTAGGAAGAAGGTCTGCCAGCTCCGCAGGATCTTGCTTTTCCAGGTATCCGACCTGGCTGACTATTGCCCCACGGCGGGTGCACTGCACACTCCGGACAAGCGATCCAGTACCGCCGTTCTCGAGCACGACATCAACGCCCTCGCCGTCGGTGAGATGGAGGACCTCCTCGTGCCACGTGGGGTTCTTGTAGTTGACGGTCAGAATCGGAGCTGCCGCAAACAGCTTCTGAATTTTGGACAATTTGTCGTCGCTGGAGGAAGTGAGGATGACGCGGTGACCGGCTGCCTGTGCGATCTTGATGGCGAACATTGCCACACCACCAGTGCCTGCATAGCCATGGTCAGTCTGACACACGCCTCCTGAGAAAAGATGGTAGATCGAACACACCTTGAATGAGAACAGTCTGGCCAACTTGAAGGCCCTTCAGAGCGGACCAGGCCATGACTCCGGCGCAAGGAAGAACGGATGCCTGGACCCAGTCAAGATGCGTTGGCAGCCTCGCAACCTTCCACTCATCGAACACGAGGTAGTCGGCGAGAACGCCATCCTCGTCAGCTGCAAGCCAGGATCTCTTGGCCTCGCGACCGGTAATATTCTCCGTGTCAGTGTTGGGAGCTACCCTATCACCGACTTTGAAGCGCCTGACTGCCTCGCCCGCTTCGATGACCTCGCCGGCGGCATCGTTGCCGATGACTCCCTTCGGTGTGATCGGCCACGGGTTGCAACCGTTTGAGATGTTCGCGTCGCGGTAGTTCAAGGCGACGGCATGTACCTTGATCAGGATCTGGTACGGAGACAGCTTGGCCGGGAGAGGTTCGGTGACAAGCTTGAGGTTGGGTGTGCCGGGGGTGAAGTCGTCGGTGCGTCGCCAGCACTGGCGGGTCATAGGTCGCGCGGAGGACATGATGATGAGTTCTTCCAGAGAATGTAGGCGCTGCGAATGCAATAAAGCTTGGGGGATGATGTTCTGATGTAAGTGGGTGGTAATGAACCGGCATTATTAATGCATCACCATTTTTGATGGGATCTGCACATCATGCTGTCTTCTCGACTACCTTACTCTACTGGTGCCGGATTGGCTGTCGAGATGCTTCCAGTCCGCATGTTATCCATCAGCTTCATCGATCTCGGAAATTCCGAGAATGTGAACCATGGGTGTTCGGATGCGACCCGAGGGATCGGCGTGGGGACCTCGCGCCGGCTGGCCTTCTGGGCATCCAACCCAGCCCGAAGCTCCAGCCTTCACCAACGGGATAAGCTCCCGTATTGGACCAACATCAATGAAGTAGAAGAAAAAACGATGGGTCTTGAATCGAGATGCCGGTTGGACATACCTGAGTTATTGCGGCTCCAGCGATGTCCGA
This sequence comes from Plectosphaerella cucumerina, assembly GCA_020746995.1. Taxonomy (NCBI): domain Eukaryota; kingdom Fungi; phylum Ascomycota; class Sordariomycetes; order Glomerellales; family Plectosphaerellaceae; genus Plectosphaerella; species Plectosphaerella cucumerina. Next base: position 1,279,450 of record JAGPXD010000007.1, read on the forward strand.
TTTAATGGTGTCTCCCCGAAACAGGGGTTGGAAACTTCGACACCCGAACATCACCTCCAGAAACTTCCATCTCCATCCTTACGCCGGTAATTAGCAACTCTTTTGAGCTACAATTTCCTTCAAACTGCCCTTCCATCAACACCATGGCCAAGGAAATCAAGATTGCCAAGATCGAGGTCTTCCAAGTGGACCTCCCATATTCAGGGGGCGTCTACCACCTCTCCCGTGGCAGAGAGTACAAATCCTTCGACGCAACCATTGTCAGAATTACCACAGAGTGCGGCATTGAGGGATACGGCGAGAGCACCCCGTTCGGTTCTACCTATGTCGCCGCCCATGCTCTGGGCGTGAGGTCCGGCATCGCCGAGATAGCCCGTCATCTCATTGGCCTCGACCCTCGCCGTGTCGACCGCATCAACGACACGATGGACTCCGTGCTTCTTGGTCACGAACATGCCAAGACTGCGCTGAATGTCGCCTGCTGGGACATATTCGGCAAGAGTGTCGGCCTTCCTGTGTGTGAGCTGCTTGGTGGACGCACCGGTTTTGCGATGCCAATCATCGACTCGATCCCCGTCGATGGACCAGAGGAGACTCGCGCCAAAGTCGCTCATTATCGTGCCTTGGGCTACCTCGGACACTCTATCAAGGTCGGTGATGACCCCGCCATCGATGCCGCCCGCGTCGCCGGCGCTCTGAAAGACCAAAAGCCTGGTGAGTACTTTATAGTCGATGCCAACGGCGGCTACACCGTCGAAACCGCCCTACGCTTCCTTCGACTTCTTTCCCCGAGTCTCGACTTTGTGTTTGAGGCTCCCTGCGCCACCCACCGCGAAACACTCTCCCTCCGTCGCAGAACAGACGTACCCATCATCTTTGACGAGCTTGCCATCGATGCCCCTTCTGTCATCGAGGCAATCTCCCATGACGTCGTCGAATGCATCGGCCTGAAGATCTCCAAGCTCGGCGGCCTCACCAAGTGCCGCAGGATCAGGGACATCTGTATCGCTGCGGGGTATACCTTCAGCGTCCAGGAGACCGCCGGTTCTGATATTGCCTTTGCGGCCATTGTCGCCATGGGGCAGACTGTTCCCGAGCGTAATCTATGCTGCGTTTTGGAAAGTCGCGAGATCGTTACCCTGAAGACGGCGGACGGTGATTTCGATGTAAAGAATGGCGGTGTGACGGCTCCGACGGCGCCGGGGCTGGGCATCACCGTCCGAACAGATGTTCTTGGTGACCCTGTTGCGACGTATCAGTAATCAACATGGACAATATTAATAGGAAAAGAAGAAGAAGACAGTCCAATAGGTACCCATTGCAAGCATGTGGACGCCTGCTGGTGCGTGGTCCTTGGTGTGACAGGCCAACACCCCTTGACCCGAGATGTCACTGAGAAGCCAAGCTTTTGCTCTTGCCCGATCGGGTAGGAGCATGACTCGCGGGCCGCTGCAGCTTGCGATCACTCCAAACCAATGATGCTCGCTCGCTTCAGCGTGTCACAGACTGGACACCTGACGATCCTTGATTGATAATCTGCATGTTGCGTCAGTTGCGGATTGCCTCATGGGGTAGGAGCACCTTAACTCCGTCATAAAAGCGTGGGTCGGGAAAGTACGACCCAGAGGTATAAGAGTCGGCGACAGACAATGCTTCCAGGTCCCATTGTCTCTTCATCCCTCGCCTCATATCACCTCGGCACCAACACATCCTACTTCAAACCAAAGTTGCAACTTCTCTTGTCACATCACCACTCCGCTACCAAAATGTCGACCTCCGCGAAGAAACCTCTGAATGTGGTGCTCGGTGTCGCAAACGTAAGTGCCCATTGACAGCCTCGCTCCCTTTCCCATCAATTGCTGAAGAATCAGGTCGGCGACACTGCCGCCGATACCATGGCCCGCTTCGACAAGCCCGATGAGGTGAATGCCTTCCTGGACGCCTTCCTCGAGCGCGGCTACAAACAGATCGACACGGCTCGGGGCTACTCCCCCGGCGCGCCCGGATCCTCCGAGCCCCGCCTAGGAGCCGCCGGAGCTGGCGACCGGACCATCATCGACACCAAGGTGCTGTCAATGAAGCCAGGCTCGCACCAAAAGGCCAAGATCCTCGAGGGCATTGACTCGTCCCTGCGCGAGCTCAACATCAAGCAGATCAACATCGAATACCTGCACGCGCCCGACCGCACCACTCCCTTCGAGGAAGCGGCCGAGGCCATGAACCAGGCGCATCGCGAGGGCAAGATCAAGCACTGGGGCATCTCCAACTACACGGCGGACGAGGTGCAGCGCTTCATCGACATTTGCGAGGAGCACGGCTGGGTCAAGCCGAGCGTGTACCAGGGGCACTACAACCCTATCGTGCGCAGCGGCGAGCCGAGCCTGTTCCCGGTGCTGAGGAAGCATAACATCGCTTTCTATGCCTACAGTCCCGCGGCTGGCGGCTTCTTCGCTGGAAGCTACAATGAGGAGCGAACAGGCGGACGCTTCGACGCCAAAGTGAGTTGTATTTCTGGTATCTTGTAAGATGACCTCGTCTGACATGCTCCAGCACATGATTGGCAACCTCTACAGGCACTTCTACGTCAAGCCAGCCATCACGGACGCGGCGGATAAGATCATTGAGGTGGCTGCGAAGCACGGCATCAAGGGCCACGCAGCGGCGCTCCGCTGGACGACCTACCACAGCATCCTTAGCGCCGAGCATGGAGATTCGGTCATCATTGGCGCCAGCAGCGTCGAGCAGCTGCGGACGAACCTCGATGTGATCGAGCAGGGGCCGCTGCCTGATGATGTGGTTGCAGCCTTTGAGGTCCTCCATGAGAAGGTCAAGGGGCTCGAAGAGGGGGTGTCGTACCATTTCTAGGGGGGTCAAGAGAGATGGAAACAACTGAAGGGCGGGGGACATGGAGCATTTGGCAGGGGAATAGGCGGGCCGTTATACGCTAGAATCGAAGCTATTCCCGTCTTGGCAGGAGCACTTCTTGGCGAAGGATGACGGACGGCAGTGCAACAATCTCCAGCTGACAAATTCCCATCCTCCCACCACCACCATCCCGCCTCATTTCACTGCACTCCTCGCCTTGAAACCTCAAATACCTCTGATGAACTGGTTCTATCCCCAGACCGGATGCCAAGCAAACTGACGCCTGCGCCCCTCACCACCATGGAGTTCATCACGATAGTCCACCCCAACCAAAAGAACTCACCTCGGCTACGACGCCAGGCACACTCCCACGCCGCCAGGACAGCACATGCCCGCACACGAAGGGCCCGGGCCGCAAAGCATTCACAGGAGCATTCTGTTGATGCAATTTTGTCAGGGGTGGGCCCATTGGACCCAGCTCACCACATCGTTCAGGCAATTGGGCTCTCCGCGACAGTGCCCATCTCCATCCCGAATGACTTCCAGCACGAGCCCCTGGCCAGCTTTCGCCGCTCACTCACCCCAAGAGAGCACATGCTCTTCGACCTATGTATGTGAATCCCGCATGTTGAAGCCCCCGGCATTTCTCTGGATGAAAGAGAGCCCTGGATGAAAAGGAGACCAGGACTGACACATCCAGATACCAGCACCGTCGCCCCGGACACCCGCCGCAACTGCCCCATCCTCAGCAACGTCAGATGCGGGTACGGCCAGGATGTGTGCGACAACTGGACCATCCTTTCGACAACCGACATCGAACTCTTGCGCGGCTCCCTCCTCACATCCTGCCGCTGGCTGTCCATCATCCAAAAGCAGACAGAGTACGCCGAGCAAGCCGACCGGTACAAGCTGCAGCTCTTCCGCGACCTGCAGCGCGCCATTGCCGACAGCAGTCTCGAATCAAGACGAGAAGCCGTCAGCAAGGCCCTCGTTCTGACGTTTGACGAGGTAGCATCCTTCACCGCCACACCAGGTACCTACCCAGCACTGACCCTCCCAGATATCCATGCGGAACATGCCCATGGCACAAATGCACCTCTCAGGGGCCCTCCACATCGTCAATGTCGCGGGAGGTATGAAGGCCCTCGGCCTGAGCGATCTCATCAGCTTTCTTCTATCGAGCTGTGTGTTCGGCAAAAAGATCCTCGACTCGGTGCAGGCGGCCATCTTCCGGTGCAATATGCAATACATGTGCACAATGGGGTTCTAAGATCCTTTCTTGGGTCGACCTTGTACGAAGAGTAGCGGGGCCTCACCCCGGCTAGAGACAAAACACCAAAAACACATACAACACCGGGGATTCGCTGGTCGTCACCGACCCAACTACTGATCCGGCGCTCACCAGTTTAACTAGGGGAGAGCGGACGGGATCCCGTGTTCTCTGGTGGCTATGGTCGTATGTGCTTGAACATGGTTCTGGGCGTCGTCATGATGCTTCATGACGCAAACCTCCACCTACGAACCCCTAGGCTTGACCCTGACCTTCAAGTCCACCGGCCGCAAGTTGAACCACCCGTCCTGCTCCAGCTTGTACTCCGGATCAACCATCTCAAAGTCCACCTCCCTCAACAGCATGGTCAGCACCACCATATTCCACTGCCACGCATAATGCTTGCCAATACACTCCCTCTTCCCGTTTCCGAACCACTTCTTCACCCCAGCCGGCAACTTCCCAAACGCCTCGCCGATCATGCGCTCGGGGCGGAACTCAAGCGGCGCCTCGAACACCTCGCGGTCGCGGTTCACCCCAGCCAACACAACAATCATGGCCTGGTTGTGCGCCACCTCGTACTTGCCCTTACCCAGCACCACGGGGCTCTTGTCTCCCTGTCGCGGGATCGGCTCGACATTGAAGCCCGGCGCGGCGAACGACAGACGCAGCGACTCGCGCATGATGCCTTCGACGTATGGCAGCTGCGCGAGGTGAGCGTGGGTGAAGTCCTTCTCGAGCACCGAGTCAATCTCCTCGCGCGCCACGGTGATGGCGTGCGGGTTCTTGAGGAGGAGGTAAATGGCCGTGGTGATGAGGCAGGGCGCCGTGCTGCTCCCGATGGGCATGGAGACGATATTGTCGATGACCTGCGACGGTCGAAGGGACTTGCCCGTCTCGGGGTCCCGGCTGTTCATCAGAGCCGCCAGGAGGTCGTTGCGCTGGCTGTCGCCGGGGTTTGCGTTGCGATGATCGACGATCTCCTGGGCATACGCCCGCATCGCCTTGATGGATGACTTGAACTTGCTTCCGTGGACCAGCCAGTTGAGAATCCCGGGCCGCGTGGGTCGCTTCATCGCCTCGGACGTCGAGTCCTCCATGGCTTTGATCATGGGGTGCTCCGGCCCGTCGAGGCAGTTGAGCCTCTGGCCGTACAGCGTGAGCGTCGTGGCTTCAAGGTTGAGCCGGTTGAGGGCGTCGACGAGGATGAAGCCGTCGCGGCCAGCGGGTGATTTCCACTTTGCGATGAGCTCGCCCGTCGTGTCGCGCATCTCTTCGAACCAGCCGACCATGGCGTTCGGAGTGAGTGTCGGCGCGATGATGCGGTGGGCGACGCCCCAACTCTCTTCATGGTCGTAGGCAGTGAAGAGAGCGTCGTGGACTGCCGCTCGAATTTCGACAATCGGGCCGCCAACATATTTGCGGAAGCGCTTCTCGTCGCATACCTCCTCAGCCAGTGCCGCGCTGGCCACGAAGACGACGCTGTGTCCGAGGACCTTGATCTGGAAGATCTCGCCGTACGTCTCAGAGAGCTTCTTCAGTGAGGCCCAGGTGTTGTTGGGGTCAACATCGAAGATGTTGCCGAGGATGGGCACGCCAGGGGGTCTGGGGATAGGTTGAGGCATGGTGGGCAGCTTTGACAAGGGGAGACGGGAGACTTTGTGGAGGAGAGGACGAGGAACACCCGACCGGCTTCGAGGGGAGCAGCCGTCTTTTCAGCAAGTCCCGTTACACGGTGCCTCTTCTTGCGAAGGGACAGCCTCCACGTCACGCGTCTAAGACACGCAGCGGCCGTCTCACCCCACGGCGCGATCTTCGGCCAACCGTTGGAGACACATAGCAGCGGTGCATCCCTTGTGCATTTCATTGGCCGCTGGGGCCCTTGTTCCCATTGAACGTTCATTCTCCTGCGCGCTGGCTGCGTGCCCCGCCTCGTTCGGGGTGCACCACAGCTGCACGGCATTGAAAGGGGGGTTGGCTGAGACAGCGGCACTCGGCCGATCACATGCACTGGTTTGACTTGCTGGTGAAATTAGTGGCTGGTCGGCGATTTGGATGTGCGAACTGCCGACATCTGCGGATGAAGGTATCTGGGGGCCTGACATGGAGGCAGGTGCAGAGGTCGTGCCTTGAGAATCGTGGGTTCCGCTTGGCACTTTTTGAACCTGCAGCTGTCTATGTTAGCTGCCACAAGGAAGGCGTCCATAGAGGATGCAGGATCTGGTGAGCGGAAGGACCTATGGAGAAGTCAGCTGCTGCCGAGGAGAGCGAGACCCTACCGTCCCGTGTCCAACGCCAGTCCAAGCAGCTGCATTTGACCATGGAAGGTAGAAAGCACCAAGGCCGAGGAATACGGGGCTCGCCATCTTTTCGCTGTGGCTCCTTTGCAACCGACATGTCATGTTTTGCACCGCTACATCATCACCAACGACTACCAAGCAGCCCGACAGTGCAACAACAGTGTTTCGAGCAGCATATCCATACCGATTCATACCAACCTCATCATGTCATACAACACCAATCCACCGACAAACAAGACCACAGGCCAACTCAGAAAGGGCGAGAAGTGCACAAAGTGCAGCAAACCAGCAGACTCAGAGAACGGATCCCTCCTCTGTCGAGACCATGACCGCATCGAGGCTTCACAGATGGAAGCAGACTTCGCAATTCCTCAACCGACCGATGCACCAGAAAATCGATATTCCCGATCATATTTGACTGCCGAGCCATCCGAACGTGACACGAAGCGCCCAAATTGCAGCATGAATGGTTGCGAGGAACCGTCGAGCTCAGCGTCCCTTCTCTGGCCTTCCCATTCGGTCAACTCCTCACTGGACTTTGCAGCGATAGCAACCGAAAAACGGAACACATACTACTACCAATTCCCCGACTGCCCTCTACCCGGGACCGAACATAAGTTGCTTCCGCAGGAAATCAAGCTGTTCTGCGAGGTGCACGCTCGCAAAGTGATGGTCTATCAGCCAGAAAAACCACAACCTCAACTCAACCACCTGCACCTACCGAATACTGCAAAGTTTGCTCAGCGCCGCTTTTTCTGCCCTCTGGCGAGGAGCTATGCGGACATTGTTGGCGCGGCATCGAATATGGGTTTGATTCTGAAATGGGCCGGTCCATCACCTCGCTCGGTCAGGACGAACAACCAAGCCAGCAGCAAGCTATCCCTGGAATGAGTCATGACTTCGCAGCCTTTAAGTCCATTCCAAGTAGCTGTCATCATTTGACTCAGGAAGCGGCTCAGGTGCAACAGCAGCAGCAGCCACCGCACTTCAGCAGGGACCGGGCAACAATCTCCCCAAAGACATACCAACTACCGAGGCTTCAAGAGCAGATTCAGAATCCAAACAGCCAACCGCCAAATGATGACGGCAGCCAGCATTACGGGGAGCAACGCCAAGCGCTTGTGGCCCAGCCCCTTCAACGGGAGGACTGGAAAAAGGCACACGGACAAAACAAACGTCGGCGTCTACCAGAAGGGCACCCTCATCAGTCTTCGAAAGTGATCCAAATGGAACGTGGAAGGCAGCTGCACGGTACTGTTCCCTCCAAAGAGACTCACGGGCAGAACGTCCAGAAAGATCATCAACAGAGCCCCCTCGCAGGATTCCATGGATACTTTGTGCAGCAGCAGCACCGCAATGGCTCAGACGAAGCCACCGGCAAACAGCAAACGCGTCAACCGCCACCCAGAAACGCCGAAAAGCTGGATCTGGAAAAAGGGAAAAGACTACACCAGGGTCTGGTGCTAAAAAAGCCCCAGCAAGAACTCTCACATCTTTCTCAGGAGCAAGCCCAGGAAGAGGAACATAAGATAAACGAAGTTCAGCACGATGCAGAGCAGCTGTCTCCCGCAGAGAAGCACGCCAAGTTCTGGGACGAGTACCCTGCTTGTAAATGCGTGGGGAGACTGCTCGTGGCGGACACTTGGCAAACCGAGGAGCACTGGACCAAGTGCCCTCTCAACCTTTCCTTCAATGACAACTCAATGGACAGGTACATGAGGTGGGCTCACCGGAAGAAATGGAAAAGGTGGGCGAAAGGACAGATACAGTCCATGGAGAATCCAACAGCTCGCTTTTGTGATGGTCAGATGCGGAATTGCGAGGAGCTTCTCGACCCAAATTCACCTTACAAGAACTGCGATAAGTGTCTCGAGTACAACAGAGTGCGACAAAGGGGGGGAAAGAAGAACTTGGAAAACAAGAAGGGGGAAAATCACCATTCCGTTGAACAGTTGCCGCCTTTCGACGACGATGGCTTGGTAGTTGGGCAGGGAGCTCAGGAGTGGGCGGCGGCTTCGAGAGCTCGGGAGCAGGCGGCTGCTTCGGGAGCTTGGGAGTGGGCTGGTGCTGCAAACATGGCGGCGGGCGGTTGGGGAGGTCTGGATTGGAACTTTGGATCTGCTGCTGAAGAGTCGGCAGGACTGGATGGAACCGGGCAATGGTACAAGTGAATCCGGAGAGCTTGTTTCCTGGGGGATGCATGTTTGTAGCAAGAGTTGACACACAGCGAGAGTGCTTTGGACATTGAGTATGCAGATGAGGTCATCGCGATAGATCCCTGGTCACTGGCACCCAAGCCCGAGACAGAAGATGTCTTGACATGACCCGACACGAGAATGAGAGTGTGAATCGCACGTGGTGAAGCAAGGGTCTGAGGATCTACAGGTACTAGCCGACCTGTCAGTCGACCCTGGTGACGTCCGCGGTCTAGAGCGCACCCTCACAGCATCTTATTTCGTCGTCCAGGGCTCGACTTGTTGGGATGGGAATGGGGGGTCGTTGCCAGTGTGAAGTGAGCCGTCGGACATGCCAGGTGACGTCACGACAACGTGCCCCTGGGCCGGCTGAAGGCGACGGGCGCGCCCCCCTGAATCCGTCGCACGTCGCGGGACCGCCGGCCGGTTTTCGGGCGAGACTAGACATGCAGGCTAACGAGATGGGGGGTGATCCAGACCGTCTTTTGCGCGCCAGAACCAAGGAAATGGCGCGTCTGGACGCTGTCGCCGGCGTTGGTGCGCCGCGATGCGTGGGATAGCATGCGGGTGTGCCGTGATGACGGGCGCTTTTGGTGAGAATGCGGCAGACTAAGGGTGAGATGGGCCGACTGCTTGTTAGCTCAAATGGGGAAGAGTATATAAGACTGGTGAGATTCCCGTCTGGCCCGGGGGGGCTGGCTCTTGATGTTCAGCTTCATTCCTCTTCTCGCAACCCACAGATACCCGTTACCCCAGCAGCCAAGATGGGCGATCACCATGAAGAACCAACGGCGGAGAACCAGACGATGATGCAGGGGTTCGAGTGGTATGTGCCGGCGGACCAGAAGCACTGGGTCCGTCTGGAGAAGCACATCCCTCAGCTCAAGGCTTGGGGCATTGACAACATTTGGGTTCCTCCTGGGTAGGAAGCATCGTCTCGTCGCATGGGGTACCCCGCTGACCTTTTCAGATGCAAGGGCTCATCGAAGGAAGGAAACGGATACGACATCTACGACCTGTAAGCATCCCTTGTCTCGCTTTCCCCTCCTCCGCTGACACCTCCAGGTACGACCTCGGCGAATTCGACCAGAAGGGATCCGTCGGCACGAAATGGGGCACCAAGGAGGAGCTCCTCAAGCTCGCACACACAGCCAAGGATAACGGCGTCGGTCTCTACTGGGACGCGGTGCTCAACCACAAGTTCGCAGCAGACCGCAAGGAGAAGTGCCAGGCGACCGAAGTCGACCCCGAGGACCGCAACAAGTTCGTCTCGGACGAGTACCAGATCGAGGCGTGGGTGGGCTACGACTTCCCCGGGCGCAAGGGCAAGTACAGCGAGCAAAAGTACCACTGGTACCACTTCAGCGGCGTCGACTTCAACGCCGCCAACAACAAGTCGGCCATCTACAAGATCATGGGCGACAAGTCCAAGGGCTGGGCGGGCGACGACGAGGTCGATGGCGAAAAGGGCAACTACGACTTCCTCATGGGCTCGGATCTCGACTATGACCATCCCGAGGTCGAGGCCGATGTCATCGCCTGGGGCAAGTGGCTCGCGCAAGAGGTGCCGCTGAAGGGGATCCGGTTCGATGCGATCAAGCACTACAGCGTCGAGTTCCTGCGGAAGTTCATCGAGGCGCTGGACGAGAAGTACGGCAAGGGGTGGTTCTTCGTCGGCGAGTTCTGGAAGGACAGTCTTCAGGATATGACCGACTACCTGGGCAAGATGGACCGCAAGTTCTCGCTTTTCGACGCGCCGCTCGTGTACAACTTTAGCGAGACGAGCAAGGCGCAGGGCGCGGATCTGCGCAAGATCTTTGACGGGACGCTGGTGCAGGCGGCGCCCATCAACGCTGTGGTGAGTTCCTCTGGTAGCAGGACTAGGACGAGTGTGTACTGACATTCGACAGACTCTCATCATGAACCACGACACGCAGCCGTACCAAGCCCTCGAGGCCCCGATCGAAGACTGGTTCAAGCCCCTGGCGCACGCGCTCATCCTCCTCCGCACCGACGGCTACCCGTGCGTCTGGTACGGCGACCTCTACGGCATCAGCGGCGAACACCCCTTCCCTCCGTCATGCGGCGGCGCGCTGCCGCGGCTGACGCTGGCACGCAAGCTGTACGCGTACGGGCGGCAGGCGGACTACTGGGACTACGCGACGTGTCTCGGCTGGGTGCGCTACGGCACGTGGGACCGGCCTGCTGGATGCGCGGTGGTGCTGAGCAACGCGGGCGCGGGGACGAAGAGGATGCACGTCGGGGAGATGCACGCCGGCGAGGTGTGGACGGACGTGATGGGGTGGAGCGATCGGGAGGTGGTGATTGGGGAGGACGGGTTTGGCGAGTTTGTCTGCGGGCAGACGTCGGTGAGTGTGTTTGTGAGGAAGGATGCGGAGGGGAGGGAGAGGTTTGAGAAGGAGTTGTGAGTTTTCCCTGGTGTGACTTTGATTGAGGCATGACTGACGATTTTGCAGCGACAGCAACATTTACGAGAAGTAGAGGGCGGCAGGGGAAGACATGGACGGTGGAGAGAGGCGAAATCACATCCAACAAGCGTGAATGGTTTAGTGGTAAAATTCTCCGTTGCCATCGGGGAGCCCAGGGTTCGATTCCCTGTTCACGCAGGATATCATTTTTCCTTTTGCCTGCGGGACAAAATCTTTTTGGACTAGAGGAGACTGGTTAATAGACACGATACCTTTTCCTAATAAACACAAATACAGGGCCAGGCCGACATGGCGTCTTGATGTTGTTTGCTGTCTGTGGACGGCTAACCAGCCAGGGGCAACGGTCATGGTGCCTGCTCCCAGGACATGGACGCACCCGTCAGATCACAAGCACATCATTCCTCTCGCTCCTATCTGTTCCGTCGATGTGGATATCGCGGAATCGAGGGTCGGCACGGTTCGGCTCAGGGGTCGAATCTGTTCCGTGTTCTGTTCGGGCCCGGGGCGGTTCCACCAGACCACCCAAGCATCCTCGTCGAAGATGGCTGCCGATCCCCTCACAACTGCCCTGCGAACATCTCCCGAGAGCTTTCTTCTCTCATCCCCCTTTTTTCACGCTTGACGGCATCAAATTCGCCATCTCGACATCACGTCTTCAAAAGGGCCTCCTCTTCCACTCCCTCCATGATGAACCCCGCAGCGGGGGCGGTGGATGATGTCATTTCAGATGAGCGCGCGGTGGGATGAAGATGACACCGGGTATTCGTACTTCCTGATGAGCATTCAATTCACGGATCACAATTGCCCCCCGCTCATTGGGCCCCTCAAGTGAAGTCAGTCAAGTAGGTGCTGCAATCACAGATGTCCTGAAAGTAAGATGAAATCAATTCGCTGGTCAATCTGCTATCGTCTCCCCCTAAAACTTGTTCTGATCCGCGTTCTGCTTGAACATGACCGAGTCGGGCTTGTACTTCTTCGAAATCAGGCGCACGTTATACTCGACATCCAGAATAGCCCCCTTGGGGTCATTCTCCAGCGGCCGGAAGTCCAGCAGCAGATCATCCTTGACCGCACACGCCGTATCCGTCTCCAGGTACGGGTCGTCGCGCGGGTACAGCTGGGCAGTGACGCCGACGTAATCATCATGCGTGACCATGATGTGGATGTGCGCGGGGCGGTAGGGGTGTCGTCCCATGATGCGCAGCAGCTCGGCCGAGGGGCCGGAGGTGTCGATGGCGTACTCGGTGGGCTTGAGGCAGTAAAAGTTGAAGGCGCCGTTGGCGTCGGTGCGGAACTTGCCACGGAGGTTGTGGCGGGACTGGTTCTCGGGGTCGTGGGCGTCGTACTTGCCGTTGGTGCTGGCCTGCCACATGTCGAAGACGGCGTTGGGGATGCCGGCGCCCGTGTCGACGTCGCGGATGACGCCGTGGAAGTGGGTGAACTGGCCGTCCTTGGGCATGTCCTGGACGACGCTGGCGCCGAGGTCGCGGAAGGGGGTCTCGGGGGACCAGAAGGGGCCGAGGATGGTGGAGGAGGTTGGGGCACGGCCGTCCGAGGTGACGATCTTGTGGTTGATCTCATCGACGAGTCTACGGGGGGAGGTACACGTTAGCGATGAGCGGGAAGGCGTATGGGTGTAGGGGCTAAGACTCACGACTCGATGCCCAGAATGTCGCAGACGCGCCACGTCTCGTTGCGGTTCTTCTGGTAGGCCTGGCCCAGCGAGTTGATGTAGTTGACGCCCGTGATCCACTCCTCCTGGGTCAGCTCGACCTCCCTGCAAAAGTCGTGCATGTGCTTGATGAGGGAGGTGAGGATGACGCGCTGCCGGGGATCGGTCTCGGGGCTCATGAGGTCGATGACGTGCTTTGTGAAGTTGGGGTCGAACTTGGCATTCTGCGACTCCTGTGTCGGGGCGGCATGGTTGCCATTTGTGCCGTTGGCGCCGTTGGTGGCCATTTTGGGGGATGTGGTTGTGGTTGTGGTGTTTAGGGGTATCTCGAGATTCGTGGCGGGGGAGGGGAGGGGCAGGAGCACGGTTGGGGAAGGTGAAGAGAGGATGGAGGTGAAATGGAAAGGGTCTGCTAGGAGCACCGTCCGCAATGAACAAGGGGCTCTCGAGGTTAAGTACTCTCTTGATGGCGCCGGCGGACTTTTGGTTTGGAGAGCAGGAGCTGGAGTGAGCGTGTGAGGCCGGGCGCGAATCATACGAGCCACTCGCTGGCGGCAACCGAGGTCGGCAGTGACGGACGGCGCGAACTTTCCCAGTCACTTGGCCAAAATGCCATCAGAGCTGGATGAATGTTCGAAGGGCGGGTAAGTGTATTTCCCCTCTGCCCCTCACTCACACAGGCTTAGGCCCCTGACACGGTTAGCCTTCTTAATGATCCAGACCACCGACCCAATGATGCCTCCGCCTTTCTAATCCCCAAACAGGCCTTTAGTCCATAACCAGCCTGCGACCTGTGGTTCTCCATGCCTGGCGCACGTTTACCCGACTTCAACTGCCGCCACCGCCCACGGTCCCCACGGCGCCCCCCTCCGCTGTCGCCGGAGACTCCAGAACCCCCGCAGGAAGCCGACGGAAGCCCCCCAAATCGAATGCAGTGCGGGGTGCTGGGACTCCAACTCGGCGGGCCTCGCGGCCCTCGTCTCAGCCCTGCATGCGCTGCAGGGCCCGCGCCGGCTACGATCACGGCAAACTGCAGGCCCGGCGGCGGCAGCCAGGCACGGGAGCTGTAAGGGACAGGCTGCCGTGCTTCCCGATGTCGTTCTGGTACATCGCCAGCGATGGGATATGAGCACACAGGTATTGTTTCTTTCCATCCAGATTCTCTCGAGCGGCAGCATTTCTCCATGAACTGGTCCCAGAAAGAGCCATTGCAATGGGAAGCCCGCTTTGCGCCTCGACTTGAAGTCCCAAGGGTCAAGATGAACCCCTCCCCCATTTCTCTGATTGACGTGACACAACCCCAGATGCCATCGTCAGATTCGACATCGTACGATACGACCCATTCCTCCGACATCGTTCATTGCGAACTGGAAGCGCAAGAACATATTCCCCCAGAATTCAACAAGGAGATGCACATGGCCGACTTCCCGTGACCGTCATTTCGGAGGAGGCCGATGTGGGCTGATTCTTGCCATGCGACCAGACACATCTCGGCCAGGTCAACTTACCGACTGTGGTCGTGAAAACACCCAGTCGGATACCTACCCAGAGCAAGCCATGTCGTCAGGCGGAAGCCTCCTCGTGCGCCCTGAGCCGCCGTGGAAGTCACACGGAAGACGGGAGACGGGAGGCTGCGCCGGCTGGTGTTGACGCCGTCTGGGTTCCGTAAATTTTTTTTACCGAGTTGGGCAAGATTGGGTCTTGGCCATGGACTTCACCCACAGACATTGAAGTCATCATGAGCTGCGATGATGGGAAGGAACGGCGGTGGCCTGTGGCGATAAGATAGGTCGGGGCATGGGTTTCGACCTCTCGAAAAGCATCAAGACGTCGAAGCAGGTACCTAGCAATCTAGGTAGGTAGCATCTCAAGCATGCAGGGAAATAGATCGCGCAGAACCTGATGAGTCTCAATACTCGATCCGGCCAGCGTTGCGGGCAAGAGGGCGTTTTGGAGAATCGCATGGCGTCTCGCGAGTATCGCGACAGTTGGGACTTGCTGCGTCGATTGACCTACTGCAGCGATTGGCCTACTCAGCGATTGATCTGCTACAGTAATTGATCTACTGTAGTGATTGATCTACTGTAGTGATTGATCTACTGTAGTGATTGATCTACTGTAGTGATTGATCTACTGTAGTGATTGATCTGCTGTGGCGACTGATCTGCTGTAGCGATTAACCAGTCGCAGCAATTAACCTGCTGTAGCAGAGTACCACTGTAGGTCAGCTGTCATGCGACACCCGCGAGGCGTCATGCGTTTTCAAAAGCCGGGCAAGAACCTCTGCTTACACCAATTCATGTGGTGACCGACTGTCGTGAAGATGCAACTCAACTACACGGTTTCATCCGACCTGGACTCAACGGCACTCAGACTGCTGCACCGTCCTTGCAATCTCATCCATGATCCGTGTGTTAGTCTCATCTTTGTCATCGCGTCTCTCCTTCTTATACTCATCGATCAGGCAGTCTGTAGCCTCCAGCTTGTACTAGTAGGTCGGCCTTGTTTGACCGTGCCTGTAGACACGGCCGAATGCCTGATCCTCCTATGAGGCTTTCCACCAGGGACCGTATTGGATAAGGACATTTGCGTGCTGGAGATTGAGACTGACGCCACCTGTTCCGCGGCTAGCAAGCAGAACGCAAAGCTTCCCCTCTCCCTTGGCGTCGAAAAACCGCCGCGTGGAGGATTTTCTGTCTTGCAGCGGGCCAGCAATTTAAAGGTCGTGCATGAGCTCAAATCGTCCCGTTTACCAACGTCGCCATCATCGCGAAGATTGTGGATGACGCCCATTCGCATCTGGTCAATGAAGTCCGGGTTGCCCCGATGAGACGGAGATCGGAGGTTGAGCAGTTCAGAGAGGTCTGACTACTTCTCGCGTCGTCGAGATGCCTGAAGTTGAACGTTCCTTATAGCCCACTAGTAAACTCCGGAGTAGGCCGTGCCTGCACCTTTGCACCTGACTGCCTCGCTCCAACTAAAGCATTACGGAGATTCGTGACCAAGACACGATATACTACTTGGAATACTACTTCGGTTAATATCTTTTTTACATAAGAAAGTTATCGTGGTACTAGTAGACCTAACTCAGAATTCGCTTTACCAGCACGTTCGGGCTACGGGTCAGCGCGAGTCAAGGCCCATCATCAACCATAGATTCTCACCACGACCGCCACTCCTACCACCGGGATGCCATCATCGTCATAGATGAAAGTGTCTACTTTCTCGACATTGTCGAAATGGCCATACTTGCCATGGATGACATGCAGCGTCGTGAGGTCTTTCGCTTTGATGGGCGCCGCGACGCCGCGGAGAGGTTCGTCAGAAACGTCCTCGCCTGTTATGACCTGGATTCGCATGGTCCTCTCAACTTGCATGATGTCAACCAGCTTTGGGTGGTATGCGTGTTGCTGCGCTTCGATCAACGCAGCCCATGCATCGGCGTCCATCGTGTCTGTCCCGGCTTGGTCCTTGGCTCTTCGCTTGCGCTTGCCGTTTCCCTTTCCCTTACCCTTGCCCTTGCTTCGGCGCAATGCCATCTTAAAGTCGGCGAGCTTGGCATTCGACATGTCGAGGTCGGCCTTTGGGAGTAGGAAAGAGCAAATCTTGACCTGGCGAGGCTGCAGATTGCACTGGATGGTACTTGCCGGGCGCCGCAGAGACGCTGCACTCAGGAGTTGGGCAATTCGCAGCAAGTAGTTCCCTCTTGGGACCGGGCGGCTCTCCTTCTTTGATGGCCGGGACGTCGAAGAGCTTGGCGCGGTGAAGGCACGGGGCATGATTCCCTCGGAGGTGATAATACGCCCCTTCAAGAGACTCAGAAGGGCGAAGCTGTCCAGCCATGTGTTATCCAGAGGGGTGCCGGTCATCATAACGCAGATGTCAAGGTGTGCGCGCAGCTCGAGGACGGCAGCATTGACGGTCGTCCTGGGGTTCTTAATGGTATGTGCCTCGTCGAGCAAAGCTCTTCGAGTATTACCGGAGGCGATACTACAACGCCAGGGCTAGTATTTAATAGTATGAACTCTAGGGGCTAGCCGGAGGAGAGGATCGCCGCGGGAATACTAAGATTAACTTAAGTAATCTACTTATTACTATATATATCGATATAAACTTACAGGGTGCTATTTACGGTTTGGCCGAGAGATAGAGTCTTAGGAATAAGGACGCAAGAAGATCCTAAAGAAGCTAAATATAGTCCAGTCTTTCTGGACGGGCTTTTAGAGAGTTGTATGACGACTCGCGAGTGTCGTATAACAGCTGACCTACCAGCTAGGTAGGTAGGTCTCGTCGTACCGTCGGCGCCCGTGGATCCTCTCGGTGTCCGGAGTACACCTATCGATTCGCCAACGGCATTCCTCGGTCTCCGGACGCAGTATTCAGCTATTGTTGCGGCCATGCGTAAAAAGGAAAGGCATAAGCCCTGCACCGTACAGGACGCAGGCAGACTGAAGCCCCTTCTGAACCACTATCCATTGAACCATCCACCTCACTTCAGCGGTACTCTCTCGCCAGTCTCGCCGCCATGAAAGTCGCAATCGTTGGTACCGGTGCTGTAGCGAGATATCTTGTCGACGAGCTTCTTCCCCGAAACCATGAAATCGTCGCGGTCAGCCGTTCGCGAAAGGCGTGGCTGAATGGCTATAAAGCGAGAACTTATAAAGAAGTTACTCTTGGGTCTTAAATAGAGGATAGCGACTGGTATTCACTGATTCAGGGCGTTGGCGCTGTGTTCTGGAAGTTTAACTCCCATGAGACCCGATTGGGGTGACCACTCACCCGTGGTCACTACTCACCCGTGGTCACTACTCACCCGTGGTCACTACTCACCCGTGGTCACTACTCACCCGTGGATTACGTTCGTGTTACGGTGCGACTGGTTTTGGCTTGAGCGTAAATGTGCGGAATGCAGTTTGTTATTTGCTCCTCTATGCTCCTCTTGCCTTTCTCCCGTCGTAGAATATATCAAGTCGTGACTGGGTACGCAACTCAAAAAGTAAGGATGAGTACCTAGACCACAGGAGGCTGCCAAGCCATGCGACAACCCATCTAGGGGGGGAAAAAATCATACAGGCACAGTGTAGAGGTACACTTCCCCAATATTACAGGAGGTGTCCGTAAAACCGTCCAAAGGCCCTCCCACAAGCCCGGCACACCGGTAGTAAACGGTGCCCGAGACCAGAATGCGATAAATCTGAAGGGTCAAAGGATTCAGACCTGGAGCTGCACTCACGGCATCCACACAAGCTTGGCCGACGGCGCAGAACCCTTGGCCGGTATCTACTGCCTCGAAGTATTGTTGACCGAGTGCCCGCAGAGCACCAATCGTACTGTCACCTGTTACAACATACCCGGAGAAACCGGAGTTGATCCTCCGGCACGTTGTTGAGAGGTCCGGTAGAGATTGTGGCCGGGTTATACATGGTAGTGCCGCGGGCTGCGTGGAAGTGACCTTGAGGAAGCACGGTGGTTAGATGATTACTTGAGAATGTGTGACGGCGCCCTCCACGGCGCTGGCCTACCCTGACCGGGGAAGGAGGGAGCAGAGACGAGGGACGTACTGTGACTGTGGGAGTGGTCTGGATGCAACTGCAGGCTGATTTGACAAGGCTGCCTCCAATCTTGGAGAGACTCGACCATGCTGCGCAATTGCCAGTGCAGGCCACTGCATTCTTTGCCAAGGGGGCCGGGGTGACAGGAGACCGTGCGGCTACCTTAGCGGCCGGCACCGTCGTTGTCACCGTGACCGTCGCAGCCGCGATAGGAAAGCGAGCGGCGCAGAAGCTCTGAGCGGGGGGGTAGCTTGCAAGCGGAAGAATGACCTTGTAGTGTGACTTGGCGCAGAAAGCGGGCGATGCCACTGCAGCGGCGGCAGCAGGGATGCTGGCCGCCAGCCAAAGTATGACCAAGTGGTGCATCTTGGGGTCGTTGAAGGGTAATGGAGATGTAGTGCAGAGAGTCGGGGATGGACGTGGTAAAAGGCGGGGACTGGTGGTCCGACAGGGAACAAGTCCTACTGTGAGAGGGCAGGATCAGTTCATACCTTATATAGTCCTCACCAAATGCTAGACGAGGACCTTTTCCTTCAGCCTCCCAGTCCTTATTTGGGATGGTAGACGACGGACATGGGAACTTGAGAGGCCGGCTGTTGGTAAACTCCATGCGGACTGACTGCTCAAACGTCAAAGTCCGTCACGAGATGGCCCATCTTGCCCAGTCCTCCCACGCTCATCAGTCTGTGCCCAAGGTTGTCCGACACTGACTATCGCCCTCGCGCGGCAAACCCCGGGTCCCTTGTTCGGTCCCGATGCGAACTTGAAATTAAGTCGGGCTAGATCTAAGACCTAGCCGAGGCGGGTTGTACCAGAAGGGGTCTTGTAGGTAGAATGATTCCAGCCAAAATTGCGTGGCCTTGGGCAGCTAGCAGCAGTCAGGGTTTGTTTTAAAAAGGAGGCGAGGCTAAGCCTACTTATGGAAGTCATGGTTGATGATAAGCTTTTTAGCCCGCTGATAGTGCGAGAATCGAGGCCTGGGGCGAGGCCTGGAAGCTGACCGATGCTGGGGTTTTGACCTCCTAGGTCATCATCGACTCACCGCCGATCTTGAGAAGAATTGCGCGGGAGGGGTTCGGCGGGAGGCGACGCCACTTCAAGTTGGGCCAAGAGGTCAAACAACGGATCAGTGTCTGGACTGGCCATCAAGGCCGGGGTCGCTTGGGAGGGGCAGTACCGTAGTTGAGAGGATGAGATGGGGAGAGGGGCCTGTTGATAGGTGACTGGCTAATAGTGAGCGAATCCTCTCTTGGTGGCGGTCGATATCATCAGTTCATGCACACCCCGAGTTTGCAAGATTCGTGTGAATAGGCACCTTGGTACTTTAGGTGTGGTGTTCGGTTATGGAGGCGAGCGCAGTTTCGGTGAACGAGATAGGTTGCCTCACCGACGCCATGATAGGCGATACCTAATTCAGCCACCTACCTCACCTCGGTGTAGATGATGGCGCTCAGCCTTCAACAGGTCAATCGACGCAGCAGTCTAATCGACGCAGCAGTCTAATCGACGCAGCAGTCTAATCGACGCAGCAGTCTAATCGACGCAGAACTTGAAGGTTCCTGCCGCGCCCCTTCCGTCCGCTCCCCCTCACGACACAACCGTGCACACGGCTCGGCCTCTTCAGCTGAAAGGCAGCGGTGCCGAGGCATCAAGCCACAATGCCCCAGCTAAGACACATGAAGACGACCTGCCCCAAAGCTGGCGACACCACTGTCCTTCTCCCAGTCCAATACACATCAGCTCACCTCAACCGCCCGTCATGACCTCCGACACCCACGCCGTTCACCCCCAAACCGCTCTCTTCGCCCTTTCCCTCGCATCCGCCATCGGCTATGGCCTCACTACGCGCGCCGCCCCAAGCATCCCCCGCATGCTCGTCAAAACTGCTTCCATAGGGACCCTCGCAGTGATCAGCACACGTATAGCCGCCCCTCGCCCGCTCATCGCAGCCCAAGCCTTCGGCGCTCTCGGCGATGCCTTCCTCGCCTGGGACGGGGAGGCGCCGTTCCTCTGCGGCCTCGCAAGCTTCCTCACGGCGCACATCTTCTACATTGGCCTCTTTGCCAGGACCGGCCTCGGTAGCCATCTCATCCTTTCGGAAGGCTGGCGCGTCGGCACCGCTCTGGCCATGCTGGTTGTTGCTCTCGGCATGGTCGTCATGCTGCTGCCGCGGGTGGCAAGAGATCTCAGGGTGCCCATCGTTGTCTATTCAGTGGCCATCTATGCCATGGTGCTGGCGGCCTTGTCGATTGATAATGCCCGCCTGGTCACTGGGGCTATCTTGTTCACGGCGTCGGACTCGCTGCTTGCCACGGGGAAGTTTCTACTGTCTCGGGAGTCGCCTCATCGGATGTGGATCGAGTATGCCGTCTGGGCACTCTACTACGGTGGCCAGGTCCTCATCATGAATGGCCTCTTGGAAACTCTGTAGCTCGTGCAATGATAGCCATGCTAGGCAATACTATTGAGTCTGTCCAGACTACATGTCTACACTTTCTTCAGCTTGAAGCCCCCTGCCTGGACATACCGTGCCGACGCAAACACCCCCGCGGACGCGAAGATGGAGAAACCACAGAACAGCTGCAGTCCCAGATACTCGCCGCCCCTCGCGTCCACAATAGCGCTCGCAATCGGGCTGCCTGTCAGGGCGCCGAAGGACTGGAAGGCAAAAGCCGTGCCGGTTCGCGCGCCAATCTCGCGAATGTCCGATATCTGCGCGATCAGGGTCGGTCCGATGGACGTCAGGCCCGACGAGAGGAGACCGAACGCCGCAGTGAAGACAAGGATGCCGGCATCGTTCTTGATGGGGATCCAAAGGGCCAGACACGCGACGCCTGTCGTCATGGCCATGATAATCATAGTGTTGTAGCGCCCGATCTTGTCGGCGACGAGGCCTGGAACGACACGGCCAACGATTCTGCAAAGTATCAGCATCTGGTCTGGCGCCTTGAGGGGGACGAGAACATACCCGACAGCATGCATGATGGGCAGAAGGTAGATGACTAGCTCGCTATCCATACCCTGCGCCTTGGCCTGAAGAATGACGAAATTGTAAGGCAGGAAAAGGCCCCAGAAGACGAGGAACAGCCCGAAAACGGTCGACATCATGGTCGGCTCGCGGATGCCGCGAAGGTACTCCCGCACATCGACCGGGCGCTTCTCCGGCGTCAAGCGCGAACGGACGGTGCAGCAAGCCGTGGTCAATAGCGCAAGAAACGTGAAGCCGACGGTGCGAATTGCCCAGGGGAAGCCGACGCGCTCAATCATCTTGGGAATCATGATGGGCAGCACGATGCCGCCAAAAGACGACCCTGACATCATGATGCCGAACGCCAGGCCACGCCGACGGTGGAACCACGTCACGAGGCAAGACATGCTCGCGCTCGTGGCGGCGCTGGCGCCGATGGGACACACGATGCTCTGCGCCAGGAAGAACTGGTAGTATTCCGTACAGAGCGAGACCATCATCATGCCGATCACATAGGTGATTGTGCCGAAGAGAAGGATCCAACGCGGGCCGTACTTGTCAAAAGTGAAGCCCCACTGGAGATGTCAGATATTTGGTTGAAGATGGAGGGGATGGGGAACATACGACGATGGGCATAAAGTTGAGCAGCCACTGCATGAAGCTCAGGATCCAGGAGATGGTCGATGAGCTGTACTCCTTCAGGGCCTCGTTGACGTAGTACGTCTGGAACACGCCGATGCTGTTTCCCAATCCGTACGTGCAGAAGAGCACACACCAGGTCCCGAAGAGGACGGTCCATGCCTGTCGGCCGCCTTCAGGGAAGTCATCGGTGCTCGTGGTGGGCGGTTCGGGGTGGTGGCTCTCGACATCCACGGTGGCGCCGAGTGTCGGCCCCTGAACAGCGCCCGTGGTCGCGGAGCCCCTATCGACAGCGGGCGTCTCGGCTCCGGGGCCGGTATTCGTAGCGTCTTTCTCCATGTCCTGCAACGTTCCGGGAATACACCACGACGCCGGCGGGATGCAACGGAAAGTCGAAAGCGGGAGAAAGTCTTAAATAGGGAACACCCCTCCCTCGCTATCCCCAGAGACAAGAAGTCGGGGGGGCCGGGGAATCGGGGGATTGACCGGGGACCCGATCCTCCCAGCCGACCACCTTTTCTGTTACCTAAATAGTGGGCTGTCGCTGGTTAAAGGTATTTCCACCATTGAGAGGCTTCCATCACTGAAAGCACGTCAGGGAAACAAGACATGCAGATCCACTGTATATCCGAGCGCCGTTGTCCGTTGGTGACAAATGCCTTCCAACCTCTCCTCATCACCGCCAAGTCATCGACGCGTCTAGGGGGCAAAGGCGGTCCTCGCAGATGGGTATTCAAGCACCTCGCGGTATCTTGTCGAGTCGTCTAAATACAAAGAAACTTCCTAGGTACAACAATTGGAAGATATCCTCCCGACCCCAGAGACCTTCTCCATGCCCGTCTAGTTGCAGATGCCAAAGGCGCTCTGGCAACCAGTACCGCAGTGGTCGGTCGTCGTGCCGCAGAAGCCAAACTGGCTGCAGCACGTGCCCTCGACACAGGTGAAGGCCTGGTCACCACCGCAAGAACCATCAGGGCTCACGCTACCGGCCGTAGGCGCAGGGCCAGCGGCGCTGGTAGCCTCAGGGACGTTCTCGAGACCGCAGAGGCCGAACGCGCTCTGGCAGCCGGTACCACAGTGGGCAGAGGTAACACCGCAGAAGCCGAACTGGCTGCAGCACGTGCCCTCGACGCAAGTGAATCCCTGGGCACCGCCGCAAGAACCATCAGGGCTCACGCCGCCGGTAGCCTGGGGCGCGGAGGAAGAGGTAGGCTGAGGAGCGGCGCTGACCATGATGCCGCAGACGCCGAACTCGGGCTGGCAGCCGGCGGCGCAGTAGGCCTGGGAGGTGCCGCAGAAGCCGTGCTCGGAGCAGCAGGCGCCGGGGTTGCAGACGAAGCCGGTGGTGCCGCCGCAGGCGCCGTTGACGTCGACGGGGCCGGTGGGGGTGGCGGTCGAGGTGATGCTGACGGTCGAGGTCGGGCCGGAGGTGGCGGTGGGGGTGGTGGTGCGGCGGGTGCGGTACCAGTTGGCGGGGGCGTCGCCGAGGCACTCGCCGACGGTGACGCCGCGGAGGCCGCTGGCCTCGATGGCCTCGATGAAGGCGGGGGTCAGGACCTCGGCGGTGTTCTGGTGGACCTGGGAGGGTATTAGCCGTTGTCCGGGGGCCAGAGGCTGTGCATGACTTACATCGTGGGCGAGGGCCAGGGTGCCGCCGGCGGCGATGCCGGCCTCGAGGTTAGCGGCGCCAGTCAGGTTGCCAATGTCTCGGAACATGTAGTCAAAGGTGTCAATGTCGGCGTGGATGACGTGGTAGCCGAGCTCGCCGAGGACGGCCAGGGTCTGGTCGTTGTAGCTGAAGAAGGGGGGCCTCATGTAGGTGGGGGTGACGCCGATGATGGCATCGAGAGCCTCCTCGAGGTCGGTCATGGCGGTGATGACGGCGGCATCGCCGAGGGTGGCGAGGTCGGGGTGGGCGTAGGTGTGCGAGCCAACCTGGTGGCCGTCGGCGATCATGCGGCGGACAACGGCCTGGAAGTCGTTGATGTTTCCGAAGTTGTTGCCGTTGACGAAGAAGGTGGCCTGGCGGGGAGCTTGTGAGTATGGATAGGGGGTCGGGGATGAGATGGAGACGTACCTTGATGTCAGTGGCGGCGAGGAGGTCGAGGATGTGGTCGGTGTAAGTGAAGGGACCATCGTCGTAGGTCAGGGCGAAGGTGCCGGGCTCAGTGCAGGAGAAGATGGCCTGGCCAACGGGGACGTTGGAGTCACCGGCAGGGGCGCTCGACTCGGCGGGGAGGGCCGAGCTGGTGACGCTGGCGTCCACGGCGGGGAGGGCCGAGCTGGTGACGCTGGCGTCCACGGCGGAGGAGATATCCAGGGCGGAGGAGACGTCAGGAATGTCCGAGGTCTGAGGGATCTCAAAGGCGGAGGACACGGCACCGGCCGCGGAGGAAGAAGCGGCGCCAGCAGCAGTGGTAGTCCGGGGAGCGGTGCCGTTGCCGCCGGAGGGAGCCAGGCTGGGGTATCCAACAGGGCCGGAAGACGAGGGAGCCGGAACCGGGACCGGGACGACGACGACGACAGACGAAGAGCTGGAGCCGGCAGGCTGAGTGCTGGCAGGGTTGGGCAGGGCGTAGGCGTTGGACGTGCCGGCCTGAGTGCTCGCGGGAACAGGCACGGCGTAGATGTCGGACGTAGCCGCAGCCACGGCAGTCAGAGACGACGAGCACGGGGCCTTGCGGCGACGGTGATGAGGTCCGGCGACGGCGCCGGCCACAAAGGCCGTCGCAACGAGATCAGAGTAGCGCATGGTTGATTAGTATGTTTGAAGAAATGGACTTAAAGAATGACTTGGTTTTCCGATGGGTAAAAGAGTGACTGCCACTTTGAAGAAAAGCGACTGATTAGAGCAAAGTTGGCTGGCTCACATCCTGTCCGTGATGTCCAACCGCCCAACCCTTATATACCTCCCTCCTTCAGCTCGCCCCCTGCAAGTTTAGTCCACGACGCCAACGAATTAGAGCGCCCAACTTCCCGGTATTCCCACGACGTCCGGGAGTCATGCGACGGGATGTGGCAGGCCGGCCAGGTCAGGAACAGGGATAGGGGCATCCCGTAAGGCTGCCCGAGCCGAGCTGAACAGGATCGTGGCTTGCTTGTACGCCCCTCCCGCTGGGAAAGTATCGACCTGTCAAATCAATGATGCAGGGGTAAAGCAGTGCCATCTTCCCATACGAGTATCCCGTCCCCTCTGGAAAGCCACGACGTTGAGGAAATCGCCGGTCCGTCGGGGGGACTCCTCGCCCCGTTGCCCTGCCTCGGGGGGAGATAAAAAACCACAGCCCAAATCAACCGCGCGGCGGCATATACTAGCAAGCAAAGGCGCCTTGGCATGGTCACATCAACCAAGGCGCTGTGATTGCGAGACGGAGTCATGAACGATTCATGAACCACTCAATCCAACCACGGAACCTTCCGAGAGAAAGGGGGGAACCGTGAAGCGAACCATCCGAACCAGGCGTCCCAACTGCCGACCGTTACCCTTCCATCAACCTTCCAAAGCCAGGGGTGGCATCGGGGAGAAAAAAGAGGCGTCATGAGCATGCAGGACTGAAGCGTCCTGCATCTCCTAGGCTCGACGTTCCTGACCTGAACATCGTCGCCCTCACTCCGCGAGAGAGCTGTTGTCAATCCCCCCCAGGACCGGAGTTTGGAGACTTGCCGAACGCTCCGAACCGGGGGGTGCCACCACTGCCGTGCAAGGATCACGGGAGTTGGCAGCGGGCAGTGCCTCGCTTGCTTTATGACTGCCAAGCGAAGGACAATGGGCGGGAAAGCTGTTGAGAGAACTGGCAGCAGCCCCCCGCGGACTCCCGGACGAACAACTGGCAAGGAACACCCGGCGGGCGGAGGCGGGGGAGAATGAATAGCAAGTCGCCCGACCCCTCCGCGACAGCTTAATTATGCCTCTGCGACGGGTGAGATTGCAGGCTCTCTCGATGCATGCCACTGACTCGCCGGGTCGGCGGTCGGCGTTCTGGTGGGATCGTCTCGCCCGACTTGCGCAGCCCTCGTGTCGTTTTGAATGGCAAGCAGTGAAAAACACCTGTCAATTTATTAGCTGTTCTTCCGCCATGTCCGGTCGGGCTGCGGGAAATTTGCTGTGCTTCGATGGTGCGCATTTCAAGAAGGGGAAACACCAAAAATGCATATGGGAGGGCAAAAAGAAAAAGAGTTGGACGAAGCCGGGATACGAACCCGGGAGGCTCGGGAGTATCCTGGTAAAGACCAGCATTTTCGCCGTGTACGGTGCTCTAAGACGTTGTACTTTGATGTGCCAACGCCCAGCTCTGCATGGAAACAAGAAAAAAGGTTTAAGTTAGGAGGCACGCAGATACAGGCAGCCACGCCGGCTTGGTGGCTCAGCTTCAACACCAAGTACGACAGACACATCACGCCAGACACGACACGTCAAGATAGAGTTTCAGGTACCTCAATTGGCCCAGTGAGCGTTGCTCACGCTATCTAATAAGTACAAGAAGCCGTCATGGCCAGGGACTCCAGTCCGTCAGTCTGGAGAGTAGAGACAAAAGAAAAAGAGAAAAAAGTGTGTTGTGTCGTGTCGTCATTCGTTGGTCCGCCAGTGCCCAATGCCGCTTTTCTCCTCCGGCGCAAATAGCATCCCGTGTCGGAAGAAAAGGTCCAGATCGCTCAACGCCTGCTCCGTCTAAAAAGACCCCGATCCCAGAGTACTCCCCGCAAGATGCATGGGGATGACTAGATAGAAAACACCAAAGAGCTGCCTCGGCCGTCTAGCCTACAGGCACAGGCGTTCTAACCGGTCGTGCACGTGGTCCAGAGCGGCGCTGAGACGTTCGACCCGGGCCATGGCCACGAGCGCGTCGCCCTCAGCTTCTGATGCGTCGACGAGTTGGTAGCGGGCAAGGACCTTCTCCGGCTCGAGGCCGCCGAAGACGTCAAGAGCCTCGGGTTCCGTGCTGGAGATGTTGGTCGAAGAGGAGTGATACAGGGCGAATTCAGGGTCGTTCTCAAACTCGTCGTCGCAGGCCTCCTCGGGCTCGGCCGCGCGGACCGGCGCCTCGGGGGCAAGAGACTTGGGAGCGTCGAGGGCGGGGAGGTCAAGCTTGTCATCGTCTGACGACTCGAGAGCCTCGCCGACAAAGTTGGAGGTCTTGCCGGACAGGATCTCGGTGCTGATGGTCGCCGGGACCTCGGGCGTCTCAATGACGGCGAAGACCTGGGGCTGGAAGTTGAAAGCGTCGGCACCGATGTTAAGCATGGAGAAGTCCATGCTCTGCTCGGGGATCATGGCCATGCCGATCTGCTGCTGAGCCTGCTGGGCGCCGTAGGGGTTGGCGTCCTTGGGAGCCTGCTGGGTCTGCTGCTGTTGCGGCTGTTGGGGCTCGGCCTTGATGGGCAGCTGCTGCTGCTGGAGCTGCTGGGGAGCGGCCTGGGGGTTGCTGCTGAGGTGGTCCAGGAAGTTGGAGAAGGAAGGCGAGGAGAGGAGCATGCGGGTCAGGTCAGACAGGCGCTTGTTCTCCTCGGCAAGAGCGCGGTTGGTGACACGCAGCTCGCCATTCTCGGTGACCTTGTTGGCAATCTCGGCCTCGAGCTGGGTGATGTATTCTGTGAAGTATTAGCATTGGGTGGCGGCATTGATGGAGGAGTAGACATACCCTTCCTCCGCGAACGGAAAGCACGAGCGGAAACCTTGTTGCGGAGCTGGCGACGCTCCTTGCTGGTGAGCTTCTTGCCCTCCTCGCTGGCCAGGAGCCTCTCGTCCTCGTCCATGTCATCCTCATCCTTCTTGGTGCGGGGGATGTTCATGTGGGAGATGGGGCTGCCATCGTCAGAGCCGGACTTGGCCCGCATCGAGTTGAGGAGCTGGGTAATCTTCTGCTCGACAATGGGATCGGTGGGCTGGGCGCTCTTGGTCCTGGGCCTCGACTGTTGCCTCTGCTGAGACTGGATGATCTGCTGCTGCTGCCTCTGCTGAGCCTGGGCCTTGGCCATGGCCGCGGCCTGGGTGTGCATGCCGGGGTAGAGACGGCCAACGTTGCTGGGCTGCGAGGGCATAATGGGAGACTCCTGGCCGGCGATGGCGCTGGGGTTAATCGTGTCGGTGCCCTGGAAGAAGAACTGGTTGCTGTCGGGCGGCGAGTCGAACTCCATGTCCATGTCGAGAGAGCCCGAGGAGACCTGAGTGTTCAGGGCAGGCTCGGCATTGAAGTCGAAGACGGGGTGCTCAGGGCTGAGGCCGCTGACGTACTCCATGCCGAAGCCGCTGTTGTAGCCAGAGATGTGCGAGTTGGCCTGGTTGACGGCATGCGTGCTGGCGAGGGCGCCGGGCACAATGCCAGTCTGCTGCTTGTAGAGTTCGTACTGGTGGCTGGGGCCAGTCATCGACGGTTGCGAGGACGAGGCGATGCTGGGAGTCTGGACGGCAATGGAAGGCCGCGTGGGGAAGAGGTTCTTGCTGCCAGCCGATGGCGACATGGCGGGCGAGAAGGAGTTCATGTTGTCATATTCGCTCAGATCGAGCAGGTTGTCGAAACTATCGACGTTCTGGTTTGCCGACATGGCGACGGTGTGTAGAGAGGGAGGGTCCGGCTATGGCGGAGAGTAGGCCACTGCGAGAAATGAGTGGGCTCGGGATCGGTCGAAGCGATGATTGTTTCCTCTCCGTGATGGTTCGTTCAGATGGAAAGTCGAGAGTAGCGAGTCGGTGGTGATGATTGTTGGAAGGGAGGATTGATGGGGGTGGGTTGGAAAGTGATGACGGGAGGGAACCGAAAGTTGGCAAAGTGGGTGGGAAGAGCCAAGGCTTAAGGTAATCAGGTCAGCAGCGGGTTTCACAGTGGAATAGGTGCCGGGAAGTGGGGGGTTTTGTTCGAGGGGGGAGGCATTGTGCTCAAGTTGCGAGACCGCGGCGACGAGAACGAGCCCGGGCGCGAGCGAAGCAATGCCAGGGGAGAGGGGCCCGGGGGGGTCCCGCTCGCACGGGTCAACCTAGCGGGCTGGGTTCCTCCCTGGTCTTCGATTTATCTGGGTGCCTGGAGGTCCCTTGCCGGCGCAGCAACAGCGTCCGCCACGAGCGAACGGGAGAACAGAACGGGGACCGCTGGGGTGTGTGCCCGCTCAGTCGGACGGACGGTCCTTCCTGGTGCGGCGGGCGGGCCGGCGAGTTTTCAAAACAGGGCAGCAACAGCTCGCTGGCCCGGCAAAATGCTCACTGCTTGGGACCTTGGGACCGTGGCTCTCCTCCACGGAAGGGGCGAGGGCAGGAGGCCGCGTCAGCTCTTGGGTCCCATCTGCCCAATCGGTCCTAGACGCTGACCCACAATCACGGACCACAACCAATCGAAGCGCCCCCGCACCTGGCTCCGCCGCTCTTCTGTTGGAGCGTGCTCAGCTCAGTGGTGTGAGCAGATTCCGATGTACCGTTGTACCAACCTGGACGTTCGTTCCATCTTATCCAGCTCTTGCCTCTCTGTGTTGTTCCGTCTCGCACTCGCTCCAGGCGGTGGCTCGTCCACTGTCCAGCGTCCAGGCGATGGCCGGCCCGGCCTGCAGCCGTGAAGCTCGGGTTCAACGCGAGTAAAGTAGTACAGTAGAGGCCTCCATCCTTCAAGCTTTTGCCGGGTGGATGAAATCCTTATTTCGCTCTCCTGCTCCGTTGCCAAGCAGCACCAGAACGCCAATTCACCGCTCCCCATCGCGATGCGGGCTTGCAGCGAGTCCTAGGCCACGCCGTTGACCTGCAGCTCTTCAAAACAAACGGCTTCGCCAATGAACCGCTCGAAGAGACCATGTCTGGGACCATGATGACGACGCAACAGCCAACGACTCCATGCGCCAGCCACGATGATACCAGACCTCACCATGCCGTAAAGGGATATAACCGTACGAGACGAGAGACAACATCTCCCCCCCAGCCCAGCAGGGCGCCTGCTTTGTTGCGCGGGGTTTTAGTGACTGACGGATTTCCTCCGCGGCGTCCGGGTCACACGTTGCAATTCCTATCCCGTTTGCGGCGAGTCGGACGCTGGGAACCCCGACCGCCGAAGCCTGAGATGGTGCCAATGCCCGACTGCAGCAATTCGCAGCACTGCCACCTCCAGTGTCGCCCGAGTAGGGGGTCAACATGCCACCACCACGGGATACCGCCAGGCGGCAGCAATTGTTTCCCCCCATGACCATATCAGCATCTCTCACCTTCTTACCCTGGATCCGATCCCCGAGCCGTTGTGCGTTTACGCTCCCTGGCAACTTGGTCTCGCGCAATCTCCGGGGACAGGGCACGAGGCCTTCGAGGGCGGCCGGGTGCCGCGAGATTGAATTTGACGACGGGGTTCTGAGGCTGAGCAACATGGAAGTCACGGCCCCGCGGAAAACGCCGTACGGGGTACATTGCCCCTCCCAGTGGACCATCTGGACCCCTTTTCCACCGAGGCATTGCGTTGTTGGTGGTGGCTTTGCCTATTGCCAAATCTCCCACCGACTTGAGCATTCCGCACTCGGTCCTCGGTCTGCACTTTGCACGGTCAATGGCACCTTGCGGTAAACGCCGTATCTTCTCCGTTTCCCATCCCTGGCTGTCAGTGTCCGGGAGCACGAAGAAACAACTGGCCTTGTGCCTAATTGGCCCGCTAGTCTTCCGCAGCACCATCCACGGCCCCCAAACAGTCAGCTTAGGGGTGTCAGGTCGACGGCCAATCTCGAGACGCCTCATCCCAATGCTGCAGTCAGAGGGGGCTCATTTCACCGCTCGTCTGATTCCTGGCTGTGATCTGCACTCAAAGCCTCGTTCATCTCAAGAGCGAGCATCCCTCGCACTCCCGTCCAGCGAAGTTTGCAACATTGCAGCAGGGTACATCCGCAAGACCTGTCTTCGACAAGAAAGGGGCTGGCGGCGGCGCCAGCGATCATTAGTGGGTGATATCAGGGGACTATGACGTTGATGTTTGCAAAAATAGCACGTCGGTGCCGTATGTTTCACCGTCGACAAAGTCCCCGCAGGTCTAGATCGCCGCTCTGCTGATCCCCTCTCTCGGCACGATGGCATCTTCACTCTTTGGCGCGAGTCCTTTTTCAATGCAAGATGCCTATATCCCCGCATGCCGGTGCCGACTGACAAGTCGCCGTCAAAGCATCGACAACCGGTTCGTGTGCAATTTAGGCATTGCCCAAAGCTGCGCTTCCTATCCCCAGCTTGTCCCCGGGACACCCTACCCGCACGAAGGGCTGGCACGGCGTCGAGACCCCTCCGGACGACCGGCATCAACAACGGTGACGCCGTCGTGTTGTCTCTTAGTGATCGCTGGCGAGTCGTCAATGCCATGGAATCATGACGGCAACTTCCCCCCCCTCGTATGGGAGCACCAGAATTAGAACATCAACCAACAAACCAGGTCCTAGGAAGCCGGCTCCATTCCGGACGTTACCCGTCGCTCATCACTGCCGTTCAGCCCTGGTAGGCGACAGGCCCTTTCAAGGCGCGGGTTGGTGATTTTGAGTCGCGGGACGAACGAGCCACACCCGCCAAGACCCGCCACAGTTCATTTCGGCATTCCCGGTGCCTCGGCGTGAAGATCATGTGGCTGTGCCCACACAGATTCGCGAGGGTTCTATCCAATCATTCGGCATCGCATGTGCCCCACATCGCCACTTTGATGGTCCAACGCTTCAATGCGAGCCAGGGATGGCACTTTTCGCCCTTCTCCCTCGACACCAGACCCCTGAGAAAAGGACTGCCGAAAGCC
The DNA here is from genome assembly GCA_020746995.1 of Plectosphaerella cucumerina. NCBI lineage: Eukaryota > Fungi > Ascomycota > Sordariomycetes > Glomerellales > Plectosphaerellaceae > Plectosphaerella > Plectosphaerella cucumerina. The sequence goes on from JAGPXD010000007.1 coordinate 1,311,086, forward strand.
ACGGCCGAGGCTCGAGACTCAAGAAAGCCTCTTCGGACCTGCCCCAGTCGCGAACCTCCAAGACGGCTTGCCATAGCCTCCGCCTGGACTCTCCCGCCTGCATAGCAATCGTTCTCCCACTTGCCGAAGCTTGAAGTTTAATGGGCTTAGCTGTTTGCCCTGTTGGCAAGGGAGATCTGTTGTTTCATCGGCGTCCGGTCTGGAATCGATCTTTGGCTTGCCGTCCAGTCGATGGGCGGGGCGGGGGTGACAGCATGACGGGATCGACGGGATGAGGCGCATTGAAGACAGGCGGGAGATACTTGCTCACGAGGCATATCGGACGACCTTTGTTCTAGGCTCTATGTTGTCTTCATCATTGGGTTGCGGTTTGTGAGGGGGTTCTTTAGGTGAGACGACATCGGCGTGGCTCGACACGACCCAGTTGTCCCATCGACTGACTGGCTGCTTCACTGCATATTCGGCGGGTGTCCGGGGTGCTTACCTATGGACCTACGGTCTCTCTTCTTGCCTGCTCCTGGTACCAATCAGACTGACAAGCTAGACTACACGCCAACTTTGCATGGCCAGCCACCGTCATTGTGCAAAGTTTCGACCGCACAGCTTCGTCCGCTGGCCATTGGTCTTTGGGTGTTCCCATGGGGTGTCTACCATCACCTCAAGCTGTCATCAAGCTGTTCCATTGTTACATGTCGGTGGTCATCTACCCTCGGCAGGCCATCTGAGTACCCAGATATCTGTTCATTCACCTCGGGAATAATACTCCAGGCAGTTCAAGCAAGTCAAATTGATATTCGAGCTCTCGCGTCTAACGAAAACAGGTCCAAACTCCACCACATCACAGCAAACCCATCTACTCAGTGTCCTTCTTTTCGTCACTCTCAAGCTTCTCCTCGACAACCTGCTGGTCCGTCTCGATGAAGCGGCCCTTGCCGAACATGCCCCTGGCAACGCGAGCCATGCTCTGACGACCCTCCCAGAGCGGGAAGATGCCCACGGCAATGGTGCTGCAGCACAGCCAGATAATACCAACCACAACCCAGCCGGTGAAGAACTTCTGTGAGAAGACGTACGCCGAGCCGTACATGGGCATGGGCCAGAGAACCAGCAGAGCCAGGGTCATCGCGACGGTCATGATCTTGGCAATCTTCGACGCCCGGTTGAGCTTGGCCTTGTCCTCTTCCGGCGCAACAAGGAAGCTCTGCTGGACGCCGCCCTCCGAGTCAGTGGTCGTCACATCATCGGCCTGCTTGATGGCGCCCATGGATGCCCAGTCGTAGTTATCAGCGCCAAAGGCAAAGGTCAGGACGGGGACGAAGATGATGGGGCTGAGCAGGGCAACGACGTTGCCCACGAGCATGACGTTGTTGGAACCGAGGTTGGCTACCGACAGGACGCCATCGAATTCCCGGGCACAAGTGACGGTCCAGGCGATGAGGGCGCAGATGAGGCCGAGGATGGGCGAGAAGGCGGCGGCGATCCAGTTCTGCTTGCTCCAGAGCAGGGTCAGGGTGGCGGGGATGACGGCGGCGGAGATCATGACACCCATCCAGACGTAGAGCCAGCCCATCGAGATTCCGGCGTAGTGCAGACCGACACTGAAGGCGGCCATGACGGCGCCGTAGACGATAACGGAGCTGTGCGACATGCCGATGAGACGCTTGCCGGAGGCCGAGGGGTTGATGTACGTCTGGTACACGTCGTAGGTGAAGATGGACGAGACCGAGATGAGCTGCGCGGAGGTGGCCGAGGTGACGGCCATGAAGATCATGACAAGAGTGATGGCAGCTCCGGACTTTCCAAGCATCGCAACAGCCGCATAGGGCAGGACGAGGCCGGCCGAGACATCGGCAGGGTCCATGCGGTTGGGATACGTGGGGAACGAGGGGCTGCTCTCCAGGGCGAGAGCGCTGAGGCCCATGGTGGTAGCGCACAGCCAAGGGATGGCGAACCACGAGATGCCGCCGATGATGTAGCCGGGGAGGGCGGCGACGGGGTGGGCAGCGATGGCCTTGTTGTAGTAGCCGTTATCCATGAAGACAGTGCCGAAGTTGCCGACGATGTTGATGACGAAGAAGATGATGCCCTCGCGGGACCTCATGGTCAGGTAGGAGCCCTGCTCGTTGCCATCGACGGGGTGGCGGGCGGCGGCCTCGGTCAGGCGGGCGTACACCTCGGCGGGGGAGCCGAGCTCGGTGCCGGTGGCATAAGCAGTAAAGGCGAAGATGAGGATGATGACCAGGACGACGACGGTGTGCACGTAGTCGGTGAGGAAGGTGGCCTTGATGCCTCCGAACATCGTGTAGATGACAACGCCGAGGGGCAGCAGGAAACAGGCGGCGGCCGTGTGCATGCCGGTGAGAGAGGTGACAACGGCCGAGCCGCCGGTGAGCAACATGGCGGTCACTGTGACATATAGAGTCAGCAACTTCCCTTTACAGCCGTGTCAGGAGTTACCAGAAGTTTGTCTTGGGAGTTATTCCACGTGGAATAACGACTCGCGAGACAGACTCCCACGACTCCTGACACAGCCCAACAGGGTAATAAGGAACTCAGGGATGACGTACCCAAGATGTTGGTGAAGAGACCGAAGCAGATGAAGACGATATGGGTGAAGCGGCCATAACGTGCGCGGATGACTTCGAGGAAGGTATGCGCGTTCGGGGCCCTGCGCTTCAGCTCGATGGCGATGGTAGCGAAGAGGATGATCTGGACGGTTGCGCCAGAGGCATACTGCAAGCTAAGTCAGCTTGGGTTGGGGGAAGTTTTGTACGACCGACATACCCAGAAAGGTCCGGAGACACCATATCTGTAGGCAACACCCGATGACTGCAGCAGGGTGGCGGCCCAAGTCCAGCTGGAGACGACGGCGGAGGCGACGAGGCCGGACTTGACGGTCCTGCCAGCGGTGTTGAACATTTCGGAAGTCTGGGTTTCATTGTTGTATCTGAACATGTTAGCCAGTGCCCAGGAACGAAGATGTCCGTCCGACATACCGCTTGAGAACCCAAGTCGTGAAGATCATGCCAAGGGCAAAGAGGAAGCCCAGGCCGACGACGATGCCATAGCCAAAGGCCTGGCTCAGGGGCGGCTCGACAGCGCCGGAAGAAGGACCACCTCCACCAGCCATTGTGAAGTTGACTTGAAGATGGACGAAGTCGGGTTGGTGTCAAAGTTGAATGCTTCAGTTGCTCAAGCTGCAGCTTCCAGTTCCGGATCCTCATTTCTCGACGCGGACTCCAGGATACCTTTAAACAACTTCCCGAGTCTCACCCCTCCGCACACCCAGCTCGCTATCTCTGCACCATCCTCCCAAGATACCGGGATTGCTCAGAGCTATGACCCCCCCGGGCCCTGGCCGTCGGCGCCGTCCCGTCCTCGCCTGAGGGGCCTGAGGTGCCGCTCACAGCTGGCCGTCGCCCTGGAGGGCATCGAACCTGTCAGGGATCTCGCGGTTATCTGGGCGAGGGATAAGATTCCGACCGCTGATTCGCGAATGGGCGCAGCCAGGGCTGCAAGTGCCGTAAAAGCTTAGGCTCGCGCCGGCCACGATCCCCCCGCGTGTCGACAGGGGTGTCGCACGGGTTGCGGTTGGCCGCCGGGCGTGTCTCGACGTCCTTATCGCCAAGGGAGCCAAGCCCGTCGGCCCCGGGCTGGGCACACTGCATCTGCATCTGGGCGCCGGCGGGGGTTGATTGGGTGGACGGCCGATCGGAAGATGGAACACGTCCACGGGGAGTCCAGGAGTGAGATGGCAGAACTGCTGATTCCCTCTTGCTCTGCTCGTGCCGCACAGACTATGGCCCCCCACATGTTTTTCAGTGGATGATAAGTAGGGCGCCCCGACACCGGGCTCCCCCCAAAAATCCGGGGTCTCGCGGTTGTTGCGGTGGCTGGGGCTGAACGACAAGCATGCTGCCACCCCACCCAGGAATTACACTTCTTTTTTATCAAAGCAATCGTCAGGAAAACTCGAGCAAGAAGTCAACATCTCGTGCGCCCTATCTATGGCGTTGAACTTCGCGGGGGGGCGCGTTGTGTTCCAGACTGTTGACACGCTCTGGTTTCCGAGTCAGCAGCAATATCTCCGCGGAGGGGTAAGGCCACTAGGGGGACGTAGAGTGGTAGTCGCGACTCCAGCTTGTGCTTTGTTCGGGAAGGCTGCGGGCGTTGGATGTCGATCACATGAATTTTGTGACAGCTGATGCCGGGGTACCTGTTGTCAGTCGCAATCAAAGATTTGTTGAACGTGCCGCCGGGCTACAATATCTGCCCATGCGCAGGTGGGCAGAGAAGCTGAGATTGACGCACCAAGCTGGAGATCACATGCTCATTTCCAGACCAAAAGGCAGCGAATATTTCTTCTCCGGGGTTTCAACTTTCAGGCTCAATCATGACTGTCTGATGTCGGTGGTAGGGACCTAAGAGATTTGATAGGAGACTTCAAGATATCGTTGGTTGGTGGGAGCATTCATGCTGGCATCACGCGAATCTGCCTTTTGGCCGCCAAGGAAGCCACTTCTTGGCTCAGACATATTGGACCGGTGGAATTGGTCTGACGGATGGCCATGGGTTCAGCTTGTTGTACTTTCTACCTGCCTGTCACATCGTCAACATGAGCCTCACGACCAGCCAAGCGTGGGTAGCTCAGAGCTGTTGATTCGTAGGAAGGGTTGTTTGCATGTAGACTGTTCTTTGACTGGTGAAATTTCGAGTTATAGTGGCCGAACAGCCTTGCAATCTGACGTCCCAAGTGCCTGCTGACTGTTGTTCTTGAGCTTGGCAGTTGCCAATCTACTAGGTAGGTAGCTGACAATCACGTTCCTTCGGATGCCAAGCAACATTTCCAGGCTTGGAATATTTCCGGAAGGCACCTGCTCCAGCCTTTAACTATTGGGGGCTCGGGCCCTTTGTGCGCACAAATGACATCGGCGGAAATTGATTACCCAGGACAAAGGGCAAAGGAAAAACCTGACAAGATCCTGGAGATGCCTGATTCCATCAACAGTACCCACTTGCAAGAAAGGTAGAAAGAACAAGGTGGGAAGCTGGAAGGGACAATATGCAATACACTGCACTTCCCCAGGCCTCGTTCCCAGCATCGATGTCATGGCCACCTCAGGCGATTGTTCAAACAAGATAGACTCAGAATTAATTGGTAACACCTTTCATGTTCCAAAAAAAAAATAGCGAAATCCCAGTCTTTATGTCGAGAGTTATATTTTGTTTGCAAATATGCACTTCAAGTGTGAGCAATCCGCGGGCTTATCCATGCAAAAACACACTGTATAGATGATCTACAGGCCCAACTAGATGGTGAACCTAAAAACAATCCATATCATGTGGCAAGATCATCAAGCAAGTACTAAGTCTTGGTGTTGAGTCTTCTGCCCTATTGGGACAAGACAAGTCTCGCGGCGTCACCAAGGGTCCTGCATGAGCAAAACGCAATAATGAAGCATTTTGAGTTCATAGAGGTTTCGAGAGATTCTTAAGGTTCATTTCCTTCAGGGAACCACACTACAGTTAGCTTTTACCTGTTCTAAGACGTGGGCAAGACATGGGCAAGAGGATTCAAGCCGGGCTCCCCAAACTTGAATAAGGCATCACCACACCGTGCCAAAACACCGTGTCTGGGCCGCCATGATGGGCCGCCCACACTGTACTCTGACTGGTAACGGTCGGCCATTGGCAAGGGAGCCCTGGAGCTTCTGACTCGGGCGCACGGGCGTGACCTGGACCCCTCCAACCACCGTGACCTGCCCCTCCACGTTTTTAGCCGAATCAGGTCCCTCGGCTCCTTACCCTGACGCTCCAGTGTCGTCACATCAACACTTCCAGAATCCATCCCTCGTTCGATCGATCGTTGTCAAATCCCGGGCCCCAAAGCCAAGACTGCTACACAGCCCGAAAGCAAAAACTCACCGGGGAGAAGACGAAGCCATTCATCTCTCTTCTCCCCTCGTTGAGCGCACCATGCTCCTTCGCTAACCGACCGAGCAATCAATCTGATCACCGGCGCCTGGCGCGATCCGTCGCCACCATGCCCCAAGTCATCCGTGCAGGCCGCGGCAGCAGGTCACAAGGAGGGCATCGCGCCTCGGATGCCGTCGAGATGGCAGCCCGCTCCGATGACGACAGCATCCCGCTGATGCTACCAGGTATGTGCTTCATTACGTTCCTTCGCGGATAGCCTTGCTGACGGGCATCGTCCCAATCAGCACAAGCAACCCCGAGCCGCATGTCCCTCCGATCACCGACAAGCGACACCCAAGACATCATCTGGCCAGTTGAAGAATGGATCGAGAGGGAGGCTGCCAAATACCCTCTCTCTCCGTCGCGAGTGCGACAACTGGTCGACATGCAGGCCCTCAATTACGTGGACCCTACGGGCATTGATGATAACCTCCTCTGCCCGATCTGCAAGGTCCCTTTCGTCACACCCGTCACAACACCCTGCGACCACACATTTTGCTTCGACTGTGCCAAGAAGGGTTACGAGATGAGCGAAACCTGCGCCGTCGACCGAAAGCCATTCCGACCCCGCCACGTCAAGCCGGCGTCGCGTATCATTCGCAACCAACTGGACGCTCTCCTTGTCGAGTGCCCCAACACCGAGCGTGGCTGTACCGAGAAGACGAAGCGAGAGGACATCGTCATGCACGTCCACCGATGCGACTACACCTTGACCAGGTGCCCAGACAAAGATTGCGATAAGCAGGTAGTCAAGTGGCTGGCCGCCAGGGACGAGTGCCTTCACTACGAGCAGACCTGCATCTACTGCGAGGAGTTTGTTGAGATGGCTTGGATGCAAGAGCACGTGGACAACAAGTGCCCCAAGAACCAGGCGACATGCCCCGCCTGCAACGAGCCCGTCCGCAAGTCGGACATTGAGTCGCACCGAGAGACCCGTTGCCCCGAAGCTGACGCTCTCTGCGAGTTCGCCGAGTACGGATGCCGATACACCAGCAAGCGCAAGCAGCTCCCCGACCACCAGCAGGGCTGCCCCTTCCAGGTCTGCGCTGCCCTCGGCAAGACCGTCAAGGCACAGCAGACGCAGATTGAGCGACTCAAGCGCGAGAGCGACGAGCGAGACCGTCTCATCTGGGAGCTTCAGCAGGAGCGCCACCAGAGCAACATGTCCTGGGACGACTTCCGACTGCACCCCTACGGACCCAAGTTCCGCTCAGCCGAGGAGGCCATGATGGGCATCTACGAAGAGGTGGAGAGACGCATCGAGGGTGTCAACAAAGGCATCACCGACCTCGAAGGACGACAGACGGTCATGGTCCTTAATGAGGTCATGCCCATTAAGAACGAGATCACCGAGATCCGCAGCAACATGGGTATCCTGAAGATTCATGTTGCTTGGCTCATGAACAAGAGCAGGGAGGAGGTGGAGAGGAACAGGCTGGCCAGCCAGGCGGTCAACTCGGCCAACACAGGTGCGGGAGCATCGCAGGCAGCTGCTGGCAGGCGCAGGCAGGGCTCCGACTCGGACGCCGGTCCCTCCGTGCCTCGAAGGCTGAGCGACGGCTCCAATGGAATCCCCCGACTGTAGGGGAATGAACAGGCGCAGGCAGCACAGCCAACACAGCCACGGGAGCGTCGCAAGAATTCAGCTGGCAGGCAAAGGCAGGGATCTGACACGGATGCACTGTGCCTGCAAGGCTGAGTGACGGATCCGATGGAATCCCCCGGCTGTAGGGGGGTGAACAGGCATGAGAGCATGAGTTTTCCATTCGGTTGGCGTTCAGGCATCGGAAAATACCCCCATCATGACAACACAAGCACGTTAGATATGTAAGAGTAATCAGTTTGAGGGTGGTTAGCTAGCAAACTTCAGACATCAGTCGTGGAGATCACCTTGTCCATGTCCCTTATGTCACGGTGAGTGTGAGGTGAGGGGTTCACCGACGAGTCACGTGCCCTGGCGTATTACTGTACTAAAGTCCGCCGAAGTCTCTGGAACCCCTCCACCGCCCACCAAGCAGCGCCCACTGTGAGCCGTCCCACCTTGCCCAGTTCTCCACTGCCTGCCGCCCAAACCCCGACGCCGCGCTCCAGCTGCAGTGGTGGTGCTAGGTTGAAGCTGAGCAGTCGCGCGCGGACTTGCCGTCATCAACTGGGCCCTGAACACCGGCGCATCTGCCTACAACAACACCTCCTCAACCTCTGTCAGCCTTGCCGTAACGCAGCTCTCCTTCTCGTCTTCCACCTTCACACGGCTGCTTTCCTTGAGTTCAAGGCTGGCTTGAGTTTCTAGTATCGTCAGTCGTTGCATTGGCTGGGCAGAAGATCACCTCCGGTCCATCGCCACATCACCACCAAACAGTTACCATGGATCCCAACCAGGATCCCAACCAGGATCCCAACCAGCCGCCGGACGCTCCCGACAAGAGCGCCATGGATCAGGCAGGTTTCTGTGGTACAGCGCACCACTACCTTCCCTGCTAATGCTCTGTTCTCCCAGATCCGCCTGCGTCGTCTGGCAAAGCTGGGTACACCGTCGACTCCAAAGTCCGACACCGATTCCAAAGAACCCTCGCCATCCCAAACTCCGTCCGCCGACCAGGCCGACCAGCCGAAGCCCCCGACACAGATCAACATCACCCAAGCTTCTTCCTCACAAGCACCCTCTCCGACCCCCACCGCAAAGGCCCCCGCCGCCTCTGCGGACCACTCCCAGAAGCGTGCCGCCGCCAAGATCGACGGCCGTTCCGTGGCCAGCCAACCATTCAGCAAGCGACCCAACGTGGCAGTGAACGAGACGGTGGACCAATACTCAGACAGACTGCTGACGCAAATATTCCGCGTCACGGTCGACCCCCAGCAGACCATCGACAGCAATGGCCACAGGCTGCTGTTCCTGGAGGGAACGTCACAGGAGCTGATAGATGAGGGCGTCCCTCTTCAGCTTACCAAGGAAAGGCTGGACAGCGCGCTGATGGAGGCCTCGTCACTGCAGTCGCATGGTGCCCCGCTGCTCAGCTATCTGCTTCCGTGCTTCAAGCGCGCCCACAAAGCCCTGACGCTGTCCAAGGAGGGCCCAGGCGAGAAGAGGGAGGTGCTGCAGGAGGCTAAGCGTCTGGCCGTCAGCCACTGCCTGTTTGCGCTGACACTGCCGGATCTGTTTGGGCGTCCCGAGGCGGACGACGTGGTTCCTTTCCTGCTGCGCAGTGTCGAGCACGAGGACTCGCTGCCGCCAGAGTTTGTTAAGGAGGCCATCGACCGCTTCGACGAGGACGAACAGTACCCCGCCATTTTCGCCAACGCCATGGCCACCATGAGCAAGTCGCTGGCCCTGCTGACCATGGGCCGGGAGTACAGGCCCTATGTTAACGCCATGATCTTCTACACCCGGTTCCCGGCACTCCTCAAGGCCGTCTCCCAGCACCCTAACTTCCTGGCCGGTACAACGGGGCCCGAGGTCGAGATGAACAGCATCCTCGGCCCCTTCTTCAGGCTGTCACCGCTGCAGCACGAGATTCTGCAGACATACTTCCCTAACCCGCGGCAGCTGGATCAGGGCAGGGTGCACCAGGCACAGCAGACGCTGCAGACGGTGCTGAGGGTACACCAGGATGAGCTTTTCGGCATCACAAACGCCTTCATCCGCGCCGACACGGACATAAGAAGCCGTGTCCTCGACTGGTTTGCCCTGGGCGTCAACACGAACCACAAGCGCAGGGCCCTCCGGTCGAACCCCGAGGAAGTGTCGACTGACGGATTCATGATCAACCTGACCGTCGTCCTTGACCGTTTCTGCGACCCGTTCCTCGACTCGACCTTCTCCAAGGTCGACAAGATCGACGCCGACTACTTCCGCCGCAAGCCGCGCGTCAACGTCCGCGACGAGACCAAGATCAACGCGGACCAGGCCGTCTCGGACGCCTACTACGACCAGACGGACCCCAAGAGCTCAAACTTCATCTCCGAGATCTTCTTCCTCACCCTTGCTGCCCACCACTACGGCAGCGGTGCCGCCACAGCCAAGCTAAAGCAGCTCGAGCGGGATATTAAGCATTACGAGAAGCACATTGGAGCAATGGAGGCAGAGCGTCCCAAGGTGCAGAACGTAAGCTACCGCCCTTCCACCTTTTCCGCGAGTCTGCCCTGACCCTGACGTCTCTAGGTTCCTCACCAGCTTGCTCTCTTCGAGGTCAGCCTCAAGAGGCACACTGCGGTTCTGGAGCGGTCCATCGCCACCAAGAACGCCATCGAGGGCGTCTTCATCGACGAGAAGATGCAAGAGCTTTCGCTCCGCTTCATGCGCTACGTCGCCGTTTGGATGCTGCGCCTTGCCAGCCAGTCCGACTTCAAGCCCGAGAAGAGCCTCAAGTTTGTGCAACTCCCCCGGGCATGCCGATACTTGACTGACTGGTCTCCAGGCTCCCTCTCCCCGAGAGTGTTCCTGATGCCTTTGCCTGCCTTCCCGAGTACGCCATGCAAGACGTCGTGGACAACTTCAAGTTCACCTGGCGGTATGTCTATCTCAGCCCATGTCGCTGGCCTCTACTGACACCCATAGCTACGTCTCCCGACTGATGCCGTCAGCTGTCGGCAGCGAGATGATTGCCTTCTGCGTAGCCTTCCTTGAGTCGTCTCACTACGTCAAGAACCCCTACCTCAAGTCGTCTCTCGTCACCCTCCTCTTCTCCGGCACCTGGCCTTTCCACCACTATAAGAATGGCGTGCTGGGAGACCAGCTGTCGACCTCAAAGTTCGCCAACGAGTACCTCCTCCACGCGCTCATGAAGTTCTACATCGAGGCCGAGTCGACGGGCGCACACACCCAGTTCTACGACAAATTCAATATCCGATACGAGATCTTCCAGGTGATCAAGTGCGTCTGGGGCAACGACATCTACAAACAACAGTTGACGCGCGAGAGCAAGGTCAATCGGCAGTTCTTCGTGCAGTTTGTCAACCTGCTCCTAAACGACGCCACCTATGTTCTCGACGAGTCGCTCACAAAGTTCCCCAAAATTCACAACCTCCAGGCCGAGCTCGAGGGAAACCCCAACATGAGCCAGGAGGACAAGGTGAAGAAGATTGAGGAGCTGCAGTCGCTCGAGGGCCAGGCCACGTCGTACATGCAGCTGGCCAACGAGACGCTCTCCATGATGAAGCTCTTCACCTCCGCTCTCGCCGAGTCCTTCACCATGCCCGAGATCGTCCTCCGTCTCGCCAGCATGCTCAACTACAACCTCGAGACCCTCGCCGGTCCGAAGATGGGCCAGCTCAAGGTGAACGACCCCACAAAGTACCACTTCCAACCCAAGGTCCTCCTCGGAAACTTCATCGACATCTACCTCAACCTCGGCTCCTCCCAGGCCTTTGTCGACGCCGTCGCCGCCGACGGCCGCTCCTACAAGCCCGAGACTTTTGACAAGGCCCACGTCATCCTGGCCAAGCGCCACGTCAAGGACGACGCCGAGCTCAACCAGCTCAGCAAGCTCATGACCCGCTTCAAGGAGGCAAAGGCCATCGCCGACCAGGCCGAGGAAGACCTCGGCGAGATCCCCGCAGAGTTTGAGGACCCCATCCTCGGCGACCTCATGCGCGATCCCGTCATCCTCCCCTCGCGCCACACCGTCGACCGCTCCACCATCGTCCAGCACCTCCTCTCTGACCCCAAGGACCCCTTCACCCGCCAGCCCATGACCGTCGACGACGTCGTGCCCGACGACGAGCTAAAGGCCAAGATCGACGTCTGGCGCGCCGGCAGGATGGAGGCGGCAAAGGCGCGGCTTAGGGCCGCCGATACTATGGACACGACTGAGGATTAGTTAGTGCTTTTAGAACAAGTGTGCGGTGGGGAGGGGGCGGCAACGAAGCAGGGATAGACATGATGGCTTTTTCAGTACGGGAAACCCGAGGGGTTCTGCATGGACGAACAGGGGGGATAAGATTCACATGTTAGGTATTCACGAACGCAGCGAGGATCATAGGAAGCAAGACCATTCATACATCCATCTTCATCTCGAAGCCTCTCTCGCCGTGCTGCTTTCGTATCCCATTACCATCCATCGGGGAGTGGCGGCACCCACGCCGCCGGCCTGGGAGGGAGATCCTACAGCGCCGAGCCAGACGGCCTGCTCTCCCTCCCTGTCCGCCCTACCCTACCTCCCCTCGAAGCCCTCCCCTAGCTCCCCGACATGCAGCAACCCCGGAAGTCTCGTCACATCACATACCTTGCCAGTCAGTTGCCACTTCCACCCCCCCTTCCCCTCGTCATCATCCTCGGCCTCACCGCTTCACATACCCAACTGGGCAACCGCCACGACGGCTACCATAAGCGCCCTCCACTGCCCATGCCGCCGTTGACCGACGAAAAACCCTATCCAGACGCCTTATATCATAACAATATCCCTAAGTTTCGCCCGGCCGACTCCAAATAGATTGCACCCGCGAGGGATCGCCCGCCAGAACTCGGGGAGTTCGCCCCCAGCGCAACGGGCGGCGCAAACCCGTCGCCGCCCCTCCCCTTCGCCTCCCTCCCGAATCAGGTCGTGCGTGCCCCTTCCCCGCAACGAGGGGATCACGAGGCAGAGTGAGGCCCGTCCACGCCCCCCCTCAGCGACGGTGAGATCGGATGGACGACCGAACACGCGCGCCGGATCGGGACGGGATGGGCGCGTCCCGGGCGGTGGTCTGCACAGCGTTTTGCGTTTATGAATAGGTCGGTTTCATTATCCACGGCGCCGCGGATGGGTTCTCGTCGGGAAAGGGGGAGTGCTTCGTTCGACGTCGAGCCGCGCCGCGCCGGACGCGGCACCACGACCTTCGGACGGAAGAGGCCCGCAGGTGCTGTGCAGGGCAGGGTAGGGCGAGGCGAGAATGGCGCGCGAGCCGGCTGAAGCGAAATCATCTTGTGCTTACCACATGAGCGGCGCAGCATTCTGCTGAGCCGGGAGGGCGACGGGTGACGTCCGCTCTGCCCTGCCGGGCGGATGAATGGCGTATACCCGCCTCCACGGAACCAGCGTCACATTGGATGCGACCTGCGTGCCCTATCTGCGTGTCGTCTGCATGCCCCTGAAACCCGCCGGACAGGTTGCATGCCCGTCACGGGCGGGCGGCATCAGACGCGGCTCCTTTCCATCCCGACAATCTCCTGGACCATGGCTCGGACTTCTTCCTTTCTCTGCGCCGAGCACCAGCTGCCGTCGACGGTGTCGAGGGCGATGCGCTCCCAGTCGGCGAGTCCCAGGTCGAAGGCTTCCTGGACGGCGCAGAAGTTCTCCTGGATGTGGGCGCCAAAGTATCCGGGATCATCGCTGTTGATGCTGAATCGCACGCCTGCGTCGAGAAACTTCCGCACAGGCATGTGCGCAACGCTGGGCACGCTGCCCAGTACGAAGTTGGAAATAGGGCAGATGGCTAGAAGCGTCCCTCGATCGGCGAGCATGGCCATGACCTCGTCACTTTCGGCCGCAGACCGCCCATGGTCGATGCGATGACAGCCCAGCTCTTCCACGGCGGCGGCGACATAGTCATGCGGACACTCTTCCCCGGCGTGAGCTGTGAAGTACTTGACCCCCCCGGCTTGAGCAGCATCGAATACTTCGCGGAACATAGCCGGCGGGAGGCCCTTCTCTGTGCCGGCCATGCCAAGCCCCGCGAGCGTGCCGTCGGCAAAGTGCCCAGCGGCCAGCGCTTCATCGACCATGGCCCTGGCTGAGGCGGCGCCGAGATGCCTCATGATACATGGGATGAAGGCAATGCTCATATCTGGGAATGCACTACGAGCTCGGGCCCTGGCAGCATCGAGACCGGCGACAACGGTGGCGTACGGGACGCCTCGTGAGGTGTGCGCCTGCGGATCGAAGAACACCTCCGCATGGCGCACGCCCTGGGCATGGGCGCGGGTCAGATACGCGTAGGCCAACTCTGAGAAATCATCCGAGGTCTGGAGGACAGCGAAGCCCAAGAAGTAGTAGTGCAGGAAGTCATCGAGAGATGAGAAGCGGGCGTAGCGTTCGAGCAGGGACGTGGGTGAGGCAAAGGCCGGGTCCTCTTCGACAGACGGCAGAGGGGTCTGGTTACTCGACGCGAGCTTGAAGAGTAGCTCTGGCGTCATCGTGCCCTCGATGTGGACGTGAAGCTCGCATTTGGGCAGGGCGCAGAGGAACCCGTGAAGCTTTGACGTGCACATGGCGTGTCTCGAGATGTCCGTCCTGGTGCTCGTAAGCTTCTGTGCTTTGATCTGTCGTCGGGATGGAAAGATGTCGTCGGCATTGCTCGTGTCCTCGTGACCGCCCAGCGCTGATGGCACTCGACGAATCACAGCCGCGGCGCCAACCACGCCTCAGCGGCTAAGCTACTGGAGAGATCGTCCCAACATCAGGGGGCCCGTAGGCTCGTAGAGTCGTAATGTAGACAACCCCGATATGGGACCTCTCAGATGCCCTGCGTTGCCAATGTATTCCCAGTTTTTCTGGTCAAGGCCCAGTCCTTTGAATACAGTTGCGTCCAAGCACGTTGATTGCAGGGTCCCGGATCTGGCTCGATCGCCCGCGCGGCTGTGGACTCTTGGTCCGAGATCAGGGTGTTCGCGCGGCCAAGTGCCGAGAGCCACGCAACCACGCCGGCGTTCCCTCCGCAAGAAGAAGTCATCCGGTATGCCCCCCAAGGCCCCAGAAGCAAGGGGGCCCGCCGTGAGGCAACGCGTCCTGCATCTCCGACGGACTTACCTCGGATGGGTGGAACGAGGTTGCAATCAGCAGTCGGCACAGTCGTCAGCCGCCTAGGCGCTCCGGTTTTGCTGGCCAGACCGATGCTGAGGGTCTGCCGGGTTGAAGATGCGCGCCGGCACTGGTCCTTCACATCAGTGCTTCTGTGGACGCACCCTGACCCAGCAAATCTGCGCCAGCTCCTCGGCTCGGGCTCCGATCGGCGAGGGCCAATTCTGACTGCCCGCTAACGAATCAGGGCTAATTACGGCCACGACTCAAGGAAACGGGCAGGCGGCGTCCCGAGCCCAAGCCGTGACGGAGTCGCCACGGAGAGAACCTAGCTTGTCAGCTTGTTTCCTCACGGCACCTCAAGCGAAGGTCCCGGCGACGCGCCGGCGATGCACCGGCGACGGGGAGAGAGCACCGTCCCCTGCGCATGAAATGCACGACCGTCGACCGGGATCTCGCAGGGGAAATAACATTGACGGTCAGGGCTCCTCTCGACGGGGCTGGCAGGGGTCATCCCAGGGGCGGTTCAGACGCCTCATCTCTAGTTCTTGATCCTGTGACACACTGGCCTCGACGATCTCGAGCGGCAGGTCTTCTGGCACTTGCGGGTGGAGCTAAAAAAGAAGAGATAACCATGTCGCTGGAGACGTGCGTGCGTCCGTTTGCGCAGTGGCCGCGGCGGCTGGAAGATTCGATGCCCGAGTCGATTTGCGGGACTTTTTAGGGGGAGATCCCCCACGTCGATGGCGAGACGCCACGACTGCCGCGGCCGAGGGAGGCCGAGCCGCCAGTGGCCGCCGCGAGGACCGGCTGGCTGATCCCGTGAGGCGTCGCCATTGGCCCGGTCTAGTTTCCGAGGAGAATGCCGCTCAACCTCGACAGCGCGTTTCAACGCAAAGACACTCTCGACTGCACTCAGCCTCACGACCGCCACCGAGCAGCGTGCTTGGACGGGCGGTGTGCTCAAGCGACACGAGAGACAGAGACAATCTCGGGCAAAGCTGATTTGGCCGTTCCTTGCCGATGAAAGAAGCTTCAGATCAGGGGCTAGCAGCTCCGAGGCGTCACCGGACCGTTGAGCGTTGCAGTTGAGACCAGACGGATCCGTGCATGGAGCACATGTCCGCCGATGGTACCGTGCAGAAGGACTGTGCCACCGGGGCGGTGTGCCGTCTGTAGCAGCATGCCATCTGGAGCACTGGTGTGCCATCTGGAGCGTTGCGTGCCATCTGGACCGGTGTTGGGTGCCGTCTGTTGTGCTGGGCTGTCGCTTGCTCCCGCAGCATGCCAGAGGGCGGCTCAGGGGGGGGGGGGGGGGGTTGGATGGATTCGGTTCTTCCGGCCCAGGTTGATGCCTGCCCGACGTTTCCCCGATGCGGTCCCGGCTGATATGCACTTGCACTCCCAGGGAAAGGACCTCCGTTGGTGATTGACAGTCGTGCCCGACCTGGTCTGGTGATAGTGAGCAGCATATTGGTGGACCAGGTCCAAGTTGGCCTTGTCGGCCGGCCGGCTTGCTGTGGGCACGTCGTCGGGCAAGTGGGCTGCTACCAACCCCATTGCTGCCTCTGATCTGCGAAACCGGGCTGCGCCTCCTCCCCGCCTGCAGGCGCCATGGTACAACCATGGACGGCACGTTTGCCCTGATCGAGAAGCCCAGAGGCCATGTGAGATTCGGACGCTGCAAGGGCTGGCTCATGCCGTTGTCCTTTTGTGACCCCGGGTGAAAGACCGACGACGTGACGTGACGTGTGTGATGCCTCTTGCCCTCCCTCATCTGCCCGGCCACGACCACTGACCCCCTCGCGAGGAGAGCCTGCCGGGACTAGCACATCAGCCTCTGCCGATGTTCTCCCTTAGCTGCGCCGGCGCACAGCTCTGCCGGGGAGGTTAAATCGTTGACGAGATTGCATCGTGACCGGGCCGTGTCCTCATCCGAAGATGCAAAGCGGAGGTCCAGCGCCGAAGTGTTTCTCGTAGAGGGGTGGAGGGCAACGAGGGATGGCTCCCTCCCGAGCGCGCGGGTGGGACGGACGGAGGGACGGCTGGCGTGTGCGGCAGGGCCATCGCTTCTGCCCCGCCATGGCCCTGATCCTCCGGCCCATGGACGGCGCCGGGGCTAGTGGTCGCAACGCAGTAGCGCTGGGGCGTACTTTCCCACGCCGAGCGGGCTGCCGTACTGCCGGGCGAAGTGTATCGAGGGTGTCATTGACGATCTGAGGTGCGGGCATGCGTGTAAGAAGAGGGTTTCCGGAGGCGCAGTGCGTTGGGAAAGATGAGATGATGGCAGGCCCAGGTCCTTGCGCGACCAATAGCTTGCGGGCACCACCGGGTTGATCCTGGTTCGTCCTGTGTTGTTGTCCGGAGGCCGTGGGTTGGTTGATCGTTCCTGATGGCGAACGAGTGCTGTACGGAACAGTACGTCCACGCCCACCGCGGGCTCTGTCTGTCGGGTCGAACTGCTGCAATACCAGACGACGAGGCTTGGCGGACGGGTGAGACGAGCAAACGGGCGGTGGGGACGAAGGCGAGACAGACAGCACCAGGAACGCACTGCTAGCACAGCTCTGCATGTTGAGATGAGATATTTTGTGCGCTCCGGGGTCCGAGCTAACGCGACGCAACGACGGCCCCATGACAGGTTCCTGGTGCATGCCGAGTGTCGGTCGTCCGCCGAATCCTTCCTGTGGCGGGAGAGAGCAGAGAAGAGACAGAGAGGGGCGGCGGAGAGGGTCGATCGAGTCGAGTCGAGTCGAGGCTTTCGGAGGTTCTGGTCGGTCTGGGGCCCGTTACCGTACCACGATATGCAAGCTGCTTCCTGCATGGACGGACACACATGGCTGCATGCTGCTAAGGCGCCCCGAGTCGTGCTAGGGGGTTGATCTTGCCGGTCTGGACGCTGGCAGCCAGCAGCGTGCCACAGACCTGATGCTGACAGGCCCCATCGCATCGAGGGGCGCTGTCCTGTCGGGCAGCACATTTGCACCTCTGGCTTGGAGCGAGCGGGGAAGTGCTAGTGGTCCAGCTAGCTCTTAACAGACGGAATATTGCCAGGGTCTCCCGTCCCAACCCCAGGGCGCGGCGGCGCGAGTGCTAAGACGGACGGACCGTGGGATGTGCTGCATAGATTAGCCACTAGATTCAGGTTCAAACGGCCGGCGGAAGGGAGAGGCCCCAGAGCCTAAATTTCCCGCCTGAGATGCGATGAACAAGGGCCAGTTGGTGATGAGCGAGGCACGGACTGGTGCTGCTCCGAGATTCTTGGGGGCCTTGGGGGCCCTTGGTGGCGGCACGAGGCGCGAAATCTTGGCATCGGGGGCCATCAGCCTGAGGACCGTAAGGCGGGCCTGTGGAGTTCAGTGTCAGTGTGAGGGCCGTGGCATTCTTCGAGGGGGGTGGGCGAAGGAGACGACGAGGACGACTCGATGGACCGACTGGACTGCATGCGCTCGCTCGCTCGCTCTCGGGGGTGCGGCTGTTGTCGGATAGGTCTCGGGGCGGATACTGTATCGCCGCGGGGCTTTCCTAAGCCAAGCTGGATGGGATGAAGCAAGTCGCATGTATGATATCGTGTCGTGCGTGCAATGGTGATGATGATGCTGAAGTTAATTTTTTGGTGACGAGAGTTTGGCTTGGGAGGAATGTGACGAAGGATGGCTATGTACAAGTACCTCGTACCTTTTGCACCTTCCCCAAGTTCTGGATAACTCAGATGTTGACGGCATAGCTGTGCGGGCCTACCCGACGTCACCGCCGAAGCTTAATTCAGGCTGGGGAGGTACCTCCTGTACCGGTACCTGCCGCAAAACTGACAAGTAGCGCTGGAGGCAAGAGCTCTGGAGCCGCCTCGAACATTTGGCCACCTGCACATCGAAGAAGGAGCCTCCCACTTGCCTCCCACCTGCCTTACGTGAGCAAGACGTACCTGACCTGAGGACACCAACGCATGGAAGGAAGCCAGGAAGCCAGGAAGGCACGGTTTGCATGGCAAGGAAGGAGGTGAGGTGGGAAGGATTCCGAGTCGCCACCGTCAAGTCCGCCCGGGCAATCATCGAAAACTTTTCAAGTCCCATTGCCGAATCATCTCCCATCTTCACAATGATCGTCACTCGCCCTCTCGCATACCCGACGCCCGAGGAAATCCCATCCTGATCGTCCAACCAGGCCAACCTTGACAGAGAATCTGGCCTTTGACCCAGTGCCGTCCCGACGCTAGGGCTACGGAACTGCCACCCTACCCTACCCTCACCTCGCCTCGCCTTGCGCCCCAACGCCCGTCTGCGATTTACAGTGCATGCACTCCTCGCCTCAGGCACTCGCTGCACACCTCAGGGAACATGCACGCCCGAACGGCCTCGTTCTGTTTGTGCTGATCATTCTCTTAGCGCTCATCCTCTCAAAATCAATCATGTCACAGCAACAAGTCAAGTCGTGCCAACAAAGCCTTCGTCTCGGCTCGCCTCGTATCGCCCGTACCCGACTTCACCATCAACAACTCGAACCGGCATCTCGGCCCCCGAGGGAAGCTGGGCAGCGGCCTGGCACGGCCGGCACGGGCCCATGTGGCTTCACAAGGCCCTGCAAGTCCCTGTCTAGTGGCCCGAGACCAGACCTGTCCGTTCGCCCGCCCGCACCATCGACAACCTACCTTACCTGCGCAACAATGTTTTCTCGGGTAGAGCTCTTCGCCCTTTTCGCCTGTCACATATCACTCAAAGACCGTACACTGTACCTCGGACTTCCGCAACGCTAGCCTTCCTCGTCCTACTCCAGCCGCCTTGCATCGACGCTACCAGCCCGGCATGGATGGCAGAAAATCTCCTATGCATATTGACGTCTACACTCCCTCTCAAGTTCGGTCGAGGACGACCTCATTCATGGCTTGGCTACGCATCTGAATCGAGTCAGGGGGCGACAAGGGCAGCATCTCGCCACAGGCGTTGGACTTGTCTTGTCTGCCAGGGCATCAAGACATCCTGGTCCCCGCATCCTTCCAACGTCACATCACCTCTGGTTCATGTTCGAAACAGTGCCTGCTTGATCCTCTCGGCACACACACACACAGACACACACACACACATGCGCACGAGCAACCGCGTTCGACAGACCATCCGGGGACATACTACCGAAGGCTAGCCCGTTTATTCTCCCCATCCCGACCAGAGAGGACGAGGACCATGCGAGCGCCCATGCGACGCCACAAGGGACATGGCGACATCACATCGCCTGGCACACCGGATGAAAGACCGATCGTGATGGGGACCATTGCTCCAAAGTTCAGCGCTCCCCTCAGCGCCCTGAATAGGGGCAGCCTTGGCCACGCATGACTTGAGCTTGACCTACCCGGGCAGCGCCAGTGCTGATCGCATCTGAAGTTCTGGACCGATGCGCTCATGTCCCATTGGTGTCAGCCTTGTCATATTCGAACTTGGGTCGAACAAGCAGCACTGATTCTTGGGGCCAGGAACCCCGAACCCGCTATCTGTGCGCCGCGCACCTTGGGGTGTGTCGGGGACGCACCGACACGAACAAGGTTGATCCGTACGGAATATTGATTCGAGCCCTCGGGTATCTCGCCGGCCACCCTCCGAGATACCCTGTTCCCCGCCTCCGTGGCCGAAGGGTCGCACGCACAACGCACGCCCGCCCACCCCCCACCAATCTGCGTGCAGTAATTACTGCCCTGCTCTGACCGGTTAGGGGGGGTTGACGCAGCGGTGCAGCACCTCCTGTTTTGATTGATTGTACGTACTCCAAAGTTCCTCGCTTCATCCTTCCCAGAGACCTTCACTCTACTATCGAGATGCCCTGGCCGCCTGCCCTGGGCCTGCCCTGGCATCGGCGCAAACTCCATATAGGCCGTCTCGGCTAGACAGCTTTGAGCTTCACATGACAAGGTCCTGGAAGGCGGCTTTCGGGCGCATCACCCTCTTGAGCCTTTGGAATGAATCCTGGCGCCAGACTGCAGCAGCAGGCAGGTTCTGGGCAACCGCAGGCCACCGGGACCTGGCAGCAGCCCGTGTCAGCGTCGAAGGCAGCGGTGTACTGTACCCGCGGAGTGGCTGGTCGGTGATCATGCCGCCAGCCGTTCCCAAAGTAACGTCGAGGCATGGCATGCATCGTCTTTTCTTCTCGCTGCCGGCCCGCTCGCCTGCCAGCCTGCCAGCCTGCCAGGTGGGCTAAGATGAGATACCCAGCACGGTGGCCCGGCCGGTCCAGATGTCGACCAAACCCATGCAGCTGGGACTTTCCGATGACAGGAGCACACGTTTTCACGGTTCGATCGGCTGCCGGGCAATTTCCATACCCGCCCGCGTCGTACTGCGTCGAGGCTGTCCGCCCGGCTCCAGCCCAGGTGTTCGAGTCGAGTCGAGTCCACTGGGTGTGTCCTCCCAGCTGTCGCTGCGGCTGCTCTGCGCTGCGCTTTCCGTCTTCACACTGTGGTGTCCCGGGCGAGCGAGCCGGCCGTGTTCCCTTTCGGCAGCGTGCAGATTCCCGCACTCCACAGGCGAGCCACGGTGGCCCCGGTTCATGCCGCCCCCTGACCTACCAGAACATCACGGGCATGGTCACAACCAGCCTCGAACTGGCCGAAAACCAGGGAGGGAGACATCGGCCAAGGGGCCCCCTGTACCAGGCCGATGCTGACTGGCCGCGCCGCACATGCAGCGCCATGCGTTTGAGGCCAGCAGCAGCAACAGAGGCAGCAGAAGACGAGAGCAGCAACAGAGGGAGAGAGACAGAGGCAGCATCAGCGACAACCCGTCTCCAGCAGCCGTCCGGTGCCCTGGACGATCCTGACCTCCTCTGGCATCCGTCTTCGCCCCTCCCCGGCAGGATGTGCCGCCCCACGCAGGACATGTGAGAAGCCCATCTCATCGGCAGGCTTAGGCGGAGAGATCCGCGCCAGCACATCCTGCTCCTGGCTCATTGGCCGCCGCATTGTCGCGGACGGAGGTGCTTGCATCGTGTGGAGGAGGACATCTGGCAAACGTCACACGACATGACCGCCTGGTTGGAAAGATCACGTCACACCCAAAGCCACGCGATGCGCCGCGCCGCGCGGGGTTTGACGGCCGGCTCGGGGTAGGCCATGATCAGATCCCCGGCCGATAATCGCCGCCGCCGACAGACAGCTCGCGCTGATTCCTGGGTCAGGGCAGAACAGGACTGGGCTGGGCTGAGCACTGTACAAGTGAGTACGTACTGACTCTCGGGAATAGGGACCACTGGTGTCAGTGGTGTGCTTGCTTGCTGACCTCTGTGCAGCCGTGCCGTGCCGGGCTACCTGCGTGTGCCTGTGTGCCTGCCTGCCACTGACGTCTGAACCGGATTATCCCTCGACCAGATCGGTTCGTCCGCGGCGACGTGGCCAAAGCCATGCCTGTCGCGCGACAGGGACCCTGGCACACACGGAGCAGTGGTTTGTGTCAGCAAAATTCCCGAAATCCTCAATGTAACATTCGGCTTCACGGCGGCACGGCGGCGGCGGCCCCTTGCCCTGGGCCCTGGGCGTTCAGGCGGGACGGACTGAGACGGGGCCGCCTGGCTTGTCTCGTTCCCAGTCGCTCAACGTCGAGCGAGCGGCGGTTGAACTGCACTAGCACTGCCGGGCCCCAGCTGTCGATGCTTAAGCACACCCCGAGACTGCGACACCAACAGGTCATGTCCTGTCCGTCCGGTCCCCTTTCTCACGCGTTCTCGACTCTTCGCGCTGGCTTGACTCGGGAAGCGACCTTGCGGCTCATGGAGCGACATGTGTGCCCTGCGGCCGTCTGGCATCGGCGGTAGCCCGCCTCCCGGCGCACTACCTACGGTCCCGGCATGTTGCGGCACAGGACAGGCCTGCAAATCTGTCCCAAAATAGGACGTCGCCGGTGGGCCCAACAGGTTGGACGGATGGCCGCTGCTGGACTGCCAGGCTGCTGGTGCTGGAACCCGGGGGCCACGCCGCCGTTCTGCACGCCGCCAACAGGCGCGGACAGGCATCTGCACACCACCCAAAACGCTGGCAAGGTTGCATGCTTCCTCGCTAGGCCCCCCGACGGCGGCAGCGGAACCACTAGCTGGACGGAGATTTGTACCCAGTACTCGCCCGCTCCTTCGCTGGCTCAGGCTAACGGTCTTAGCATCCCCCCAAGCAGCGGCAGCATCTCTCCTCTCTCGCAGACAGACGGGGCCCACGGCGGTGTCGAGTCCTGGAACACAAACGCATCTGGCACGCCCTGGCAGAAATACTCTACTTGGTGGCGGCGTCAAGATCAGACCGACCCACGCGCCGCGGAGCTGTGGCACGGCATGCGTCGCCTGCCAAACGGCGAGTGATGCAGACGTGTTCCGTGGCCTCTGTCATCTCAGCCTGGGGTCCGGCCGGTCCTGGGGCGTGCCGGATGCCCGTCCTGTCCCATCCTTGGGAAGGGGGGGCGGCACCGAGGAGGGAGGGAGGGGTGGGATGGCAACGGCCGGCGACTCAGGTGCCATGCAATCGACTCACGCCAAAGGGGTCCCCCAGGGTTGGCACTGCCCGCGCTGAATCGCCCACGGCGGTCAAG
The DNA here is from genome assembly GCA_020746995.1 of Plectosphaerella cucumerina. Classification (NCBI taxonomy): domain Eukaryota; kingdom Fungi; phylum Ascomycota; class Sordariomycetes; order Glomerellales; family Plectosphaerellaceae; genus Plectosphaerella; species Plectosphaerella cucumerina. The sequence continues at coordinate 1,334,328 of JAGPXD010000007.1, forward strand.
ACGACTCGGGAGAGGAGAGAGAGAGAGCCTCGCAGGTTGCGACCTTCTCCCAGTGGTCCTCCCCCCCTTCTTCCCCTCCGGCCCCCCTCCCCCCTCTCTCTTTTCCTAAGAGCAGGGATCAGGGGTACACACTGACTTGTCCGAGGTCTTGGTTGGCCAAGCGCGACAGCAGGGGTCTGCGGCCGGGATCCATCCACCCCCGTCGAAACATGTTAGCGACCTCCTCCGCTCGCAGCCCTGTTCGTCGACACCCCCCTGCTGGCTGGCCTGCTGCTGGGCTTGCTCGCTGCTCGCTGCACTGCTCGCTGCTGGGATCCCAGCAAGCAACCCGTAGGGGTAGGGGGGGATCCTTCAGGGAACCGGGCCTCCACCCACTCCAGATGATAATCCCGAAATGCTTTAACGCGCGGAGGGCCCCGGATTCAGCCCGTGCCTGTGACAGGCCAGGACCGGGTCACCTTTTCTGCTGGACCATATGCCATGTCCGATCCCACGGCCGACGTTGCTCATCCCACCCGTTCGGCGACTATCTAACCAGGCCGGGCCGTCACTTGCTTTGTGCCTGCGCCGGCACCCACCTGCTACCTCGACTTTCCTTCACCGCCGCAGACCACCAGCCCCAACCCAAGACAAGGTGAGGCAACTTGCCTCCGGAGTCAACTCCTTGCGCCGAGCCACCACGAAGCATCCAGCACGCGGCCTTTCTCAGCGCACAACCTGACTGACCCCATTCACCCGTCCTTCCACCCGTTCAACTACCTCTCTCGACCTTGGGTGCTTACGCGGCGGCGCAACCATCCACGACATATCGCATAGCCCCAGGATTGTGGCCCGTCAACTCGACTTCGCATATTCGGGCTTCGGAGGATATCCGATTATCCCTCCTCCACAGCATCACACAGGTCCGGCAAGCTTAAAGGAGTTCTAGCTCCAGGACAACCCGCATCTCCCGTCCGGCAACCTTGCTTCCCCCCGGCCGTTGGACTCACCTCGGTGGTACACGCACACGCGACACGTCTTGTGCACCGCCCGCCTCTAACGCCAGCCCGAAACCTACATTCTCGGGTTCTTTGCCTTTGAGCGTGCGTCCGCCGAGGCATCCGACACAGGCTGCCATCTCGAGACCCGAGAAATGGCCGCAGTGTCGTCGCACTACACGTCTCGGTCACCAAACCTGTCTAGCCGGTCCTACGATTACGACTCGTCCTCCGTGTCGTCTGCAACCTCGCCGAAGCCGCGGCTCTTTGTAGGAGGAGGAGGCGCCATGAATCCCGTCCCACGATCCACGACATCCCAGCCGCCACACCCCATCGGCATCCCGCCCTTTGCGCCGATCAACCATGGCGGCTTCCAGCCGTACACCCCCGTGACTGCCGGAGCCCACATGGGGAGAGACTCGATGCCCTTGGCCGAGTCTGTTGCGAGCACTCCGGGCCCCTCCAACGCGTCCTTGCCACCCCTAACCCAGGCACAGAAGCGCGCCTACCGCCAGAGGCGGAAAGATCCCAGCTGCGACGCCTGCAGGGAGAGAAAGGTCAAGTGCGATGCCACGGAGACGAGCAGCTGCTCCGAGTGTTCCAGCCGCAGCGTCAAGTGCCAGTTCACCAAGGAGACCAACAGGCGCATGTCTTCGATCAAGCAGGTCCAGGACCTCGAGAAGCAGATGGACAGGCTCAAGCGGGACAACAGCTACCTCCGCAGGTCGATGCAGGAGCGCGAGGAAGACACTGACGGCGTCGGTTCCGTCTCCTCGAGGCTACCGGAAACGGGGACGAACCCGCGGCCGAGGAGGCGGCCGGAAAGTGGACGCGACCTCAGCAAGGCGAGGGCCAGCATCCGCGCCTTCTCCAAGGGTATCTGGAGACCGCCAGCACAGTACCGAACCCCCCAACGCAGCCCCCTTGGCGGACCTCCGCTGCCCGAACTGCCACCGAAACAGACGACGGAACACCTCCTCAACTGCTACTACGGCTCGGTGCACACCATGTTCCCCATCCTCCACTGGCCGACGCTGTCAGCGGGGGTCGACGACCTCTACCGACACGGCGGCCAGGCCCCGACTTCTCCCGCCTGGATTTCGACCCTTTTCGCGGCGCTGGCCCTCGGCAGCCTGTTCAGCCCCGACGCGCAGACGCAGCGAGCGTACCGCGCGGCCGAGCTGCTCGAGGTGGCAAGGGGCAGCGTCGACCCTTGGAGCAACAGCTACTCACTGGAGAATGCCCGTTCGTTCCTCCTGATCGCCATCTGCCTCAACGAGATGAACCTCAAGTCGGCGGCCTGGACCTGGCTCGGAAGCGCCGTGCGCGTCGCCCAGGATCTGGAGCTGCATATCGAGTCGGGCCCGTGGCCGGTCATCGAGGGGGAGATGCGGCGGAGGGTTTGGTGGACCATCTACATCTTCGACCACACTCTGGCCCTGGAGCTTGGCCGTCCCGGCATGATTCGCGATGAGGATTGTGACGTCTCCCTGCCGGCCGGCGTTGACGACCACTACATCCACGACACGGGCATCGCGGTGCCCCCGGGGCGCGAGCCCCTGAACCACTCCCTGCTGGCTGTCATCAACGTGGCCAGGTCGTACCCGGCCATCATGGGAGCCATCTCGGCATCGGTGGTCGCGCCCACGCGCCTGGCGACCTTTGACCAGCACTTTGCCGCCTACTGCCGGAGCTTCCCGGCGGCATGCGATCCCTCGAGCGCGGCGCCGTTGTCGCCGCACTTGCTGGCGCCGTACACGTACGTGCTCAACGCCCGGCTGATGCTCCACCGCCACAACATGGTGCCCGAGGGTCCGCCCGAGGTACGGCTCTCGGCCATCGACCAGTGCACGCACACGGCGCTCGAGACGGCGGCGCTGGTGGCACGGGCGACGCACGCGCTGGCCGACGGTGCGACGGCGCTGCTTACCTCGCACATCTTCCGAGCGACCCTGTTCCTGCTGCTGACCGGGCATTGGGACCCTGCCATCCACTGCGTCCGCAGTCTGGCGACCATCGACGCCAAGAGGGACATTGCCGTCTCGTGCGGCCGGTTTCTGTCCTTCTTCGTGGCGACGCTCGCGTCCAAGCGCACCGAATACGCCGCGACGATAGCAAGGGCGACTCCGCCACGGTCGAGCTTTGGCGGCCCGGCGCCACTGCCCCTTTCTTCAGGGCCGCGCGCTGTGCAGGAAGCACTCCTCCAGGACGAGGAGCTCATGGTCTACGTCAGCGCCGACATGCAGGCCAGCCCGGACTCGGCCTGGGTCTGGGCGGGCGCCGAGGGCGACGGGGGCCCGTCCCCCATCTCTCAGCACGCCGGACCAGCGCCGGCGGCTCCCGGGCACGGGCTCTTCAGCGCGCAGCAGCGGACGGGCCTCACGGACGATGAGGCCAGGGACTGGGGCGGCTGGGAACGCCTGGACGCTGCCGTCCGCACGCTGGCCTCGGGGGCGTCGACGCCAACACCGACCTCCGCCACCTGGAGCACGCCGCTCCCGCCCGTACTCAAGCTCGAGGCCGCGCCGGGCCCGCCGATCCTGCCACCGCCGACGCCGGCAAGCGCGCCGCTATACGGGGGACGACCGGGCACGGGCACGGGTAACAACAGCCCGTCCGTGGGCAGCGCGGCACGGCCCCAAGACCGGCTGAGCATCGCCAACATTATATGAGAGGGGATAGGGGGTGGTGGGTTGTTGGAAGTGGGGAGTTGGTTTGGAGCGGGCATTTTGTACGACACGATACCCATGAAGCGGCGGTTGACGATACGACGACGACGAGACGTACGCGAGCGACACGACGGTCTCTGTTCGCCGAAGCACACGATTTCCGGCTTGCCTGTCTCTCGATCGTTTTCCGGATTGTGTTTTATGTATTTGCGAAAAAGGGAGTCGGACGACATATCTTGCGTTTGGCGGCATCATGCATGGCGGAGAGCATCAGGAGGGGAAGGAAAGAAAGGGGTGTAAGATACGCCGGCATGGTCGTGGGCTCAATTTCCTCGTCTTATTTTCCCATTTTCCGTCTCTCTCTCTATTATACCGTGTTGGTCGAGACCACACATATTACACTCACTTAATGTTTTTCTCTCTCTCTCCCGTCCTTTTTTTTTCTCTTGTATCTTGCATTCTGCAATCTGTGTAATAGCGCGCGGGCAGCATTTCGGCCCAGGCCATGTGTGTTTCCCCCCTTTTTTGGTCCTTTGTCTGGGGTTGCTGCGGGCGGAGACATGTGCCAACAGGCGGTGGAGAGCGCGTTCGTCTCGTCCCTTCAGCAGGGTTGAAGGCCGATGCGGAGTGACGCAGGGGCGTGGGATGATGAAGCGGCAGCAGCAGGTCGAGTTCTTTGCGGACATATTCTCGGGGACAGGGCCGGTGCCGGACTGGACGAGGCAAGGCAGAGGCCAACTGATGCCGGGGGCCGGACCAGCGAGCATTGCAGCAGCAGGGAAGAGAACATGTACGCCAAGCGTGGCTACTCGCTTAAGACTTCCCAAGGAGCCTCCTCCTACATGTTCGAGACCAGGAGCGGTGATCGTGATGCATCGGAGTTCCTCGCCCCCCCCCCTTCTTTCGCTTCCTCCTTGGCGCCTGGGGGCGCGCGGACCACGGACGTTGGCAGGACGGCATGCGACGCTGGGCTGGGGGAGGAAGGGAAGCGGCGGCGCTACGCTGAAGGAGGTAGGCTGGGCCGAAGGATGGGTAGGTTATGCTCTCCCCAAAATCTCCGAGGCGAGGCGCATGCCCAGACTGGCGATGGTCGTCACGCGGGTACGAGGGGGTGGGTGTGTGATGATACTGCTGCTGCTTCTTTGTTCCAGGCAGGCAGCAGCATCATCAGCCCAGGGAACAGGGCGTTGTCCCCCACCCCCCTTAACGGTGGGCGGGCGTGTCAGATCGGAACGGAGCATTGAACCGATTCGGCCGGCCTGTTCCGGGGGTGGTGCTGGACACTGTGCGAGGGGGGAGGGCGGCAATCCAAGGATGGGCCGGGATGTCAAGAGTAGTTTATTTTATTGGCAGGGATCAGCGGTACAGTAGCAAAGTGACGAAAAAGCAGGGCTACCGTCGCCGTCGTCGGAGTATCAACCCTGACACTCGACCTTGTCCCCCGTCCAGCCCTCCGTTGTTTGGAAGGCTGTGCTGTGCTGCAGTTGTATGAAACGGGAGGGTCACGGTGGAGGGGGGGCTTTTCCGAAGTCCGAGGCGTCAATCTGCTTGGTTCGGCGATGCCGGTTGTCTATCATACAGGAGCCGGGGTCGACAGCTGCAGCTCCGGGGTTGTTGGCTTCTTCCATACACCCCTGCGACATGCTTCCCATCGGCGATAACAGATGAATAAACGCGGCTGGCCTTGCCTTGCCGTGCGGACGTTCTGCCGCCGGGCTTCTCTCCGTCTGCGATTGCTTGCTTTGCTGCTTGCTTCAGGGGACTGCGTGGAGATTGCGATGGGCATCAGAAACGCCTCTTTCGGGCGGGGGAAGGATGGGCCGTTACTTGGGCTGTGCTTTTTCGGTTGACGTGCCGCACGACGATGGCGGGACTCGGGGGGTTGTGACGTTTGTCTGTCACTCGTTTATCCTCGGTCAGTTATACGAGATTTCCTGGGGGAACCGCACCCTTCTCCATCCCCCTCTTTCTCTTCCTCGTCTGGTTACCGGCTAAACGAACATCATCCGCTTGCTTCCCTCTCCGAACACCTCGCTACCGTCGGGATGGGCCGGCTGGGCGTGCCCCTTCGTCCCGAGTGGTCCGGCTCTGTGCCGGGGGGCGAAAAAGAAGGGGCGTCTGGTTTACTTACTTTCCCTATCGTGACAATGCGTCGGGATGGGATGGGATGATTGCCGACTCGTCTCGTCGTTTGGGCTGGTTTCATCGCCGCCCGTGGGGACCGGACGGCATATGCCATTCGAGGAAGGGGGCTCTCGGTATATCCCGAGGCACGACGGGGGGGCAAGGACGCAGGGATGATCAGTGGGAGGGCCGTGTGCATGTATGTACATACATGCACAGAGGACGGTGCGCCGTGTGAAATGCGAGATGCTCGGATTCGTGTGTACATCATCATGCGTTGCTACGGTGTAAAATGACAGTCTAATGTGCCTATGCCGTGGTGACTCGTGCTGTGTGCTCTACTCCTCCTCTCCAACGCCTGTCAGTCCTCCAGCGAGGCCCTGCATACGCCGGCCCAACAGGTCCTCGGAGCTCTTGAGCTTGACCATGCTGAGACCGCCGGCCTTGAGCCTGCCGTTTCGCTTGCGGGCGGGCTTCGCGTCGTCTTCCTGGTCATCGTCCTCGTCGTCCCTTGGCTCTGACTGCCGGCGGCTTACGCCGTTGGTCTTGGGCGGGCTCTTCCTGCGTTCACCTGACGTTTGCTCTTTTTCCTTCTCCTTGGCCTTGGCGGAGCGGGACGTCATGGCCATCTCGAGCGGCCGGTCGTCATCGGCGCTTGACTCGGTCGCTGTGCGGACGTGGTGCCGCCCGGAGCCGTTGGCGCGTGGCGTCGCGTCACCCGAGCTGCCCGGCGCGGATCCGGGAATGGGCTCGCCGGGGCGCCGCGACCGACCGATGCGCTGTTCGCGCTCCCTCGCGCGCTGGGCATCTGTGTGTGCGAAGATATCGCCGATCCACTCGGCACACCGATCGATTAGCCCCCATGCTGGCGGGTAGATGGCCGGGTACTGCAGAAAGCCGTGGCTGATGCCTGGCAGCAGGGCGACAACGGCAACGTCCTTGTCGTTGAAGGCCGGGCCGCGCGGCGTGGCAGTGGCATCCGTGTCGTTGTCAGAGGCCCCGGTGGCGGCGCGTCGCTGCTGGCGCCACTGGGCCTCCTTGACCTTGCGCAGGCGCGCAGCGAAGATGACCGTGTCGTCGACGAGGGGGTCACGCTCGCCGGTGAGGAAATATGTCTTGGGGAAGCGCGCGAGGAGGGCGTCGGGCGCGAGCACAGGCGAAAGCAGGTAGTCCTGGCTGAAATCCGGGCGGTTGTGGGGGCCGATGTAGAGAATGATCATGGCACGCATCATCTCGGGGGTGAGGACGCGGTCGTTGAAGTAGGAGATCATGGAGGACATGGCGAGGCGCGTCCGCAAAGGCTCCGGTCGGTGAGAGGCCGACTGCTGGCGCTTGGGCGTCGGGTCCTCGGGGGTGGCTGCTACGGGGGCTGCGTTCGAGGGGCCGTTGTTCACAGGCGTCGTCGTCTTGGAGAGAGCTTGTGGCCCGACGTGAGAGTACTCTGGCTGCGGGCTCCGCGGTGGCAGCACCTGGGAAGCCGGGGCCGATCCATCCGGGGGTGTAGAGGCCTCGATCACGTCGGAGAGGTCGAGCTCAAGGGGAGCGCCGGCCTTGGGCGGCACAGCGTCGTCCTCGTCCTCGGAGGGGTGAGGGGTGCCGACCAGCTCGTTGTATTGCATGCTCTTGCGGCGGACGATGCGCCTGTTCGTTCCCCTCACGCTGCGGTCGCGGATCAGTGACATCTGCTCGTCGGACATCCAGTTGCCAATGTTCATGTCGAGGCCAGGGTAGAAGAGCACCAGTCCGTCGGGCAGAGGCAGGTCGTTGTTGGACATGTAGCGGTTCATGGGGGGCGAGGTACGCTCGATGATCATAAGGGTCGTGGCTGTGGCCAGATTGCCGCCAGCGCTGTCACCGGTCATGATGACGCGCGGGACGTCGCGGCCGGACATACCGAGGCAGCGGCCTTTGGTCTTCATGATGGTGGTGTAGACGTCGAAGCATTCGTTGAGGGCGTAAGGGTATGGGTACTCGGGAGCCTTTTTGTAGTCGAGGCTGAGAACAGGGAGACCTGTCTTGACAGCCCAGGCGAAGAGCTTGTCGTCGTTGCAGCGGGGATCCATGGCGACGAAGCCACCGCCGGGGATGTCGAGGACAACCTTCGTGTGGCGCTCAAGATCGGACACGGGGCCATCGTAGTACAGCCAGGCGGAAACGGGGTCCTTGTAGTCGCTGCCGGCCGGGCGAGGAATGCGAATGGCGCGCGGTGGCCAGCGGGTGAGGCGGGGGCGGACGATGCCCTGGAGGAAGCGGAGGTATGGCGTGGTGCCCTTGTTCCACGAGACGCGCAGGTGCTCGACAGTCAGGGAGGAGCGGATCTTGCGAACCTTTTCGTCGGCGCGCTCGGCGGCGACAAGGTAGAAGACGGAGAAGACGACGCTGGAGAGGTCGCGAAGCCACTTTGTGCGGATCTTCATGGCGGTCCAAAAGCCGGCGTCCATGGCGGTCAGGACCCAGGTGGCGCGGAAGAAGGTGGTGGTGTACATGTTTGCCATGGGTTCCGGGCTCGCTAGACCGACGAGGGTGCTGAAGTTGCGCGCGGCGTAGAGGTAGATCATGGTCACGATGACGGTCTGCCATGCTGTGAGGCGCTTGGTCCAGAAGCGTGAGAAGAAGCGGACCAGCGGCGGGCCATGTTTGTGTCCTCTTGGGGGAGGCGTTAGTCGAATCTGGAAGAGGGCGCAGCGGGACTGGAATGGTGGAAGCATGCTTACTTGAAGATGTATGCGGACCAGAAGGCCAGCACGGCCAGCACCTGAAGCCGGCGCGACTTGACCGAAGGTCGTCCGAGGACGTGGTCTATCATGGCGAATGCTGGGCAACAAGCACAAAGGAAAGATGCGAGGGGATAAAAATGCTAGAAGTGGCGCCGCAATGGGATTATGCAGACATGAGAGGAGGGCGGGAAGAGTCTGGCGATGGGAAAGGGTAGTAGCTTCCCTTCACATGACAGGAGCGGCCGCCAGCGTGTCTAGTGCGGAGCGGAGGACCGGGGTAAGGGGGAAGCAGGCGACCCGGGAGCCCGGAGGTGCGATGCCGCTGCGGAGGGGCAGAGAGTCGGTGTGTTTGTGTCAAAACACCCGAGGGAGGAAACAATGTGGTGGGATGGTCTTGGTTTGGATTGCCGGAGGTTTGCTCAAAGGCAACGAACGACGTAGGGTGTAGATGCGACGGACAAAGAGGCGGTGGTGACGTCTGAGCTCTCGAGGGGAGGAAGAATCCGGGGACCAGTGCTGGGCAGAGGTTGTGTGATATGCGTGTGTGTCCAGAAGACGCTTCCGGAATGCCGCGACGTCGTCGGCGAGGATGGATGGATGACTTGACTCGGCGGCTCGCCTCTGGCATGTGAAAACGTGGGGGTGGATCGGCCGGACCCGACTCGCGGGTTTGCCTGGTGTGCTTCGCCACCGGGGAAACAGTGCTGTGGCTGGTGCAGTCCCTTTCTCGATGTCTGTCTTCGATCAGCTGGGTGTCAACATGAGGGTTGCAGATGAGATAGATCTCCGTCGTCCAGTTGGAACGAGAGAGCTTGTCACCTTTGCGATGTCACCCTCCGGCAGAACACGTTGCGTCTCCCGACTCGGCGCCCGCTCATCATCGTCGAGTCCGGTTGTCCCGAGTCAGGCAGTCCGTCACACCAGCAGCAGGCAATGCAGCACAAACCCGAGGCCAGCCGCGCCACACCAATCGCACGTGCGCTCGCAGGTGCTCTCAGCTGACTGATCCTGCGGCTTGCCCGGTCCAGGCCGGGGTGGTCATGCGTGGCCGCAAAGATGTGCTGGCAGTCGTGTGATGGTCCATGTCGGCGGGCTCCGGGCGTGTAGGAGACTGGTGATGTTCTTGTCGAGTTTTCCAAGAATATTTACCCCAAGCTCAGCATTAGCAGGGCAGGGACAAGCAAGCAAGAAGGCAGGAGCGACTCTCCTTACGTAATGGTTATCCCCGACATTTCCCCGGCCGAAGCTCGGAGCCCGATGACTCCCTCCGCGCTCTTATCGATAAGCAGAGCAACATGATTTTCGTCACTTCAGTTTTGCGACTGAGTCGATCAAGTCGCCATCCCACCCACCACCCTCGTCACTCTCTTTCTCCTTGCCTCGTACACCCTTCAGTCCTGTACAATGGCGTTCCGAATCCCTCTCAGGCTTCAATTGGCCAAGGGCCAGCTCTCCGCCGTTGCGGGAGCCCGTTCTGCCCGCCGCGGCCTTGCCTCCGCTACCGCTGCCGCTGAGCAGGTCCGCCCCTCAACGGTGTGTTGGCCTTCCCTACGATGCTGTCACGACGGGCAGCTTTGCGTTACAGCTCCTGCTCCTCAATAACATGAACTAACAGTTTCCCCAGTCTTCCTCCACCCTCTCACACCCCGACCCCGCTGCCGACTCGCCCAGCGCGGCCCTTGTCAACGAACATGCCCCCTACATGGTCGCCACATACGCCCGCCCCCCGCCCGTCTTCGTAAAGGGCGAGGGCTCCTACCTCTGGGACATTGAAAACAGGAAATACCTCGACTTCACCGCCGGAATCGCCGTCAACTCCCTCGGCCACTGCGATCCCGAGATCACCAAGCTTGCCGCCGAGCAGGTCAGTCACCCCTCTCCCCCCCTTGCCGTGACTCACGACCAACAACTAACACCTTCAACCCCCCAGGCCGGTTCCCTCGTCCACGCCTCCAACCTCTACTACAATCCCTGGACCGGCGCCCTCTCCAAGCTCCTCGTCGAGTCCACCCGCGCCTCGGGCGCCATGCACGACGCCTCCTCCGTCTTCATCTGCAACTCCGGCTCCGAGGCCAACGAGGCCGCCATAAAGTTCGCCCGCAAGACCGCAAAGCTCATCGACCCCTCCGGCGCAAAGTCCGAGGTCGTCTCCTTCAACGGCGCCTTCCACGGCCGCACCATGGGCGCCCTCTCCGCCACCCACAACCCCAAGTACCAGAAGCCCTTCGCCCCCATGGTCCCCGGCTTCGTCCAGGGCGTCTACAACGACATTGCCGCCATCAACGACGTCGTCACCGAGAACACCTGCGGCGTCATCGTCGAGCCCATCCAGGGCGAGGGCGGCATTCAGGTCGCCTCGGATGAGTTCTTGATTGCTCTCGCCCGCCGCTGCCGCGAGGTCGGCGCCGTCCTCGTCTACGATGAGATCCAGTGCGGACTGTCCCGCACCGGTGATCTCTGGGCCCATGGCCGCCTCCCCCGCGAGGCCCACCCTGACGTCCTCACCACCGCCAAGGCTCTGGGCAACGGCTTCCCCGTCGGTGCCGTCCTCGTCAACGCCCGCGTCGCCGACGCCATCAAGGTCGGCGACCACGGCACCACCTTTGGCGGCAACCCCCTCGCCTGCCGTCTGGCCCACCGCATCGTCGAGCGCCTCGCCGACCCGGCCCTGCAGTCCGCCGTCCTCGCCAAGGGCGACGTCTTCCGCGCCCGCTTCGACGCCCTGCGCGCCCGCTTCCCCGAGCTCGTCGCCGAGGTCCGCGGCCGCGGTCTCATCCTCGGCCTCCAGCTGACTGAGGACCCCGCTCCCATTGTCAAGGCCGCTCGCGAGCGCGGCCTGCTCGTCATCACTGCTGGCACGAACACCCTGCGCTTCGTGCCGCCGCTGACCATCACCGACGCCGAGATCCACGAGGGCGTTGACGTGCTCGAGGCCGCCATCGAGGCCACCCGGTAAGAGGGAAGTTTTGCGCGAAATGTGTGTGTTTGAATTTATAGACTCGGCGGACGTGCATTGTGAGCGTTGTTGCATGTACGCATCCAGGGGGTGTTTTCCTTGGCGCGGGCGTTATAAAAATGTTAGAATCTAGAGGGGCCAGCCGAGGCTCCCAGCTTATGAACATATTGCTTTCATTTTCCCCCCTTCCCCTGGGTACAAAAGCCAAGTTGAACGCTAGAGCTACATTAATGAGAAATATGCTGCACAGGCCAGACTGGGCCACGTTGGCCAGGTTTCCCCCAGACCTCCGAGTCGTCCCACCAGAACCCCCCCAAGCCAGTGATGTTAAACAAGCCCCTCCCTTTCCTTTCTAATTGTTGCTCCGTCCGTCGTGGTTGTGTATCTTACAAAAAGCTACCGCCTCCTCCCCTTCACAGCGCGCTGTAACCGCCGCGCGTCCCGCTGCCCTGGACGGTGTTGAGGAGACTCCTCGCGAGGTCCTTGAGGATGTAGGGGATGTCGCGGATGGTGTCGCCGTGCGGCAGCAGGTCCCAGCCCCTAGCTCCGTAGCGGTTGTAGTTGAGCCATGAGCCGAAGATGAGGTAGGCAGCGATGGCGAGGAATGCGCTGGTGTTTTGGTTAGTCTTGTACTTGCGTGCATCTTGGGAAAGGGGAACATACATCAGGATGAACCAAGTAAAGAAACCCCAGCCGCTGCTAACGTCCTTGGGCTTGTCGGCATCGCCGCCCTTGTCGTTGTCGGGGTTCTTGTAGGCGTCCTCGCACGCGTACTTGGTGTGCCACGTCAGGCGCAGCACGTCGACCTTCTCGCCGTCGGCCGAGCCGTACGAGTTCCAAAGCAGCGCCGAGTCCTCCTTCTTGATCTGCCTCTCTGTGCCGTCGTCTTCGTCATTGCCGTCGTCCTCCTTGCCATCGCCTTCTTTGCCATCATCCTTCTTCTCGTCGTCCTTCTTGTCGTCGCCCTCCTTGGCGTCCTCGCGCGCCTTGAGTCTCCTGGTGGGGGTGTCGTAGAGGTCCTCGGGGGTAGTCTCGCCCTCGAGGCCCGTCTTTTCCCTGTCGCAGATGAACTCGATAATGGCCTTTTGCGTGCGCTCCGTCTTCTTGTTCATCGGGTATTTACCACCGTTGAGCACGATCCGCAGGCCCTCCTTGCCACTGTCCGCGTTGGAGTCGGAAGTCTTGAGGCGCTCGAACTTGGCGTCGAGAGGCCCGCCGCCGTAGTCCTTAAGCTCGCCTGCGATAGGGATCACCTCTAGGATGTCGGTGTGGTCGTCGTTCGGCTTGACGCGGCGCTGGATGGCGCAGACTAGAACGCGCAATGGTCAGTATTCTACTTGCGAGGGAGGGATTCGGGAGAGCTCACCCTGCGTGCCGTTCGGGCACTCGTCTCCCGTCTTGACGTCGCCCTTGCGCTTCAGCGGCCTGCAGATGTCCAGCGTGTACGACGTGTTGGTGTACGTTGGGGGATGCCACCGCGACGTCACCACGGAATGCGGCCCGCCGAGCTTGGACAGATCGAAGTTGACGTTATCAACGCGAATCTGGTCGCAGCGGATGCCGGCGGAGACTTGCAGTGGTGCCAGCAGGACCGCCAACAGCAAGGCGGCCTCGGTTGGTGAGGTGAAGGAGAAACGCATGGCGTCGGGGTGCGCGGTCCGGAGTCGCGTGTACTGTAGAATGCTCGCTGGAGCTCTGAAATAAGCTTAGCGAGCTGGTAGGGGAGAAAAGAAAAGATCCCGTCGGTGTGTGAGAGGGTTCTCAAGCTTCAGTGTCCACGGCAAGTGCGTCGGAGTTGTCGGGATGAGCGGAGGAAGACCTTGCTTTCGTGCTATGCGACCAAGCAACTCTGCCAGGTCCGCCGCAATCTCTCTGGAACTGCCTGGAGGTGTTGCATCATTGGGCTCGTCATGCGGCCGGCCCACGTGACCTGTCTGACCTGCTGACTCACCCGGATGGTCAGGGGACGACGTCGATGGAGTTGAGGAAGAATGCGCATGACTTCAGGCTGCAGCCCAGCCAAATAGACGGTCTGGAGGTTGTGCCGTGATATTTGGGAAAGAGTCGCCTCAGGTTGTTAGATTGCCGTGGTGACTTTTTCATGGGATTCTGACAAATGCTGGGAAACCTTGGAGTTGCGCTCTCTGTTTGCATTTCTAGAAAATGTGGAGGATGACTAGCGATGGAAAGGGCACGAACTGACGCCTAATTTGATTCAGTTTATGTTATTGAACAGGTTTTGATCTTGAAGATATACCGAGTATCGAAGCTTGAGCACGGTTAGAAGATGCGTGCTCGTAGAGAACACTTCTCTTCCTAGGTACCTGAGTGAAGTCTGGTGGCAGGAAGAAAGTAGAGTGTCAGATTTCAACCACTGCCTAAGATTCTTGAGATACTCTACTTCAAGCTAAAACTAATAGTCCAGCTGACGTATTCAAGGCTTAAAAGTTGGTTCCTTATCCTGGAACTGTCAGCCGCCTTTCCCATGGAACCCTCACGAGTCTGCGACGGCGCACTTGAGGAGTATGCATGGTTGAGGACGTCGGGGACATTCGAGGACGGAGAAAGACTCGGTCATGACTGTCGTTTTTCTTGATATTGAAGAGACTACTGCGCAGCAATGGTCCACAGGCCATGGCACTAAGAGACACACGACATGACATGGAGCCGTCTGATGACAATGGCTCTGCTACCATGGGACACGTTGATCATCGGTAAAGGTCGGGTTCATCAAACATCATTTGCCCAGCATCACACCAAGCCACATATGCAGTAACGGCAACACTGAATACAAATCGCTAGCCTAATCAAATACAACCGAAGATGCCGGTGCCCTAAGAGAAAGAATCAACCGCGATACCCCGAATCGAATGCATACGATGTCGACAAAAAGGAGATTTTGTCCCATCCAAAAAAACCGGTAAACGCCCGGATGCCCGAAGCCTCAAGGGGGGTGGGGGTATAATAAGCTTCGTCAGTCCTCGCAAGATAAAACCCGCCCGTCCCGTGTGATAAATCATTACAACCGGCCGGGTTCTTCCGAAAAAACTCCTTCCTCACGTTCCCTCGTCCGTCATCGCGCGCGTGCAAGCACGCCATCTTCTTGTCGTCGTCGTCTCGCGCCTTCGCGCCCTCACATGCCGTGACCCTGGCCCATCATCCCGCCCATGCCCTGCATCGAGGCCTGCTGTTGCTGTTGCTGCTGCTGTTGCTGCTGGTGCTGCATCAGGGCCGCCTGCTGCTGCACAGCCCGCCGTTGCTGTATCATATTATTGACATTGGACTTGGCTTGCAGCATGCAGTGCTTTTTGAACGCCTCCAGCTGCTCGGGCGGAATGTTGTCGGCCGCGCCCCCCCATTGCTTTGCCAGGTCCGGAATGCCCTTGTTGAACAGCATTTGCGAGTGCATCCTAATCTGCGTGGCAAAGTTGTTCTGCTGGGCCGTTACGTGTTGTTGCTGCTGCTGCTGTTGCTGTTGTTGTTGCTGCTGCAGGAGCATCGCCTGCTGCATGTTCATGTTCTGAGCCATGTTGGGGTTCATCATGGGCCGCTGCATGTTGTTGCCCATCTGCTGCTGGAGCTGGGCCTGTAGCTGGGCCTGCATCTGCGGCGACATCTGGCCGCCCATCTGGCTGTTCTGCATGTTCTGCATCTGCTGGTAGCGTTGCGCAATCTGCTGCTGCTGCGCCAGCTGGTTCCCTTGAAGCTGTTGTTGTTGCTGCTGCTGTTGCTGCTGCCTGACCTGCTGCTGCTGCATCAGAGCGCGCCTCTGCATCTCCATCTGGATTTGCTGAGGCGTCAACTGCTGGCCGTTGCCGAAGTGGCCGTTCATCATGCCGTTCTGCATCGCGTTCTGCATGCCATTCTGCATACCGCCCTGCATGCCGTGCGGCATCTGGGACTGCTGAATGGCCCTTTGACGCTGTGCGATCTGCGCCGCGAGCAGGTTGGGGTCCTGCTGCATCTGCGGCGCCATGTTAGGCGTGCCCATCATGATGTGCTGGCCCATCTGCGAATTGGACGCCATCATGCCTGGCGGCGGACTGGCCTGCTGCATGCGAGGCGTGGCAGCCATGGCACGCTGTGGCACCGGAGTGCCGCCCTGCATGTTGGGAGTGCCGTGCGGCATCCGCGGGGTGCCGGCCTGCTGACTCTGCTGACTGGCACGTGCGGACATGTTGTTGGTCATCGGCACGCCGCCCATGCTGGGATGCCCTTGTGCAACCGAGGGAGGCCGGGGCGGGCTGGCTGCCATGTTCGAGTTGGACTGCTGCATGGGGACGGCTCCAGGCATGGGTGACGACATGCTATGCGGCGTTCCTTGTCGAATGACTGGCGAAGACACCGGGGCCTGCGAGACCTGCGCGAAGCGGGCAGCCGCCTGTGCTGGGATGCCGTTTGGCATGACACCACCGTTGTTGAGCACCGGCGTGCCGTTGGCTATTTGCTGTGCATGAGCAGCCTGGTTGGCAGCGGCCACTGCTGCCGCCTGGTTATTGCGCTGCGCGTTGGCCTGCGCGGCAGCGGCCTGTTGCCGGGCAGCGTTCTGCTGCGCGCGCTTCTCGGCCGCTGCCTGTTCGCGCCTGGCCTTGTTCTCTTCCTCCTGCCGCTGTTGCGCGGCAGCCGCGGCGGCGGCCTGCTCTGCTTGAGCCTGTGCACGTTGAGCCTGGATCTTACGCTCGTTCTCAGCCTGCCGGATCTTCTCCTGCTCCTTCTTCTCGGCATGCTCTCGCTTAATGTCGGCAATGACCTTGAATCGGGCAAAGTTGGGCTCGAACGTCGTGATGGCGCCCTGGTTGTCGTCGTCGGCACCATTAGTGCCGCCGGGGGCACCCCCTGATGTTGCGTTGCGCTCGTCCAGCGTGAGCATGTACCTCTCGAGCTCGGCCTTCTGAGCCTGATCGGCCGCCATCTCCGCAATGGTACGCTTCCTCGTCTTCGGCTCCGGTGGCGGATCACTGTGCGACGGATGTGCCAGAATGTCAAGAAGCCTGATCGTGTCGTGCGCGTCCCTGGTAGGTTCAAGGTTGAGCACTGGCATCGTAGCGAGGAGAATCTGCGCCTCGGCTTCGCGGATATTGGTGGCATCAAGCTCCATGAGCTCCCGCTTGAGCCTTTTTGCTGGGGGTGGCATGCTCACGGCTGTGGGCGTCGGAGGCACCAGCGACAGCGGAGTTTGTGGCGGCATGTTGCCGTCCACGCTGGGCCTCCCATCGGCCGAGC
This sequence comes from Plectosphaerella cucumerina, assembly GCA_020746995.1. NCBI lineage: Eukaryota > Fungi > Ascomycota > Sordariomycetes > Glomerellales > Plectosphaerellaceae > Plectosphaerella > Plectosphaerella cucumerina. The sequence continues at coordinate 1,350,994 of JAGPXD010000007.1, forward strand.
CTCGGGGTGTCCTCGCCTTGAGCTCCAGGTCGGCCTGTAGGCTGTGAGGTGTTGGGTGCAGGACGACGGTGATAATCTTAGGCTTCGGCGGCGCCTTGCTCTTCTGGCCCTCCCCAGGTAGCGACGGGGCAGGCATGGCCTCCTTGTCCTTGTCTTCTGCCTTGGTAGCCGCCTCTCCCTCAGCAATGGCCTGCACGGCGCTGACGGTCTCCTTAGGATATGGAACGTATGGTGATGGGACAATGTATGGTGTGTGGTTGTGGATGGATGATGGGATCGTCGCGCTTGATTCGGAGGAGGTTGGGCGCTTGACGCTTTTTGTCTGGGCCACCGATTTGTGGTCGTGAACCTGGACGATCAGGCGTCCTTGATAGAACGGAACGCCCGCCTGGACAAAGTCCTCGAGTAGTTCGTTGGGTATTGTCCGCTTACGCAGATGTTCGAGGAAAATGCGCATTGGCGACTTGTAGGAGAAGGTGCCATCCTGCTGATCGAAGCGGAAGTGATTGGCGTGAAGATGGACCACCAGGGAAGGAGGGTTGCCGGCGAACTTCTTGAGAATGTATTTGTCGGTGACGACTGATTATTGTTAGCAAAAGAGCATACATCGATCCCATGGCTTCATTCAGCATACTCCAAGGCGGTGGGTCGATGACCTCCGGCACAGCCGTTTCGGGTACCAGGGAAGCCGATGGCAGGCTGATGCTGCCTTTGGCGATACGGGCGGATAGTTGTGCTGATGGCTGCCGTGCGCGATTCGCTGGCCGGGCGGTCTGGCCCGTTGCCCCGTTGATGCCAGCCGAGTTGGGCGGCTTTTTGGAGGTCATGGATGGCGAGGGAGACGCCGTCGAAGAGTTGACGGCGCCATTGGTCTGAATACCAGGCGGCGGTTGCCGCTTGATCTTAGACAAGTTGGGGATCACCGGCGGTGGGATCGCGGTCACGACGGGCGCCATGGTGATCGCCGCGTGCCTCGCCGCTCAGCGGGCGAGAGAGGGGGTGGTTCCTTCGTGGCGACAGACAAACAGAAACTGCTCCGCGCGTGAGTGCCGCCGTTTATTGCCTCAGAGTCTTGACATTTGCGGTCTGGATCGGGAATTCGGGACCGGTGCTGATGGGATCGGCCTTATGGTTCGCGCGGGATGATGATATGACGTCGCGAGTCACGTATGAGGCCGCGATGTCGGAAGAGGGGCTGGGGTGCCCGAGAGGAGGAAAGAGGTAGCGCAGGCTCGGGGATTCGGTGGGAAATCGATTGGATTGATGCGCGACGCACGAATTTCGATGATTCGCGATGGCGGGGTCGGGTGGTTGTTGCGAAGTTGTCGGCGAGGTCTAGGTGGTTCTGCGCGTGATGCCGCCGCATCGCCGGAAAGGTTAGGCGTGCCTGGACAAGGAGCCCGTTTAAAGTTCGGGGAAACCCGACCCCTGGGAGTGTGGGGCCCGGGGGCGGGAACGCCAAGGCCCACAGCGTCGCTCGAGGCAGTCACGTGGTCGCAACTTGTGTGTGTTGGGCTGTCTGGCAGGTTGCAGAAACAGACTCATTGATATTCATAAATAGAAAGACTAAATGTAGCACCGAATATATACCGGCCGTGTCTCTTGCTTCAACACGTTCCCCTAGGGCCAGCCAGAACTGAATCCGCCTCGTAAAAAGTACCAATCCTTGCTGTCAAGTTGCCTTAATCACGGCCCTGCACGCGGCGAGCCCAGTCGTCGCCCACACGCATGCTGTCGACGACAACCACGCCGCGCCCGCGCCCAACACGGTCTCCGCGCTGCCACCACTTCTCGTCGCTGCCAGGCTTCTCCGCCTCGGACTCGCTGTCGGCCAGTCCGCCATGTCCACTCTCGGCACCCACCACCAGGATGATGTCGTGGCGGAGCCATGTCTGCAGGCTCCCAACAACACTTCCATTGTCGCCGGCAAGAGACTCTTGCAGATAGACGACCTCGGGCTGCAGGTGGCGCAGGATGTGGGCGTGGCCGTTGGGCGTGGTGAAGGGCAGGATCATGGTCTCCTTCTCGACAAGGTTCAGGGCCTGCGAGTGCACCTCGTTGTAGGCATGACTGGTGGCGGCGTCCAGGAGGGGGCTCTTGCTCAGGTCGTCGGTGCCCGGGGTCTGAGCTTGATGGTGATCAATGTTAGAGAAGGACGAGCTCAGCGAAGGTGGCGGAAGGTTACTGGTTGGGTCCGGCGCGCTCTCCTTCAGGCCGGGGGCGTAGATGAGGACGAAGAGCTTAATCTTGGAGAAGTCGATGTGCTTGGGAATGTGGGACAGGATAGACTGCGACGGGGGTCAGTCATGGGCGGCTCAAGCTGGCGCTCGTTGCGGTGTGCGACTTACGGCATGCTCCATAAATCCATCGTCGTCCTCGAGGAGGTTGTTATCGGCAGAGACGATGATGGCCACGGTGCGGCGGCGCCTGTTCGGGTCTCGGGTGGCCGGCTTGTCGCCTCTCTCCCTCCGGGCGTCGGCCTCCTCCGACCATGTCTCGTGGTCGTTGAACGCGGCCTTGTCCTCCTCGCGAATCGCAGCCAGGGCGCGTCCAGCCGCAGCCCCTGCGGCGGCCACACCTGCCGTCACCGTCTTTCCGGCGTTCTCGAAGAACTGCTGCGGACTGGGTGTGCGTCGCAGCGCGCCGGACATGCGCGCTCCCCAGCCTGCATCGTTCGGGTCCGGCTGGAGGTGGATGGTCCCCTGTGTTTGATCTCCTACATTCCCTGGCCGGCCAGCACCGCGCGGCTGGCTTCTCGACGTGGCTCCATACGCAGGGTTGTCGCCATAGTCGGCATTCTCGTAGTCCAACCCAGCGACCTGGTCGCCCTCACCCTGGTCGGGATGGTTGTCGTCCTTCCGCTGGTTCCACACCCAAGCTGCAAGGCCAGCTGTCGCGACAGTGACAGTGATGGCGAGAGGAACCCAGTGCGTCCAGACACCACCTCGCCTGCGCGAACCGGAGTTATCGAATGATGACATCTAGAGGCTGGCAGGCATCGCAGCAGCCCGGAGGGCAGGGGTCGGTCGGGAGTGGACTCGTGAAAGTCGTCGCGTCGGGCGGGGCAGCCGCTTCAGTGTCGAACGTCGAGGTAGTCGTCGTTTGTCTCGTTGGAATAATACGCGTCAAAATAGCCAATCGCCGGTGGTTGTCTTCGTCAAAATTCGTGCACCTCGAGAGGTGACAGATATGTGGCTGGGAGGGGTGGGAGACGTCTGTTTTCCTCGGCATCGATGGCCCACGAGGTGGCTGGTCAAGCCGTCTCACAAGCGTCTCCCGCCTTCAAGATCCCGAGGTCCCAGGTCCACTGTTGTTGTCAGGCTGCAGGGGTCCTGTAGTGGTGGTGGTGTTGGCCGGCCAAAGCTCGGGCCACCACCATGGATTCTGCTGAGTCATCACCAAAGCGACTGGGTATTCTGCTGGCACCTGCTTTACCACAACGTCATTGGCTTCAGATTATCGCTTAGACAGGTTGACAGAAAGTTCTGAGAAATTGAGCAAGATGACTCTGTGTCGGTCGGGTCGATGATGTCTTTTGTAGGCCGAGTTGACCGAGTTGGGTGATGCTTATCTTGACATCTGTGTAACCATAACCAGCACGTGACTTTGTGCCGGTCCTCAACCACGGCAGGACCCACCTTAGTCGATGACTCCTTCCGTTTACAAGATATTTGCAACAATTGAGCTTGACGACGCCAGGCCAAATTCACTCGAAAAACGTGGGGAAGGCACCAAAATCCATCGCCCGAACTAAATCTCACTGACTGTTCAATTCCACACCCATAACCACGCCGGCAGCGTCTCGTTCCAGACCCTTCATTGCCAATCCACTCGACAGCCTCACATCGCGGGGAAGATCCAGTCTATCATCGACAAAGATGCCTCACGCCGTATCGGCACCCTCGCCTGGGCTCCAGGCCCTGGTGCTTTGCGGCCCCGGATCCTCTTTCCCGACCTTCACATCGGACCCTGACAAGCATCCCAAGGCGCTTCTGCCCATCGCAAACCGACCGATGGTTTGGTACCCTCTCAACTTTCTCTATGACATGGGCATCACTGGTAAGTTGAGCTTGTCATGGCTGACGGGACCTGTACAATACAACGAAAAATAGCTGACTGAGCATCAAGATATCACCCTGGTGTGCCCTGCTTCTTCGAAAGAGGCCATTACGCAGGCGTTCCAGCGGGACCCCTGCCTGACTACGGCGCTTCCCCTGCCCAAACCCACGCTCCTGTTCCCCGAGGACCTTGAGCAGACCACAGGTACTGCGGAGATTCTGCGCCTGCCCGCCATCAGAGAGGCCATCACATCAGACTTTGTTGTACTTCCCTGCGATCTCATCTGCGAGGTGCCCGGCGAGAAGCTGCTGCAGGCTTGGATGGTGAAGGCTGCGAGTCTCTCAGAGATCCTAGGCGCTCCCTCCTCCACTGGCACGCTGCGCGAGGCGAGCGGCGGCTTTGCCGTCTTCTACGAGACCAAGACCGCTCTCGCAGTGAAGAAGGAGGAGACGGACTTTATCGCCACCACGCCCCTCCCGGCCACACCCATCGCACCCCAAAAGGGCTCTCTGCTGCCTCAGCTATCCAACCTCGTCTACTCTATGCCGAAGGACTCCCTGAGGGATGTCATGCTTGACAAGAATGGCCTGCCTCTGCGCCACGGCCTGCTGCGGGCACACCCTCGCGTGCGGATGCTCACAACATACCGGGACGCGCACCTGTACATCTTCCCCAAGTGGATCCTCGACTTCATCAACGACAACGAGCCCCTCGAAAGCATCAGTGAGGACGTCATCGGCTGGTGGGCCAAGGCAGGCTGGCAAGCGGGCCTGGGAGAGAAGCTCGGTCTTCGAAAGATCCTCCAAGCCCCCGAGGATGAGCAAGAAGACGCCGCGTCGGTGGAGCGAACCCCGTCGCCGCAGGAGGACCCCACAGACGCGGCTAGCACATCACACCTGACGACCAAGAGACGGCTGTCCAACGCAGGAGGATCCCATGCAGGAAACATTCCGGGCAACGATGGCGCCGCTGAAGTTGAGGCCCTGCAAGTCCCGCCTATTCTGGCCTACGTTCACCCCACGGGCGACACGGCACCCCTCATTCGCCGCGTTGACACAGCCGAGATGCTGCTCAACGTCTCCCTTCACCTGGCGAAGCTGGCCCCGGTTGAGGAGGCTGGTTCAGAGGCATCCCCCCTGGCGCATGCGAGGAAGGTCTCGTATCCCGAAGGAGTCAAGCCCCGGACCACCATCACCAAGCAAGACAGCCTCGTGGGCAACAATGTGCTGGTGGAGGAGAAGGTTGCCATCAAGGAGACTGTCGTGGGCAACAACTGTCACATTCATGAGGGGGCCAAGCTTCATCAGTGCCTGCTCATGGACGGCGTGCGCGTTGGCAAGCACTGCAAGCTGACCAAATGCATCTTGGGACCCCACAGTGTCATCGAGGACGGCACCGTCCTGACGAATTGTCAGGTGCAGGAGAACTACCGCGTGGAAGCCAAGAGTGAGTGTTCTCCCCTCGCAGTGAACCGAACAACAGCTTACGCACATGCAGCGGAGGAGAAGGATCACAAGTTCATGAGCTCGGCCGGTCTGGAGGCAGACGACGACGAGGCAGAGGGAGTTCTCCAGGATATGGACGACGAGGTGCAGGCCTTCAACGAGACGGCCATCGTCGAATGAAGCAAAACAGACCCCCGAATGAACAGTGCATCGACATGACTCCCACGTTTTCCGACCAGGCCACGGCCCGCTCGTGACGACCCCCCGTCGTGACGACCCCCCGCTCGTGACGACCCCGCCCGCCGCTAACAAGTTCCCAGGGAGACGGACCAAGCCGGACCAAGCCCTCGCAACCAGGTCAATCAATAATCCAAGCTCGAACGCCTGCAGGTACATCAGCCGCCCCCCCTGCGCCGCACCATGCAGGAATTTCTCGCGTCTCTGCCCTCCTTCCGCGCAGGCCGGCTGACGCAGGGCTTGCGAAGAGCGACCACGAGAGAGAGACATGGTTGGCGGAGATCTGCAAGCTGTCGTACGACGCCCGTGCATCCGGGGACATGTTTGCCCACGACGGCGATCAGCCGTTCCATCAGTCGACGACATGCAGCACGCCCTCGCCGCGGAAAAGCCTGACATCCCGTCGCCTCTGTCAGCTTTCGCCGTGGAATGAGGTCCTCGTCCGAGTCATATGCAGCACCAGCCCCTGGAGTTTGCCGGTGCCCCGGGGAGCTGAGGACGTCGACCAGGTTGCAGCAAACATTCTTCCGAACACACTACCAAGGCCTGGCCCCTTGCACACCCTGCTCCGGGCTCCCACGCGCAAGCCCTGTCTCAAGAGCAGGGGGGGCATACCATATGAGGAAGCTCACTCTTCGCGAGCTCTCGATCAGGCTGCCACTTACTTCGAAAACCACCATGGCCCGTCCCGATTCATGGTAGCGTTCGCATTGATCCCCGAAGACCTTGTCGGGGGAGGGGGGAGGCGTTGCAGGCTTGCAGCTCAACACTATTCCTTGCACCGGCCGACCCAAGGATATGGAAGGCGGGGAATTCTCCTTCACCCTGCGTCCCGAGCAGCATCGGTCGCGCCAATAGGGGCAGAGGTAAGCTGATGACCGGAGGTCACAGCTAATTGCAAAGCTACGCTGCCACGGTGGGGGGAGGGGCCGGAAGGCATGCCGGCACATGGCGCGGTCGTCGACGTTGCGTTCACCATGTCCATGTCAGGGGTGAGGGATGAGTCCCGTTCATCCTGACCCCTCGCAGGCGTTGAAGTGAGCGCCGAGCTTGACTCGGGCCCTGTTGTGAGATCTGACAGTGCTAGGCGACATGGGCATAGGGAGTCCGTTGGCGATGATTGACTGCGCTTGCAAGGCCACCCTGCAGCCTCGTCGCCCCCCTTCCACCCTTGTACCCATGGCGATACGACTCGATATTTGATAGTGTCGGCGACTTGCGGGCGGGAGGGGCGCGAGCAAGCCGCTGTCATGCCACGAGGCCCCCCAGTCGACAGGGTCGAAGCTCGGGCACGCGCAATGACAACCAACCTCCGATGCAACGTCGACCGTCCGAGGACCGTCTCCTAGGCGATCACGCGGAGAGATTGAGTGCCATGAAACTTCTCGGCGACAGCTCCGCCGACCACTCTCGCGCCAAGGCGAGGGAAACTTTCTCAGTCCGCACAGCTCCCCTGGCAAGCACCCCGGCTTTGCCTACTAGCGTGCGTTGTTTCCATCGGAAAAGGGAACGAAGAACGGCGTCTAGATGCGAACCCTCCGGGATACGCGTGTTCGAACGCACGGAGGCATCGGCGCATAGCTACTGCACGCGCAGGTCGAGCTGAAGTTGCCCGGACATGTCGAGGTGGCCTATCAAGTCGGAGGTGTGGTAGGCTGACACTGCGAGAAAAAGCCACACGTCGGCTTCCGTGTCATCATGACAGGAACGAGAGACCTGAAGGGGTGGAGAGGGGACTTTCGACGTACAGCACAGCAGGCTCGCTTGGAGGCGGCCACCGGGATGGTCGTGGACCAGGATGCGGAGTGCAAGCCGCGTGTCTCTCAATCAATGTCCGGGCGTTGAGGACAGGAAAGGAACCGCAAGCCATTGCCAGGCTTGTTCGCGCGTCACATCTTCTCACCCTGCCCTGCCAGGACAAGCAAATGGCATTGACGCTTGAGAGCCGGGGGCTCCAGCGTAGAGTTTGGTTGTCTAAGATGGCACGTCTTCTTCTGGCATACAAGCCGCCCGATATGGGTCTTCACTGCTGCGAGGGTTACGAGGGGGCCCCCCGTCGGCGCGCCAGGGGCACCCGACCAACCCCTCCGCTCGAGCGCTAGGCAGGCAAGCGACGGGAGTACCCATCGCCGGGCACCCCGACGGCGGCAGGTGGACCACGGGAAGAGAACGGGCGACGGGGCGAGAGAGGAAACCAAGAGCGAGCATCCTCGTCGCAACGCAGCGGCACGGGATGTTGACGCGAGATGTCGGGCCGGAGGGTCGAAACACGCGCGCGGCGATCTCCCATCACTCGCTCGCTCGCCCTGTTATTTCTCCGAACCGCTTTTTTATTCCCCTTCCTCATCCATCCATGTCCGCCCTTCCCGTCTTGGGACGTGGAGTACAAGTAACGTTTCGGACGGACAACCAGCTTGCAAGGCAAGGAGGAAATCCCATCCCACGCCAGCCATCGACTGACTCGGCAGGCGGGGAGAGAGTCTCTACCTGACCACCACCACCTGAGCGACCAACACTACCGTGAGAAAGTGTGAACCACCAGTCGTCGGGCCATTGGAAAAGCCAAACGCGGCCCTCGACGCCGCTCCATTGTTGCGTCTGGGTGTCTTGGCTGCCCGTCACCCCTGTCAGCAGCCAGGCTGCCCTGGCCGGCAAAGGAGGGCGCTATGCCTGATCAAGCGATGAATAGGGTCAGGCAGGGGGGCATGTTTGCTATTGTTCCGCAAGCCGGCGTCAGTCGAGCAGCAGCAGCAGTCCCCCCTTGCCCCTCGCCCCTCCACCCCTCGACGGGCGAGCGACAGCGCCAGGCCAGACGGACGGGCCTGTGTGGAGGAGGACTGGAGGAGGATGTGAGGAGAGGGACGGACGCCTGCGCACGAATGCGGGGACCGCCACGCCGTCCAGTGGCATCCGCGACTAGGGGGGCGCCAGATCCCCGAGGCGAGGTGAAGGTCGAGCGCCGGGTGACGGTGGGCGCTGGGCGGAGCAATGTGGCATGGAAATCTGAGCAGATGAGGCATCTGGATCTGGCCGGAAGGCCATATCCGGGAGACCTGTCAGGGGTTCTTCTTGGAGGCGCACCCCGTTCGTCCAGGAATGGGAGCTGGTGGGTGGCGACGATTCAGACGGAGGGCCAACTTGAGCGAGCGGAAACGCTAAACGGCCATTTTCGCCCAGCTGTTCGTGGCCGAACATGATGCCAACAGGCGCCGGCCGCCCATCACCTTTCTTTTTCCACGACTGGACTGGAGAGATCTTCGGAGGAGCGACGCGTTCGCCAGGGGACCATCACATCAAGGTGCTCCCACTTTGAAGCACTGTCTCAGGCCGTTGTGGGCTGGCTGACGTCGCGCAGGACGACGAAGAAGTGACGAGATGGTGGAGGGGAGCGGAGGGGTTGGGAGGGGGGAGCGGATGATCGTCGAACATCACCACATACACACAATCGCAAGAGAGGCCTCGCTTGTGTCCTCTCGCATCATGTTGTCCCCTTGGCGGCTTCATCTGGGAAATGCGGCATGCCACTATCGAATACCTCTTCGTCTCCTGTCAACCTGTCGTCTTGCCTTCGACCCGCCGTCTCGGCTCTCCCCCTCCACCCTTCGCAAAGGGGGCCAATGGATTAGGAAATGATGGCTCAATGGGGATGATCCCATCATCACGAACATCCCGAAGAGAGATCAGAGGGTGTGCATGCCCGCGCGAGTGCGCGATCGAGAGCGCGCGCCGTGCCAGGATGGGGTTGGCCGTCCGCCCTCGTTCGGGGAACCATCGACGGCCGAGGCGGCGGCGGCGGCGGCGGCGGCGGCGGGTGGCCCACGTTTCGCTCGTTCGTTCGTTCGTTCCCCTTCCCTTCGACGCGACTCTGAATCGGTCTCGTCCTTGCTGTGCACTATCAACGCATCGCCAAAACCACCGACGTTCCCGTGTCTCGCATTATCACGCCTATCCGTCCCTCGGCGGGCGGCGGGCATTGGACGACCGTCGTCGGGGAGGGGTGTCTCACACGCGAAAGGTTGTTGGCGAGACTTTCGGTGTTCGGACGAGCCGTTCATTCCACCGTTCGGTTCTACTCTCTCTCTCTCTTCTTTCTGGCCGCTGAGCCGCTGCCCGCTGCCCTCGTCTCCGTCACCTCCGGCGCCGACCTGCCCTCTTCCTCACGACCCATGGGCCATTCCCTGGGAGGAGAAGGCCCGCACACTTTTTCCCTCTGTCCTTCTCTGGGCAGGACGGCGAACGGCGGCGGGACCCTACCTTACCTCCCTGGTTCACGTCGCTAGTAAGAAGCAGACCCCGGGCGGACGCGGGCCCTGACAGTCCAGTCCACATCAATAGGTGGTTCCTGCAGGTACCTTGCTTTTCAACGAGGGGAGGAGGGGGGAGGACGCCACTATCGATGACCCCGTCCGTCCGTCCCTTCAGCTGCACCTTGCACACCTTGGACCGGGCTCCTCTCTTCTCTTCTTTCTCGGTCTCCTCGCGGCAGTGTTGCATCCCGGCCAACATGCCTGCCTGCCTGACTCCTCTCGTCCCAGCTGCTTGGAGATGGACCCCCTCCCTAGTCCCTAGTCCTTCTTTCGCGCCCCCTGTCGAACTAGCCCAGTGGCCTGCAGATAGTGACCCCCTCCTCCCCTTGCCCCCCCTCCTCTTCGCCCATCCCCCATCCCCTGCTCTTCCTCTCTGACACCCTGGTCAACACTCTCACCCCCCAGGGCCCCTTCTTTCCACCCCCCCTGGCTAGCAGCACAGCGTGTGTGCCGTCCCATGGCTGGGGTGCTGGTTCCTCTCACTGTTACTGCCCGTTGTGTGGCCATCTCGAAATACACACTTGCATTGGGGCCCTTTTCTTTATTCCTGCGTTCTTGCTTAGCCTTCCCGACGCGGCATCGATCCTCGAGACTGGTCCAACGTCGGTTGCCCCCCAGTCCGCATCCCGTGGCCCTACTTACTGACCAAAGGGACGTATGTGTGCCCGCCACAAAGTAAAGTATATGTGTATGTGGGCATGGGCGGCGCCGTTCACGCCGATCCATCTCGAACCATTGCTTTCCCAGGGACGACGAAACAGGCCGGCCAGAACCCACGACATCGCGCCCTATCCTCACTCTGCTGTGTGTGTCTCTTCTCCACGCCCGCCAAACACACCCACCACCACCCCCTTCCACCGCGCCCTCTCCTCGTCCTCCCATCCACCATTCAGTTCCATGTGGGCGAAAAAGCGATAGCCGGCCATCAGACTCAGTCAGTTAGATTAGAGCCTCTCACCCTTTCTCCCAGGAGACCCCACCAGTCAACCGGCCAAAAGGTCCCTTGCCCGGGAACCCTACCTATTGCCCACCGCGTACGTCGCCCTCGATACATTCCTCTCCGGGGCAACTGTCTCTCCTAGGCCTGCATTGGCTTCCCACCTTGGACGGAACCCCATCCTCTCTGAAGATAGTCGCCTGCACCCTCGCGGTCGTGCCCCCGGGGGTGTCCTGACCCCGTCCCTCTCTCTCTCTCTCCCACAGACCTCACGCCCCCCCCCTGGTCCCCTCGTCTTCTCTCCGAACCAGACCCCCCATCCCACGCCCGGTGTCCACGCCCCCCCTCGTCGTCGATGAGCGTCGAGGCCTGAAATATATCTTCAGAGGCCCGTCTCGTCAGGAACGCTTCTCTATCCCATTCATTCTTCAGCCATCTCCGCTCCTTCAGGCCACACGCCCTCTACCTCACTCCTTGCCCAGCTCAACATACAAACGCTCTTTACTCCCGCAGGGCCTGGCTCAAGAAAGAATAAACCCAAAGACATATCCCTCTCCTCATCCCCCCTCCCCTCTTGCCCCCCGCCGTTCCCACTCAGCAGCATGATCATGGAAGCCCTGATGGACTCGAGCTTCAACCGCGACGGCAGCTTCGACTTCAACACGCCTCTCCTCAGCAGCACCGCCTCGTCTCCTACCTACGACGCCTGCGATCCCTTCACACCCAGGTCTGGCCGCTCTACTCCCCACGGTGCCCCCCTCGACTTTGGCGACTCCTTCTCCTCGACGCCCTCCTTCTCCTCCCACGGCTCCCCCTACCCCTTTGACCAGGTCATGGGCATGGGCAAGCTCTCCTTCCAGCAGCAGCAGCACGGCAAGACCAACGAGATGGACATGTCCATCGACTACTCGATGCCCCTGACACCCACGAGGCGCGTGGCCCCGGCCTTCCCCACGGTCGACATCGACTACAACACCATGCTCCAGGTCAACCTGAACCAGCACGGCCTCCAGACCATGTCCCCCACCCACGGCATGGCAGACCACTTCACCATGTCCCAGGACCTCCAGTCGTCGCCCTTTGGCATGTCCACGCCCGGCAGGTCCATGCCGGCCTCGACGCCCGGTGGCAACCACCACCCCATGTGGCCCTGCAACAACGACAGCCCCATCATGATGTTCAGCACCAACTACACCCCCTCCCCCTCCCCCCTCCGCGCCATGAACCACCACAGGCAGCAGAGCCAGTCGCCGTCCCCCACGGGTTCCCGGTCGTCGGCCGACTCCCGCCGCCGCCCCATGTACGAGTCCGTCCAGCGCCGGTCCCGCGCCCTGCAGCAGCAGCAGCAGCAGGAGCTCATGTACAGGATGCACGCACAGGCGAACGCCATGGGCTGCCCCCCGGGCATGGAGAACAACGGCACCGGATCGACGGACGAGGAGGAGGGCGACACCTTTGTCGTCAACAACCGGGTCGGCCGGCCCCGGGAGCGGTGCTGCTACGACGGCTGCACCAAGACGTATCAGAAGAGGGAGCACCTGAAGAGGCACCAGAGGGCGTAAGTACCGGTTCTCAATCTCACTCATGCATGCATGAACCCCCCCTGCTAACTCCGAGTCTAGCGCCCACAGCATCGGCGGCACGCCAGAAACCTACCAATGCCCCGCCGAGGGCTGCGGCAAGAGCTTCAAGGACCGCTTCGACAACTTCAAGCAGCACCTGAACATCCACAAGTCGGGCAAGAGCGCGAGGACGCCGTACAGCGAGGCCGCCGCCGCGCTGCACGAGGAGCTGTGCAAGCAGAGCAAGACCCGCAACACCAGGCGGAACTCGCGTAACAGCGACTGATTGGGCCTTTTGCCTCGCCTCGGTCCTCTCTTTTCTTTCTTTTCAACCCCTGTACTAATTTTCTTGTCACAACCACTCCCCCCCCCATTTTGGGAGACAGGCGCCCCTTCGTGGGCCCAAACAACAACATATCTTTCTACCTCACTTATACTCTCTTTATGACGAACACGAGCCATGGAGGGGTTGGCTTTCCAGGCCCGGTGCATAAACTTTTTACTGCATCCGGGAGAGGAGAAAGCAACCCCGGGAAAGCACTGCACAACCTGCATGGGAAAACGGAGGAAATACCAGGAAACAAATGCCGAGGAGATTGTCCGGGAAAAGGTCGGAGGGCGAGGGCGGGCGGGCGGGAAAGCCGCACATGTGTCTTTTTTTTCTGCTATTTTTGATGCCAGGATATGGGTTCACGTCTGCATCGGTTTGGGTCTTTTTTTCCGGCTAATCCTCTACTTTTCACGGGGCTTGCGCTGCATTGGCTTTGGTGTCTTCTTGTCTTTCTTTCCATCACTATCTAGGCATCAGGGGGAGGTTGGCGGATGAGTATGAGTATGAGAGAGGGGGGGAAATAGAAAGTGGCTCAACAGCACAGACATTGAGTTTCAATCGATTTGAGTCGCTGCATTGTGTACGGTATTTGAGATGTGATTGAGACCGTTGAGGTGGCGGGAAGGGCCAGCAGCGGGCGCCTTGGGGAGCGAGTACCTGGCGAATGTGCCGTGTTCACTATTCAAGAAAGGGCAGGGCAGACGGGACGGGAAGCGCAGGTTAGAGCCTGCTAGGGACGGGCGATCTGGGGTAGCTTGGCCCGCAGTATACTGTTGCGGGCGTCATCGGGTTGCCTGAGCGGCCCGGGTTGGGATTTGCGTTTTAGTGAACTGGAGTCCGCTGCATGATGACCAGCTCTCGTACGTATGGGGTGCTAAGGGGTGGGAGGGGCGTGCAGATCATACTTTGACAGTTATGATGGGGACCGGCCTTTTCTTCCCCTTGGAGGGCGTGCTGACGCTGCTGCTGTCTTGGGGCGCCGCCCGCTGTCTGCAGAGGGTTGACGGGCGCCCTGTTCTACGCTGCCACCTTAGCTGAGCAAGCCTCTCAGCTCGTTTTTGCCTGCGTGCCTGCGTGCCTGCGAAACCTTCCCATGTGTGTGTGGCCCTGTCAAGATTCCGAGGGTGGGTGAAATGTGTGTGGTGGGCTTTCCGATAGAGGGCGGGGGGAGGAGAGAGTCGCGAGGTGCCCGAGACAATGCCAAGCGCTATGGAGCCCGATGGGCAGTGCGGTTTCGAGCCGCAGAGGCGCGCAAGCTGGTGCTGCTGCTGTGGCAGCACAGTGGGCTTTCCTGGACTCGCGGCACTTTCCAAGCTTGGGTGGGTGCCGGGGCTAAGCAAAAAGTCACAGAGCGAGACTGGGACGGGACGGGGCCCGGGGCTGGGACTGGGCTTGGGCCGTGGCATGCAGCTCGCTCGGGACGTGCAAGTTCGTTCTTTGGGTTTGATTGACGCGGTGCTTTTGGAATCCACGGGCCCCAATGGCCCCAATGGTCCCCTCCCCTCCCCTCCGTGGCGGCAGTGGGCGAGGCTGCCGGGCGATCGGGGGGGGGGGGGGGGGGGGGGGGGGCGGTCCCACCGTGTCTGTGTCTGTCGGGTGGTCTCGTCCGCAGCGGTCCAGCGCAGTGCCGGCCGGCGAGAGCCAAGCCATGTTTCTTCCCGCCTGGGCTGGCCGTAACGGCGGCCGGGCCTCGCCCTCCTCCTCCCCCTCTGCCACCCCGTCCGAGCTGCGTTTTGGCCGGAGTGCCGGCCCCTGGTTGAGGCTCCGCCGTCTGTGTGTTTGTCGCGCCTCGCGAGGAAAAGCAGAGTCGTGAAAAAAGTTTAAGCACAAAGTCGGCGACCCGAGCAGCGGCGTCAGCGGATCCTCCAACCCCTGGCCCAGCGGACGACGAGGCGAGGGTGCTTGGGTGGGCGATAGGGTTGAGATCCTCGACGTCAGCACGTCCTTGGTGAATCGCCCGTGGCGCCTTTCGGTCACTTTCCAATTTGTTCGGAGCGCGCTCCGGGCTCGGTTGGCCGGCTTGTGATGTCTCTGTCTCGGTGGATGGTGGTCGATAATCCGGGCCTCGATGGGCTTTGAATGCCTGGGGGTCTGAGAAGGGACGAGATGCAATTCGTCCAGTCGCGAGGCCACCAAAAAGATAGTTCAGACGAAAGGCATTGGCGATTTGAGATTGACACCCCTGGGGTTGATCGTCTTGTTGACCCCCTTCGTCTTTGAACCCTCCCATAGCCCTGATCCCCTCCAAGCTGGGGGGACCCCTCGACAGAGGCGCAACGCCAAGGCTGCGTGCGTGCTGGGAAACGGCTGGCCAGCACCTGTGCCGTGACGTTCCAACGCGCGACATCTGGCGCCCGCGAGGGGGTGACATTGATCGACGGATTGCCAAAGCCGTGGCGCGCCCCCCAGAAGCAGCAGCCCAGGGTGTCCCCGGGGAGAGAGTGATGTGTTTGGGGAGATCTCGTACGCTCAACGTCCGCCACCCTCCCACCTCCATCAACGACCCCTGGCTCGCATCCATTCTGGGAGCTCTCCGGGGTTTGACCTCGACGCATGCCTGCTGCCAGACAGGAAAAATAGACACACCGTCAAAGAGGCTGTCGCCGCGGACCCATGAAACAGATGAGCTTGCATGCAGCATGTGCTGGGCTTGGGAAGAGGGGGGCGATGCAGGTTTGTTGGGTTTGGTCGGTCGCTCTCAAAGGGCAGCCACCGTGCGTTGCTCTTGGAATAGAAGCTCGATGTCCAAGCTTTCGTGTCCCCGGGGCGATGTGGTAGGTCGTGGTCGGTCCTTCGAGTGGAGGAGGGCTGGGGGAGGCATGGAGGCATCAAAGGCTGGGCTGGCAGCCTCGAGGTCGGTCGGTTGTCTAGTTCTGGTCAGATCAGATCATCGGGGGCGGCGTCGACGAGGGGTTCACCTCGAGTCGCACGGCAGGCGGTGCCCGCACCGTTGCATTTCCTTGGTGGTCGGTGAGCCCCCCCCATCCCCATGCCTGGTTGGCCGATGGGATGGGATGAGATGGGCGGATGGTGTGCTGGTGACAGGCGCTGGGGTGGGGTGGTAGCCGGCCTTCTAGAAGGTTGGTGGAAGGTTGGTCTGCTGCCAGTGTGCAGTGGTTGATGCAGGTTGGTTGCGGGCGGTCGGTCGGTGTTCGCCGACGCAGCAAAGCAAACACCAACCAGGTCAGGTGCACGTGGCCTGTGCACGATAGCCAGCCACAGCGTCTGCCAGTGGCTGCCAGTGGCTCGAGACGCCCGCAAGCAGCCCTGGACCTTGAGACTGACCGCCTGTCAAGCCGTGTCAGTGCGGCGCCAGCGTCCGGCCCAGCGACCGAATTGTTAGCGCTGTCGCTGTTTCCAGTACACACACGACTTTGCCTCGTGGCGATGGACTTCAATTCGAGATACTTACCAAAGACGTCAATGTCGAGATGTTGGTTCGCCGAAATAGGGGCATGATGCTTATCGTTCGCGGTGCAGGCCACTGACGTCAAATCATTGTTCTCCATGTGACCCCAGGCAGGCACCCACGCAGCGAGGGAAGGCGCAGTCCTTGGCTCCTTCCGCCCCGCGCCTGACGTGACTTCCCATCATCTCGACATCCCGTCCATCCCAGCTGCTGCAACCCCATCACCAACATTGACCGCGACGCCCTGCACCTTCAGCCCTTCACATCACCAGCGCCCGCTACGACTACCGCCGCCTCAATCACATCTCGACCAGGGCGCCCCCCGGACGCTCCCATGCCCCCGGAACCTTCGAACCTTCCATGAACCTTCTTCCCATTGTTCTCTGCAGGTACCCAGCCTGGGCGTTCTATTGTCGTCTGCTTCCGTCTAGCCTCGCCGCACGCCTACGACCCCAACCCCAGATCCTCCAGCCCCGTGAGCCATCGCGTCAGTCTCATTCGGGAAGGTCGGTAGCTTCTTGAAGCCTTCTGTCCTGGCCCGTGCCGTTACCTCCGCGCCGCGTCCGTCGTGCTCGTGGCATTTCGCGACATCTTGCTTGGTCGTCACACCAACAACACCATCACCTTCGCCATCTCCGCGCGCACACTATTCGAACCCATACTCAACACTAATCGCACCCTTCTCTGAAGCCGTTGAACCCCTCCATCTTCTCCGACCAAGCCGCCGTCACCGACCTCCAACTGACGCCGTCGTTGAACCCGGCTCCTGGGTCAACCTCGAGACCCAATCCTTGCTTGAGGTGCCGAACAGACAATGACCGGTCTGCCATCCTACGAGGATGCCACCAGCCGTCTCGACTGGCTCGAGCTTGTAGCCCCATACGTCCAGGTCAGAGACTTGGGCCGTCTCTGCTCCGTCAATCGCCGCTTCTACAGAGTATTCGCCCCGCGCCTGTGGAACGATCCGCTGCCGACGGTACGCACTCTGGGCCTCCAACAAAGCAACGGTGAGCATGACATGGCCCCCCGGCCCATCCACGACGATGCCTTTCTCCCCGCCCCCCAAAACGCCCCCGGCAAGTTTTCTTTGTCCTCGAAATCCTTCCATGCATCTTCCAGAAGGATGCTTGACGCCTCTTTCCCCCAGGGCTGACCGGATTACTAGACCTCGATTGGTACCTCCACTTCATCTTCAAGCGTGCGACTTGGGTGCGCCCCTCGACCCTCGCTCTGGTCACTACCCTGGACTTTCGCGACTTTGCCAAGGAAAACACTGTCTTCTGGTCCGATGACCACCAACGCTCCATCCCCGGGTCGTTCAAGCGACTTCCCGCGCTATTCCCCAAACTACGCTGCGTCCTGCTGGACGGGCACACCGAAGCCGACCCTATCGCACTGGCCGTTGCCCACGCGGCTACCCCGCCCTCGGACGCTTCGAGCGCACGGCACCATCGCCCATTGATGCTTAGCATCCCGCAAACGGAGGCTTTGCTCCCGACGACGTTTTTCACCTCTGATTATGTCAGGGACCTTGTTTATCTTGACGTCTCGCGACTCCCAGGCTCGCTACAGTCGTTGGTCGCTGCCGTCCACGGCACAAACCACTTGCCCCATCTCAAGATCCTCAGGATCAGCGGCCGGGAGCTGAATGACGCTACTGCCGAGACACTCTTCTCCGTCTTCCGGGGCAAGCTGTGGAGCATCGACCTGTCCGACAACCTCCTGACAGACGCCATCGTCCCCACCTTTGCATCGCAATGCTTCTTGTCTCCTCCACTGCGCGGCGCGGGAAGCTTCTACGAGGAGGGAAGGCTGCTGCGGCCCGATAACTTCGGGGGGACTTGGTACGGCCCATTCCAAGTCATCGAAGAGTCGCGATGGAGTGCCGACTTCAGCCACCCGGAGCGCTATTTCGCCGACACGCCCGCCTATTCCGCCGAGCTATCCCGTGCCGTCCCCCAAGAACACGAAGTTGTGCGCGCGGATGGCCGTGGTAGCCTCAAGCGCGACACGGTCGATCAAATCAAAATCATGATCGCCGGCGACAAGGATCACGCACCCCCCAGCGCCGACGATGTGCCGCATCTTGACGTCTGCTGTTCGCCCGTCGGCATCACCCACCTTGACCTCACTGGCAATCGAATCTCCGCAGTCGGGCTCGAGCGTCTGGTTCGAACCACCCCGGGGCAATTGGAGCAGCTGTCCTACGACGAGCCTGTCTTCAAGCAGGCTGGCACACCCTTGCCACCGGCGTGGCATCGTGAGACAAGCCTGCACGGCATGGTCGGGTCTGCACACGTCTTCCGGCCCGTCTTCTCTTCAAACCTCCGAGTTCTGCGCATACACCATTCCCTCGTCACCGGTATCCTGACGCTCGAAACGCCGGGTCTTTCTACAATGGCGCGGCTGTGGATTGCCGAGACAGCAATCCGCGACGGATGCGATATGGCCTACCCAGAGACCTTTGAGCCCGACATGAACCCGCGCATCACGTCGTTGACTCTGATGAAGGTCCCCCGCCGCTCTGCCGGGCCTTTGACAGCCAAGCTGATCCGCTTCCTCAGAATGGCTGCTGCCCAAGAGCAGGCTATCAATGGCGCCGGAATGGGATCGACCTCTCGACGGAGTCCGGTTGTGCTCCGTGGGCTCCGTCACCTACGTCTGGAATTCGAGGCGGACCCCATTGAGGATCCTGCAGGTTGGTCCAACGCCGACGATCTCGACGCTGAGGACCTTCTCAACATGGACGACGGTGAAGGCTTCAGCTTCTTCCAGGACGAGAACAAACCCAGGTCACAACCCAATTCTGACGTAAAGCCCGACCTTCCCCCACGTCGGGCGGCCGCTGGAGCTCCGGTGCCCGGCCTTGTCCCCGGACCAGAGACTCTGGGCCATGACCCCCACCGCCCCGCAGATCCCGTCTCCCCCGCCTCGGTCCGACTGAGGCATGCTCCGTTCACCGAGACGAGCGGAGAGCACGTCGATCAGGTCGTTGAGTGGAACGGCGTGACCTCAAAGGTCAAGGTCTGGATAGGTCCGGGGGTCCCGGGGCCCCATCCCGCCGTCAACGCCTACATGCAGGCACTCAGCAATCCGGCCTTTCGGGATCATCGCGTCGGCCCTGCGATGCCTGCACACCAGAAGGCGGGCGTTCCCATGGGTCAGCTGCTCTTCTACGCTGCATGGGACTCGATGATCATGCCCACCCAGCTGATGAAGCCGGGCCGCGCGGACCTGCACAAGATGGGCGACGTGATCGAGGCGCTGCGAGCATTCCGCACCGCAGAGAGGGCCAAGTTCGAGGCCAAGCAGACGCCTCACGACTTTTGGGAGGGCAAGCTAGAGGTGGTCTCTCAGCAGAGCATGGCACACTATCGCTCGTCTCAATATTGGAGATGAGCCTCCTCAGCAACTGCGCCCACTGCTCAGCCCAGTGTGACCATCCCTTCAGCAATGCTGAAACTCCACAATGACGTTTCCTGTGGCGAGTCGCGATGGCCTCGCGTTCACGACGCGCCAAGCTCGACAGTACATGCGTCATGTTTCTCCTCGCCTGACGAACTCATGCGAGTGATGAGGGCCAGAGGGCGGGCCAGAGAGCCCAGAAACGCAGCTGATGATCGCCCGTGTCTCGCTGATCGAGCAGACGTGCCGTATGCCGGCTGCTCTCAAAGGGGCAGCCCGGCTTGGCTGTTGGCCGCCGGAGCTAGGCCCCAAGGTCTCCAAGGAGAGCCATGTTCTGGGCTCATTTCGGCCTCCTCGTGGCCCGCTCGAGAGGCCACCCCTTGAAGGTTCGTGGCCTGGGCCGCACTTGTGCACGCAGCAACCGAACGGCTACCGTCTCGGCCTGAGCCCCTGAGCCCCTGTCTCGGTCGCCTTGGGGTTGGTTTGCAGCATCTCGCATGCACGATGGCCAGGCCTTGCCTCGTTTCTCTTTCTCCAGGGCCAGGTATGCTTTCTTTACCCCCCATCATCGCCCTCTCGCTTCCGCTGGTTCCTTGTGTCTGCTGCAGGGGTTGCGCAAGTATCGACGGTCGGATGCCAGAGCGACAGAGCTGTCTCACGATCGGAACACGGAAAGAGGCAAAAGAAAAGAATGCCCCATACCAGCCAAGGTCCGGCTGCCTCTGCTCGTCAAGTAGTCGGCGACCCATCCTTGTCGACCTCCACGTGGAATCGATGCACGTAAGCAAATTCGACACACCCAGGCCCTTGCCCAGTCGTGTGTCTCGCGCACCCATTCTCCGCAAGTCGGGGAGGGGCGTCGATGACTTGACCTGGCTGCCCAGTCGCCTTCTTAGCACGGCCGGCCCTATCTCCAGCCAGACGCATGTCTCAACCAAACGGGTATCGTGAGAAGGGTTCACGGCGCCGCCCAGCATTTGGCACCCCCAAATTCGCACTCCCTGAGTCAGCTCTTGTCTAACAGACACGCCTCCCCCCCGTCTAACCTCGACATTGTTGGCGCATTGATGGGGAGCGGGAACCAGCGTTTTTCGGGGATTTGACAGGTCGCACGAGAAGGCCCTTGCTTCCCGCCGGCGGCCGCGAGTCGGGACTTATTGAAATACATCGGCCGCGGCTAGTGGATGTGGGAAAGTCGCGTCTGGTTCATGGCATTTCGCGTTCGCGATCCTTCGTGATCTGGCCTGCTGCCCGCCTGTCCGTGCCCCTGTCCCTGGCCCCCTGTCGGCGAGTGCATTTGCAATGGACCCGGGGATCTCGACTCCGATCGGATGATCGACGGGATGCAGGAACAGTCGGAGGGCTGGTATGAGGGGACAGACGGGGGACCCTGATCGCCTCCCGCACCAACACCTGGTCATTCCTCATCATCCAGTTTGCCCCCCCTACATGGTCAAATTCAACCGACGGCTCTTGAGGGATTTGCATCCTGGACAGTTCGCATATGCGGTGCGAGGCACGAAGTCTGCTTTTTCCTAGCGACCTGCATACTGGGGGCCACGATCGACGGAGAGACCCGCCGGGCAGCCTCAGCTGGGAGGACCCGCCTGCAGCCTGCTCTACGCCCGTAGGCGTACTACGGAGTGCACTACGGGCGAGATCACCAGGTCGGGCTGATCTCCGTCCGTAAGTGGGCTTTCCGCTCCGCGAGGCATGCTGTGGCAGCGAGGCGAGGCCGGCCGACAAGCCCGCCTCCAACTATGCCGAGTCAGTCCACCTCGTAAACCGCCCTGGAATGCGCGGAGCTGATCCCGGAGGCGCCGCTTCGCCGCTTGAGCCCGAGGCGACATCTAGTGTCCGAGACGATATCTAGTGCTTCGCCGGTTCGCCCCCGTTGGACTATGCTCGAATGGTGCCCACCTGCGCTATACGGGCCGGAGCGGATGGAGATGCATAAGCTTTAAGGTATGTGGTCGACAGTCCTGCGGCTGCAGCTGCGCTTCGGAGAGGGGCCCGCCGCCCTCTGAGGGTATTCCCGCCTAGCGGACTGGAGCAGGGGGGGGGGCGACGCGACGGACTGCACCCCGCCGAGGCACATGCCGGCCGCACCATCCGGTCGGTGCCGCTAAGGTACGGAGCCAGCGCCGAGGGCGAGAATGAATGGCGGGCAGCCGAATCCAGCTCGGGAAACGGCGGTGCTATCCCCAAAGAGGCCGTCACCCTCCGGGGTGCATAGTTGTTCGCTCGCCCCTGCATGAGCTCTCTTAGCGGGTGATCTATCAGAGGGAACGGGCATGTAGGGATGGGGAATGGGAGAGGTGGGAGAACTGGTGGCCGATGCCGCTGGCGCGCGCGCGCGCCACGGAGACGTGTCATGGATTTTCTGTCAGTTCTCGCAAAAGTGGTTTTGCCCTCCCGGCAACGACCCTATAGCGCGGAAGGGGGCTGCTTACATTTGACTTGAGTGCGCACACACACCACACACACGCCACGATCAACTGACCCCCGGAGGTGTTGGAACCTCACCAGGGCTGTCATCGAGATCTGAGAGAGTGGCATCTTTCGGTCAGTAGTTTGGACATGGCGGTTTCATCGGCTTTTCGAGTCGGCACCTGGTAGTTGATGGTGTGTTGGTTTATTGGGAAAGTGGCCTGAGGTGAGGGGCTGGAGGGCATTCGCGTTTCCTGCCGGCTGTCTGGTGAGTAGGGATGGTTGAGTCTGTTGGCTGGCTAGTGACCTGAGTCGGATGATATTTTCTGGCGGGATGGGAAGATGGAGGGCTTGTTGGTGTGGGACGTCGATCATGACTTGGTTGGAGGTCGGTCAGGTGTGGCAGAGACATGCAGGGTGAGATGGGGAAGGTAGGTAATGATTTGTGATGGACTGATAGGTGGCATGGATGTTGGTGCTCTTCGTCAGACCACTCCGGCATGTGTATGGGAATGGGATGGATTTGGGCTGGTGCAGTCAAACGAACAGTGTGAGAGTCACTCTTCTTTCTGACAAGGTCTGTTGAAATCATAACGTAGATACGGTAAGGGGGATATAAGTGCCTAAGCATTCTCAACCTCGCTCTTGTTAGGTACCCATGGGATTTGAAGGAACACATGCAAATAGTAACACATCTTGGGGAACTGAACAAGGGCTGTCGCAAACATCCCACTTCTTTCGGCGGCCCGCAACAACCCTTCTCTGGCTGTGATCAACTCACCATTAACTTCCACTGTTGCTTCTTGATCGGCCCCGTGCCGCAGATATAGATCCAATGTGACCAGCATATTTTTCCACATGAAAACGATATGTCTCGAGATGCAAACTCTCTCGAGGCAAAGCGTCCAAGGCGTAACACCGGCATTCTCATCGACCGGGCCGTTCGGATTCGCCCCACGCGAGATTAGTGCTTGTAAGAGCTTCACAAGCTCTTGAAGGTAGGGCCTTTTGCTGTATATGGGGTTATCTTTCGTAGTGGACAGAAACTGTCCATGGAACCTGTGACTGATCAGGCAAAGAAGCCTCTGCAGTGTTCTCTGGGTTGTTTGAGGTCGTTCATTCAAGAGAACGGCAGCGCATCCGAACCAGCCATGGAGCACGGCCAGGTCGAGAAACTCCGTGGCTGTTTTTAATGGGTCAATCAACCTCCAGATGGAGGAGTTTTGGTGTCCTGAGTCACCAGAACCCATGACGCGGTTGTCAGGTGCCTCTGTTCTCGAGGGCCATTCGTCGAATGTAACCTGGAATAGCTTCAGGACAGAGTGGCTGACATGGGTTTCCGCGTCCGCGTCGATCACGGAGGCAAGTTTGCAGAGCGGGGGATTTTTGGAACCGGCGGTACTTGGATAGTCGAGGTCGGATTTGATTCGCCTTATCAGTCCAAGAAACCAGGCGACGTCGCTGGAAATTCTGTCCAAACGATGTGTGGACGATATTCCGACAAGATCCCGGATCATTTGACGCTTGAGAAATTGACTGGCGGTGAGATGAATGAAGTGAACCAAATAGCCCCGTTGCCCAGAGGATTGGAGCAGCCCCCTTGTTCTGGTCATGAGTCGGCGATTGAGACGTTCCAACTTCAACCGTTTCGTGTCCTTGGACATATCATCCCGGCGTTCTGCTGTGACGGCCTGGATCTTCTTCTGTAGTGTCTGGCCAAGGGATTCTTGTGCAAAGAATAGAGGAAGAATCTCAACATCCACTGGTGAGTACTGCTGTGTGGAAACCAAGTCGAAAAGTTGGAAAGCTTCGACAAGGTGTTTGCGATCAATGCTCCGCAGCATGTGCATGTATAGGCCCTTTGGCCCGCCGATTCTTGGGGGCAGAGCATCGAGTTTTTTTCTGAGCTCCTCAGGTGTATCTCCGTCTTGAAAACCTCTGATGACGCTGTCGACCACCAGCTGCACCCAGAGAAAGACACCGTCTGCGTTGATTGTGATTGAACTCACCAGTCTCTCGCGTTCCGTTGCTGGAAGGCTTATTGCGTCCTGCTCAAGTCGTCGTTCGCAATATTGCTTGATGGCAGGCTGGGTATGATCTTGAACCCTGACTCGCGGTAGTTCGTAGAAGCTGACTTCGAAAGCAGACAGCTCGCGGCAAGCAACGCAGATCTTGATGTTTTTGTAGACCTTGCAGTCGGTGATGAAATTTGCAAGTTGGTTGTGGCCGTCGGTAATCCAAGCGTTAATGCCCCATCCCTCATCGTCATTCTGTCCGTCGTAGAGAAGATCTAGTTGATCCTGGTTGTAGTCGTCGGACTTTTCATGCATTCGAAACTCGTCCAGGCCGTCGATGAGCAGGAAGACGTGGAGACCGGGGGCTTTCTGCAGCAGGGCTTTGAAGGCTTCGTTCAGCGAAGTCCATGTCGTCAGATACTCGGGGTCCAAAGTGGCGTCGCCAGAAAATAGGTCAGGATAGGCGAAGGGGATCAAGTCTTTCCGAGAAGTGAGGATCTGATGGAGAACACTTCGCATCATGCCTTCTCTGGAGGATGCCATCTTGCCGCCCTCTTCCGAGAAGAAATATGCTGCTTTTGTAATTGGCTGGGCACCAGCCCACTGGCCAAGGCTCTGGTCGACTTCCGAATGCTCGTGGATGTACCGCATCAGGGTGGATTTTCCGGAACCAGCCTTGCCACTGACCCAGAAGATGGGCTCGCTGGGTTCGGCGACCCAGTACCAGAACGCTGGAGGTGGATCTTTGAGGTCGATCAGCCAGTCGCAGGTGTATTTTTCTGCTTTAGTGATTCGATCTCGCCGAGTGTTCATGACTCTGTACCAAAGTGCTTTGAGAATATCTACTCAGATGGTAATGTGTGAGTCTTCGCTTGCCGGTGGTTGAGGAATAAACCAACGTGTACTACTAACCTTTCTTCATCTTCTCAAAATCTTCCTCACGCACTGAAAGGACACAAGTCAGTCGCAGCCACCGGAGGTTTCAAAAGAAATGGCATGTAATCGCTTGGATCGCAGCTCTCTGCAATTCGATAACGACACGATCCAGCATCATTCCATAGCAACTTCTACAACAATACGGAGAAAGATCAAGCAATTGAAGTAGACATACTTTGACTTTGATTCTCGCAAACATGAAGAATGTGCCCCAAAATACGGCTGTACCCCGTGTTTCGTGCAGAGAACTTCGCCATTTCCCTATGGTCAGCGTGGATTGCCCCACGCATGACGTTGAAGCCCTCGTAAGAGGCTGAAGATTCAGGGACTATCTGCGATGAGAGAACAAATTAGTATCGAAAGATGGTAACATGAAAGCGGCTTGAAGCTGGGACAACTTACCAGGCCGATGGGCGTGGTTGGAAGCTCTTCTCTGAGACAAACAATCCTCATCAAATTCGAGACTGTGGTCCACTCATCCAGTTGATTGTTGAGAATATCAGAGTCTGGCTGTAGCACATCGAGCAGCTGCTCATTTGGCCGACGGAAAGCCCATTTGGCGACTTTACAAGCAAGGTCTGCGTAGGCTTCCAAGCCGCTACCGCGATGGGGGGTTCCCATGAAGATGACGCCGGTTGTTGCCTTCCAGATGGCGCCCAGGCTTGGGTGCCTTTGGTTGTGATAGTACTGAGACGCCTTGATGAGCCCTTGCTTAACGACCAAGCCCCCCAGGCTGTGGCATACAAATACGATCGGACGCGTCGTGCGACCGCGCAGTTGTGCCAAATCGCTGATAAGTGACTCTCCGTGATTGAAAAGACTCTCTTGACTGGCAGGCTTGAAGACGTTGGCGATGCTTGAGTCGTACCCCCAAGCAATGACGCGGGCGTTGGAGATATCTTCGCCGAGAAAGTCTCGGGGCCAACAGGTCTTTCCGTCGGACGAGGTCCATGTGCCGAGCCTCGACCCTCGAAGACCATGAACAAAGACGATGTCTGGTCCATCTGGAAGGGGAGCTTTGGATGTGAGGACCTGTGGGCCTACTCCAATCTCATCTCCGTCAAATTGAGGCAGTTGCTGCTGCTCGCCAGCGGCTGACTCGTCGTGGCTATTGCTTGGTGCGTCGCCACCTCTGATGCTGGGCGCATCACTGCGGGTGCTGCTCGGTGCACCGTCATGGCTGTCACTCGGCGTCCGACTGCGACTGCGGCTTCGAAGGAGTCTCCATGGCTTCTTCCACTTTTCTTTCATGGCGACGATCGTGTAGTATACGCGATTTCGGCGTGAAGGTGCTCTTCATCGCTCGGGAGGGAAGGACAAGATTTCTCGCGCAACTTTGGAAGAAACGCGATTCACAGGATTTTTTCTGGCTACCAGGCATCCTCCTCAACTACTGGTCTTCATGCCCTTTGAACTGACCAATGGCTGTCTGCAGCCGGCCACATGAGAAGGTGACACAATGCTCAGCTACGGCTGAGGAGGCTTTCCGTCACACTGGCAAAGTAGGTGGCTGCTGAAGCACAACGTGCATCATGCTTGGCAAGCAACCTGTCGGGGAGCAGGGAAGACATGGGTCCAGGGCTTGCGGGTGAACCGTAATCTATGGCTGTCATTGGACATAACGTACTGTAAAGTAACTTTGACCAAAGAGCATACACATTGGCGCCAGCAGCCTGCATCTGCCCTTGAAGCACCATGCGACTGCATTTTAGTGTCCTTCTCAACCAGTAAAATCCCATCACCCATTTTGCAACGCCGTAGCAGATGCACTGGAGGAGCAGTCCGACAGATGATCCCGCGGCTAATGCGCTAAAATGCAGTTGCAGTTTTCCTACCTAGATGGGGATGGCCTCTTGTGGTCGAATCTCGTTTTTGGCCAGCTCCTTGAGCTGCCACTTTCACATCAGGCTCCGAGATTTTTCCTCTGATGTAACGTCGATTAGGCGCCACGGACACACCAGTCTATCCGCATCTGTATATGATGTTGGCTAAGGTAACTGGCATCCACCCATCACGCTGCGGCCGCTGGCAGGCAGCTTGGAGAATGCATCAGGCTGAGCAGACAGGTCCAGATGTGACCGTGCATGATAGCTGCCGTGCAAGAGGATTTCTCTTAATCCCCAGCAGTGATCATGGCACGACCGAACGTTCAAGGTCCAAAACATGACTGTCTCAAGATGGAGAACCATCCAGTTGTGATGCCCACTGAGGAAGAGACAGATGGTTCAAATGCTTGAGGTGAACCTCGTATTATAGCGATCAAGACGCGGCAACTCGGCTTTCCTCGCATGAAACGACACCCCTGGGGCAATCTCGGTGAACCGTTCCCGACGAGGGAGGGAGTGTCGTTGTGTCATGGTCCAAGTTCAAAAGTTTGGTGTCCTGAGCTGCCCGGGGGCTTACGTACCCGTGGACGCTGGCTGCGGTACCTCAGTTGGCAGCCAGGGGATTGAGCGCTAACAATTTAGGGCTGCGACCCACCGCCAGCACTGGCAACGGTTTGCGGGGGCAAATTGCCTGCCACACTGGCAACCTCCGAGTCCTTCAAGTTCACCCATCACCATCTTCGATCCATCACCACTGCACCCGCAAAATGGACTCCATCAAGGCCAGACGAGTCGATACCAAACATTGAAATGCCTCGATTCATTCATTGCTTCTCTTGATGCCTCCTGTTTCCACTTGTTTCCGAGGCGACCGGCCGCCAAGCAACCGCCGTGTTTCCCACCACGACGCTTCCTTCTGCTCGGCATCCGACAGGGACCTGCCGACCGACCTAGCCGTGGGTGCGCCTGCGTAGCGAGGCATTCGCAAACCAGACCACCCCGTGGCGGTTTGGCTTGACTCCTGATCGCCGTCCCTGTGCTTGACGTTGACGTGTGCAGGTGGAGGGTTTGGGTGGCAGCGAGAGCGACGCCGGTGCGCACGTCCGCACCTCTGAATCACACCCCGGCCCTGTTCTCTCAGCCAGGTGCTGCCACGCTGGGCAACCAGGGGGCGGTGACGTTACAGAATACGGCAGGCGACGAGGATGGCGAGACGGGACTTTGCTTTTGAGCGTTCGACAATGCCCGCGGCGATCGAGACGATGACGACGGCGAGAAGCAAGGGCTGCTGTGTCTATCCGGCATGAGAACACCGGACAGATCGTACCATGAGCAACATCCAGGACGGTCGATCAGGTCGGCCTCCCAGCACGCCGACGCTGTGGAGCGATAGCGTCGGGGGCCGTCGTACTGGGACTCGGAGGGAACCGACCACGACAAGCGGCGGGAACCAACAACAAGCTTACTCTCAACCTTCACCAATCCGAACTCGAAAGACCCCATCCGCCAACGTCACACATGCCATCCGAGGCCAGCGTCCCGTCAGGCATGGCACTGTTCGCGAGGCCCGGCTGGTGCCTGTGCCTGGACAGTCCAGCCTCGTATGCCTCGCCATGCCAATGCTGGGCCGCCAGAGCTCCACCGCGAGAGGCCTGCGCAGGCTCCTTCACAGCTTGCTGCCCGTTTCACATGTGCCCGCCCAACCAGCAAAAATGCACAGCCCGCCGAACGGGTGGTCGCCCATCCGGTCTTCAACCTCGACGACCCCTGTCGCGCCCCCCGCACACCCGCGACCTCAGGGGTGGCCTCCTCGTCCCCCAGGAACCCTCCCCCTCTGGCGGTGCCCTCTGGCGTCTGCGCCCTGCAAGAGCCGCATGAAAGCCAAAACAGACCACCCCCTGTTTTTCGTCTCGAGTCCCGTCTTGGCACACAGATCCCCCCTTCCTGGAGGTGCCACCCCCCGTTGCATCGTCACGCCCGTGCTCCCCTGACCCGCAACTTCGGATGGTCGAGCAACCGACACGGGCGCCCTAACAACATTGTTCTGAGGACACCAGCGACTGCTGTTAGGCTTGTGGGTATCGTGGGGGTTCGTCAGTCGACTTCAGCTCAGGGGAAGCACCAGGCCTGAAGCCTCAGCAAGGCCGAGGGAAACACGCCTCCCAGCAGAGCCTGCCTGGGCATCGACGACGACACCCTCCCCTCATGATCCCCGTCCCCGGTCGTCCCGCCCACGGACGGCCGCTGACATCACGCAACTCAGCAGAGCCTCGCCCTCAGGTCAGCCCTCCCTCTCGCTTCACACACCGCCCAAGGCATTACCCACGGCCCGCGCCCATCCCTGACAACCCACCCGTCCTTGGCAGCACCACCGAGGATGCAGTGATCTGAGGAAACCGCGTCTGCGGTGCCCGGGCGATTATCACCTCCAACCCTGGTCCTTCGAGCAAGGGGTCCTCGGCATCACCACCGCCCAGAACGGGGGCCCGCCGCCCTCCCACGCGTCTCACACCCATCACACCCTCGTCCGCAAATCCCGGCATATAATGGCAAACCCGCCCTCCCACCACCGCAGATCACCGGCCTGGCCGCCTTCCCATCCGTCCTCTTCCCATACAGATCGACCACCATCCCCGGTGAGCTCGTTCTCTCCTTCCCCTCTTCTCTTCTCTTCACCGTCCGCTTCTTTTGTCCGGCCTCTTTTTTCGATTCTTGACAAGCAGAGACAGGTATCTCTCGTTATTCTTATTTCGCACAAGAGCAAGTCTCGTTACCCTCCTTATTTTCGACAACCGTTTTTCTTCACTATTGTGTAATTTTTCCACACCACGGCCATCGACCATTTCACCCGGGAACCATACCAACTACCTGGTAGCTGTCGACATCACCAAGCTTGACAAGATCACGACCACTCCTTTACGACACACCGAGACCCGAAATATCACGATGCTCCCCTCCATGTCCTCGGCCGCGGCCGTCTGGCTGCTGGCCATGGCCTCGCTGGCCTCGGCCGCCCCCAACCCTCCGGCCCAGGCCGCCCCTCAGTGCGAGCCTGTCACTGTGACGGCCGTCCACACCAAGACCGTCCACGTGCCAGTCCCCACAACCATCGTCAAGACAGTCCACGTGCCGGTGCCGACAACAGTTGAGAAGCCGGTCCACGTTACCGTTCATGTCCCGGTCCCGACGACCATCGTGAAGACGGAGAAGGAGGCCGTGCCGACAACCGTCGTTCACGTCAGCACGCACATTCAGCACGTCCCGACGACTGTGGTCAAGACAGAGATCAAGACGGAGAGGCAAGCCGTGCCGACAACAATCATCAGCACCCACGTCGTCACTCAGCCTCCTGTCACCCACGCCGTGACCGTCATTCAGACAGAGATCAAGACGGAGAGGCAAGCCGTGCCCACGACAATCATCAGCACCCACATCCAACAGGTTCCCACGACCATTGTCAGCACACACATCCAACAGGTCCCGACAACGGTCGTCCACGTGAGCACACACATTCAGCAGGTTCCTACGACCATCGTCAGCACCCATATCCAGCAAGTTCCGACCACGATCGTCAGCACGCATATCCAGCAGGTCCCGACAACGGTTGTGCAGGTTAGTACGCACATTCAGCAGGTTCCCACGACCATTGTGAGCACCCACATCCAGCAGGTGCCTATGACTATTGTCAGCACGCATATTCAGCAAGTCCCGACCACGATCGTTAGCACCCACGTCCAGCAGGTGCCGGTTACGGTCCCTGTGACTGTTCCGGTCACCCACGTCGTGACCGCGATCCAGACGGCCATCCAGACCAAGGTTGAGCAGGTTCACGTCACGGTCCCTGTCACGGTTCCCGTCACCCACACTGTCGACCGCGAGGTGACTCGTGTCGTCGAGAAGCCCGTCACACACGTCGTCACTCAGCCTGTCACTCACGTCGTGACCACCACTGTTGCCGGCGGCGCTGCGCCTGTCCAGCCTACGCCCCCTGCTCATGTGGTGACGCCTCCCGCCCACCCGGTGCAGCCTCCCGCCCACACCATGGTGACGCCTCCGGCTCACGTCGTCACGCCTCCCGCCCACCCCGCGGCGCCTGCCCCTGCGCCGATGCACCCTGTCGCGCCGGCACCGGCCCCGATGCATCCTGCTCCGGCGCCAGCTCCGATGCACCCTGTTGCACCGGCACCCGCCCCCATGCACCCGTCAGCGCCTGCACCGGCACCGATGCACCCTGCGGCACCGGCACCCGCCCCCATGCATACCGCCGCAGCCGCACCAGAGACCCCGAAGCGGGACATTCAGCCCCGGGAACGCTCGATGCGGTTCATGAAGCGGGGTTGAAGCAGTCCCTCAGCGGGGCGGCGGTGGACGAAGTAATCAGACATAGACCAGGAAGGCCTGGCCTGGCCACTGCCGGCCACGAAGGCATCCTCAGATATCAAGGCAGGCGATTGCTACATGCCGCAACCCCTCCCCGCCGGGGCACTGCACACTGCATGTGAGGTCTTCGCGAGCGCGGTGAAGGTTGAAATTTTCGGGGGGTTTGGGTCCCGCGGAGCAAATCCGCCCCCCTCAAGGGACAGCGTCTTCTTCTGTTTCGGCACATAATTACATGACACACTTAGACAAGCACAAAGACAGGGCACGGGAAAGGGCGCGCGGCCGCGCAAGAGGAGGAAGAGGCCAGGAGGAACAGGGGGAAGGAAGACTGCCGCCCGCCCTCGTCTCATTTGATAATATGATACCCTCGGTGCGCCTACCCTTCCCCCAATTGTCTTCACTGAGAAAAAGTCATGTAGTTTTGTATGTACGAATCGTCAGACCGTGCCTACCTGAGGCGTTTCCGTCTTCTTGGCCGCCTTCTCCGCGGCGCTCTTGAGGCTTGTCATCCACCGGTTGAAGCCATCGAGGAGCTCGCCCGATTTGAGGAAGCGCATGACGGGGGTGAGGAGCCCGCCGAAGGTCTCGTAGTTACGATACTCTGTGATGACGCCGCCGTCGGGACCGGTGGCCTCAACGAACTCTTGGACGCGCTCGGCGTGGAGGAGGAGGTGGGGGTAGGAGGTGAACTTCCACGAGACGCGGTAGCCTGTGCGGCCGGCTGGATCGGAGAAGCGCTCGAGGAGTGTGACGTGCTCGGCGGAGTAGGTGGGCGATGAGGCGTTGGGGGTCATGTGGACGGAGAAGGTGGCGGCGACGCCGGGGAAGAGGTGGGCTGGGCGGCGGGCGAGGGCTTCGAGTTCTGGGGCGTTGAGGGAGACGGACTCGGGGGAGGGGGTTGAGTCGATGGTTGCGCTGGGGCAGAATGTGTTCCAGGAGGGCCAGGAGGAGGTGTCGAGGACGGTGGAGAGGCAGAGGAGGGGAGGGGCGGCGATGGTGGTTGAGCATGTGACGGAGAAGCTGGGGAGGGAGCCGGAGGAGACTGTTGGCGTGGGGAGGGCCGGGATGATGGTTGGGGATTGCTCTTGGAAGGCCATAGTGTTCAAGTCGTCTTTGGACGTGTGGTGTTTACGGGGTGAGAGGTGGTGATGATGGCGAGGAGATGGCGAGAGTGGTGATGAGTGAGGAGGACGCAGGTGTGGAAGGGTAAGACTGTCAGCTGGTGGATCTGAGATCGGTTGGATCTGCCTCCCACACCTCGCGTCGCTTGCTCATCTCAGCGTGTCCGGGGTGTTGCTGCACCAGCAGGGGTGGCGATGTTGCCGATGGTGGTGTGGGCATCCACGGGTGGGGACTGAAGATCCGTTCTGGGTTATCACGTGACACGGCTTATGGCAGCGGGCGCTCCGGGTATCCCTGTCCTCAACCTGGAGCTCAACAGACCTTCGACTCTTACTACGATTGACCGCCAGTCAACCCGACTGTCAAGTCATCACATCACGCAATAATATATATACGACCATTGGGCGGCCTGCCTAGTCGATCGCCATGGCTCATCAGCACGACAGCGAGGACAGCGACTCCTCGGAGGGCGAGTTCGCCGTCCGCACCATCTCCGGGGTCCCGGCTCAGGACGTCCACAAGTACCCAGCAGGTATGAAAATGCGTGTCAGCACGAAGCCGACCAGCGATCAAGCACCCGAGCCAGGATTCGGAAAGGAAGCTGCCATTTCTTACGCAATGGCACGGACTCTTCGCTTTGACGAGGCGAAGAAACTGTTCAATGCCTGGGACATGCTACGCAAGGTCGTCGAGAGCCACGAACTCATCATCCGGAACCGATGGTTGCAAAAGTCAAAGGCCAAGCGCAAGGCACTCCTGAAGCTTGCCTATCGTGGCCCGGAGATGCCTGCGGAACACCTCCCGGACGTGGCCGTGTGGCTTTCATCGCAGTCCGGCGAGGAGATCGCCAGGGCCAAGGACGACTACTTCCTCATGCCGCACATGAATCTCGAGGACCTCTCCAGAAACGAGCCGCTACTACTTCTGCTCAACTCGCGCGGACGTAACCCGCCGCATGTGTTTGCCCACGCCGACGTGGCCGCTTACAGCTTCGGTGCCGCTGTCAACGCCGTCCGCCAGTACTACCTCCCAGACCACGTCATGATGTTCCGTGGCCGCGAGGAGGCGGGAGACTATGGTATGCCCCACAACTGCAAGGACGACAAGGAGGCCGCGAGCTGGTTGCGAGAGGGTCGCGGCATGACCCCCGGCGACGGCTTCAACTGCCTCCAGGTCCAGGCCCGGCTGTACCGTTTCCTCCTGCAATGCTGCAAGGAGATCTTGCATGAGGAGACGATGGACGAGACGAAAATCAGCCTGTGGAAGCACCCGGCTGTTGAGGAGCCCCCGGCGTTGTCGGCGAATAAGCACAAAGACGGCGGACGGACTTCGCTGTGGGTGACGAAATTCGAGTCGGCATATCGCGTGCCCGGAGAGCTGGACGTGGACCAGCTGGAGAGGATGGTGGCTGCTCAGGTGGCACAGCTCGAGGACGATGTGTGGGCGCTCCGAGACGACCCTGAAGCGTTCGCCAGCGCCGTGCGCGAGGTGGGCGAACACCGCCTGGAGATGCTGCCCGACAAGGAGGGCAAGTCAATGGGGCCTGAGGGCTCCGACTCGTTCTGGGAGGCTGTCATCACGAACCTCATCGTCGACCGATTCGTGGCGTTGGGCGTATGGCATGTGACGCTCGAGAAGGTGCAGAAGCTGCGGCGGCTGTTACAGAAGCATGTGCAGGGCAACCGACCGCCGCTGGACCTGATGGAGCCGCTCCCGGCGGACTTGACGGCGGCGTTTTACGAGGTATGGCGGACGCTGGAGCGGATGGAGGCCGGCCCTGTGTCTACGCTCAAGACATCTTTCCCGGCATCGCCGCCGATGCGGGGCCACTTCGTGCGACAGTCGGAGGCTTCTGGCAGGGGCGCGGAAACAGCGGTAGACGACAAGCCGCCGGCAGAGGTCACGAAGGCCGAGGGGGAGCTAAAGACGATTATGCTCATACTGCGGGCTGACGAAAAGCGGGAGGTGGTGACGGTGGGTAGGGTGCTGGATATGGCCGAGCACCTGGAACAACGAGAGCCGACGGCACGGGCACTGACGACGGGCCACGTGAGGGAGCAGCTGGGGCAGCTCGCGGTCATGAATGAATGCCTTCGACAGCTGAGGCTCTTCCAGCCGTGGGCGGCGACGTTCGAGGAAGGTGCCGAGGCGGCGCGTGCCGCGATCGACGTCGACTTTGTGGCACGGACGAGATGGATGGGTCCGCTGAGCCAGATGTCGCTGGGGCAGCAGTTTGCGAAGCTGGGCGTGCCGACGGATGGAAGGTTCCGGTATCCGGCGGGCAACAAGGCGACGAGGGAGAACGTGGAGGCGATGAGGGCGGCGGAGGAGGCGCTGGACCGGTTCTGGGCGGCGTTCTTGGGGACGTATGAGCATACCCTGAGCGGTCGTCTGGCAGAGGTGCTGGTCAAGAGGGAGAGGACGAGGACGAAGAGCAAGGCGAAGAACGCGGATGAGGGACGGGGCGAGGGACGGGAGATGGTGGAGGTTGACGCGCGGGGGGTGAAGGTGGTTGAGGCGCTGTTCTACTCGGGCGGCGGCGGCCGGAGTGACACCAACTGGGGTGATTTCTTGAACCTCATGTCGGCGGCGAGGTTCTCGGCGGAGAGGATCTACGGGTCGACGTGGCTGTTCCGGAGGGAGGGGGATGAGGCGGCGATTCAGATCTTGGAGCCGCACCCGGCGGGGAAGATGTCGGCTGTTATGGCGCGGCAGATTGGACGGCGGATGAAGCGGATGTATGGGTGGGAGAGGGGGATGTTTGTGGAGGCTGCTGCGAAGGCATAGAGTGTGGGAAGTAGAGTGAGGCCATTCAGACGTCGTCACGCAGCTGGATGTCGACAATGACGTCCATCTCCAAAAGTGGATCCTCTCGTCCAAGTCCAAATCCTCGGTTCGTTACACCGACGTGCATGATGACCCCGACGTCATCACGTGAGTGGCCTGACTCGGCACCCTCGGAGCTCCGAGCTCAGGCCACGGCGACCGCGCTCTTTGGGCTGTTCGTCGCCTGATGTTCCGAAAGCCCCCGGCCTTTTCCTTCCTCCCCTCGGCCCTGATCGGGCGACCGTCACCCCACACCCCGCATCAGGGACGGCAATACCCGCGAGCCCATTGGTGGATTGTGGTCGGGGTCGCGTGTTGGTGGTGCGGCAGTGATGTCGGGGGTGCACGCGCAGTTGCTAATGGGCAGACAGCGGGAGGCAGCAGACACACCAGACGGACAGACGGGCTGTGCTGGTGCTGTCTGTGCCTTGGCCTGTCCTGCCTGGGTCGGGGGGCGTTGGGGGTTTCATCTTATTTGTAGCGAGGAGGGGAAGCTCTCTCTGGGCTTGGGCTTTATTGACTCGAGCTCTCGTTTATTTCCTGGGTCTTCTTCCTCTTGCCACATCTCCGAATAGCATCATCACCGAAACCATCACCACCACTTCTACCACTTCCACCACCAGAAATGCCCGCCGCAGCGCCCCGAACTTCCACAACCTCCACCCGCTCGGCCTCCAGGCCCTTTGCCACCTCGGCAAAGGTCCACCCCAACATCCTGCCTTTCCTCCAGACCCGGCGCTCCGCCGCGCGGTGGTCAGTCCCGCTCCCTCTCTCCCTTCGTTGAACCTGTTCCTAACCCTTGCTCCCCCAGGCTGCCGCCCATCGTTGGAGTCGCCGCTGCCGCATATGCCGCCAACACATACCGCGAGAGCGCCGCCTTGCGCCGAGAGGCCGAGATGGAGCGCCAGGCGCACGAGAGGAGACGGATGCAGACGGAACTGATGGAGGCGTATGGAGATGGGGAGAGCCTTGACGCGTTGGAGCGTGCTGTGGCTGTGTATGAGAGTCAGAAGAGGGGGTGATTACGGGCATGGACATGAGCATTGCATATGGGACGGCGTTTGGGTTGACTTTTGGGCATTGGGGATGGAGGAGGCATGGTTGCCGGGCGGGCATTCTGAGATACCAGTACTGAGCCGAGCTGAGGCTCTTTCATGTCATCATCACGTTACAAGACACTCGTTTTCATCCCCGGGGACTAGCGGGAGGATATTGCCAACATCACCATGACCACATGACAGCCACCAGAGAGCACATCCACCGGCAGACGGAGATGGGTTTGGTGGTTCCAGCTTAGCGGCACGAAGCCATCACCATCATGACCACGGCAGACAGCACATCCACCGCCACAATCTCGATGGACAACTTCGACATACCAAACCACCATCATCATCATCACCTCCCATCGCTCGGCATCTATATCCGCTCTGCCCAGCAACACGACTCATCCAAGACCTCAGTTCCCCGACCACCTCCTCGGCGTTAACTCCGGAATCCCCTCCCCAACCTCCAACTCCTCACATCAAACTTTCAATTCCAGACATTACACCGGCCTCGACCCATCGCTACAGCGGCCTCGACCACCCAGCACGCCGGTCGCATACCCAACACTCTGGACTCGACGGAAACGGCTCAGACACGTGTCTCTCGCCATGCCCGTCCAGCCCAGTCCAAAACTGGCCGCAAACCGACTCACCCAAGACAAATCCAACCGCTAGACTCAACCCCTTCGCAACCGCACCGAAAATACACACCACGCTGCCCGTCCTCCCTCCTCCGAGCATGTGCCTCCCCCACCTCCTATCGGCATGTTCGCTCCACGCGTCCAACCCGTCGCCACGGCCGTCTGGAATGAGACACCATGGCCCGCCGGATGGGGATCGCCGCTGGCCACCCGCGAAAAGCCCATTCCCATTCCAGACCGTTCAAGCCCCCTTGGCGCTCCCGCCAGCACGCGACAGATTTTCGATTATGTCTCTTCCTAGCTCCTCCTCGTCGGTATTTGAAAGAGCCGCGATGGCCCCCCTCGGGACAAGCTGAAGGATTGAGAACGACGCAGGTCAACCGTTGCCTCCCTTTCCTCACTTCTCCTCCCTTTCAACTTCTTCGCGTCACCTCTTCTTCGTGTCAACATGCTCGTCCACTCTTTCACCATCCTCGTCCTTGCGGTGACGCATGCGCTGGCCGCTGTCGCTGGCAGACCTTTTGGCTGTGGTACGCCTCCTCCCGGCGGCCAGAACCTCGAGATGTCGAGGGTCTTGGTTGCTCAGGAGTCTGCCAACCGTGAGGATCCTACCAACAAGACCATCTTTGGGCCGAAAATCACAGTCTCGATCTACTTCCACGTCGTCGCCTCGTCCAAGAAGCTTGTCGACGGCTGGCTAACCGTAAGACCCCTTCGCCCTTTTCTGATATCCCTCCCTGACGCCCTCATCCCTAGGACGCCATGATCTCCAAGCAATACTCCGTCCTGCGCGCCGACTTTGCCCCTCTCAACATCGCCTTCCGCAACGTCAAGGTCACCCGCACCGTCAATGCCCTCTGGGCCCGCGACGGCGACGAGGTCGGCATGAAGACCGCCCTCCGCCAGGGCACCTACAAAGACCTCAACATCTACATCCTCCCCCGCCTCGTCGGCGACTCGCTCGGTTACGCTACCTTCCCTGTCATTACCGCGCTCAAGGGCTCCGCCCCCTTCAACCGCGACGGCGTCTCCATCAACAGCCAGACCGTCCCCGGCGGCTCCATCCAGCGCTTCAACCTCGGCCGTACCCTAACCCACGAGGTCGGCCACTGGTTCGGCCTCTACCACACGTTCGAGGGCGGCTGCGGCGAGACGGGAGATATGGTCGCCGATACGCCTTCGCAGGCGAGCCCGTCATCGGGATGCCCCAAGGGCAGGGACTCGTGCCCGAACCTGCCGGGAAAGGACCCGATTAACAACTACATGGATTACTCGGATGAGTGAGTTGCCTTTTGCTTCCAATTGGTTTTTGAGATCTTGCTAACATGACGCAGCGCTTGCTACACTGGCTTCACCGTCGGCCAGAGGGTGCGGATGGCCGGCTTCTGGCACAACTGGCGCGGCAAGGCGTAGAAAGACGAACACGAATGATGCTGGCATCTGGTTTTCTTTTGTCATACACATGTACCTGTACTCATTGATATCCGAACATACAAGACTGTTAGATTTCTTCAACCACGCTGAGGCGGCCTCACTGATGCCAACTGGACAGCTTGCAAGATTCCAGGAGATAACGACACGAGTAAGCACAGCACAACAGCAGGCGAATTCAGATCCAGACATATAAGTCCTATTAAGTCTATGTATAACACCAATTGCCACTCCCCTACAGGTAAGCGTAGCACAGAGGTCCGTTGACGCTGCTGAGCAGGTCCCTGATCGGGGTGGCCGGGCCAAACGCGTACTCAAGGTCAATGAGGTCATCGAGCGTACCGTTGGCGCTGGGAGGCTGGTTCAGGAACGTCCTGGTACCATCGATGGCCTTGTCCGAGGCGGCGCGCTCCGAGGGCTTGAGCATCTGCCACATCCACCAGACGCGGTCAATCATGGAGTGGTGCAGGTAGAAGACGGGGTCGCCGGGAGAGACGAAGACGTCGCGGCCCGGGTCGCCGCCGAGGGAGTAGTGGCCGCCGCCGTGGATGCCGATGCGGCCGCTGCCGGGGACGCCCTGCATCTGCATCTGGAAGTCCATGACGTTGGTGGGCTGGATGATGTTGAGGAGGATCTCGAGCGTGTTGGAGTATTCCTGGTTGACGGCGTCGGTGAGGTCGCGCTTCAGGCAGCGGGGGTTGTAGGCAAAGGGGCCGGCGGGATTGGCGTCGACGAGGCCGCCGGGGAGGTCGAGGGCGGCGGGGCCGAGGTTGACGGTCATGTTGCTGAAGGGGCCCGAGGTGACGCAGCCTCCGCCCGAGCCGACGGGGAGGTAGATGGGGTCGAGTCCTTGGCTGGCACCAAGCATGATCTGGTCGGCCTTGCCGGGGAGGGGGGCGCCGTCGCCCGACATGGAGGTCGCGCTGCCGTCGAATATAGGGGAGTTCTTCAGGCCCGTGATGGCAGTGAAGCCCCAGTTCCAGTAAGGCTGAGCGCCGGTGTAGCCGCACTCCTCGCGGAGGGCCGTCTCGTAGGCCCAGGTGAACCAGCGGTGCCACGAGAGGAAGTTGGCCGTGTAGTGGATCTCGAGCGTCTGCTTGATGTGGACGACGACAAAGTCGTCGTACCGGCTCTTGGCGCCGGGGGCCTCGCCCGAGGGATACTTCGAGGGCTTGGACTGGAGGCACTTGACGGCGTTGATGTAGGCGAGACGCTCGCGCTTGGAGAGGGAGCCCCTGGGAAAGTCAGTCTCTGTCTGCAGTGAAAAGAGGCACGGGAAACTCACCACTCGCGGCGGATGCGCATGTTGGAGAGGGTGCATCCATCGCGGGCCTCAATCTCGCCGCTGGTGACGACCTCCTCGGTCTTCTCAAACGCAGCCTTGGCGAGCTCCTCGAGCTGCTTGGCCGCATCGGTCTCCTCGGCAGTCTGCCTTGTGGACAGGCGGGGTCCGAGAGCCATGACCGACGAAGCGGCCTGGAGGCCGACGGCCAGGATGAGGGAAGCACGCATGGTGTGTGGATGAGGCGGGAAGATAGGGGACTTGGGAGGAAGGGGGAAGGAGGGATCCGTGGGTTGAGAGCGAGTGAGCGGGATGGAGAGCCAGAACAGAAAAGATCTTCCCGGCGCGGAAACGAAGCCCGTTAAGAAGGCTTCGTCAACTCGGCCGTCGGGGCCTTGTCGTTCTCTCCCTTTTTCCCGCCGTTAGTTGCCGGTGTCTTGGTAGCCGAAAGCGATGCATATCGCGGCCAAGGCCCCCCGGAGATGCCCACGTGCATTCGCGTCGAAATTGTTCAAGCAACCACCCTGTACCCCCTGGTCGGTGGACCGGTCCACGGCGATATTGACGAGGCGGCCACCGGGTGGTGTTTCATTGCAACACTGGCGGAGCCTTGGGCCCTGGCCGTGAGGGGGGGCAAGTGATGACCACTATCAGGGTCAGGGACGGGCTAGCACTAGCAGTAGCCTGGATGCGGGCCGATGTTGGTTCGACGAGGCTTCGTTCGCAGCTCCATATCTGATGCACCGATGTCCCGCCCGGCCGCATATTCGCCACGGGGCACATCTACCGGTTCCCCTGCGGCGCCGTGCGATGTCACCCTCGGC
Source organism: Plectosphaerella cucumerina (assembly GCA_020746995.1). NCBI lineage: Eukaryota > Fungi > Ascomycota > Sordariomycetes > Glomerellales > Plectosphaerellaceae > Plectosphaerella > Plectosphaerella cucumerina. The sequence continues at coordinate 1,391,442 of JAGPXD010000007.1, forward strand.
CGGGAAAGGGCCTGTTCTCGTATGTCCTCCCCGACTCAAGGGAGGACGACCGTTGTAACGACAAAAACAGGATCTTGGAAGCATTGCGTACATAGGGCTTACTGCGGGAAATCCGTCGGTTGGTAGGTCGGTATACTCGTACAAGACACGGCGCACGGTTGCCGGTGGACCCCTGGACCGGTACCCCGGTGAACGTCCGCCAAGACGGGGCAACCGGGCCTCGGCGGGCTCCTCTTTCTTCATGCCCTCCCTTTCCACCTGCAGGCTGCATGGTGAGGCTCGACCGGGGGGACAAGTCGCAACGGTTGGTGATGGGATGATTCTTTTCCACGTGGAAGAGGTTCCTCGCGGATAGAGCAGGGGGGTGAAGATGTCGCGGCCTGGGCTTTAGCCTTTTTGCCATGCAGAAGGCAGGGGTTGTGCCGAGGGATGCCGACCCCTGGTGAAGAGCCAAGGAGCATGCGGCACCGTGCGTGAGCTGATGTTGGAGCGGATGGCCGGAGTGTTTCTGGCTGAGCTCCATCGGTAGAAGTGGCAGACTGAAAGTAGCTTTTCAGATGGAGAGGGCGGGCCGGATGCTTGGCCGTTTAGTCTTCAGATGATGTGCGCGGTTATCGGGGTGGGAAGTTGGGATATCCCGGGCAACACACATCAGTCTAGAGAGTCATGGATATTGAGGTCACGACTCAAGAAGAGATGTCTTTTCCTCTATCGCACCATCATCTAGTCATGTGATGGCACACAGTTGTCAATATCTGGCGGAATATTCTCCGACGAGGTCCACGGCCATGGGCTGCGCGTCCTTGGCTGCAGCTTCTCTCACCTGAGTCCAGCATGCAGAATCTCCTCCGCCCCTGGACATATCGTACCCACCCCGTCGGCAATGTCGCCCTGACACTCCGAGGACCACGACTGCCGGTTCTTCACCTGCCCAAAGGGGACCGCAGGCCCCGCGTGGTCATGCTGACCCTGCGGGCATGGCCGAGAAGAAAACGAGGGGTCCGTGGGACGAAAAGGGGGGGGGGGGGAGGGTGAGAAGACCACTCCCCTGGCCAACATGTGTTCAGGGCAACATGTCCGATTCCGACCTGGCCGAGATAGAGCCTCTCCTCCGCCGAGACGATAGATTGCTGCAAGGGATGTGACACGCAGGTGGCGTATTGGCCCTCGATCATCCCCTCTTTCTCTCGCCGCGTCCCCTGATGGAACCGTTGCATGCAACCGTACCTGAGTCGTCGCTCGGCCCTCCTCCTCCGCCCCGGCTCCGAGTGGCAGGGTCACACATGCGACGTTAAATGCCCAGTAGGGAAAAGAGGAGAGGGGGGCTACGCCGAAAGGGAGAGAGAGACGAACTCGCTCGTGCTGTGGGAGACAGGTGCTTGTTTTTGTTTGACAGGCGTTCGTCTGTATATGACCCCTATTGTCTGTTCCCTGCTGATCCCCCCTCCCTCCCTGTCGAGGCCATCATCTCGTCTTTCCTTCTTTTCAATCCGTGCGAGACTCGATCACAGTAAGCCATTGCTAAGGAGAACGTCATGGCTGACCCGTTGCTTGGTGGTCCGCCTCCTCTGGTGTCTGCGCCGGAGGACAATGAGGGTTCGAGGATCCTCACGGCTACGATCGCCACCACGGCGCTTGCCTTCATTACGGTGGTGATGAGGCTGTTTGTGCGGCTGGGCATGATCCGCAACTTTGGATGGGATGTAAGTACTCGAGCTTTCACTTCTTGTTGACGATGGCTGACGTTGAGCAGGACGCCACGGTGACATTCGCCATGGCCCTCTCCCTCACCGGTCAGGGCTTCGTCGCAGGCTCGGTGGTCTATGGCGCCGGCAGACACGTCGGCGACATCGACCCGGACATCTACTCCAAAGGCATGAAGCTCAACTTCATTACCCAGCCCATCTATCTCTGGGTCATCTGCATTGTCAAGCTATCCATCGGCTTCTCCCTGCTTCGCATCGCCTCGACACGCTACTGGAAGATCGCCATCTGGTCCGTAATGGGCTTCATGGCATTTTACACCCTTGGCTGCTTCTTCGTAGGTCCCTGTCATACACCTTTCACGGCATTAGCTAACCCTCCAGACCATCATGTTCCAGTGCAAAGACATCCGCGCCCTCTGGGATAACGACGTCCCCCGCCAGTGCTGGGACATGCCTGTCCTCCAGTCCCTCTCCTACACCAACATCGCCTTCAACATCACCACCGACATGCTCTTCGCCCTCGTCATTCCCATCCCCATGCTCTGGAAACTCCGCGTCCCCGCCCGCACCCGCGCCGCCCTCGTCTGCGTCCTCGCCCTAGGCCTCTTCGCCTGCGTCGCCGCCCTCGTAAAGGTCACCTACATCGTCAACTACGGCAAAGTCGGCGACTTCCTCTGGGACTCGCGCGATATCACAATCTGGACCGTCACGGAAAGCAACGTCGGCATCGTCGCGGGTAGCATCCCTCCCTTAAGGCCGCTGCTCAAGAACGTCTTTGGCGGTGTCTACGGTTACGGCACCGGCTCGAAGAAAACATCGGGCGCGCCGGGGTACTATGCCAAGGGCAGCAGGGCTGGTGGTGCGGGAAAGGACTGGCAGGCTCTGTCGAGCGCGCAGCGGGCGAACGGCAAGCGCGTACAGGGCGAGTATGACATTGGCGATGACTCGAGCAGCGAGAGGGCTATTAACACGGCGACTGGTGGCGGTGAGGCGTTCGAGATGGGGTTCAGACGGAGTCCCTCGGCGGCGGTCAGGACGGTCATCACGTCGCAGGCTAATGTAAGCGATGAGAGCCTGGATAAGGCGATGATGGCGACGACGGGGCTGGCGGTGGGAGGTATCACGAAGATCACGGAGACTACTGTGGCCGTGACGGAGCAGCGGCGGGAGTGACCACTCTTATGAGAGAGTGAGAGTATTGCTGCGCGTATGTTGTTGTAATCAGATCATATTCCTTTGTAGCCATTCATCATGATACCATATCGAAATTCCTTGCAGATTTGCCGTGTGGCCTACCACCATGAATCCCAATTAGGATCATGGCAGACATCCCCCTTACCATCGCGAGCATCCTCGTCGCCGTTCCAGCGACCGCCGCCATAGGGCGAACTGACGATGAAACCGCCCGAAATGTCGGCCCACTCGGCCAACCCGTGAACCCTATCAGGCATACGCGTCATGCGGCGGGCGTCGCAGGGAGGATCGCCCTCGTCCTTGGGAGTGCCATCGTCGCGGAGGGTGCTGCAGCGGAACCAGGCGCGGCGGCCGTCGAGCCAGTACCTCCCGTCGCCGAGCTTGCGGGTGTAAGACCTGGACCAGTCACCGACGCGGAATTGCACCGTCTCGAGAGGGGTGCCCTTCTTGGCCGCCTTGAGGATTTCGTAGAGCTCGGTAGCCGACTCGGTTAGCAGGACTGGCGCGGCGTACTTGGGGGTCTTGCGGTGGGGGCGTTGTTGGTCGCCATAGAGCTGGTAGTCATGCCTGGGAGGGGGTGAGTTTTCGTGAGTGTTGGCCGCCCAGACGTCCTGCTCCCGATCCTCGCCCATCAGGGTGCTTTCGGGGCTGTTGTCGGGGCCCCAGCGGTCGTTGTCGACGTTGTAGTAGGACCAAGGGTCGGTCTCTTCGGGGATGTTGGAGAGGGGGATGTAGATGGTGAGGCTGGTCAGGTTGGGCATGCTTTCAGCGATAGCCTTGAGGTGGGCGGTGGGCCAGGCTGTGCCGTTGCGGTCGAGATCGACGGTGAGGGATGTCAGGCCAGGGACACGTTCACCGATGGTGCGTAGGGAGCTTGGGGAGAAGAAGGTGCGGTAGGTGGTGAAAGTCTCGTCGGTGCGCCACTGCAGATGCTCGAGACTAGAGCCGTGGCGGTCGAGGACGGTGGTCAGGGTCTCGCGGCTGGTGTCGTTGCCGTTGAGCCAGGTCAGGTTGGTGAGGGAGGAGGAGCGTAGGGAGTGAATGAAGGACGGAACAGGGTTGCAGTTGTTGTCTAAGTCTTCGTCGGGGGAAGAGCCGTCGTCAGATGGGTCGGGGTAGGCCCAGACGTCACGGCGGCAGGTGCTGAGGTCGCCCCAGATAGTGAGGGTCTCGAGGTTGGGCAGGGCGCGGGCGAGGCGGGTGAGATCAGGGCGGTCACCCTTGCTCGACATGAGGGACTTGATGCCAAGGGTGTGTATGCGGGAAGTATTCAGGGCACCGAGAAGCAGGGCGATGTTGTCGATCCGGAGCTGGTCCTCAGAGAGACCGGACAGACGGCGCCATTCAGTCCAGTACTTGAAGCGCCACCTCCATGCGGCGAGCCAGTCCCCGAGAGTCCGATACTCGCCGTTGGGGTGTTTGCGGCCGATGAGGAAGCCGGGAAGGATACCTTCATCGAGATACTCGCCGATGCTGCGACGGGCGTTGGAGCCCCAGGCGTAGGTCTCGAGCTCGAGGACCTCGGGGGCGGATTTGTACCGGTGCCGGTCGGAGGTTGCGGCGTCGGGATGAATGGGGAGCCACCAGATCTCGGGGCCCATGCAGCCGAAGCCTCCTAGGCGCAGCTGGACCGACTGAACGGAGGGGCAGATGGAGAGGGCGCGATGAACCTCGGCAAGGGATTTGAAGGGCTCGTCGGGGGCATCGGTGACGGTGCTGCGGAGGTGCTCGGGGCATGGCTGGCCGGGGCCAAGAGAAGGGTCGGCGGACACGGCGGCGGAGCCGGCGGCGACGGCCAAGGTGAGAGCCTTGGGGAGGCGCATGATGGGAGTAGGCGATGAGTACAAGAAGTGAGGTCGTTGTCCGAAGGTGGATGAGAGAGGTCACAGCGAGGGGTGATGGTGATGAGGTGAGGGGATCAGACCTCTTATAGAGCCCAATACAGCATCCGGGACGAGAACCGCGCTGCAGGTGGTCGTGTACCGATGTACATGTCGATGTTGAGAGTGTCGTGGCCCGAGAAAGTGAGATGGTGTTGAGTGTGGTTGTACTGCGGTTGCCTGCGATGGAAGGAGCTGAAGGTCAAGGGTATGATTGGGCTGTGTGGAGGGAATCACCAACGGCCGACTCCACTCGAGTCCATTCTGATGGCTGGACAACCTATCAGATGGGCGGCCAAGAAAGGGGAGGGGTCTGGACAGCTCGGCCGAGGGGTCGGAGTGGTACAGGTACAAGTCTGGACTCTGGTCTCAAGGCTCATTGCTAGAAAGTGCTCTTGAGCTACTTGGTGAGAAGAATGTACAAGTTCGGTGAGTTTAAAGCAATCAAGTCAGTTATCTTTAGGCACATCAATGGAGGATTCCTGGCATCTGAAGGAGGGGAGCATGTGCCGGACATGTACATGTACGTGGACAGGAAAAGCTGGGCACACGCCTCTTTCCGGGCGAGAGTGGAGATGCAGTTTGGAGACTCGTTGTCATTCGTCGAGGGGAAAAGAAGGAGAGGGGTCTGTTCAGACAAGGCTTGGAGCTACCCCCCTGCTTCTGCTGCTCACGTGGAGCCTAACCGAGAGGAGATCTGGAGTGAGCTGTACGAGCAGGTACGCAAATCCCACTGTAAAAGACGTGGGAGGATGTGTATTGCGAGGTACACACCCAGCAGCACTTGTCTCGTCAATTTTCACACCCAACACCCTTCACCAGTACCACCAGAGTCGCTCGCAGCTCAATGACGAAGCCAACCAGCTCGACCCAGATGAACAACATGCCCTTTCTCATCCAACAGAAGCAGATATCACAGGCAGACAGACCTCCAGGGCGCCACCGACCGCATTCGCCCCACTCCCTCCTCGATCTGATAAGCCAAGCTCCGACCGGCCAAGATGTCTTTTGCCCTGCGGTGCGACGCCGGCAGGGATGGCCGGCTGATCTGAATCTGACAATGTCATTGAGCGCGCCCTGGGAAAGACGCCTTGCAAGCAACCCACTTGCCGAGAGAGGTTCCGAACGCTGTGAAAAGACGGGCGGATCTGGCGCGGCATGAGTCTAGGCTCTGACGGGCCTAACGTGCTGATAAATGAGCGGCAGAGAGCGAGCGACGACCGGAGGGAGAAAGCTTGATCGGGTCCATTCTTCCGGTGGTGTCGTGCTTTGGACCCGCTGCGATGGCCGGGGTGGTGGTGTGGGTGCGAATTCTACAAAATGTCGTCGTCGGCTTCTCTTCTTGAGCCTCTGAGAGTCAGTCGGCCACGGCCTCTCAGTTGAGATTGACACAGACACGGCATGGCGGACGAGAAGCATCGGCCTGCAGAGGCAGAAGTCACTGGGCAAGATGCCATCCAGCAGCAGCCGCAGCAACACCAGGAGGTGACCGAGAAGTCAACGCCCGTCCAGACCTCCACCGCTACTCCTGAAGCATCACCATCACCACCCATCAACCCCGACCATCCCGTCCTCACCCTCTCTGTCCCCCACCAAATCGGCCTCGTCGCCACCCTCACCGGCGCCAGCTTCATGAACGCAAGCCTCCCCAACGCCCTTCCCCCACATTCTTCGCTGACCCTCCCCAGACCCTCTCCCTCCAAGCCGTCGTCATCATCCTCCCCGCCATCGGCGCAACCCTCTCCATCCCTGAGCAGCGCCTCCAATGGATCGTATCCGCCTACTCCCTCGCCTTCGGCTGCTTCCTCCTCCTCTGGGGCCGCATCGCCGACCTCCACGGCAAGAAGCGCATCTTCATCGCCGGCTCCGCCTGGGTCGCCGCCGTCATCGTCGCCAACGCCTTTGCCCCCAACGAAGTCGCCTTTAACGTCTTCCGCGGCCTCCACGGTCTAGGTGCCGCTGCCAACGTGCCCACCGCCATTGGTATCCTGGGGACGACGTTTCCCCCGGGCAAGTCTAAGAATTACGCGTTCAGTGCCTATGCGGCCGGGGCGCCTCTGGGCTCTGTCTTTGGAAATCTTCTGGCTGGTCTTATTGCTGAGTATCTGCATTGGAGATGGGTGTTTGGCGTGCAGGCCATCATGGCTGCCATCGTGCCTGTGGCAGGCTTCTTCGTCATCCCGCCTACGCCGCCAGCCCTTCCTCCTCCGTCGTCTGGGGACGATGCAGCTGATGATGCCGCACTCCGGGCGAAGCGCTCCATCGACTGGATCGGTGGGTTCCTCGTCACCGTCGGCACCTTCGCCCTCCTCTACGCCCTGACAGAAGGCAACGTCGTCGGCTGGCGACGGCCCTACATCCCCGTCGTCATCGTCGTGTCTTTCCTCGTCATCGTCGCCTTCATCTTCTGGCAGCGCCGACTGGAGAAGCAGGGCGTTCGCCCACCGTTGATGAAGGTGTCCTTGTTCAAGAACAAGCGCTACAGCGCCGCCATGCTCATCATGGCGCTGTTCTTCGCCGCCTTTAACAACTTCCTCATCTTCGCGACATACTACTTCCAGGACTACCAGGGTCTCTCGGCACTGCAGACGACGCTGCGCTTCATCCCCACGGGTGTCGCTGGCCTCGTTACGGCTTTTGTCGTCGCCCTGCTTCTCTCCCGCATTCCGACGTATCTCCTTCTCGTCTTTGGAAACACGTCCATGTGCGTCGCTGCGCTACTCTTCGCTACGCCTATCCCGCCGACGACGAGCTATTTCGCTTATGGACTACCAGCTATGGTCTTGGGTGTGATTGGTGCCGATACAACCTGGCCTTCACTCACGCTGTTCATCTCAAAGTCGCTTCCCCAGGAGGACCAGGCCGTGGGTGGCGCATTGATCAACGCCATCGGCCAGATTGGACGTGCCGTTGGACTGGCCGTCAGCACTGCTGTGCAGACATCTGTCATGGCGCAGGCGAGGGGTGTTCCTGTTGAGGACGTCGGGGATATCGGGGAATGGGATGATCCATCGCTGAAGGGTCTGAGGGCAGCGCAGTGGACCAACTTTGGCTTCATCTTTGTGTCGCTCATGACGGTGCTGTTCGTGTTCAGGAGCTCCGAGGTTGTCGGTCGGGCTGAACCGGCTGCGCCGAGATCTGGAGGCGAGGAGGGGATTATGAATGAGGAGCTGACTGAAAATGCACGTAGATAGGCATTGCTTCGTACATGATATCTAGAAATGAATGCATTCCATTGAAGCGCAGCCCTGAGTAGACACTGTTTCGGGGAACTTCGCCAGCTCGAACACTACGACGGTTTAAGCACTGCGGTAGCATCACGGGAATCGGGTCAACATCACGAACTCAATACCTGCTCCGGGCATCCCACGGGCATAACAGCAGCACCACTGCAAGACATGCAACCCCTCCCTTCCACCCGCCTTCCACCCACCTTCCATCGCCTCACCCGCCGAAGCGATCCCCCCGGCAGCTGACTCGGCACCGATCCGACCTCATGCACCCAAATGAATGGGGCCTTAGGGCCTCTCCCGCCTTTCCTTGACAAACGGATTCCCCCAAGCAGCATGGTCTCGGCCTCTCGCCCCTCCTCCGCCCGACATCGGGCCCACGCGCCGGCCCAGAACTCTAGTCTCTGACTCTGAGCTAAGGTCGAGACCGCCCACACACACCCCTCATCAGCAGAATGCAGTCCGTATCTCTCTCTTCAAGGGGTCCCGCTCCTCTGCGGCTCTGCTTCGACTTCATCAGAGATAACGACTGATCGATCCCAACTTGAAGACTGCCTATCTTGAGACCCCTCCCCCGCCATGGCCGACACGGGCCGCTTCGACTGGGATGCCCAGGGTCAGACACTCTCTCAGAGCAACTCTCAGAAGCAGACCCCAGACTCCAGCCAGCCCGCGACACCCGTCATCAGCTTCGACGACCCTGAAGGTTTCCCACTGCATCATGGCGGCGCCTTCACCAACGACCATCCCTATCACCATTTCCAGGATACCTCTCTCGCCGGCAATGTCTTCGCAGCCCCCGCCCCTCCCCGCGCAGACACCCCCGGCCGCGGCGCATCATCAGCCTCCCCAGACAGCATCCCCCAGAGCCAAGGTCAAGGCCAGGCACAAGGCCTCCCCCTACCACCATCATCAACACCCTCCGCCCTGTCCGCGCCCCCAAAGGTCGGCACGCGCTTCTCCTCCGGCTCCGTCCGCATCCTCCGCGCCTGGTTTGCCAACCACGAACGCCACCCTTACCCCTCGCCTGAGGATGTAGAAGCCCTCCAGGCTCAGACCGGCCTCTCCCGGCAACAGATCACGAACTGGCTCGCCAACTGCCGCCGCCGCTCAAAGTTCCAGACGTCAAGGCCTTCTTCGCCCCATGTTCGCGCATGGGCTGAGCCCGGGGCGTCGACTGCTTCGGGATCAGGCGGTCCCCCAGCACCCATGGACATACCAGCACGGCGCGCCACTCCTGCTCCCACGGAGCATATGAACCCCATGCAGCGCTGGGAGAACTCGCCCCCCGAGCACGAAGCTGCCACCGTATCCGCCATCTCTCGCGCCGTCGCCGCCTCCGTCGGCTCTCCTTCCGCCTCCGCCGCCCCGGGACTCAATCTCGGACCCCGATCTCGTACCTCTGGCGGCCGCTCCGGCCGCTCCTCCGGAAACGCCTCCTCCGTCAGCAGCGCGGGCACCTCCCGCTCCAGTCGGGGCTCTGGCTCCCACGCCTCAGCCTACTCTCACACCTCCCGCACCTCCCTCCGCTCCCTCGACTCCCTCAAGCAGCAGCAACGCACCGCCAACCGTCGTCGCCGCCGCGCTGCCACAAAGCGACAGGAAGGCAGCCGCCTCAGCCTCTTCCAGGCCTGCAATACCTACCAATGCACCTTCTGCACCGAGACGTTCAAGACGAAATACGACTGGCAGCGCCATGAGAAATCCCTCCACCTCTCCCTCGAAGAATGGGTGTGCTCTCCCCGTGGATCGACGGAGCCTCACCCCGACAGGCCCGGCCAGCCGCCTGTGTGTGTCTACTGCGGCGAATCCGACCCAGATCAGGCCCATCTCAACGGCCACAACCACGCCGCGTGCCTTGAACGACCGTTCGAAGAGAGGACATTCTATCGCAAGGACCACCTGCAGCAGCATCTCAAGCTCGTCCATGGAACGAAGTACCTCAAGTGGCCGATGGAGAGCTGGAAGGTGGCGACAAAGGAGATTCGTTCGCGGTGCGGCTTCTGCGGCATCGGCCTGGAGTCCTGGGCCCTCCGCGCCGACCACCTCGCCGAGCACTTCAAGGGCGGCCGCACAATGGCCGACTGGAAGGGCGACTGGGGCTTCGAGACGTCCGTCATTGAGATGATCGATAATGCGATGCCGCCGTACCTGATCCATTACGAGCAAAATTCGCCGCTACCCTTCTCAGCAGTCAACGGTCCTGCTGATACGCCTACGAGCGCCTATGAGCTGATCAAGCTTGAAATGGAGTATTACATGCGCAACTACTTCGACACCCATGGCAAGCCTCCGCCCGATGACAAGTTGCAGTATGAAGGCTGTTCAATCATCTTCGGTGCGGAGGTCATCTCCCAAGATCCGCCATCGTCAGCTCCTTCGTGGCTACGGGATATCTTCATGGCCAACGCCGACGTGGCGCGGCAGGCTCGCATCAGACCGATGAAGCAGGTGGCCAAGTCGCGCATGAGCCAGCTCAAGATCAACGGGAAACGCAACATATTCGAAAATTGCGAGCTTGAAGGCCAAGTTGTTCGGCATATCGCAATGCATGATGCCCTCGGCCTGGCATTGTCTGATTACGACTTGCAGCAGGAGGCATGCAATGCTCTGGCACGCGTCGAGGTGCCTTCGGCGAACCCGTCGCAGAGATTTGTTGAGTTTCTGACGCGTCTGATCTGGGACTCGAACGAGTGGCTGGGGCCGCTGCGGGAGAGAGGGTTGCAGTATGTGGCGAAGGATGCTGCGGATGAGGGGCCGCATCCGCTGGATATGGTCAACCTTGATCCGTTCACGGGTCAGGCTTACTCTGTGGACGCTCAGCAACAGCAGCAGCAACAACAGCAGCAGCAAGCAGCTTTTGGCAATGTCTTCAGCCCCGTGGGCGAGTTGCCAGATCTGACCCTAGGCCTCGACCTCCAAATGCCCGCGTCCATGGCCTGGGCACATGCCCAAACCAACCTCCAACACCAGCAGCCCTTTGCCTCAGGGACATCAACACCACTTCTTCGAGGCCTCTCCGGTACCGGCACATCCTCCCCATCTGGTCTTGCAACCCCCCAGGCACCGCCTGTCTTCCCGACGCCCACGAGCCCTACCACCGTCGAGCCACTTCTCCCGAACCGATGGATGCCCATGCCCATGCCCGCCACAAAGTACAATCCTTCCTACCTCAACCCAGGCACCCGCCCGACATCGGTTACACCCTTCTTCCTCAACGACAACAACAGCTACCGACGCCTGGCGCGCGAGCTCTCCCGCTACGTGGCGAGCTGCATGTCGCCCAACAATCCCAACAGCCACGTGCCGACGGACGATGAGCTCAAGTACCAGGCGCGGTGGATCCTGTACGACGAGTGAGTGACCGAAAGCCCGAGATCATGGTTTGAAGACGTTGGCTGACATGTCCCAGTGACGACCCGTGGAACCAAACGCCCGTTGACAACATCGAGTGGTTGACAGAGTTCAAGCGCGATGTTGGCCTGACTAGTATTGACGATGCACAGACAGCGCCAGCGCCTTTCACAGGAAGCGCCACGATTGACAGATGAGTGCAGTGGGCATGAAGCACAATGTCTATGGTCTATCATGTATCTAATCTCTAGGCACCTGGTCTATCCAAGTACATGCAACGCTCAATGCTACGCGCAAAATGCATCCATCTGCAAATCTACACCTTGACCTTCCACACATGGCCCGTCTTGCAGTACCTTGCCCCAGCGACAGTGAAAGCCGACACGGCTATGCCCATGCCGCCCCAGACCTGGGCCCAAAAGTAGTCACCCCCAGAACGATCGATGATGGCGCCGGCCGTTGGGGGCCCAGCTAAGGTTGCAAACGCGGACAGCAAGTACACGATGCCGGAACGGGCGCCCATTTTGGTGGGATCATCGGTCAAGCTGGCGAGGGCCCCGATGAAGACGCACTGCGAAGCGGCGGCGGCGAGGCCGAAGAAGACAGAGAAGAGGTACATGCCGACGCGGTCTGTGACGCCAATCCAGGCAAATTGCATGGCGCCCAGGATGAACATGGACACGACATAGGTGTTGATCGGCCCGGTGACGTTGTTGGAAATCCAACCGACGATGGGACGTACGGGGATACCCACGGCGTTTGTGATGATGAGCAGCTGAACGGATGAGATGGTGTCGAAACCGATGACATTGCGAGCATAGGCGTTGATCTGGGAGATGTAAGCGGGGGCAGATGAATGAAGGAAAAGGGGGACGAACGTAGAAGTATCCGAAGTACAACACCCAGAAGAAGAGAAATGTGCCGACAGCGAAGAGGAAGTATGTCGGCTCCGTGAAGGCATCCCATTCGAACAGCGGACCCTTCTTCCTGCCGGCCAGGCGTGGGCGCAGAAGCAGACACTCGGAGCCGGCGATGAGCAGTGCTAGGAGGGCATGGCAACGAACAGCCCAGGGGAAGCCGATGCGAGGTGTAAGATACTGCACGAGGGCCGGGAAGGCGACGCTCCCGAAACCGCTTCCCGTGGCAGCGAGGGCGAGGGCGAATGGCCGTCGGCGGTAGAAGTAGGAGCTGATGACGCTGACGCAGGGCATGAAGAGCAATCCTAGTCCGAGACCGGTACACACGCCCTGGGCGAGGAAGATATGCCAGTACTCCGTGGCGAAACTCGTCGCTAGGATACCGAGGACGGAGAGGAGGGTGCCGGTGCAGACTGTTGCTCTGGTGTGGCCTGCATCCGCGAGGCGACCTGCCACGGCGCATAGAAGAAAAGTCAGGAAGACCTGGATGCTGCCGATCCAACTGATCTGGGACGAGGGGAGATGAAGTGTCTCCTGATAGTGAAGTTGGTAGACGCCAAAGGTTGCAGGGTTTCCCCAGGACATGCAGTTGCCCAGGGCGCCAGCGAGGACTTGGGACCAAGCGAGGAGACCAGTCTCGAGAGGCTTGAGGTGTTGATCGTTTTGGAAGCCTTTTTCGTCTGCCTCATCGGATTCATCGGCGTCGACCATGAGCACAGCGGGCGGTGGTGTTGTGGTCTTGGGCGACGAGGGGTGTGGTTCAGGGGCCGCCCCTGAGTGAGCACACGGTGCTGACATGATGGTACTTTGAATAAGACAAGAGAAGATCTAGATCTGATAAAAGAACTGTCAAACTGATAAAACACAAGCAATCAAAGCTGCAGTAAAATCACCCGGCCACCGGTCACCACTACTTGTACATCTCCCATCACCCTCTTCCCCGGTGAGCCGGTGAATGTGGGGATACGGGGCCACGCCTTGCCTCGACATTGACGAGCGCAAACAGACCTAGACCCCATGGCGCCGAGCAAACAATTACATAAACGCTTGTTCTCTCCTCCCCACCGCGCAACACCTGGATGGGACGAGGCCATGTTTGTAGAGTCGATTAAGGGCGCGCGACTTCGGGCTTCGGTATTGCGCCCTGGTGAGGCATCGTAAGTGGGTGATTTTTGCACTTTTTTTTCCTTTGTGATGTGCTTGCAAGGCGTGTGTCGCGACGCGAGTCAGGCGATTTGTATGAGGCGGTATGCCAACACAGCAGAGCCATCTCATATGATCGAGTCCAGACTCTCCACCGGAACCTTTTTTCACGCCTTTTCCTGACTGAAGCTGAGATATCCGTCTAGATGCTTCCATCTCCATTTCAACGCCTAGTACATAAAACCCCCAGGCAACATACGATCACTGACATCCAACTGATAGGTCAACTCAACAGAGTGTGCATTGTATGCTGATGTAGCCCGACTCAAAGGCAATCTATGTACATGAGTCTACCGGCCCGCGAGTAGCCTGTCGTGGCCGAGGCCTTGTCCTGGGAGCATCACCTCCCTACCGCCTCATCGAGACTCCTCCTCTAGTAGCACTGGCTGTAGTGGGGGTTGATGACGTTGCACTTGTAGGGAGCGACGCAGGTGGTCGGGCCCGAGTAGCCGATGCCACCGCACTGAGCCCACTGGGCGGCGCCGCCGCTGGGAGGGGCGGCCGAGGTGGTGGCGGGAGGGGGAGGAGGGGGAGCGGCGCTCGTGGTGGCGGGAGGGGGAGGAGGAGGAACGGTGGTCGCGGGAGGAGGGGGAGGGGGGGCTAGTTGAAGGTCAGTCGTTGTTTTAAGGTTGGCTTCGGGGAGGATGGACTCACTGCTGCCGCCGCCGCAGGTGAAGACGGGAGGGCCGGGGATGGTGTAGCTGGTGATGGGGGGCCAGTAGATGGAGATGGTGACACCCGGGTCGGAGCCCTGCATTCTCAGTCAGTCAAGACTCTTCTCAACATTCCTCTCAGGGCATCTTACCTTGTAGGCACCGGGGAAGCTGACGGTGGCCGGGTTGGCAGTGCCGGTTCCGCCGACAACGTTGATCTGAGCGCACTCCATCTGCGAGGCTGTCAGCAAGTCTCCCACTTCGCTCATCCTGCGCGCTGACTCACGTAGAACTGCGCGCCCGGGTAGCTGCCGGCGCCGTGCAGGGCGATCATTTCAGCGCGGAGCAGGTAGTGGCCCGGCTCGATGCACGAGGGGATGCGGATGGGGTGGACGCCCTTTCCGTTGATGACCTTCTCGGTTCCCCAGACACCGTTGGAGTATCCGTCCTCCTGGATCTTGAACCAGCCGCCGCCGACGCCCGTGTCGGCCGTGGCGCTCGAGACCTTCTTGAGGTAGGCCAGCGTGGGGCCCTTGTGCGTGCTGTCCATGATGTCGGCGGGGGCGGTGCCGGTGGTGCTGAGCATGTAGCGCCAGATGGCGTTGACCTCCTGGCCGGCCTGGACGGTGATGATGTTGGATGTCGGCGAGGTGGGGTTGGGGGGACCGTTGCAGGCCATCGAGTTGGACGTGACGTCCTCGATGGGGCCGTTGTAGGAGGGGATGCGGACGCCGCTGCCCTGGGGGTAGGTCGTGCTGCCCACCTGGAGGTGCGTGAAGATGGTGTGGGCCGAGGCCACCGAGGCCGTGAGGAGGGGGAGGATGACCTTCATCGTGATGTCAAGGGGGGAGACTTGAAAGGGCTGGATGGTGATGAGGAGGGAGGTGGTGAACGGATGGGAGGGTGGTAGCCGGCCGTCCTTATATAGAGAAGGAAGCAAAGACACGAGCCAGAGTCGCACTCTTCTCAGTCGTCTCCTGTATGCAATCTATTTTCCATCGATTCTGGTGCCAAGGCCGACATATACAAGGCGTTGATGGCAGCCGCCCGAGGCTGTCACCAACTCCGCCACCCGCAATCAGGAACTTTACCCGTCAACCCTAGGCCCCGTCCCCAACAGCCAGTCGGAGGCCGTGCCCACGACGAGTTCAAGTCTGGTTCGTCTGGCTCGCCTGGTCCACGTGAACGCGAGCCTAAATGAACTGTTTCCGAAGGGGACGGTTGATCCGGCCGTTTCCATGCGGCGCGCGGAGGCGGACGTTCCGGGGATCCAGTCAGGGGTATGTGGCGACCACCAAGTGAAGTCCCGAGTGGCTGCGGGGTGCAGCACCTCTGCCGCGACGTCTCTGCTGACCTCTGCTTATTGGGAGATGACCCGGGGGAAGGGCGAGGGATAAAATCTGATTGCAGTGCTGCCGCCTGCGGTAGCGAGGCATCAAAGACGGTTGATGACTGGCTGATGCTCGGGCACTTTCTCCTCCCTTCTCCCCAGTTTCTCCAGACACCCCATGCCCTGGGCTCTCCTTCCGCGGGATACCCAGTTTCAGTGCCAGTCTTGGGTCGCATCCTGGCGGCGTCTGTCTGTGATGTGCCCATATTGCCCGGACACCATCTCCCGCCTCGAGCGTGACCATTTCCTCCGGCCCGCCATCCGAGCAGAGTCTGCCCTCACCACCGAGACCGAGGCTGCGGGGTCCGAGGCCATGGGCACTCTGCCATGGCCGAACCAAGTCATGGATATTAAGACATGATTCATTGGGCCCGTGCTTCGAGTAACCGCCGCCTGGCGTTCGTGGCAGGCCGCCGGTGCGACTCCGGCGATGCGGCCTATCAGATAAGGGGGACGCTCAAGTCTGGTTCGCCCCCCACAGCTGCATGTTCTGCTTGGCTCCGTGGCCGAAAGGGTCAGGGCGGCTGCACTGTTCGGGGCGTGTTCGGCGTCAAGTCTGGGTGCCGCGGGATGTGTTCACCATTCTGAGTCCTTCCGAGGGAAGTTCTTGGCAGAGAGAATATGAAGTGGGTATGGAGGGTGGTAGTCCGATGAAATCCGTGGGACTTGGACAGTTCGTTAGACTCGCTTCGGGTGTCAACTTGCTGCTGTGTGTTGAGAGCCGGACCAGGAGATCCTGGGATGTGGAAAGCGGTGGCACATAACAACTTGAACGTGGAAACATCAACACCGTTTTGATCACCCACTTCCCTCGCTCGATGAGCCGAATTCACGGGCCGCTCGTTGCAGAATGGCGATCCGGGTATCAATCTTCCCATTCCGTCGATGGCTGACCAGATCTGGATGATCCTGTCGATTCCCAGGAGAAATCTAGACGCTCCAGATCAGCACGATGACCTGCTTGTTTCGATTGGAGAAGTGGGTTTCATTTGCGATATATTGCCTGAGCCGGGCCCAGTCTCGGCTTCCAACTCACTTATAAATATGTTGTGGCTGCTGACATTGAGGCTGCATCGTACAACAGGTGGCAGCTGACCAGAGAGCCACTTCACCCTTCCTTGATTATGAGGAGAGTGCCGAGTCTTAGTTCCAACTTCTTCTCTTAGCGAGGTGTGCGAATACCCGCCAGCATCTTCTACTGCCTACATGTATTTGCTGGCAGCCCGCGACTGGGGTTGCGTCATCCGTGACTGACTGCTGCCTAGGTGCATTACCTCCTGGGCACTTATCAACTCCATTTTGCTCAACAAATTGGTTTTGAGGGCCGGACCAGCTGGTTATCACGCCCTAAAAGCGATGGTTTCCAAACACACGCCTGTGCTTTGACCAGCCTGTGGTAGGGAATTGTCGTGAGAACATGAATCCAACAGCTCCGCGTCAACCTTGGCTCAACTCACAGAACCTGAGCTGCCTTCGAGTCAAGGTATTCTCATCCAAAGCAGCCCCTTCAGATTGGTTCGTTCCAACAGGCATCCCCTTCAAGTCCTGCTACTACTGGGCTTGAATAATCTGGAGGCACTGGGGCAAAAGTGCATGTCCGATCATCGACAACCAGAACACATGATCATCATCAGCGGCCAGCTAGCCACCTGACTTTCGGCACTCCATCAATCGTGTCTCGAATGCGTCTAGGTGATCTGTCATGGGCAATGTGGCCTCGATTACTCTGTTCCCTTCAGCAACAAGCAAACCTATGTACAAGCCGGATCAAAGCCAAAACGCCCGCCTTCCTGAAATCCAACACCTTGGAATTGTACAGCAACATACAGCCGCCCCAGGTCTCACCGCAACGCAGAGAGCACACCCACCAGCCCAGCAAAAGGCCATGTCACAGCCAACTTGCTAAAAAGGCCCTTTCGATTCCTCTCCCGATCAACATCGACGCGCACCTTGTCGTACGCCGTCGGCAGCGTGGTGGCGTCGTACTTTTTCCGCAAGGCATCATACCAATCCCGGCCATAGATCCCCCAGAACTCGTCCTCGGTGTAATATGTGTGTGAGTAGAGGACTTTGCGACCACCAAGCTCCTTGACCTTGGCCTCGAGGTCGCGGTTTGCCTTGATGAAGGCGTCGAGATCGGTAGGGCCGAGTCCCCACACGCCGACGTTGAGCATCGGCTTGGCTTCCTTGCCGCCAGGCTCGGAGGTCGAGGGGTGGAAAGTGGGCGTCTCGATGGGCGGTAGTGGGCACAGCCAGAGCGGCCAGATCTTGAGTTCCTTCTCGACGTACTCAATGAAGGCGTCGACGCCGGAGTAGGGTAGTGACAGGTCGTGGACGATGTACCTGAAAGTCATGCGGCTGCCGCCACCGAGGCCGGCGCGGTAGAGGGCGCGGGTGTGCATGAGGCGATCGAGAATGCGGCGCGTGGCGCGGTTGAACGGCACGAAGCGGAAATACTTGAAAGCCAGCTCGCCGGTCCAGAAGCCGCCGCGGTCGTAACGGAAGAGGTAGTCGCGCAACGGGATGTAATCAACAACCGATGTCTCGACGACAGGTGACGCCGGTCCGGGCTCGATCCGCTTCTGTACGTGCAGATAAAACCAGGGGTCGCCAGGTTTGCTGAACGTCGTCGGCGCAAAAGCGCTGGGCAGCTCATCTGTCATCTTTCCCGAGATGACGACGCCGAGCTTGGACGAGAAGACAATCCCCTCGACAAAGTCATTTTCCTGGTTATCCGTCTCCATGCGCACGGCCATGGTGGTGGTGGACGGGTCGCCGTAGACGCTGTACACGGCGCGGACGTACTTTGCGGCCGGGACGAGGCGGACGTCGAGACGGGTGACGATGCCGAGTGTGCCAAGGGCTCCGGAGGCGCCGCGGAAGAGATCGGGGCGTTCTGTGGGTGAGGCGGTGACGACCTCGCCGGATGCGAGGACCATTTCAATGGCGGTGACGACTGAGTGGAAGCCGCCGTGCTTGAAAGAGCTGCTCTCACCCGCGGAGCCGGCGAAGCCGCCGCCGACGGTGATGCCGGGGAACTCCATCACAACAGGGGGGATGAGATCATGGGCGAGGGTGGCGTCGACGAGCCGGTCCATGGGCACGCTGGGCTCGACGACGGCGGTCTTGGCCTCCGGGTCGACGGAGAGCACGCGGGAGAGGGCGCTGATGTCGACGGAGCGCTGTCCGTGAGCGGGGCGGGTCGAGTTTGTCGAGCCGTGGAAGATGCGGAACGGCTCTCCGTGGGCGTGGAAGGCCTTGACGTCGGCGGCGATGCGCCGGACGTCCTGGTCGTGGGCGTCCATTGCCGTCTGTTTCGGGTCCTGCTTCTCGCTGATGGACGCGCGGAAGCGCGGCTTCGGCATCTTGGGCATCGTGGGCACCTTGAAGGGCATGATGGGCAGAGAAAGAAGTGCAACGAGCGACTGGTCGGGGGATAGATGATGCAGGGTCGGTCGGGCGATGTTAGCGGCTTGGCCGGCGTTCCGGGGGCGGCACAGACCCCTCTCAAGCGGGCGGCGGCAGGGCGCGTGGAGGATCAAGAAATGCCGAGACGAGGCGGGCAGAGGTTCGGCTGGGCTGATGAAGATGGATGGTTCAGTCAGAGGTTGGCTGACGTCCTCGACGTCCTCTTATGGGTCTCAAAGGGCGCGGCCAAGCTTGTTCATGTCCAAGGCAGCCGGGCAGCACAAGAGCAATAAGAGCTCCAAACCGTAGCGGAAGCATGAAACTAGCGCCGGGCTCATCGTAAGACACGGCCGAGCCTGTGGCCCTCTTAGTGTTGGGTCTTAGTCTTTAGGGGGCGAGGCGATGCCGCTGCTGCCGTGACAGTGCCCGAAGGGCTCCCCACATGATGATGGCATGGGCTTTATGAACCCTCATGCGCCGGGCACTTCAGTGGTTTGGTCACGGTGACGCCCCCTACCTAAGTTGCTGTGCAAGTGCCGGCGCCGTTGGGCCCGGTCACGGTAGATACGCCACTGCCGGGAGCCGGTCGCGGTTGAGCCTCCCCATCACTCCGATGACGGGCGGCCGCTTGCACCGGATGCGCCGGACTTTGCAGGAAGAGACTTCTCCGTCGACGTTTTCTCGGCCTTCACATTCTTTTGATCGGGCAGCGTCTGGCTCGGCGGCCTAAACTGCATCGCGTCAATTGACGTGTGTCCTGGCGCCCTTCGACTGACAGTGGTTTTCAGGGGCTTTCCCGTGCACGCACCACGCCGTGTCCTGTACCCCGTTATGCGTTCATGCCCTGCCCAGCGATGACCCTCGCACATCGCCATGCTCCGGGCCTGACTCCGATAGACTCTGTCATCTCCTGGTCTGGTGCCCCAGGATCACCTACATATCATTCCATTGCTCACGTGCGTTCCCCAGGATCTGCTTCGGCGGCACCGAGAAGACTGACTCTCGTGATCTCATGTGAGGAAAGATGCCGTAGCCTTGATGATGCACCGGCACCGTCCTGGCGTCCTCAACATCAGCTGCATCACCAGATACCCGACGATCAGAGCCTGGATTGGCTACTTATCAAACGGAAAGAAAGTTTGATATTGTCCAGACAAACATAGCTATGCTTGTAATGCCAATGGATGTGTGCTACTGCTGCTGTGCAACAGGAATATGCCCCAAGCAAACGCCGGGCTCCCATGCCCAAACCCAAACTCCGGATATGCTGATCCCAGATCCCCATGATGACATATGAAAAGTACACAACACCTGCTGTGCTAAATGATGATGCCGCGACGAGACCATCCGCCAGGCCCCTTCCACGCAAAGACGACCAGTGAGCACGCGGCCCAAACGGTAATTGTCATGGCCCAAAACGTTGGCGCGTAGCACTGCTTTCCGTAACAGAAAACGTCGCCCTCGCCCTGACCGAGGTGATGCGAGTTCTTTGCTCCGGCCTGGTAAACGCCCGAGTAGACGAGTCCCCAGAAGGTCGAGCCCAACGCGGGGAACATGGCGACGATGCCCCAGTTTGTGGCAAAGTTCTCAACGCCCCAAATGACGGTGATGATGATGGGCGTGAGGCTGAAGACGGCGCCGTAGCCAGCGCCAACGAAGCCCGAGACAATCCAGAAGCGCTCGCCGTGGCCCTGGATCGCACCGGACGCGAGGGAGACGAGGCCGATGGAAAGGACGATGGCGAAGAAGAGGAGGAATGCCACGCGGGAGATGGATAGGCGGCGCACGAACGGCGGGCGGCCCGTCACGTCCATCTGGTAGTGCTGGGTTGAGGGTGAAGGCGCGAGCAGGTCGGTGAGCGATCCGGTGAGGAGACGCGCCGCCGTGCTGGTGATGGCCACGATGGACACGTGCGTCGAGGGTGACGTGGGTTTTCCGATGTAATCGCGCGTCGGGGGGTAGAGCGTGCCGATGATTGTGCCCAGGTTGTTGATGAAGGCCTCACCGGGGCCGATGATGAGGAGGAAGCCGAGGGCCAGGCACCACATGGTGCGGTCGGTGAGGAACTGCCTGGTCTCCGCGTTGAGAACCCACTGCTTCTTACGCCATGCGTCGCCATCCGCGTCGTTGAGCTCTCCATCATCCCCCTCGGCAGTCTCCTCATCTCGAAGACCACCCGCTGCGCCGTAACCATGTCTCGAACCATCGAGGAGCGCGCTGCGGTCAAGCAGGCCGCTCCGCTCGAGCTCTTCCACCGCTTCTTCGATAATGTCGTTCTCGTCAACGACGACGAGAGTGAAGCCTCCAATGATGCCGACTGCCACGAGGAGGATGGAGAGGAAGACGAAGAAGCGGAACACGTCCAGGTCGCCACGGACACCGCCAGGGTGACGCTCGTAGAAGATCTTGCTGCCCACCTGGCTGAGCCAGAGACCACTCAGGCCAAACGCGGCGATGGGCACAGCGAGAGCCAGCCCGCGGTGTCGGCCCTTGCCAAAGTTCTTCGCATTCGTCGCGACAGCAGCCAGGTACAGAGCGCAGGTGCCGACACCGACGCAGACGAAGGCGAAGACCATCAGAGGGTAGGTCCAGTCGGCATGGCCGGGGCCAATCTCGAGACCATCCTCCCCAATCGTGATCAGACGGCCTTCCTTGCCCCGAAGACCCTTTGCCGTCTCGATATCAAGCTTGCGATATGTCGCTGCGGCGATCGCGTAGCCGCCGCCAAAGAGAACGGCAGCGAGGAACGAAAGTGGGCGGGCACCGGCGCGGTCACAGATGTAGCCGAGGCCAGAGACGGGTAGGTAGAGGGCGATAGACGAGGCGATGGAGAGTCCGTTGACCTGGAGCTGCGTGTAGTGCAAGCGCTCTTGGAAGATGTGTCCGTAGAGAGAGAAGACGGTGATGGAACCGGCGCAGAGGGCAGCAATGACGGAGGAGACGAAGGATAGTGTTCGGAGGACGTTGGCGGCGCGTCGGGTGTGGCCCTTGCGGCGCTTGGTGCTGGAATCGTCGGAGATAATGGAGGAAGCTGAGGAGCTGAGTCGGTCGATTGTCGAGGCCGTGTCGTCGTCGTCGGCCGGGCTCACAGGGCGAGCCATGTCGGGTGTTGCGATGCGCCGATGTCGGCGCGGGGGAGGGCGACGAGGATGTCACTGCAGGTCGGAACTCGCAGGCGTATCACTTCAGACCATGTGATGTGTGTGTTGTAGAAAGAAGAAAGTGGCACGGCGAAGCGTACTCGGGGATGTTGGAGGGTGACTGGCGGTCGGACAGAAGCAGTGGAGGATGGGCGGCACGATGATGACTCCGGAGCCGTCACTCGCGTCATTGCCTGGGGTTCGTCAACGGCCGCCTGACCTAGCTTATCTAAGCGCATTTCCCCACAAGGATCCATCGGATCGAGATCAGATACGAGCTAGCTTATCTGCCCTTCCTTCTCGAAAATCCGCCATCAGTGTTACTCGATTTCCTCACTCTTGAGGGTGTCAATGCGGATCCAATGTCCATCATCAAGCCGGCGATGATGCCTCGTCCCAGCTAGCGCTTCCAGGGTTCACTTTCTGCTTGGAGGGCAGTAGCCACCGCCGCCGAGGCAATTGACGCCTTGATCTTGCTCCGGCCCATCGAATGCTCTGGACTTCAGGGGCAGTGATTGACAATTTTCATCTCACGGCCTACACACACATAGGTAAGGTAAGTCGGGTAGTACCTTCCTCACCCTGGGACCGCCATCCAATCTATTCGACCATGTGAGATTCGCGGAAGGTACGGCGCGTGAAGGAAGGGACTACCCGTCGCTGTCCACCTCGCATGATGGATGCCCGGGCTGGCACCGGTGTCCCTTGTCTACCTTACTCTGCCGCTCAACGACATTCCCACCACAACAACACCAATCACCATCGTCACAAACCACAATCGTTACCGACATTATCCTTCGTTAGACATACATCCATTCCAGGACGGAAACAGAAATGGGTCCCTTGGGAACACCATCACCCTCGTTTTCATCATCACCAGCATCGGCATCATCGGCATCAACATCATTGGCGAGCGCTGACCCAGAAGACCCGGGCTGCCTAGTGGACAATTTCAACAACCTCCAGCTCCCAGATGAAAATGTGCCACGGAACGATGAAAAATCAGGCCCCGGCTTGGACGCGCTCCCGCCTGAGCTGATCTGTATGTTGGTTCCCCACCTCCAGCCAGACGATTTTGCGGCATGCGTCCGGGTCAGCAAGAATTGGTTCTCTACCTGGACCTCTGAAGTTGTGGCCAGCGATATACTGCATCAGTCCTTTCCCGGGCTCATTCAGACGGCGAAGAGGAAGGGAATCTTGCCGCCGAGACTGTGGACGTTGTTCCAGCTGGCCGCGCGCAAGCGTTGGCGCTTCTTGTGCGGCAGCCACGGGGCGGTGCGCACGTATCCCAACCGCATGGACTTCATTGCCAATGGCGGGCAAATTCTGCGCGGAATGATCGATCGCGGACCCCTCTACTCCTCAGGCCGGGTCGCTTGGCAACACGACGGGCGGTCTTTTGTCATCGACGATCTTCACGCAAAGACCCGTCATTTCCGGGTACAGCCCCGGCGTGGCGACGAGCTGTATCTTGTTGCCATGACGGAAAATCTGGTCATCTTCACCGACAGATGGGAGTTTGCTTACCCTCAGATGCTGTATGTGTTGGCACCATCCGCATACCTCGCACATGCGGAGCCTTCCATTAGCATGCGCTGACTTGTGAATAGTGTCATACACAACATCAGCGAACGCAGGAGCATCCACCTTCGGCTCCCCTTCCGTGTTTGTCACCTGCAGGCTAGCGGCCTCACTGTCGGCCTCCATCTCTTCAAAAAGCTCAGCCAAGACGGATTTGGATCCCCGTACGTCTGGCGGTGGGGTGGTACCCTCGAGAGACTGCGCCCGTCTCAGGCCAGTCGACAACAAGTCTCCAATTTTGAGTCAAAGCATCCCATTCTGACGGCACGGGGATTTCTCTACCACCCTTGGGATGATGATATATTTTTTGTCGTTTGGACGGCCCACGAGCCCGGCCGACCCGGGGCCGGAGATCCATCCGCTGCCATCAAGGCCGAACATGGCGCCGAGAGCCCACACCAAAGCAGAGAGCGGATTGCCGTGCTGGTCGATGTGTACAAACAGACCCCCTCGGGCTGGACCCCCACCGGCAACTCTCATGTGGAATACGACTTACTGTCAGGGGGGGCTACCAGGGCTCTCCTTGGAACCTGGTGTCAAAAAACCGATTTCCACGGTGGTCATGAGCTGTTGATGGGCCTTAGAGGCGCCTACCGTCCCTACACGATCCCGTCGCAGTACATTCACGGCCCCCTCATGTTCAACACCGTCACAAGACGCTTCACCGCGGGTTATCGACCTCAATTTCGACGCCCACCAGTCTCACCATAGAACGATCCGAGGCCACGGGCAGAGGTGCTTCACATGGACGGGCCACTGAATACGCAGCAGTGGATGCGGAATGCCATGTACCCTTACAGGTTGTCTGGACCGGTCCCGAACATATCGGTGACTCAACGTGGGACGATGGCCTGCGACGAAGACTTTATGATTTTGAACGATCCGCACTTCTTTACGACGGGCTACTTGATATGGGGGTATGGAAAGGATATGGCAAAACTAGGGCTACCTGGACGTGTACACCCCGGTTGACACAGCATGATACCCCTTTTTGCCCACTTTGTATGTTAGCGGACTCCTCCAGTCGTCGCCTTGAGCGATCTTCTTGACAGCGTTTTCAATGGTATGCTCAGGCTGCCACCCAAGATCCCGCACAGCTTTCGCAGAATCATACACTCTGTCGATCCTGTCGAGGAATTTCCACCCTTGTGCCGCGAACACCTTATCAATCCCCGGCACACACTCGCGCAGCACGCCGGCAGCATCCTGGTCCAGCCGACGCAGCACCTCAGCGTCATCCCGTGGAAACGGCGGCGGTGCGCTGATGATGTACTTACCCCAACCTATGTCCCCGGCCTTTCTCGTGGCGCAGACACAGGCGGAGACGATATCGGCTACATCGGCCCTGCGGTACGCCAGCTCCAGGACCTTCAGATTCTCATCTCCCATGGCGTTCCGTCGGTCCTCATCGTCATCCTCTTCAGGGAAGAAGCGGCTCGTCCGCAGGACAACAGTCGGCATGCCAGTTTGTGAGTGAACGAGGCGACACATATCCTCTGCCGCAACCTTGGTGACGCCGTAGATATTCTTCGGGATCGGTACGACAGACTCATCGATCCATGCCGCTGGATCACCGGGACGAGGACTCAGGGCTTTTCCAAAGGTGGATGTTGTTGAAGTGAAAACGAAAGAGGCGATGCGAGGATTCCCGTCTGCGTCGCGGAGGGAGGAGGCTTCTTCGAGGAGGTTGAGGGTTCCGAGGATGTTGACGTCGACGAAGGCGGATTTGGGGTGGGAGTCGACGTGGGGTTTGTGGAGGGTGGCGACGTGAATTATGTGCCGGATGGAAGGGTTTTGCGCGAGGATGGAGGCGATGAAGGGGCGGTCGGTGATGGAGCCGACGTGGGTTGTTGTTGTGGAGGGGAGGGTGTCGATGCCGATTGGGGGGAGGTTGTGGGAGGGGAGGGAGAGCATGAGGGCTGTGCCGAGGTGGCCGGAGGAGCCGGTGACCAGGACTTGGGGCGGTGGCTGCGGCGTCATTTTGATGGTTGATGAGGCCTGAGAGAAATGTTGATGATCGGCTTCTGCTGCAGTTGATGGTGTTTGCTGATTGATATAACTGTAGCTCCTAGGGTTGGCGCCGGGTGACTCACGGCGAGAACCGAGGGCCGGCTTCTCATAGGGCGTCGTATTTCGGCGCCGTCTCGGAGGTCGAGCGTTCGGGACGGCGCCACGACCTGGGCAGGTTGCGGGGACCTGATACCCCGGCGTGTGTCATTTGAAGTCTTGTATTACAGTCGAGGCCTTGGCCAAGAATTATCTATCGAACAACTGCTTTATGCTCGCTCTTTTTGCGCCCTGGAATCAAGAACCGGAAACGCTGTCCAAACCACCTGAACTCCCGTCCCTGTACAATGGTGTATGCCCGCTCCGGAAAAACAGTCGTTGACAAAAGGAATTGCGCCGAGAACGCCTGCAATGCAGGTATCATGTCGTTGAGGCTCCCATGTCCCTCGTGAGGGAAGAAGTCGTGCCCAGTCCCTACGACGGGATCCAGACAAGCTCAATCACCCCATCCGTCTCCCTCATCGGCTTCCTCTCCTCCATCCACCTCCCATCATCTTTCCTCCTGACATAAAGCTGCGTCACCGAGCCATCAGGACCATTCCGCGCCTCCACCATCGCCCACGCCAGTTTCCGACCCGTACGCGTAAGAGATGGCCGTTGCGGGAGGAGCATAAGATCAAACCGCCAGCTGCCCGGGTCGTTCGTCGCATCCCACGTGCCCTCAATCTGGTCGAGATCAAAATCGATACCGCCCGGGTACTGCGCGACGCTGTAGCCGTTCGACACCACGAATCCATCAGCCGTGAAGAAGCGCTGGAATACGCAGTCTTCACCACACGTGTGTGCAACTTTTGCGGCGTGCGCCGGGTACGCAGTATGCCAGCTATGACGGTAATGATGAACCGACAACGGGCGCAGACCACCCTCGTAGAACCCGCTCGCGTCGCCCATGAGGTCGAGCTGCCACAGGTCGTGGACTTGTGTCAGGCGAACGTCGGTATTCTCGTAGATGCATTTTCTCAACAGGATATCGCCCTGAGGCCCCCATCCAGAGTTGGACTCGCGGATCTTCTCGTCCGTCTTGCATGTTGACAGGATACGGGTGATGGTTTGGGCGAGGGGGAGGGTGATGAAGACGCCGGCGCCGCCAAAGGCTTGAGAGCCGTGTATCTGGACGGCGATGGCGTCTTCGGAGAGGGTGCCGATGTACATTGGTTTTGAGGGGTCGTAGCGGCGGAAGTGCTCGGTGAGGCCAACGGGTGATGGGAAAAATGTATCGTCGTCGCAGAGGACGAGCCATTTCTTCGTTGTGGCTTCTTTGTGTCGGTATAGTAGAGAGACGAGGTTGAGGTACCGCACTGCCATCTCGAGACGCATGTCTGAGTGGCCCACGTCGGCGTCGATTCCCGCGCGGGCAAGGCGGCCGGCGAAGGCATCGAGATCTGCGTCGGTGGCGCCGACGACTTGGAGGAGAAGCTTTCCGCCGTTGGAGCGGCCGTTGGAGTCGGTGAGCCAGTATGCCCATTCTTTGATCATGTTCTGGGCCGGGTCGGCTAGGCGTTCGTAGGTCGTGGAGATGGCGAACATGTAGTCAGTCAAGTCCGCCGTTGCAGGGAAAGACGAGCGAGTGACTGGGACGTCGAGGGGAGCGCCGCAGGGTTCGTGTGCGGTGGCGTTATCGAGGTCGACGGCGCGGAAGCCTCCCGGGAGGAGTTTCTGTTGGAGGGTTGTGTAGGATTTGCGCTCGATGGGTTGGCGAGTGAAGCGGACGTAGCGCTTGAGATAGTCAAGCTGAGAGCCAAGGTTGTGTTTCTCTGCGATGAGGCGGAGGTGGGAGGTGTCCGCGCCGCAGTCCATGGCGTGAGTCCATTCGTCGGGCTGTGTGGTGTTGGCAATGGGAGGGACGCGATCGACCTCGGAGGGGGTCTGATCTTTTGAGCTGAGGGTATCGATGTAATTCGAGGTGCGGAATATCTTTCTGCTCGGCGCTGGGATCGGCGGTGGCGTGGGCTGGAGGGTGTAGAAGAGGAAGAGGACGAGGCCGAGGAGGGCTGCCGTTCTGGCGAGAAGGGTGCGCATGCCGTGGTATCTCCAGAGAGAACCCGTTGTCCGAGACGGTTGCAGAAACTGTATCTTTGCGTCCATGGACTTGACGAGGGCCGCGATGCGCGGCGGGGGGTTGATGTTGCGCAGCATCGCGGGGTGGGGTTCAAGTTGGTAGTGATGCGGGAGGTGAAAGGCGCGCAGGGAAGTTCCATCTGGGGGAGAAGGAGACGAGGTGGACATGCTTCTCATACATGATGAAAACAGAAGGGTCGCGCAGGCTGCTATGATGGCACCAAGGTTGAGCAGCCCGAGACTCCTACCAGTATGCCTGCACCACCGTCCACGAGCAAAGGACGCGCCATGCAAGTGAGCCGCAGTGGGTGGTATTCGGGACTTTTGTCCAAGGGGCCCGCCTGTCTCTGATCTCCAGTATTCCATTCACTTTTCCAAACTCCCACGTTCCTTCAGGGTTAGGGGTCCTGGAGACCGGCGGAGCTATCAGCGCGGCCAAGATCATAATATCACCATCAACCCCTTTCAGGGTCTTGCCCTGAGAACCCACCGACCCTCTCCTACATTCAAGCGTCCCCGGGGCTGAGCCCATATCTGCCATCCCAAGTTCCCTGCTCTAACCCACAATCAACCATGATAAATCCGCACTCGGCCGCAAAACATCACATAAGCGTGAACGACAACGCGCGCCCTTCCCACCCACCGACCCCACCAAAGACATTGGCAGCTCCCCTAGCTCCAAGCTGTCCGAGAAACTCATACGAATAGCACAGTAAAACAGGGGTAAGCCTAGGAAGGAAGCCCATCCGCATCCACACTCTCGCTCCAACCCCACGCTTTGGGACTTTGAACGCGCCGTCAAGTGCCAAGACGTCTAGCCCTCGCCAGGAGTTGCGGCGCCGAGCCCGTTTCATCAATTCACCGATGGAAGCCTAACAATCATCTACAAAAGTCCCACAGGCCAAGCACCGGCACTCCGGGTCAGGGAGGCTTAAATCATCTCCGGCTGCCGAACTTTGATTTATCCTTAGCATATCGACCAAAGGAGATGCCGGAGTCAGCTTTGGGAGGCTTCAACACGTGGTGTCACTGGTATTGGTCAGATTGGGAGTATGAAGGAGCTTTTGTAGCGTGCAGCGACGATCAGTAAGAATGGATGTCAATCTCGGTCTAGACTGCACGCGGAAAGAAATGACCCAAATCCATCCAACGCCTTGCTGTTCTTCTCCCTCAATCGCGACACTCATCATCCTCAAGCGTACTGCGTCTTGTTGTCGCCGACGCCGGGGCGGTGGACGCCATCGTCCTGGTAGCCCGGCAGAGCCTCACCCCCCTGCGAAGGACCGGCACCCGACATGTGGTGCTGCTGACCGGGGGCCTGGCTGCCGAATGCCTGCCCAGCCGGGCCCTGCTGCGCCGCAAGACCAGGTGCCGTTGTGGCGGGCTGAGTGCCGACCGGGGGCGGGGCGGGCATGTTGGCATCTGGCAGCGCCTGCTGGGTCTCTGCGACGCGGAGAGCATCGAAGAGAGGACGCACGCCGGCCGACCAGGCGCCGCCAGGCTGCACCTCACCGCGGAGGATCTGCTCGACACTGACGCGGTGGCCGTAGAAGGACGCATTGGCATCCTTGCGTTCGGTGATGATGGTACCGTCGACTTGGACACCGGCGTAGAAGCCGCGGGACTTGACGTAGGTGAAGACGGGCTTGAGAGACACACTGCTGCTCCTCTTGTTCTTGGGCTTCTCAGGCTTCAGGCCGTCATTGGCGTCGGTCGCAAGAGGGGTGCCGTCGGGGCCCAGGGCGGGCTTCTCGTGGACATGGTCTTCCTTCTGCTGCTGCTCGAGCTGGGCCTTCTGGGCCTCGGCGGCCTTGCGCTCGTCGGCCGACTGGAAGGCGCCGCCAAAATCAACCATGCCACCGGCACCCCAGGGTCCCGCGGTAACAGCGACGTCGGGGCCGAGGCTGACACGAGTGGTCATGAAAGCGGCCAGAGCCTCGCGCGAGTTTATGACGCAGACGCAGTCGTAAATGTCAACACCGATCATGAAGCCAGCGCCCAGGGCATGTACCTGGATGCCCGAGGGCGGCGACCACGAGCCATCGGGCAGGCGCGCGATGAGCACGCCCGAGCCAGTGGCGCCCGAGAGGTTGAAGCCCATGCGCGCAGTGGTGAAGATGGCGAGGCCCTGCGCCTTGTTGATGACCTTGGAGGGAATCTTGACAATGGCGCGACGCTCCTTGCGCTGCTTCTGCTTAGTCGGGGTGAGGGCGCCATCGCCCTCAATTTTCTCCTTCTCATCGGGGTGAACGTTGACGGCCGCGGCGTCGGACGTAATTCCTTCCTCTGTGGGTGATGGTGGTTAGCGTTGAAGTGGCATGAACGACGGACAAGGCGACTTACTACAGAAGCTCCGGAGAATGTTGGCAGCCTTCTCACTCTCCTTGTCGAGGCTGGTGGGAAGGAAGCTCTGGGAGCCGAGCTTGTTGGCGAGGGCGTTGATGGGCGCCGCGGCCTTGTGGCCCATCTCGGTCAGGAGGCTGCCCCAGCTGCGGTGACCATCTTGGCCGTGAGCGCCGTGAGTGGGAGTGCCGTGAGCGGGAGTACCGTGAGCGGCAGCGCCTGCGGGATGCGTGCTGCCACCCGCAGGGTATGCGCCGCCAGCGGAAGGGTACGCGCTGCCGCCGGCGGGAGTCTGGTTGTACGACTGATCCACGTGCTGCTGCTGCGGTTGTCCGGGAGGCGGGGCAAATTGAGGGTGGGCGGGGTCGTAGCTGGGAATACCACCAGCCGTAGCAGCGCCGGGCGCAGCACCTACGCCCACTCCAGCACCTGTGGGCCGAGGACCGGGCACGGGTGGTTTCTCCTCGTACTGGTTCGAGCCCTTGTAGAAGGCATTGGCCTCATGAGAATCGGCCTGTGAAGGGGCGTACTGCTGCGGCTGCGTCGGAGGAGGGCCAGGCGGCGGCGGGGGGAAGCTCTGCTCGCCCGCTGTCGTCTGCTGCTGTGGCAGAGGGGCCTTCTCGGGGGGAGCCTGCTGCTGAGGGCCGGTGTTGTACGCTGGAGGAAGATCCGAGTTGGGAGCTTCGTAAATCTGCTGGGGGTCTGACTGAGAAGGGCCGCCGGGAGGAGGAGGGGGATAGTAGGTCTCTTGCGTCTTTCCCGGGACGGGCGGCTGCTCAGGGTTACCGGACATGTTGGAGGTGTTTGTTGATAGAACTGCTGATGGTCTAGGAGGAATGATGGGAGCCCGGGATACAGGTGTGGGTGATGGAGGAGTTGTAGGTGTGAAGATGTGGAGGGGTAGCTGATGTGACGAGATACTACTGAAGGCGGGGTAGGTGTTCAGGTTGGTCTCGGGTGGGTTGGGTATCTTGGGAAGTGAACGCTGAACTAAAACAGAACAACAGTTGGGGAAGGAAGGGGGACTGATTCTCTTAAATAGCAGCGGAAGAAACAAGAGGCATGAAATAGGTGGGGAGTCCTCGCTGTCGGTTTCTTGGTCGCGATGGACTGATTCCTGGAGCCTGGGAAGTTGCCATCCATCCTGAACAAGCTGTGCTGCGCTCCTGCACCCGCACCTGCTTGCGTGGGCCGTTGATGTCATCGCGTGGCTGTCGACGCGTCCCTTGCACCAATGTCATGCGTACAATTGACGTGTTCGTGGCGCAGGGATCTACCCAAACGGGAGGGATCCGCTTTTCGTGTGAGGCTGTGCCGGCGTCCTCCCAAATATCGCCTCTCTGATCCATGGCAGCTCTCGTTGTCCGACTCACAACCACCTGCCACCCTCGACACATCACCACGAGGGGCGATCATGCGCCCCCTCTCATGCTCGACGCGAATGCAGAACGTCCAGTCATAACGGTCGTCAATTCCCTGTCGATCTCGAGGCTTGTTCGAACTACGCACCCACCATGTCGCGCAATCACCCTCGCACAATCGCCCCTCCTGCGATCATGCTCCTTCATTCTTCTCGGCGATGCCCTTGAGCTTCTCGTGCCTTTTGCGAAGCTCTTCAATCATCATCTTTGGCTTGCTTACAGGCTTGGCCGGCTGCATCAGTCCGAACCCGGCGAGGAAGTTGACAATCAGCGCGTACAGGAACACGACCAGGTGCACCGGCCCCAGCTGAAGCGCCGGCATGATGAACAGCGTGAAGTTGCCTATCGCGGGTTAGCATCATCAGCTTTCGAGGCATCGAAGAGCAACGCGACTCACCAAACAGGCCGTGCCGCCTCGAAATGACCTCCCACAAATCATCCGTCATGACCCCCGTGGCACCCTCCCACGCCCACGGCCCGACCAGCCGGAACTTGACGGTGAAGTTTGTGCTGGCCGCCCAAATCCACGGCAGCCTCCAGAACGGCCCCGTGCCGCGCTGCCAGCCCAGCCGGAACACGTCGGTGATGCCCGCCACGGCGTCCATGTCGGCCGCCAGCTGGAACGCGTAGCTGTCGTGCTCGACGCCGTAGCTGACGCGCGCATCCGGCGGCGCAATGAGCCGGTAGTGCCACTGGTCGTCCTCGACGAGCGGCTTGGTCACTTTGCCGAGGAGATTCATGATCCAGAGCATCACCTGAAGCTCGGAAAGCGGAGGGATGGCGCCGAACCCGGGGCGGACAAAGCCGATGAAGCCCACGGTCGGGTCGTCTCGACGCCATATCTCGCGCACGTCGGCCTCGTCGGCGCGAGGGTATGGCTTGCGCCCAGCGTTGCGCGGCGACTCGAGGAAGGGGAAGCTCTGGAGGTAGCCCGTGGCGAAGACAATCACGTCGGGCTTGATCGTCTGGTCCTTGATGCGGCGGTACTCCTCGCTGCCGTTGTCAGGGAAGTGGACGACGCCCTGCTCATCAATGTGCGTCGGGAAGGGCGCCACGTCGATGGGCCTGCCAGGGGGGTCCGTGGGCGTAGCGACGAGGAACTCGCGGACGCGATCACCGAAGGTCGTCGGGCCCTTAGGGCGGTAGTACGGACTGATGTTGTTGTTGACCTTTGTCCAGGCCTTGTTGAAGAAGACTGGGGGGAAAGTCAGCATGGAAGACGATACATGGCAGAGGCGGCATTGACTCACGTCGCGAGGCGTGCAGCTTCTCCGGGGGCACGCCTCCTACGAACTGGTCAAAGCCGAGAGTCGAGCCTGTCGAGATGTACCCGCTGCCGACGGCCACTGCATCATAATTGTCCCAGACGATCATGGAGTCACGCACGATCGGGGGCACGTAGGCCGTGTCGAAGAGGGACAAGTGGCTCACGTCGATTGGCAGCGACCTGTCCATGAACATCTTGTTCTCGCCCTCGGGGAACCCAAAGATCTTGGGCAGCAGTCGGGTGTTGGCGAGGCGCTTGGGAGCACCGTACCAGCCATGCCGGTGCCCGAGCACGACTTGCTTGGTGGGTGCGTTGATAGCCAGCGCGGCGATATCCATCCCCGTCTCGCCGCTCCCCAGCACCATGACCGTCTTGTCTACGCCGAACTGCTCGCTGCTCTTGAAATCGGCCGAGTGCACCACCACAGGCACACGGTCGACGCCAGGGAGGTCGGGCAGGTTGGGGACATCGTGCAGGCCAGAGCACACGGCAACGGCATCGCATTCCCAATCGACCTCGTGGCCTTCGGGCGTGCGATACGTGACGACGTGGCCCTTTCCCCCGGTGCCCCTCCTCACGGCCACGACTCTTGTATTGAGGTGGGTGTGAGGCCAGAGATCAAAGGCCGTGGCGTACTCGCCGAGGTATTCAAGGTATCGGTCGGCGGAGAGGAAATCGGGATCGCTGCGACGCGGGCGGAAGTCGGAGAAGCAGGTGAGAAACTTTGAAGAGACGAGCTCGGCATCCTGGTAGACGTGGTGGTAGAAGATGCCGCCGATCTTGTCGCTGGCCTCGAACAGCCGGGTTTCGAAGCGGTCGACGGGGAAGAATTCGTGAACCTGGCGGAGGTACTTGAGCGTTACGAGCCCCGAGGGACCGCCACCGACGATGGCGACACGCATTCTTTTTTTCGGGGTGCTTCTTTTCGCCGGAGTTGGCTTACGGTCGGCGGGTATACGCGTGGTCGTGAGACAATTACAGCGTTACCGACACGCTGGAACGGGATCGCCGGGATGGTCTCGGGAGGGAGATGGGGGCTGGAGACAAGGGGACAATGGGACTGGGGATGATCCCGCAAACGTCAGGATGGTGTTTTAAGCAACCCGACCCACGAACCTCTCCCCCCGAGGTCCCCCCCTCTGTCGATCTTCTTCAGCCAACTCACCTCTCCCTTTGTTCATTCCCCCAAGCCCCCTCCTCCGGGTCTTCCCTCATCTTCACCCTGCCTGCCGGGGCAACCAACCTGCCCCGCCGCGCTAACCATGCCGCGATCCCGCTATCGCGAAGAGAGCCTGGAACCTGGGAACCGCTCTGGTGCCCGTTCGTCACCTGGGCAAGGGGGGGCAACCTAATCCCGCAGTAGCGGACGCCGTCGGACGGGCACAAAGGAAGGTCGATGGGGGAATCGGCCGGGGCTAGAGCAGCGCTAGAGACCCCAAGGGTCGTCGCGACTGCTCGGCGCCTGGGGGGGCGGCCTTTAGCCCGTCGACGTGGAGCCAATGAAGACCCCGTCAGCTGGTGAGCAGACAAGGCAGGCGAGCAGCGGGCAGCTTTTCGGGCGCGGACGAACCCGCCTGAGCGCGTGAGCTCTCCACAGCGACCGTACTTTACACGTGGATACGACGGGCGTGGCATGGCGCTGGGGAGAGATGGTATTGGTTCTTTTGCATGTGAAGAGGGGTATTATCTGTAAGACCAAGGATCATCTGGCCTGATGCCCGGGGGGAAGTGCGCTGACGGGAAGGTTGGAAGGGAGGGGAAGTGCATGGTGTGTCGGCTACTGCTGGTGCTGTCTCTGCTTGACAAACTCGATGACGGCGTGGCCGTCGGGCGAGCGGTCAAGTCCGTGGTACACGGAAATTTGGAGCCCGGCCTCGGCGGCGACGTGCTCCCACATGGCGCGGGTGCGCTCCTTGCCGCCGGACATGCACATGATGAAGTCCATCCAGACGGCGAACTTGGACGGCGGGTTGGACATGACGTACTCCGCGACGAGGAGGATGCTGTCGTCGGCCATGGCGGCCGCTGTATGGCGAAGGATGCCGATAACCTCGGCGTCGCCGTAGTTGTGAAGACAGTGGCGGATGTAGTAGACCAGGGCGCCTTGGACAGGCTGCTCTTTGTGGAAGTCGATGGGCTGGAGGGTCGTTCCCGTCAGGGAGCCTGAAGCTGCAGCGTCGGCGGCGGCGGCGGCGATGACGGGGGGTACGTCCTGGAGGACGCAGCGGTCGGTCGTCAGGGGTGATCCGGGGGCCGCGCAGAGGGCGGTGATGGCGTGGCCCTTGCCGCCGCCGACATCGACGAGAAGAACCCTCGAGGGATCACTGGCGGCCGCGGCGGGAGCGAGACGGGAGAGGTCGTAGAGGCCGACGATGGGGCCCATGAGGGGCACGTCCTTGCCGACGGCGGTCATGGCCTCCATGAAGACGCGCATCTGGTAGGGGTCGGCGTTGAGGACCTCCCAGAAGGTGCTTTCGGGGCGGAGGTGGGCGACGGTGTAGGGGACGTTTGTCGGGCCGCGGGGCTCGCGGCGGCCGTTGGCGGCGAAGTAGCGCGGCATGACGGCCGAGCCCATGAAGGAGTTGTTGAACATGAGCTGCCACATTGCGCGGAGGGGGCCGGTCTGGGTGATCTGACGGGATTTGGGGGTGTGGGCGACCTCGTCGGGGGAGACTTGGACGAGGAGGCCGGTGCTGACCATGATCCAGGCGAGGCGGCCTACATTTTATCAGTCAGGACGTATTTTGGGAGGAGAGGCAGAGAGGGGAGAGACTCACGGACGAGCTGCATCTCGGCGTCAATCTTGTCGGCCAGGGCCTGGTAGGTGATGGCCCCCTCGAGGGGGATGGCCTCGAAGGCGCCCCATTCGATGAAGAGGCGGAGGGCGACGAACTCTGCGCAGGCGGCGGACTGGTTCATCCATTGAGGCTGGGGAGGGCGGGCGGCGTCGATGATGGCCTGGGCTGCGTTGACGATGGAGTCGCGGGCGGCCGATTCGCGGTCCGTGTTGGCGGCCGAGTCGAAGTGCCGCACGGCGTCGAGGAGGGCCGGGGCGAGGTCGCGGAAGGGGCTGTTGTTGTTGGCTTCCGGGGCCGACGGGGTTGCGGTGACGGTCATGATGGAGACGAGGATGAGAGTCGAGAGTCAAGAAGGGCTTGGCCGGGGTCAGGGATAGAGTGAGGGTGAGGATGGCATATTGGGAGGGTCGGTTCCCAGTGAGATGGAACCACTTCCCAGCTCGCTTGTGATGGATGGATCCCAGGGAGCGAGGTGGCAGCACGCGCTAGAGGAGACTGGCGCAGTCGGTCTGGTGGGTATCGTCTGCGCCAGCGGAGATGGAGGGTGCTTTGATGGGATGGATGAACCGAATCGCCCGCCGGTTGGGCCGGGCTCTTGGCGCTCTTTGGGTTGTGATGCGCCGTCGCTGCTAGTAGATCGGGTGCAAACTGTATCTGCGGCTGCATGTTGGCGCCGATGCAGTGGTTTATCTTCTGCAGAGAAGGCAGATGGAAGGTCATTCGATTCTGCAGCACCGAGTCCTTGGGTCTGGTATGAGTGAACCAGCGGCTCGGGTCGTGGGCTTACGGCACTCCAGTCTTCAGCGGAGAATGTTTGGAGGGGCTTCGTTCCTCAGTCCCCCTGTACCGAGAAACACAGCGGCATTTCACATCCCGGGGTCAACAGCCGGGATAACCAGCAAACACTGCCGGGGGCGACGCATCTTGACACTGCCCGGGTTCGTCAACCCTCATGAACTCATGGCCCGAACAGGCACGGCGGGGACCAGCATGGGTTTTATTTCAGGACTTTGCCCAGAGGCCGTCGCATCAGACTGACGAGCGCGCGTCGACTCGCGCGATGGCACCATTAAGGCCTGTCCTCTCGGGGTTCATGCGCCGAGCCTGAGACGGCCTTTTCGCGATCCCATCTCGCTTTGGGCCGAGACTGATCTTTACCTTTTTCTCCCGAGGCGACATCGGGATGGGACGTAGAGATGGCCAGAAGCGAGGGCGAGATGAGACGCCATCTCATCGTAAGCGACTGATCTTGGCCCCCGATCGCGTGCTTCTTGCTAGAAACTCCCCGTCAGCGTTGCAATAAGCTCAACCGACGCGGGGCGCGCCGCGTACCATCGTAGTCCTTTAATCAACCGGCACTATCCGACGATTCCGAAGAAGCCATCACGGAGGATTTTTAAATTCCTCCCTGTCGTTATTGCTCCCCATTCGTCGTCGGCGCGGAGGATTCAAGGTGCCCGAAAGAGCGAGAGCGAGTCGAGGAAATGGTCTCAGGGGCGTTTCAGACGATGAACGACTCGCGCTCCGGCCGGGGACATCCCTGGACACAACCCCCGGCGCCCGTTGAGCACCACTGCCGAAGGGGAAACGCGATCTGGGGCCCTTTGCCTGGGGAGGCAGGGGATGCTCGGTACTTTCCGTGGGGGACATGGGTAGGAGGTGAAGTGCCGCTGACGAAGACGTGATGCTTCAACCGTCGCGAGCGAGTCGCTGTGTGGGAGAAGGGTAGAACGTCAAAAAAGTCCTCGAGAGATGGACGTTGTATGGAAGAAAGCACCGGTAGATTTACGTTATTAGGGCCACTCAATGTATTCCCGACGCTGCGCCTCCGTCCCGGACGATCACCACTTCAACAACCACGAGCCACGAGCTGCCATCCGCCCTACTGCGTGCCATCCCATCAGGACCTCGCCCCGTCCGCCCGTAGCTCGCCCCAAGATCGCCCGTCCAATCTATTTAGCCTCTCCGTAGCCTGAAGTGCATAGAGTGTCACCCAGGCAGCCCCAATATGCCCGGCATTGCCCATTTACCCACCCGACGACCCGGCCATGACTCGGCCGCCCGCGGGAGCGGCGGACCTGGAAGCGACAGTGCAGGGGAGCTCTGCCGACTCGGAATATGCCTGCCCTTGCCCATACATATATGTGCCCCCCGGGGATGCCCTCCTTGCCTTCTGCTTTCTGTCCATCATCTGCAAACCCTTCCGTTCTCTGTACACCCTCTTTGCCCAAGTGCATCTTTTTTTCCATTAACAACACTTCCATTCTTTTCTTCACCACCAGCCAACTCTTCCACTTTTTCCAAAATGGCCAGGTTCACGCTCCTTACCGCCGCCGCCGCCCTCGTCGCCTCGGCCTCGGCCGGCCCCCTCCGCGCCCGCCAGTGCAACGCCCCCGCCCCCGGCGGCAACGGCACCACCATCCCTACCCCCGGCGGCCCCGGCGCCTCCGCCACGTGCCCCCTCTCCTTCGACGGCAGGATCCCGTCCAACTTCACCGCCGCCCAGTTCGACGACCCCGCCAACGGCATCTACACCGCCGGCTTCGTCACCGGCGCCAACCTCACCCTCAGCCAGGTCATCCTCTTCCCCGAGAACGCCCCCGCCTCCCTCTTCGACAAGGCCGGCGTCACCAAGCCCCTTGAGGTCACCATCAACGACGAGTCCATCTTCGCCCCCAGCCCGGACAACGTCCAGGTCGGCTTCCGCCGCACCGAGCTCCTCATCGCCAGCAACTCGGGCTCCGACGAGTCCACCACCGGCGTCAAGACGCTGCACTTCTCCGTTGCCAAGGACGCCGCCCGTCCCCTCAACCTCGCCCACGAGTACCAGCTCGTCTTCCTCGAGGACTCGACCTTCTCCAAGAACCAGTTCGTCCTCAAGACCGGCGCCATCACGGGCGTCGACACCGTCAACCCGGACTCTCTCACCATCTTTGGCAACACGGACAACTTTGGCACCGTCCTCTTCACCACCCCCTTCACCCCCGACGTCTTCCACAACTTTGCCCTGGGCCTGGACTTCACCGCCAAGTAAGTTTTCAGCAGCACAAACTGCATGTAACAACACACTAACAGGCTTCCAGCACCACCCAGATCTTCTACTCCAACGGCACCACCCCCCTCGCCCCCGTCACCGAGCCCCTCCCCAACGACATCAGCGGCCAGGGCCAGTACCACTTCGGCGTCCTCAAGAAGGGCCTCGGCGGCAACGGCGACCCCAAGGCCGGCACCCAGGACGTCAACACTAACGAGGGCATCCTCTACAGCGGCATCTTCAACGAGGACTCCTCCGCCGGCTGCAGGACCCTTGCTTAAGCGAAAGCTGATGCGAGAATGTCCTCTTTCCAGGGGGTGTGAGATGGAATGTAGCATACAAAGCGCCGTTACTAGGCATAGATTTCATATCTCAGGTGTGAGAATACGATACGAAGACAAGTCGACGCTGTGAGCTTATTGCCCGTGATGCCAATGACTAGAGAACTACTTCTTGTGAGCATGCTGAAACTGAGGTTGCAGGGTGATGCTTCCATACCGAAGAGCCATTTGGACTGTCATTGCCAGCAGGCATTGAGCTATTTGCCTTCTTGACTGCGTCCGAATCAGACAACTTTTCTCCTTCGAGGATGTGATGCCGTCTTGTCTGGACTCCCGAATTCTTGCATAAAGTTCTGGAAGACGACCTAATAAACTTGTGGCGTGTTGTTGAAAGCCTGGATGGGCCAAGTCAATCACCCGCTCATTGAGCCATTCTGATTTTGTGTCCTAGGATACTCAAAAGAAAGTGGTGTGCCGATATGTCCTCCCTCTTACCCGATCATCGCCTTCGGCGCTGCACCATTGTCGGCAGCGCCTGCAGCCTCATTGGCACCGACAAGAGATTCGTCTGTCGTATCGACGACTTCCAACCTCTTCTGGTCATGCCTCGCCAAGTACCAGACCCCAAGCGTGGTGACGAAGAGGGAGAGCCCCATGCTTATCATGGCGATGCTTCCCTCCCTCCAATCCGGGGCCTGCGTGGCGTTGTAGAAGAGAATTGACCAGAACATGTAAAGCGCGACAGCAAACGTGTTCATGACGCCGAGAATGACGCCCCGTTTCGCATCGTCATTGCGGGTGAGCTCGTTGGCCCAGGCGAAGACGATGGTCTGGCTGGCATACTGGCAGCCATTGAGGAACAGCGCGAAGAACTTGGCTTCCCTCGAGGGTGGGTGCAGCATGATCACCCCCGAAATGACGGCTGTGATGGACAGGAGAATGCCGACGTGCCAGTACCGCTTGTTGAAGTCCGAGTACCAGCCGAAAACGAGCGTGGAGATGATTCCGACACCAGCAACGCCCGTGGGGATGTAGTTGACCTGCTCGATGCTGTATGCCTTTGTGGACGAGAGCCACAGGTTCATGATGGCGTTGGTAGACCACATCTCCGTGGCGCTGGCCCAAGCCCACAATAGTACGAAGCCGATGCAGTGCCAGGACTTCATGACGCGGGACACGAGACCCCAGCCGAGCTCGCCGCGGCCCCTTTGGACCACGGGAAGGCGCTTAACGGCAAGCGTCTTCTCCTCGTCGCTCAGCCATCGGGCAGTCGTGGACGTAGGGGTGTCGGGAAAGGCGTAGAATCCCATAATTGCGACGGGAATCGTGATGCAGGCGTCGATGATGAAAAGCCAGCGCCAACCGGGGAGTCCGTGTGTGCCGTCTACATCGGAATCTCATCAGAGCTCGTCTTCGAACGGCGGGGAGTCTCAACTTACTCAGACCACGGTGAATGGCTCCCTGCAGGATGCCGGAGAACATGGTGCCGGCTAGGCCGCTGCTTGTGAAGATGGCAGTCCTCTTGCCGAGTTCATCTGACTTGTACCAGCTTCCGAGAATGTAGTGGCAACCGACGAACGTCGACGCCTCGAAGAAGCCCTGGAAGAACCTGATGATCATGATTTGCCATGGATGATGGACAAATGCGGTTCCCAGGGTCAAAGTCCCCCA
Source organism: Plectosphaerella cucumerina (assembly GCA_020746995.1). Taxonomy (NCBI): domain Eukaryota; kingdom Fungi; phylum Ascomycota; class Sordariomycetes; order Glomerellales; family Plectosphaerellaceae; genus Plectosphaerella; species Plectosphaerella cucumerina. The sequence goes on from JAGPXD010000007.1 coordinate 1,432,038, forward strand.
GGCGATGACGCAGCAGGGGAAGTAGATTCGAGGAGGGAATTTCTGAAGGGCCAGGTTGTTTGGTGTCTGTCCGAGCAGATACTCTCCAAAAAAGACTGAAAGTGTTGAAGGTTAGAAGCCGAAGATGGGTGGCCTTGCCGTAGTAGCGCTTGCACTGGGTGACGTACTCGAGTTGATGACGTTGAGCTGCTTCCCCTTGAAGTTGAGGTCCTCTCGCATGCCGCTAACGTAGGCATTGTTCAGGTTCATGCGGTCCAGGTAATTGACCCAGTACATGAGGCAGCAGAACGATAAGATGACGGTGTCGAGTTTGACCAGCAGCCGTCGCTCCGTCTGGGTCGCTGCTGGCTTCCCCCAGACGATGGCCCGGAGCTTCGAGAGGACGAGCATGGCGGACGGTCGGCTGTCGAGCAGAGCGCGAAGAGGTCGGATGAGCTTCGAGAAATCTGAGCCTCCAATTATCTCATAAGTACCCCACGCACGGAACGTCTCTCTTCTCCGTTGAAATTCTAGAGCGCTCCACGCGCCGTGCATTAGCCCCCGAGTCTTCCCCTCCCTCATCCATTGCCGCACGCTAAAATAGAAACTCACGACGTGTCGGTGTGCGGCGGTACTCCGCGGTCTAGAGGGCTTAAGGCCTGGGCACTCGCTAATCGTGATCGAGATTAGCCGATCGATCTCCTTCAAACTGCAAGCTGTAACGGGTCGAGGTTCTGGCAAGACGGAAGTATCTTGTACAGCACAGGGATGAAAGACGGAAAAAAGTTGCTCTCACTAGAATTCATCACCACTTTGTTCTAGAAGACGTGTTTGACTCAACTACACCAAGGTTACCGGTAATTTGTTGAAGGTTTTTTGATGAAATGGGTACGTGTAGCCACCTCATGTACAACACAGAGACCTACAACCGGCTCCCCTCTCCTCTCACCCGCTTCTCCCACTGCAACGCCGCATCCGCCCGAGCATCATACCCATACAGCCACTCCTGGAAGACCGTGTTCCCCATCAGATTCGGGCTGCTAGGGTAATCTCCCGCGCGGAAGACTGCCCGACGCATCTCCAGCGGCTCCTCGTCTCGCATGTGGATGAAGAAGCGGTTCGTGAAGCTGCCACGCTGGATCGCATGCGCCCGACCGACGCGCGTCTCATAGAAGAAGAGCAACAGCCGGTGCACGTCAGCGGGGCTTTCGACTCGTGCAAGTGCCGACCCCAGCACCGCCGCGTCTTCTATGGCCATGGCTGCTCCTTGCGCCAGGTACGGAAGCGTCGCGTGCGCGGCGTCGCCGATGAGAACCATGCGCCCGCTTGGGTGTACCCAATCGCTGATGGTGGGGAGATCGGTGAGCCGCCACTTCTCGACCTCTTCAGGGAGGAAAGCGAGGAGTTTCTGGACCCTGGAGATGTTAGCTACGTCTTCATAAATGACTTTTGTGGTACTCACATGGGCGACCACCCCTTGTAGGCGTTGCGAACCTCTGAGGCGTTGGCCGGCGCCTTGTAGCCCTTCATCTTACGATCATCAGGGATGACCATGAGTAGGTTGAAGGTCTTCTCCTTTTGCATGTTGTACCTAAAAAAATCAGCACTGACACATTCAAATTACTTTAGAAGAGCCTCACCCGATGATGTGATGGTCTGGCCCGAGAAACTGCTCAAAGTTGGGGTCGTTGCTCAGCGGCGCCAGCTCCGGGTCGGCTGTGAGGCACTCGCGCGGGACCACGACGCGGAAGCACGTGTCGCCCGTCTCGTGTGGCTCGATATTGAGACCCATGGCCCGTCGAGCAAGGCTCTTGACCCCATCGGCGGCGACAATTAGATCCCCTCGTAGCGTCTCGCCGGATTCGAGGACCACTGCGCCCTCGGCAGGCTTATAGCCCACCACTGTTTGGCCCTTGCGGATGACTGCACCGGCTGCGGCCGCGGCCTCGACGAGAATGGTGTGGTAGTCGGGCCTGTAGACCTGCCAGTAGGGGGCTCCGTACCGCTCAGGATGCCGCGAGAGATCTGTCGAGCCTTCAGGATTCCCGGTGACCCAGGAGCGGTAGTTGATGCGCGTTGGCCGCGAGGAGATGGCGTCCATCTTTTTGCCGAGGCCCCATCGGATGAGCTCCCTTGCTGCGTTTGGCGGCACTTGCACGCCGGCTCCGATCTATGCTCGTCAGTTGATGGTCCATTAGGGAAAGGGGCCGGGGGTTGTTCACCTCGACGAACTCGGCCGCCTGCTCCAGTACTGTGACCCGATGCCCTACCTCTCGCAATGCCAGGGCGCTGCCGAGGCCGCCAATGCCGGCCCCAACGATGATAATGTCCAGTTGGTACTTTGCCATGACGATTTTGATGGATCAATTTGACCGATTATCGTTGATCGGCTGGTCAGTGTCGTGACAGAATCACGGACCTGGGGAATACAAATAGTGGATGACCAGAAGAATCATCGTATGATCATGGCCCCAGGTGATCCCCAGGTCTGGAATATCTAGGGTTTGTGAGCCCAGCTACGGGAGGCAATCCCGTGCATTTGGCCGGATGCTGCGGCGGTCGGAACACGCTCACCACTCCGCTTCCGAAATCCCGCTGGGGTTCCGGGTGCCAGCCCCTGACTACCACGCTCCAAGTGCATGCATTCGCGGGGTAATTCATGGGGTATTCGTCCAAATGAACACTTTATGGGGTAATAGCTGTATTTTTGAGATTAACATTATTAGGTTCGCGCCGTGTTTGCTCCCAAACCCAGATGTCGGCCGCCTGCCAAAGAAATGGGGCCTTCTGCACAGTGCAAAATATTCAGGGTTAAACAGGGTCACTCTTTGCATGTCCTCAGGCAATGTTGAGCTCTCCAATCTCGTCCCAGGCGTCCAATATCGTGACGACTTCTTCCTGATTCCAGTCCTCGTCCTCGGGAATGGTCCTTTTCGTAGAAATCTCGTCGTATCTGGGTGAGTTATCGACCAAGCGACGGTGGTCTCGAACCAAGCGAACCATGATCCCCTGAAGTGACTGGGTCATGGCTTCCATTCTCGACAGCATCCGACATGCCGCTGAAATCGAGTGTTCTAGGTTGTCTGACAATGAAACCGGCCTTGTGAGTTGGAATGGTGCTGAAAGCTCCGTCCTTGTTGGCCCGGGAGAGCTACCGTCGCCATCGGTCGTCGACCTCCGGCCATCTGATGCCAAGTTTGCAAGTCCCTCTCCAGGATAGTCGAGTTCTGTTTGCGTGCCTACGGATGTAGTCTCCGTGGGAGTCTGAAAATACGTATCGGATGGTGTTTCTCCGGAGCCTGTGTATGACTCTGGTGTGGCAGCGGTCGACAATGGCGGAGAGAACTCCATCCTCGACACGAACTCTCGGTACATGTGCTTCAGCTGATGCCTTCAGTGATATTAGCGACCTCCATTTTGCGCCGGAGCTCTCACTTACGGCCGTCTCTGTCTCGTTTGTGGCACACACGTCTGTTCGAAGTGCTTGCAGCGCAGGCATGTTTCGCCTGCTGCGCCCTGGATGCACCGGACCTTTCTCGTCCGGCACGACCAACATGCTGGTGCAGACCGGGGCCTATTGGGGGTTGCTCTCTTTCGGACTTTGCGAGCGTACTCTTCGGGATGGTCGCGCATCGGGGTGGCCTGGACGATGAAGTCACGGGGCCTGTCTAGAGATTCGTTCATGGTGAGGCAGGTATTGAGGTTTGATGGCTTGCAAATGACGGACTGAAAAGGGCTCAAGCTTCAAAGACTTGGGATGTTACCAGCTACGCGATGAACGTGAAGGGTACTCGAGGATGTGGAATCTCCGACTTCGGCAGTAAGACCTTCAAATGAACTCCTGGTTTCTCGCAGGACTGTAATCATAAGCTTCTCATGTATTGGTGCTGGTTGGGCTGGGTGAGGCCGGAAAGAGGCGGTGCGTCTTCCTCCGCCACCGAAGGCCGGGCCCCGTCCGAGCCAACGCCGAACCGGCGTGATTTCCGGCGACGACACCCTATATCACCGTGAAATCACAAAACATCTCCCTTGGCATGTCAGCGAAATCCGAGTCTCGACACCATGACCAAATCCGAGCGCCCCGTCTTCGAAAGCCTCCCACTCCGTGAGAATGATCCCTCCTATTCGGCCTGGGGGTTATGGGGGCCAGATGATCAGCTAGGGACTCTGGTATGCATCATGTGCCAAATGAGAAGGACGAGACTAATATTGGCGTCAAGAACTTGTTGTCTTCAGACACTGTCAAACAAGCCGCGGCCGAGATCAAAGACGGGCAGCGCTTCAGTCTCAAGTAGGCCAGCGTCTCCCCGACCCTCGAGACTCTCCATTGCTGACGGTGTCCATGCAGCTGGCCTCTCAGCCAGCCGAATACTCCAGGCTTCCGCCGGCATGAGTTCGCCTTTAATCACGCCATCGTCGGCGACGGGTGTGTTCTGGATGATACGGTACGATTCGTCCACCGCTGCATCATGGCAACCGACTAACACCAGGGAACACAGCTATCCTTCAACACGCAGAAGAGTACTCAATGGGACGGCCTGCGTCATTTCGCCTACCAGAAAGAAGAGCTGTTCTACAACGGCAGGACCAAGGCCGATGTGCTCAGCAGCAAGGACGGCGCCTTGGGGATTCACTCATGGCACTCAGTCGGAGGCATTGCCGCCAGAGGCTTCCTGTTGGACTATTGGACATACGCCGAGACCGTCGGAAAGACCTACGACCCTGCCACGCCCCATGCCATTGCCCACGATGACCTCATGGCGTGTCTCCGGTGGCAGCAGGATCAGTCGCCTGAGGAGCTCCAGCCGCGCCGTGGTGATATCCTGATCATTCGCAGCGGCTTTACCGCACGGTACACCAGCCTCGATGAAAAGGAAGAGAGGGCTGTGGGCGAGGCCTGGCCACCTGCTTCTTGCGGAGTGGAGCAGGACGTCCGTCTGCTCAAGTGGCTGTGGGACAGCCGATTTGCCGCCGTCGGCGGGGACGCGCCTGGGTGGGAGGCGTTTCCTGTGAATTGGACCGCGGGCTTCTGCTACCACGAGGTACTGCTCGCGGGCTGGGGGTGTCCGATTGCGGAACTGTTGTTCCTCGAGGATCTGGCGACGTGGTGTTTAGTGAACAGGAAGTGGACGTTCTTCCTGACGTCGTGCCCGCTGAATGTCCCTGGTGGAGTCGCGAGCCCGGCCAACATGATGGCCATGGTGTGAATGCGTGTGTGTAGTTTCATAGCGATGTCTCTCTATTCTCGACTGTTTGTCTTCTATGCGTCTCATAGCCGTGATCCCAATTCGTTGCTTTGATACCGGTGCCACTCAACCGTGAAAGCCTCCGAAATGTCCTTCAAACTGCCATTTCCTTCTTCGATTGAGCGACGGTCATCACCAAACAAGACCAGGGCTATCCGGTCCGGAATCTCGACGCAGGTACCAGTATTCGCCGAGGTAAGTCCTGAAAGGTTGCCAGTTCCACGAGACTTGCCCGCCTTGATGATACGTCCAAACCGGCTCTTCAGGCTCCCAGCAGCAACTTCTCCCAGTTCATAGTGGTTGATGGTGGGAGGTCCAGCGAGGAGCGTCTTTGCCGTTTCGAAGAAGGGTGCCGCAGCGGCGCTGGCGAGAAAAGCCTCGTGTGCTTCGAGGCTTTCCCATTGAGCCAGAGACACGGCGACGGGTTCGTGATGATCGTTTGGTGCCACGACAACGCCAGTGACAATGGAGAGCATTCATGGTTGTGCGAGGAGGATGGGCTCCAGCTTTTCGGCGAAGACCCGCAGGAATTCTGGGAAGGATACCGCAAGAGGGTTCTGGACCATCTCTGTTACTTGAGGGCCGCCCATGATGGTATTCGATTGCAAGGTGGCTGATGTTTTGAGGGTGCCGCGGAATCGTGCTGTGAGTGTGGTAGAAGTAAACGAGATGTGCGGGACGGCTTCTGTGGACAGGGCGTTGATTGCCGGGATCGTCCCCTAAAATGCGACCGTTTGGGAGACCGAAACTGGTCTCCAGGGGCTTCTGGATCGCTGGTCCGGTGCAGTTCGGAACCTCGGGGAGCATTTCCGGGGGGCATCTCGGGGCGCCGACGAACGCCGGCTTGCCACAAGTACAATGCCACGGCGAGATGCACCGGCAGCTCATATGAGGGTTGTTTGGCTGCTTCGAAAAGGCTGTTGGAAGTATCATTGCCGCTGGCCGAAAGGAATTATCTGCCCGCTTTGCAAGCTATTCACATGCATCGGCAGCGAGGTGAGATCGCCATAAACCCCTTAAGCACGTCCGTCTTGTCACTAAATTCTCCCCAGTACGTCGACCCTCTCCACAGCAACACCTGCGTGGGCAAGTCTCAGAATTTCTCTTCAATTGCCTAGCTTGAAGTTGACGGCCACCATCTTCATCTGGTTCCTTCTAGCACTGCGCCATTCTCCTCTCGCGAGTCCTTGGACCTGACCGGACCAAACTCATGATTCTCGCCCTTTTGCCCTTCGACATCGCCATCCGGAGTCGCTGGCCTCGACATGGACAACGTCGCCCACGCAACGAGTACCATGACGACGACCTCGGGGATCATCGTCATGAACACGTAGATGACAGCACTGCCCAAGACAGCGCTGAACTTCTCCTTCCCCGTCACCGTGTATACCAGCGAATACGAAATTCGCACGACCATCGGTGCTATGGTCGCCGCAAAGCAGTGCATCGCTCGCCGTTCTGACGGAGGCAGTCCCTCGCGAGCCAGAAATAGCCGTACGAAAAGAAGCAGAGCCCATGCGTAGATGGATATGAACAAAAAGAAACCCGCCCGCGTCATATCGTTGGGCGCCATGGGATCTTCCTGTTTCGATGCAAGAGCGAAATCGGCAACGGTGACGCCAATGCCGGCCCAGCAGATGAGGTCGGGGAGACGAAAGTCCCAACGGGTGAGAACGCGGAGGCTGTCGTTCCTGTTTTGCGTTAGCAATGGCGTGAGAAAGGAGGAATGTCTCTGGACTTGCACTCTTCCCAGCTGGTTCAGCAGTAGGTATGTGAGTAGAATGAGGCCGAAAGATTCGCAGACAAACGCTCCCGCCCAGACGCTACGAGAGCCGTCGTGCATTGTTGCAAGGAGACAGCTGGCGCCGATGAGGCGGAAGATGGAGACAGCGGCCATGGAGAACCAGCCGTTTTTGTTCTGGATGCGGATTGCGATCGCAAGTCCGAGCGTTGCTGTGAAAAGGATGATTTGGGCGATGGCGACGCCATCACGGGCGTTGAAAGATCGAGCCATGTTGGTGGTGTTGGGTTTGAATGTTGAGGGTCTCACCCAGTGAAAGAAAAGGCGGAAGAGAGAGGCCCATGGCTATTTGTATTGATCGTGTCGGAAAAGGAGGGCTGGAGGCCACCTGCAACATCTCCATCGTGGGACCGATCCCGCCCCATCATGGCGGTTCAGGGAGCTGAGCCTCGACATGTTTGGCAGTCGATTCGAAAGATCGTCAGTGGAGATGCGTCCGAAAAGGGAGATGCATTCGAGGTTCCACTCGGGGATCAGGCCACGGGGTCTCACTGCCTGCACTAACAATTTCCCAACTTATCAGTGACCATTTCTGATAAGAGATAAGATGCGATCAGTGCTCCTGCAATAGCAAATCTGACGTGAGCCGAGGAATCCTCCCGATTTTGTGCCACTCTCCATCGTCATCGAGACATCCTGACAGCCCTTTGTCCTTCCATCTCAAGGAACGCGCTGTTTGGTCCCAGGGCAATTCATTGGCCTATCTCAACCGTAACTTCGTCTCCCGACGAAACGTCCATGTCCCTCCCTCGCCCGACAGCAATGTGTATCCCAGCACACCCTCTATCAGCGCCAGGATCATTGGTGTCGTCACATGGAATTGGGTCACATATCGGTTTTCCTTCGTGCTGAGCTCGAGCCTGTCGAACATTTCGCTGAGCCCAAATGCCGACTGTTGCAGCCGTATGTCAACCGCGGGAGGCTGCAGGATCGCGTCAGCATGGAGCGGCAAACGAATGGCGAAGAGGTTCTCACTGATCGGGAGTCGTTGTGGTTGACCCTGCACCAGCGCTTCAGGTAGTCCGAGAGCAGCTTCAGCGATGGGCTGTGGCTGCATTCGATGCTTATTTGTCCGGCGCCTGCGCCCAAGATGAGGTGGTAGGGCGGCTTCAAGAGGAGCTCGTCTGGTCGGGGAAGGGACTCCCAGCTTGGGAGATACTCTGCAGCAGCCGGCTGTTGTAGCCTCGGCGCTATCGTCTCAGACACTGCAGGCTTGCCAGTGGTCTCGTCGACCTCGACGTCTGCCCAGTCATCCGCGGCAGCTGGCCCTCCAGACGTCTGAGTGCCTTTGACCCCAAAGCACTCGAGCAGACCACCGCGGAAACTTGGGTACAGCTCAGAGGAGAACAGAATCTGCTTCTTCGGCAGCTGCACGACAAAGGCGCACCTCTGTTCCGACCATGACATGAGGGCATCCGTCGACTTTGACGTCTGCGTCGAGTCAGCTTGCATACATGCGTGCTACCTCCTGACATCACCCACCTCGAGAAAGAGTCTCAATTGAGACCGAGTCTTCGTCTTCTCCAAGAGAGTCTCGATCCACTGCTCATGGGCTGCCTCATCCTCGAGCAGCTCTGTCGCGCTGTTGGCAAACACCTCGACGCACCCCGCCACCGCCTGCACAAAGTTGAGCTTGTCGGCGTAGAACTCGCCCAGTTCATTCAGCAGCAATTGCCACTCGGGGTCGACGACAACTGCCTGGCCGAGGACAGCCGCGAGCTTCTTCAGCGATGTCTGCGGCGGGCTGCTCTCGGCGGCCCAGTGGTCCCGGATCCCGATCTGGACTTTCAAAGGCCTGGTACTCTCAACGTCAGTGTTACTCGCGCATGACCTCATGCGTCTTGGAGTGACTCACAGCGACATCGTGCGACTCGGAAATGGCTCGCCGGGGATGAGATCTCAAGGCAGCCAGATGCACCGTTCAACGGCAGAACCGGCATTACATGTACGCAACAACCCGCGATGCACAAGGCAGCTTTCCTTCTGGCGCCTTGTGAAACAGGGGCCTTGAGGGGCCGTTCAGGGGTCCAACCCACGCCATGCCCCATCCCGCCTCGCTTGCAATCTCCCCCTGGCGGGTGCTGCAGATCGCGCGCTGCTGGCCGTCGGGGCTGAGGATGGAGGCGTTCAGCTGTCGCTTTTAGCGTAGGCCGTAAGGCAGACTACCGCCCAGGAACGCGCTCTTCTTCCCCACTTGCTGGATCAAAGCACACGAGACCCCTATTCCGGAAGCCTCGTGGGCGGGACGTCCTGGGAATAATCTCCACATGGCAAGTCCTAGGAGATGCATCACGACATGGCTGCGAGACCATCCCATGGGCCGATGTTCTTGAGTCGCAGCGGACGACTACATTTACCGCGGTTTGGAACCGTCCAAGACCTCTCGGAGTCATCACTGCACTTCATCATCTCTACCTCCTCAAATCCACCAAAGCTTTCATCATGGTCCGCCTTCCTCCCGCAGAGAAGCTCTCCCTCGTGCTTCGCAAGAACAGTAGGCCAAGACCCAGCTGCATGAGGTATCTCCCTTGGCTGACACCTTCCAGTCCGTGACGAATGGGACAACAACAAGGCAGACTTTGAGAAGCAGCTGTCGGAACTCCTCGGCGAGACTTGGACCATCGACATCAACCCCAACGCCATCTGGCCGTACCACAACGAAGGATACGCCAAGGAATCCGTCGGCAGCTGCATCAAGAGGTGAGTCCTCAGCCCACACGCCTCCTGCATCCCATCCACTGACATCCGCAGCTACGTCGAAGGCGCCATCTGGCAGATCAAGTACCAGGCCGAGCGCTACCCCCACCTCGTCTCCGAGATCAACACCATCGCCTCCACCCATGTCCTCGGCATGGACGTCGAGGATGAGGAGCCCAAGCGCTTCAGCTACAGCAGCATCGGCATCCAAGACGGCAAGCTCATGCTCCTCTTCCGCCCCGACGCCCTCGGCTCCAACATCAGCTACGCCGCGCAAGAGGACCAGCTCTTCCCCGCCCTCAACGCCGTGCCCAGCGACGCGCCCCTGAGCTTCCTGGCGCGCCACTCGATCAAGACCGAGTACGACGCGAAGATTGACGCCGTGCAAAAGTCCATCGCCGCGCAGATTGGGAAGCCTGACGTTAAGCTTGTGCCGAACTTTGAGGAAGCTTTTGCCACGCTCAAGGCTGCTGCGGCTGTCAAGGGGAGTGAAGTCCGCGAGGACTGGGAGAAGCAGCTGGGGTACCTCGTTGAGCAGTACTTTGAGGGTCTGGACTGGCAGCTGAAGAACATCAAGATCGAGTCGGATGATCTTGTCCAGGAGGGGTTCAACGAAGCTGTCGAGAAGGGAGAGCTGGTCTTCAGATTGGTGGAGAAGTTGCAGTATGGCTTGTATGGCGAGGTCGTCATTGAGGACGGCGTGCTGTATTTGCAGGTAAGATGTCCCAGTACAGCATTACAAAGGCCGAAAGCTAACCAAATTCATAGGCACTCCCTTCAACATTCGGCTCGAACGTGTCCTACGCGGCTGAGAAGCTCATGGACCAGTTGTAGACACGTCGTCCTCGGCATTCTGACTTGCGTCAGGGACAACGATCTTGTACATAGCGAATTTTTGCATCCGTAGTGCTTGCAGCCAAACACAAATTGCAACCATGGTCTTTCGTACAACTCTTTTGCAGTGTTTCCGAGATGCACTCCTCATTCCGCATCTTTCTTTGCCAAAGTCGCCAGCACCGGAAAGCTCAGGGCCGCCACTGATTCTGGCGCGCCATCCCCCAACTCACAGAACACCTCATCCAGTGCCTCCCACTTCTCATACCGCCTCTGTCCGCCCTCATCCATTGCCGACCGCTCTGAATCTTCCTTTCTCGTGCGAACGACCCAGCCCTCTCGCGAGTCCGCCACGGCGATGGTCTGCTCAGCCCAGTCGTACTGCTGCCATGGTGCTTTTCCATTGGTGAAGTCAATCCATCTCCTCGCAAAACCGACACTGATCTCGCGCTGAAGCTCAAGAGGAAACCGTTCCATCAGAGTCATGAAGACGTAGAGCAGCTCGATGAAGTGGTGTCCCAGGACGCCGGAGAAGAAAGACCCCGGGAAGGGATTGCGCAGGGAGAGCGTGCATCGGTAGACTTTCTTTGTGCTTTGGGCCAGCGCCTTGGACAGCTTGTGGCAGGGGACTGCTTCAGGTCAGTCTTTGTTCCTGTGATGAGGAGATTGACGACGTACGCGAGAACATGACGTCTCCGGTCAGGAGGCATAATCTGGTCCAGAACAGATTGGGGTCCATATCTGCAGATATTTCATAGAGACCCAGCACCCTGGAGGCTCGAGACTCGCCGAGGGTCGCAGAGACGTGCCTGAGAAAGTCCGTCGGCCGCAAATTCTTGAGGGACCATGCAAACAAGTAGCCCTGCCTGTTGTTAGACTGCTTGGATTCCCAAAGACATGAGACGAACTTTACCTCATAAATAGCATCTCCAGTAAGGACGCTATCAACCCAAGGACAGTTTGCCACGATTTCCGCCTGGTTGAGATAATCAGGCGTCACCGGGAAGAAGCTCGGATGAGCCAGTGGCATGAATGCCCCCTTGGTGATTGACTTGGCCGCTTCGCTAAGTTTCGTGGACGGCATATTCCGGAGCTTCTCGAGTCGATCTGGATCGCTGGAGCTGATTCCAAAGTGTGCGAGAAGCTTGCGATACTCCTTTTCCTTCTGCTCCAGCTTTTCGGGGCTGATGGATGACGCAGTGCCGGACTGAACGATGGCTTGGTTGAAAAGGGGCACATTGGAGCTCATATGCAAGCACAGTGATGCGCTGCCGGCACTCTCTCCAAAAGCTGTGATACGGGAAGTGTCGCCGCCGAAGCCGGCGATGTATCTTTGGACCCAGCGGAAGGCGAGTCGCTGGTCGTGAAGGGCAAAATTGCAAGGCTCTTCGTTGTTCCGAGCTGCTTCATCGAGGAGGTCCTGTCCGTGTCAGTCCACTAGTATTTGGCCGACTCGAAGGAAGACAGCTCACCTGGCAAGCCAAGAATCCTAGGAAATGCAACCGATAGCTTGGGTTGTTAGAGGCGGCTTCCGTTCAAGAATTGAGCTACTCACTGTACACTAACGATGACGACTGGATTGGACTCATCACATGCCATGGTTGCCATCCGGGTCATGTCTGTGCAGCCCAGCGTGGTCAGTCCTCAGCCGCCGAGCAGCGTCAAGGCGATTGATTCACTCACCATGAGGCCCTCCGAAGTGCGCGCCGACGGTGAACCCGCCCCCATGAACATAGACTAGCACAGGCACCTTTCGTGTGCTGCCAGGACTCAGAAGCGCAGCCGGCGCTGTGACGGTCAGATTCAAGCATGACAGCTCGTCATACTGCCGAGCCTGCTCGCCCGGAATTGGGCCGCCAAAGGCGTCCATGGGCTGTTCCTCCTGCGGGCAGGCATATGTGTAGTCGGTGCATGTCCTCTGTTTCGGAGAAAGTTGCTCGACCAAGACGGCCTGTCGGAAGCGTCGTGGTATGAAGCCAAAGGGAATACTGCGGAACTGGATCACTTGGTCGTTTCGTCTTGTCCCGACAAGTCGACCCAGGAGGGGGTGCTCGATTTCGAAAGGGTGATGTCCGTTCATGGTGGCAAAAGCGACAATGCTCAGTGAGTCTTGTGAGGCATAGCTGTCAGAGAGGTCGTTCTTATGATCGACTCCGTCACGGGTATTCGGTATCTCGCGGGATATAGGTCGGCACTTATGGCCCTGAAGGGCCTGGATGTGCCGTCGGGGGCGCTAGGGGGCCGGGAAGTGGGCAAGATCCCAGGGATGATCCTCCATTACTCCAGGCTTTCCCCAGTGCACTAGTTCCGGTGGCAGGATCCGAAATCCCGAGTCACGGCCAGGGACCTGGAGTTCAACAGACCTTCGATGTCAGCCCTTTGGGCGCCCTAGACCAGACGCCTTGATATTTCAATGTTTTCCAGATACCTAGGAAAGAGAATCGTGTGAGTACCTACCAGTTGACAGCATAGCATCGTGTCCCAGAGCTGCGCGAGACCTGTGCCTGAGTTGTGCAACAATCTATCTACTCTTCCCCGCAAGAACCCCCCTCGCTCTCTGTGTCATCATCAGAGTCGGAAAACACATCCCAAATTTCGAAGAGGCCCTTCGTCAAACATCCATCAGGGTGCATTGCCATCCAGGCAAGAGGATGTTCGCGCCTCCACCTCCGAAGGCCTTCCCTCCTCCACCCCTGAGCAATTTCATCCTGCTCCATCCACTGCTCGTAAGTGGCACCGGGCACGTAGTCCCATTCATGCCACCGACAAGAGTCCATCTCCCACGGGCTTGTTGAGAGCTCCCGAATAATGGCCTCGCGTTTCTCCGCCATTGACTCAAGAGCGCCTTCGAGGTTTTCGGCCTGGAGCTGAAGAATGATTGCGCGGTATGTATGCATCCTGGCATCGATGGCCCACAGAAGCTTCGGCTCTCTGAGAGCTACCAAATAATCCAGGTTGACGCGAGCTTCGGCGAATTCCCCGAAAAACAGGCAGTTTTCTGCCCGCTGGAGGTAGTCAAGCTCAGCTTGTAGTTGGAAGTCCCTAACTTGGAGAAACAGCTTCTCGAAAGCAAGACACCTGTCTCTTGAGGGGTCCATCTGTGAATGAGTTGCTTCCTTCGGTGTGTTGACTGAATGAATAAAATCATCCCATGGAGAATTTCCGAAATTGTTCTTTTCGAATGGGTCAAGTTCTCTGATGGCACCGCTTTCTCGGATTAGGTTCAACATTCCTGAGTGGCAGTACGAAGAGGCGAGGTGGAGGATACCCGCCCCGTATTCGTTGCGAGCTCGAATGTCAGCACCGTGCTTTATCAAAGCCAAAAACGACACGGGTACATTAACCCGTACAGCCCGCAGGATGGGCGTTTCCCCATCTCTGATTGCTTCCAAGTTGGCTCCTCCCTTGACAAAGGTGGCGAGAAGCTGGTGAGAATGCGATTCGGAACGTTCAAATGAACCATTGCATACATGTAGAGCAAATGCATGCAGCGGGGTGTGACCCATCCGGGATCTCGCGTTGCAATCCGATCCTTTGTCGATGAGAAGCTGTGCGATCTCGGCAGAACTTGGTCCATGCCCTACATTGGCGATGACATGGAGCGGGAGTCTACCGTCGGCGCTTCTTGTTTTGCTGGGATCGACTCCCTGCTCCAACAGCCATCTTACAGCTTCCACGTTGTGAGAAACGCAAGCGTCGATGAGCGGGGGGTTCCCATTGCCACTTAGTGAATGAAGGTCTGCTCCAGCATGTCCGAGCTCGAATAATAGTGGTCTTGGGTTTTCGATGCATCTGGAAACCACAAGGTGGAGTGCTGTTTCACCATCATGATCCAGCGTGTCGATGAGTTCTGGGTTGAGGCTGATGGCGGCTCTGACAGCTGAAGCGGATCCTTGTTCAAGGATTGCACAGTGAATTGGCGTAGGGTTGTAAGCTTCATGTTCCTCGCTAAATGAAGCCAGTATCTGTAAGTTGTGTCGCAAGGATTCCGGACACTTTGCGGACGAAGCCGTGCACTGTATTTCGAAGTAGTGCCGTCTGCAGTATGCCGTCAGTGACTCAGCGGTGACCTAATATTCCGCAACTACATGGTGCAACTGGCCAACCCCCAAGGTTGTGCCACGCAGGATGCTGTAAATCCCGGTCGGTGCGCCAGGTACGCTGGGTTGGACTAGGCCGATCACATACCGTTCGATCTTGCCATTCTCGAGGTGCCTGCCCCAGATCTGTAGCGCGTTCTCGATGAAGAAACCCCTTTTCTCATGGTCCATCGTAAAGAACCCAAGCACACACTGAAAACGGATTATCTCAGTTTCATTCTCGCTGGAAAGGCGGGCAAAACACAAGTTTGTACAAGCCTTGGGCTGTAGAGATCTCCACAGAACCAAGTCGTGACTAGGTAGGTACGTACCAACAGCATCGAATTCCCGAACTCATCCACATCATCGGGATGAACGTCTAGAAATGCCTTTCGCACAAGCTCCCTACTAGGGTGAGGGCTACTTAACGCGGCGACGAAGTTATGTTGACGAGGAACGACGTGCTGGGGTCGTAGAGATACCCCGATTGTCAAAGATACAGCACGGCCGAAGAGCCAGTAACCAAGCTTGATTGATCCGCTGATCGACGGAGCCGACTTGACTCTCTCACATGTGGAGGAGTTGCATTTGGCTCTGCTGACCAAAGTGCCACGCAACGCCTGGTGACATCGACATGCGCAAGGCTGTGGGCAAAGAGTCCGGATTCTGCAATCTCGGATGGTCGGGATGTGCTCTCTGGATGGAAAAGAAAGAGCGGTTTCCGACTTGAAGTTGGGCGACGCGAGGTTCGACCCCATCTCGAGTTGTCTTGAGAGGTGCTCGACCTGTGGCTGCTTGCTGAGAGTGTCGAACAATCGCGCTAGCTGTCTGACCGTTCGCTCGCTTGTGGCCTCGAGCTTCATCTCGAAGACTGGCATCAAAACATCGCAAACGGCTTGAGGTATCGCGCGAGCTTGCTTCTCGTTTGCCAGTTGAACAGCTAGCAAAAGGTTGGTCTTCGCATCTCTTAGCCGGGCGGCCAGTATCCGGATTTCGTCTCTGACCCAGAGCCATTTGGTTTTCTTCGGTCGGATTTTCAGCTTGTTTGCCTGGGCGACTGGTTGTGTGGACTGGTCGGGGACCCGAGAACAATTTCGTGACAGTGTCACCAAGGCCTCCGCGATCTCCTTCACCCTGTTAATGCTGGCGCAAAGGAGGTCTGAATCTGGGCGGTCGGGATTCTCGAAGGATTGGTATTGTTTTGCTTCGTCGATGATTCGGTTGACGGCTTCAAGCTGAAAGATCGAGATCAGAACTGTGCCTCGAGAGAGTCGCTGATGGGGGTCGATTTGGGTGACAAACCTCGGCATACAACGCTCTCCACTCGCCATCAATTTCGGGAATGGACCTCAAAAACGTTAGCGCCTTGTGGCCCTCTTTCAGGGCTTGCGCGATGGCTATGAAGCTCGCGACAGCACCAACGACCTCCATCTGTGGCAAGATGCCAGATGATGCGGGCAGAACGCAGTCGATGGAGGATGTAGAGGAGAGTTGGAAGCGGGGAAATTTGTCGTCGGCGGAAAGAATGAGGCAGCCTGATCATGTTCGGGGAGAAGTCATGGCGCCTGCTGACCACGGTGGTCGCCAATCACATCCGCAGTTGGCATGCATATGCCAGTGGCGAAGCAGGGGCTGAGTATAATGCACAAATACTTACAGACCCAGGAGACTTGCAGGCCAGATAGGTTCGTTGAATATCAATGCTCTCGGAAAAGAAGCCGGAGGCTGTCTGTTCAATGCTGGACAACCACGAGCCACCTGGCAAGCAAAACGATCCCAGCTCAGCAGCATCACTTTATTGTTGGCAATAATTGAGTAGTCCTGAAAACTGACTTCTGCAAAGCAAGCTCTTTCTAACTTGACAGCACACCTTATCTGGATCAGGGCTCGTCATCGTCATGAGGTACAAACGGGGCATATATCGGCAAAGGCGGCCACTCCGGACGAGAGTACCCGTGCCGAAACACATGCTTTCCCGACCCAACAGTCTCCATCGGAGCCCCTGGCAGAGTAACCTCTGCCGTCACGTTGCCGGGTATCTGCACAGTGAGGTCAATCGACTCCCCTTCCAGCTTCCATTCGACATCAATCGCGCCGAACGGGCTGAGATAACGGGCACTGCAAGACGTAAGAGTTCCACCCGGCCGCGGCGCGATCCGGATTCTCTTCCAGCCGGGCTCCAGAGGCTCAAGCCCAGCGATATTCGAATGCATCCAACCCGCAACGGCGCCGAGCGCATAGTGGTTGAAGCTCGTCATGCTCGAGGCGTTCAGCGAGCCGTCTGGCAGCATGCTATCCCAGCGCTCCCAGACGGTCGTCGCGCCCATGGTGATTGGATACAACCAGGATGGCGGCTTGCGATGCATCAACATGCGGTAGAAGATCTGCTCCTGGCCGATCTTGCTTAGGGCATGGCCTATGATCGGGGTCCCTGCGAAGCCGGTGGCGATTTTGAAGCGAGCATTGCGCCGGATGAGATGGACGAGTCGGTCGCCGGCGGCTTGTTGCTGATGAGGCGTCGGGAATAGGGAGAAGTGGACGGCGAGGGCCAGGGCCGTTTGAGTGTCAGAAACGACGCGACCGGCTTCAGTGATGAAGTTGCGCGTGAAATGTTCTCTCAGAGACTGTGCTTGGTTGAGGTACTTCTGACATTGAGATCTGTGGCCTAGGATTTCGGATGTCTCAGCCATGAGGTCCGTCATGCGTATGAGGAAAGCGTTTGATACGAGAATCTCGTCCGTCGGGCCATTACCAGGGTCGTCAGGTGGCGCTGCGGGCTCGAGCCAATCTCCCAGCTGAGGATGATTCGGATCCCACAGGCCATCCTCGCCACGCTTGATGCCCTTGTCGATCCATGCAGTCATGTTGGAGTAGAAGTCCTTCAGCAGACTGGTATCTCCCGAAGCTTGGTAGAGATCCCATGGGACACTGATGATTGCATCTCCCCAGATGGCTGAGGGTATGTTCGGCCGGCCCTTCCAGATGTTTGGCGAGAATAGGGGCGGGACCGAGCTGGCGTCTTCCATCTGGTCTTGTGACAAGCCACGCAGCCAAGACTTCAACATGCCGTTCGTGGAGTACAAGAATCCAGCTGTTGGTGCAAAGGCCTGGAGATCTCCTGTCCATCCGAGTCGCTCGTCTCGTTGGGGACAGTCGGTCGGGACGGACACGAAGTTGCCCCTCATCGACCAGACGACGTTCTCGTGGAGCTTGTTCAGCATCGGTTCCGAACACTCAAACCACCCTGTTCGCTCCATATCTGAGTGGATGACAATTGCGAAGAAGTCGTCCATGTTGATTTTTTCGGGAGCATATCCGTCGATCTGAACGTAGCGGAAGCCGTGGAAAGTGAAGCGCGGCTCATAAACCAGATCAGACCCAGATAGGATGATTTCATCCGTACACTTGGCCTCCCTCAGTGGCGCGGTTGCGCACTCGCCCTTCTCGAGAACTTCGACATGCGTCAATTGAACTCGATGTCCTGCTGGGCCTGACAGGTTGCACCGCACCCATCCAACCAGATTCTGTCCAAAATCGAGAATGACCTTTCCGCTGGGGCTGGTGATCTTCTCCTGCACGGGAATCGTCTCGATCTGTCGGACTGGAGGACTATCCTGGGCGCGAAGGATAGACACATCCATTGCCACAGTCTCAACTCCCTCCCAGTTGTCATCCACAAAAGCCGTGGTCTGCCAGCCAGGGACGTTAAGTCTAGCGTCAAAGACTTCGCCGTTGTAGATCTCGGCCTGGAGGAGGGGTCCCGTTCCAGACTTCCACGAGTCATCCGTGCCAATGACTTGAACCGAACCATCGTCGTAGGTGACCATGAGTTGGGCGAAAATCCCGACAGATGAGCCCCAGATGTCCCTCTCGCCACCCATGAAGCCAAGCCGGCCGCAAAACCAGCCCTCGGCAACTTGAACACCAATGGCATTCGCGCCGCTCTGGAGCTGTGAGAGGACGTCAAAGGTCTGGTACGATAGCTCATGGTCGTATGACGTCCAGCCAGGCGCCAGAACGTGGTCCCCCACTCGTTGCCCGTTGATATGAGCTTCGTAAATTCCTTGCGCAGTGATGTAGAGTCGTGCGGTGCGAGCTGACTGTTCGAGTTGAAAGTTCCGTCGGAACAGAACCGGTTTGAGGGGTTCGTTTTCGACTCTCTTGCTCAATGGTCGGATCAGCGAACACTGCCAATCTTGAGGCTCCAAAAGGGCAGCCTCAATGCGCAGCTCATCTGACCATGCTGTCCATTCCTGGTCCTGAGATTGTGCCCGTACCCGAAGCAGAACCGATTGTTGTGATTCGAGGGGCGTTGAGGGCCATGCCAGGTAAAGCGATTGATCCACATGCGACTTGAACAGCTCCGGCGTTGTCTCCGGGTGTCTTTGAATGGAGATCTCATATGAGCGCTGGGACCAATTCTGTTCTGGCCCCTCAAACGACCATGAAATGCGCGGTTTGCTTTCGGCAATGCCGAGAGGAGTGCGGTAGTGCTCGACTCGGAGGTTGATGATCTTCATCGCGGCTGGTGCTTGCTGTGTCGACTGTCGTTAAGGTATGCAATGTCGATGAACCCTTCACAGCATATCATCGTGAGATGGATCAGGTCTTCAGTGAAGCTTCAATGCGTACTCACCAGCCCTAGTTGCTGTTGTCTCACATGACGTGAGCAAATGACGGGGATCTCCCCCGAAAAGCGGCTGGTATTTCTCCAGGGGCCGACTCGGAGATTCTCCGCGACACAAGCCACCTGGCTCAACGCAGTTTTAGCACACCGGTTTTGGCATTAGGTTCATTTAGCGCATGATTAGTGAGTCATGAAGCGCAAAAGCGAGCTCCCTCGAATTCTGGGTGGCCGTTTGTCCCGGATCAATGCCCCTCGATCAACTGAAGTCGTCCCACCCAGCTCACACTCTCTGCAGTCCATCGGCATCCGCCCCCAAGCCAGCAGTTCCAAAGCCCGCCGTCATGGAACAGCCATGGTGGTCAATGGGTGTTGAGTCCACCCTGGACTGGCCTAGCCTCCGACCCTACAACCTGCTCCGCATGGTCCCGACCCCCTCTGCCGTCACCTCGGAGGGCGGCATGGATCACTACCAGCCGGACCCGAGATGGGCCTCGCTGCGGCTCCCCGGACACCCACACGGGAAACCCTCGCCCCGCTCGACGGGAGCGCTGGATGACCCTGAGGAGATGACCGAGCTTGTCGACCGGTTCATGAAGTACATCCATGCGAAGCAACCGGTGGTGAAACCCCAGGCCATCTACGATCAGATTGGCGTCGTGCAGGAGGAGGGCCTGGGGTGGGATGCAGCCACCTGTCTTCTGGTATGTTCGCGATTACATGCCCCGAGACCCGTCGATGCTAACTGCCGACGCAGCTGATTGCCTGCGCGTTGGGCGGGATATGCGAGCCTTACAACCCGGACGTTGTGGAGGACTACTCGAGGCCGTCGATAGATGCCGAGCAGTACCTCCGGAGCCGCGAGTACTTTGATGCCGCGCGCAAGAGACTTGGCTTGGTCATGGGCAATGCCAGCGTCACAGGGGCGCAGTGCTTCTTTCTTGCCGCGGGTTATTACGTTACCGTCTTCGAGCCGCTGGCGGCATGGAGGAACCTGAACACGGCAAGTATCATCTGCCAACATGCCTTGGCCGGTAACCTGAATGTTGCAGGGTTACAGGAAGTGACCATGGCGAGCCCGCAGAGCTTCCCTGACAACTCGCATCGCAAGTTGTTCTGGAGCTGTCTCAAGACTGAGAGGTGAGTCTTCCCCCTAGGCCAGGGAATCCCACATGCTGATGACCAACAGGGAGATTGCAAATGAGCTGGGCTTCAACATCTCGAACCTCCAGCTGCTGCAATATGAGATGCTGCCGTCACTGGTCCCCGACTCTGAGCCTTACGAAGCCCCTGAGGAAGGCCAGCCTCTAGCCGGGGCACATGGCTTGACACCCGAGCAGCACGACCAAAGCTGGTTTTATTACCTCACGGACATTGCCTTGCGCAAGATCGAGATTCAAATCGAATCCTTTTTCCAGCAGCAGCAGGCCAGGCAGAACGACCTCACACCAGAGACAAGCGAGTCCTTCTACGGAGAAATCCTAGCCATGCTGGCAGATCTCGACAGGCAAATCGTGGAACATTTCTCGCAACTGCCGGCTTGCATCTCTGTCGAGACCGGCAGCAACCACCATTGCGATGATGATCTGAGGGAGTACCTCAGGCTGAGGATGCTCATTGTCCGCCACTGCCTGAGCCGTCCAGCTCTACACCTGCTTCTCCATGGCATCCTCTCCAATCTGTCCGACTCCCTTCGTGCGCAGGCGGTCCAAATCGCTGAGAAGGCGCTGCTGATTGATCAATATCTCGTCACTCACGGCATGATCACGCACCGCAACCCTGGCACCTGGCTGGGCATACGGTACTGCACACGCGCCGCGCTGGAGATGCATGCCGTCGATAAGTCAAACATTCCAGGGCTCTCCCTGGCCCCGGGATGGCAGCAGGGCATCGGCAGACTGAAGATTGGCCTCACGTACTGGAGTGCCGAGAGCAGAGATGCATGGAAGTATCTTCAATGGCTCGAACGGCTGGACGGGACAGGTGGCACGGCTCTGAGTCTGGTGTCCGTGTGATCTCACCTCGAGGTTCTCTTCCTGATATCACTCCAATATGACAAGATCCAGGTTCCGTCCGCTTTGCCACACTGCTCCACCCTCTTCGCTGGCGAGGAAGACTCTCTTGTTCCCAGCAACCATGCGCTGCCAATCCGGTGGTAGACTCAATCCAAGGCAGTGAGCATACCTCACATCGCTAGCAACGGCTCTGCTTTTGGCAAAAGATACGGCCAAGAGGGCCAAACACCCCGAATACGCCCCACGATGGGAGAGGAACTCGTCCAGATGAGGGCATGCCGAACCTCCACCACCACCTGTCGCCATGTACTGAAATGGCGACGAGTGGCTGGCCCTCTGCTGGTCATCCTCCGGATTCCAGGTATCAAGATGCGATCGAAGAGCCTCGGAAGTGAGCATCACACACTCATTCGCCAGGGCCGCGAGCTCGCTAAGCAGCCGCTCTTGAGGGCGTGTTCCCGGGCCTTGGTCCGATCGAAGCATCTCCGGCAAGTTGGGTGTAAGGTACAGGCCCAGACAGGCGCGAAGAATGAGGAGGGTAAGCCTTCTGTTCCGGGCGTCTCGGGATACGGAGACGTTGAGGGGCTGGCCGAAGCCGACGGGCCACATGTGCTGTAGCCTACTGAGGCGGAGGCGGCACTCGGCTGCGTGGCCGAGGAAGGCATCGACGGAGCGGTAGCTTGAGCAGTCGGGGTTGGAGCTGGTGAAGAGGTGTATTGACTTCTCGACATTGTCGTAGTCTTGAATCTCGGAGGTGATGTCGGAGAGTTGCTCGGGTGCCGTGGTTGACCCCTGTGTGCTGGTTGTCTGTGGTGTGCCGAAAAGTTCGGCACTGGGGGCTTGTGGGATCTCTTGAAGGTATGAAGGGAGTGGGCGTCCGATGTGGTCACTCAGAGAGATGCCGAGATCGTTGCTCAGGCGTCTTGACCAATGTTAGCAATTTGAAACCCATGGGAGGAAGTGACTCAACGCGCCGAGCAATGTTACTGCACAGGGCATGCAGATACCTCACCAAGGATACATCCTCAACTCTCAACTGCAAGACTTGCACCGCCTCCAAGGCACCCTCGGCAGCTCGAACAAACATACCCCGAGCCTTCTTTGGAGCACCGTCTTTGAGATACCAAAACCCCGCCAAGCACAGACACTGGATGCCGAGCTGCCGGTCGCCAGCATCCAGCGCCCAGCCGAGTCTTCGCTTTGCCATGGTCCAGTACTGACGAGCAGACGAGGCAGACGCCCCCTCGGAGGAACAGCAGCCGCACCTGAGAGCAATAGCGCCAACCAAGAAGACCAGGCAAGACTCAGCAGACCAGTCGCCACCACTCTCGGCAACATCAAAGATGTGTCGTCGCAGACGTGAGGGGCTGATCACGGGGTGGCGGGCAAGGACGCTGCGCTCGAAACACCCACCCAGATGCTTCATGCGGCTGATGGAGGTGTCGGCGGTTCCCCGAGATTGAGCTGGTCTCTCCGTCTCGCTCGTGTTGTGGGAGGGGATGAGTGTGCCTGGGATGTTAGCAAGCTCCTCCGTCCAGACATTCCAGGTCAGTATGCTCTCGGCACTGGGTATCGGTTGTTGGGGGTCCAATGTTGAGAAGGCTCCATTTCCGGAAGGATGGTTCCAGTCGAAAGTAGACCTCACTGGTCGTTGCTCTGAAGTGCCGCCTTCGGCTGCCACAACCCGGGGTACCGGGGAGAAGGCGTCTTCTCTTGGTCCCGAGGTAGTGCCCAGAGCCGAGAGGATATCCTGCTTGACCTGAGCCACAGACTCCAGCAGCTGCTGACCCCAAGAGTCAAGGCTAGACAGCTCGTTAGTCCCGGGTCATCTCTGCCGAGGGAGGTCTACCCACGGGCTCGTCTGCACGTTGCGGCCACGCACGCATGACTGTCCCCTATGGTGGCACCACGTGCATACGGGGTATCCAACGCAGCGGGTCTTGCGCATGCGGCACGCCTCACAGGCGAGGCCGGCCCGGCCGGGCTGCGGGGGACTGTCACTGCGTCCGTCCAACGGCCCCCGCTCAATGGGGCTGGCATGGCCATCCTGGGGCGAGGAGGGTTCTGGATCTGGCGGCAGGGGCCGCTTTCTGGGGGCGGGGTCTGGGGGAGGTGGCCCGGCGGGATGGGTCATGTCTGGGGGATCGACCTCGCTGGATACCGTCCCAAGACGCGTCGGCGTGAACATGTGGCGAGGCTGCGTCAGGCACGGCGAGAAAGAAGGGTGGGTGGGTGGTGGTGGAGGAGAGAAAGTCCGAGGAACGGATGGCTCGGGGAAAGTCCCCGACTTATACGGGCAGAGGACGGACAGGGGCTACTGGAGCGGACAAAGCTTTCCAACCCCGCAAGTTCAACGGCAGTCTGATGAAAGCAGGTCTAGCTGAAACTAGCGGCCGCCCTGGCAGTGCATTGCTCATCAGGGGGGTGCCCCGGTAGTTGCCGGCGCCTGTTTTGGGAGCCTGGAGGGAAAGGTTTTGATGTGGGTATAACTTCAGCCGACGTCCATGCACCGGAAATGGTAATCTCAGCAAGACATCTCTCTCACTTTCACACTCAATCCCAACGACTCATCATCACCCAGTATGTCGCACGACGACAAGCCTTCCGTCGACATGATGGAGAAGCAGCAGCATGACGAGGCCATCACGGCGCCGCACGATGAGACGGACATGTCGTTCATGCAGACGCTCAAGGCGCACCCGAAGCCGATGATCATGAGCGTGCTCATGTCGCTGGGTCCGCTGGCTTTTGGGTTCGATATCATCATTCTCGGAGTTGTGACTGTCTTTCCAGCGTTTCTGTAAGTCTTTCGCCGAACAAGCCAATGACAATAGCTGACCCTTGTCTCCTCCCAGCATGAGATTCGGCGACGTCTTCGGCGACACGCTCATCCTTCCCTCCGTCTGGCTTGCGCTCTGGAATGCGTCGATGCAGATTGGATTCATGATTGGTTCCATGATCAATGGCTGGGTTGCGGACCGCTTCGGCCGGCGAATCGCCATGATGGCTGGTGCCCTCGTCACTTCTGCCGGCATCGCGGTTGTGTTCACTTCGGACCTGAGCGAGAACATGGGCAACCGTCGCGGCGCATTCCTGGCTGGAAAGATCGTTCTCGGCATGGGTCTTAGTATGATGGCCACGACCTGCCTCATCTACAACTCCGAGGTCGTCCCCGTCAAGCTGCGCGGCGTCTCGCTCTCGCTATTCCAGTTCAACCTTGTGCTCGGCCAGCTCATTGCGGCAGTGGTGGCCGGAAGCCAGATCCCACACGGCCTTCAACTCGAATCCTACCGCATCTGCTTCGCTGCGCAGTGGGCTATGGCTGGCGCAGCCTTCGTTGCGGCCTTCCTGGTCCCCGAATCACCAGCATGGCTGCTGCGCAAAGGCGACGTCGATAGCGCTCGCAAGTCCTTCGCCCGTCTCCACAAATCCGAGTCTGTCGAGGCCTCGATCGTCGCCATGCAGGCGACATTGGAGCACGAGCGACAGGAGCAGCAGGCCTCAGACGGCGTCACCTGGGCCGAGTGCTTCAAGGGCCACAACTGGCGACGCATGCGCATCATCATATTCGCTAGCATCGTGCAGCAGTTCCTCGGGGTGTCCTTTGTCGCCAATGGCACTTACTTCATGATCATCGCTGGTCTCTCACCCTCCAACTCCATCACCGTTCTCGAAGTCGCATCGGGTCTCGCCCTTGTTGGTAACATGATCTCCTGGTATCTTGCAGCCAAGGCCGGACGGAGACGCACCATCATCGCCTGCACGGCTTTCTTGTCCCTCGTCTGGCTCACCGTCGGTATTGCCGGCTGCTTCACCGCCCAGTCGGCCCTCTGGTACATGGGCATCATGATCAACATGGTTCTCGTCATCTTCAACGTTGGTGCCGGCCCAATCATCCCCATCATAGTTGCCGAGACGTCCTCGGTCCGCCTCCGAGCCAAGGCTAATGCCATCGGCTTCATGTGCAACGGATTCGCGTCGTGGGCCTTCAACTTCTTCGTACCGTACATGTTCAACAGGGACGAGGGGAATCTCGGCGGCAAGACGGGCTTCTTCTTCGCGGGCCTCTGCGTCGTGGCCGTGGCCGTGCTGTTCTTCGACCTGCCGGAGATGAAGAACCGGACGTACATGGAGCTGGATGAGATGTTTGAGCGGAAGGTCAAGACGCGCGAGTTCAGGAAGTACCGTATCTAGGCAGCGGTGGTGGTACGAGGCCCGATGAAGCTTTCATTGTTCGTCATTTATCGCGACGCCGGCAATAGGATTTAGTGGTGATGATACATCCGAGATTTGAGACAATGTTACTCAGCATTCGTTATCAGATCGGGCCATTCCTCGTGAATACGCGGATTCATGGTGTTTGTAGGGATTTCAGGTGGTCTCTGCCTAAACTTCACGCCGGTTAACGCATCAGAATGCGCCACGGCCTCCTGCACCAGCTCTACACAGCCAGTCACATGGCATCAATGCCGCTTCTCTGAGTGTGACGTCGGTGTTGTTCCCATCTCCGACGGGTTTGATGTCGGATTTAGGCAATGGAACTTCATTCCTACACATCGTGATGGCGTTGCTGTGATGTTTCCCTTGGACATCAATGCTTCGCACCAGATGGAGGACAAGTGGTTGGGAGAGTGGTTCGGAGGATGAAGGTCTTTCAGGGTAATTAACGAGGTATAAAACGACCCTCACCCCGAGCTCAGCTAGACATCAAGCGCCAGGCACATCTTCATCTTCATCGACAAGAACCATCAACATCAGACCTTCGACAGCAACCCCTCAACATGGCTCCAGCTCCCGAACCAGCGACCGAGCTCGGTCGGTACCGCATCCTCGCCAGCACCGCAGGCGTCCGCGTTTCTCCTCTCTGCTACGGTGCCATGTCCCTCGGAACCGCCTGGGACGACACCATGGGCTCCGTCAATGACGAGCAAGCCTTCAAGATCCTCGACAACTTCCACGAGGCCGGCGGAAATTTCATCGACACGGCCAACTTCTACCAGAACGAGCAGTCCGAGAAGATCCTCGGGGCATGGATGAAGGCCCGCGACAACCGCGATCTCATGTTCCTCGCGACCAAATACTCGACGCAGTACCGAGGACACGAGCTCGGTCCTGGCAAGTCGGTCAACTTCTCTGGGAACCACCGCAAGTGTATGCACATGTCGGTTCGAGACTCCCTCAAGAAGCTCGGCACGGAATACATCGACCTGTTCTATGTCCACTACTGGGACTGGACGACCGGGATCGAGGAGATGATGGATGCCCTCCACGTCTTCGTCCTCCAGGGAAAGATCCTCTACCTTGGCATCTCCGACGCACCAGCCTGGGTAGTGTCCGCGGCCAACACATACGCAACGACACACGGCAAGACCCCCTTCTCCGTCTACCAAGGTCGCTGGAACATTCTCAAGCGCGACCACGAGCGCGACATCATCCCCATGGCCCGACACTTCGGCATGGCCTTGTGCCCGTGGGACGTCCTTGGCAGCGGCAGGTTCCAGACGCGCGCGCAGATTGAGGAGCGCAAGAACTCCGGCGACCGTCTCCGCGGCACGACCCAGGAGCAGACGGAGGACGAGATCCGCGCCAGTGCCGCTCTCGAGGCGGTGGCCCGCGAGCATGGCGACGCGAGCATCCAGCAGATCGCCCTGGCCTACGTGCTTCACAAGGCCAGGAATGTGTTCCCGATGATCGGGGGCAAGCGCGTCGAGCACATTGAGGACAACATCAAGGCGCTGAGCATCTCCCTTACTGCGGCGCAGATGGAGCAGCTGGAGAAGGCCAAGGAGTTTGACATTGGGTTCCCTCTGGATATGATCTACGATGATCCGAAGGAGACGGGTATTCCGCCCCCGGTCACGGCCCTCAGTGCTGTGATTGACTGGCAAGTTAGGCCCAGGGCGCCGGTGGCTGGGAGGAAGTGAGGGGCATGATGGACTTGACGCCTAGGACTGGGGTTGCAGACGATTGAGCCAAAAGGGGAATTGGGAGGAGATTTCATTTTTCCTGGATGATATGTCGCAAAGGAACGCAAAATAGAAAACTCAATTGCTTGCTGCACTGGCACAACCCTGAGACTGCGCCCCTATTCGCCTCAGGACAAATCCAGCCGCGGAACTCTGTCCTGCACAGCCAGGCGAGCTGAAGCGCCCTGATAAGAACTTCGGACGAGCTGATATCACGTCCATGTGAGCAAAAGCTGGGCAGCTAAGGTACTCGCGACAACTGACACTGGCTGACATGAATGGCAAAATCGAAAAAATGGGAGCTCAGCTATGCTGAGCGCGTCTTGATTAATCCGCGACGAGGGCAGGATTTGAACCTACGCGGGCGAACCCAACAGATGGCTGAAGTAGTGTCTGGGACAGCTGCTTCTAGTCTGTCGCCTTAACCACTCGGCCACCTCGCCTGTGTTTGATGATTGAATAGGTGGAATACGGGGTGATGAAATCTGGCTTCCGGGCGTGGGTCTTGGATTTACCCCTGGCGATCGCGATCGTCTTCCATGGTTGATGAGGGGTATGCCGGCGACGTCCTGCCGGAAGATCAATATCCATCAACTCGTCTGCAGTGTACAAGCGCCCTCGCTTGTGACAGCCCTGAGAAGGTCGCGCATCTTGCCGGTTGGTCAATCGCCAAGAGGCAACACTCAGCACCTTGTCGGGGTTGGCTGAGGCGTGTGGGGGCTGATGGCGTCGGCGATGGCTCATCGCCGAACGGGGTAAGGCGTCGTGCAACTCATCTGCAGTCATCATTCACGATGGGGGCTTATGCCTCCACTCGGGCGAAGGACCAAGCGTGAATGATGTGGTTGTCTAGGACTTTGAGATGGCGGTTTCTACTTAAAGGGGATGGAGTTGCCTGTCGAGAAGAAGGAACATTCCCATCCAAGCTTCAAATCCCATCACTCTCGAGCAGCAGCTCTCTCTGTTCTGTCCTCCAGACCACTTCCTACCACTTCCTTCCCCAGACCCCTACCGACTTCACAAAGAATCCATCTACAATCATGTCGGTCCGCACACGCGCCGCTGCCTCCCGCCCCAAGGGCCCCTCCAACATCGCAGGGCAGAAGCGTTCCAAGCCATCCACGGCCCACGCCGCCCCCGCGTCCGCACCCACGGACACCCCAGACCTCGCCTCAGAGCCCGTCTTCTTCTGGAGACCCGAGGACCCCGAATTCGGCTTCCTCTCCCAGTGGCATCCCTCCCCCTTCTCGGACCCATCAGACCCCTCCATTGTCTACAACACGGCGGAGCATTACATGATGTACCACAAGGCCAAGCTCTTCGACCCTCCCTCAGCCCCCGAGATCCTCGCCGCCACCTCGCCAAGTGAGGTCCGCAGTCTCGGCCGCCTCGTGCCAAACTACGACGACGCCGTCTGGGCCAAAAACAGGCTCCGCATCGTCACCGAAGGCAGCCGCCTAAAGTTCACAACCGGGCCCGAGGCCGAGAGGCTCCGCGCCCTGCTCCTCGCCACAGGCGACCGGGAGCTCGTCGAGGCGAGCCCCTCGGATCGTATCTGGGGCATCGGCTTCAACCCGGAAAAGGCTGTCGGATCAGACAGGAAGAAGTGGGGGATGAACCTCCTCGGCCAAGCACTCACCACCGTCAGACGAGAGCTGCAGCCCAAGGACGAGGACTCAGGCTCGGCATCAGACTCGGATGCCAGCGCCGAGGCGCCAGAGCATCCCTAGACATCCTCCTCCATCTGTAGCCACTCAATCCCAAATACCAGTCAACTTGGCTCAAAGGCGCCCAAGGCGCATTCTGTGTTTGTGTGTTATGATTACAAGCAGCTATTTTCCAAACAAGAAAACACTGCCCTGCGAGGCCTCCATCATGGGGGCTACCCCGCGCTCGTGTGATGATCGTACAAAGTGGTGCCTCCTCCTGCAGGAGGCGAGAGCGGTGTTTTGTTTGGTCTCTCCCGACCAGGGGACGCCCCGCGGACGCGCTTCCCGGCACTGTTCGTGTTCTTCTTCCCCTCGTCCCCCCCTTGATGCAGAAATGGCGGCAAATCCCGGATAATGCCCCGTCCCCGTCTATGCTTTTTGTACAATAGTGAAACAATGTCGAAAAGTGGCGAGATGCCCGCCGGCGAAGATTGACAGACACCTTTTTGCTCCGCAAAACCGAAACCGCGTGCTGCACACGCCTAGTGCCACTCCCTGGCGCTCTTGTGCATCTCAATCAGGCGCCAGCCCCTCGTGTCGGGGTTGCTGACGTCCTCGGGCACCCTGGTGATGCCAATGGCGTACGTCACCAGCTGCACCTTGTCCTCCATGCCGGCCGCGAGCTCGTTAGTCTTGGCGTTGCGGTAGACGTGAACCTCCTGGGTGCGGCAGGTAATGACGAAGACGGGAATCTCGCCGGGGTCGAGCATCCGTGCCTTGGCAATGTCGACGTGGCGGATATCCAGGATGCGGCCATCCGACTTCATGCCCTGCGTCAGGTACTGCTTGGTGAGGGCCTCGTAGACTGAGTACTGCGCCTCGGAAAGCCACAGCTTGAGCGTGGCAATGTCGCCCTTGACGTAGGCGTCGAGGACCTCGGGAAGGATGTACTCGCGGAGCTCCGTCAGGAACGGCTCCAGCTGAAAGTTAGGGTCCATGGACCGGAACCGCTTGATGACCTGGGCCTGCTCGTTCTCGGCGAACCAGCCGCCGATGGTGTCGGTGATGCTTCGTGCCGTCAGGATGAGGGGGTTCTCGGACTCCTGGTACACCTTTCCGGCGCTGAAGACGCCCTGGACGATCTTGTTCTGGTCGCGGAAGTCCCTCCAAGCCTCCTTCCAGGCGGCATCCTTGTGAAGAGTAACGTTGGTACCGGCACTGTCGCGCGCATGTTAGCCATGTCTTTTTTCCCGGTGTTCGGGGATGGACTTACTCAGGATCCTCCTCCATGACCTGCTGGACTTGTCCAGACGCCTTGGCAGCCTCGCGCTTCTTCCTGCGCTCTTCCTTCTCGACCCAGCCACCGTACCGGGAAGAGCTGCCGTCGTCGATAACGTCTTTGACGTTCTTGAAGGCCTCCGTCTCACGGATGGGCTTGGTCGCCTTGTCAAGGGCGTCGCCGGTCACGTTGGCGACCTTGCGGACGCCCTTCATGGCCGACGT
This sequence comes from Plectosphaerella cucumerina, assembly GCA_020746995.1. Classification (NCBI taxonomy): domain Eukaryota; kingdom Fungi; phylum Ascomycota; class Sordariomycetes; order Glomerellales; family Plectosphaerellaceae; genus Plectosphaerella; species Plectosphaerella cucumerina. The sequence goes on from JAGPXD010000007.1 coordinate 1,462,431, forward strand.
GTCCCAGGTCCAGGCGGCGCCCTTTCCGATGGCTCCGGCGGTCGTCTTGACGACCGTCGAGGTTGTCTTCCCGATGGCGCCGGTTGTGCTCTCGTAGGCCTCGCGGGCCTTGCGGACGCGCTCGCTCTCCTGGAAAGTCTTGACCTCGCCGGACAGGGCCTTGGTGGATTCGTTCCACTCCTTGGACGCCTTGAGCTCGGTCTGCATTGTGTCCATGAACACCTGCCACGGGGTCTTGTCGCCGTGAGGAGGAGGGGGGGGCATGTCCTCGGCCTTCTCCTTCGCGCCATCTTCGGACTTCTTCTCGCCTTCCTCGGACTTCTTCTCACCCTCCTCGGACTTCTTCTCGCCTTCTTCCTCGACCTTCTTCTCGGCCGCCTCCTCCTTGGCCTCGGTCTTCTTTGCCTTGTCCTCCTGCCATCTTGTTGTTGATTGATGCAGGGATCGTGTCTGTGTGGGTGCGAGGATGGGTCGAACGTCGTGAGGGAGGAAAGAGGATCGGAGGGCGGCGGGGGAGAGCGCGGGGAGAGTGCGCGAGGTGGCGGGCTGTCGACTCAGCGACGAGAGGGCGTCCGAGGACAGCCGACGGTAGGCTGGTGACCGCGCATGGGCAGCGCGCGTCGCCGTCCTGTTGAGGGCATTCGGAGTGATGCTCCTCGAGGACTGGACAAAAGAGTTCATGTCGGCGGATAGGAAATGCAAGCCTTCCACCTCCCAGCTGTTGCGATTGATGGGGATCGCGGGATGGTTTGTCGGGAAAGACTCGAGACGGGACGGAAGGCGATGGACAGTGGCCGAACAAAATTTCGGACCTCCCGATTTCTACGGCTGGCCGCGGTAAGATTTAGCCGGCATTCAGCCGTCGCGCCGTCGTCGGGTCTCGCCTCGGGTGGATGACATAAGCATCCTCCCGACCCTTGCCGACCGCCCAGCACTGTCACCAAGGTCACCACACACACCAGCAGCATCGAAACTCTCGAATTTTTGGAGGCCTCTCTAACGGTTTTGACGTCCAGACAAGAGCAAGAGCTGAAAACAGCTGCGACTTGATTGATATCATTTCAGTACGTTGCGACGGACAAAAAAAAAAAAAAAAAAAAAAAAAAAAAAAGGGGATAACCCCGTTTTGATGCATTGCACGCGGAATCTAAATATCATTCGCATGTCGAGTTGCTGTTTTGATGGCATTCATCGATTAAAGCTACACTTTCACCAAAGTCGGATTACAAGAAGTACCGAAGAAGTCTATTTTACAAGAAGAGTAGGTATGATTCAGTGGATTGCCTGCATTTGACAGACGGTGTTAGCGGCTAGACAAGGGCAGTTCAAACAGCCCGGCGACGAGCGCGGCGAGCACGACGCCTCTTGTTTGCGCAAGTTGCAGCACTACCCTTGACACCAGAAGGGGTGGCTACGATGGGAACGGCGGTAGGAGTGGGTGTGATGCTCGGCAGAGCGATGCTGGAGTAAGAACCTTCATCGGTAGGGGCAGCAGTCGGCGTGACCACCCCCTTCGACACATCCTGGCCAGGTGTGCTGGCTGCTTCAACAGGGACGGCGACTTCACTTGCGTCTGGGGCCGGGGCAATGACCTGATCAGGCTCACCACCAGAGCCCTCGAGGATTCGGCGGCTTTCCTCCAGATCGCTCGTGCCGTTCTCGGGGTCGGCATCCTCTGCATTCTCGGCGCCACAGACAGAGCCAGCGTTGTACTTCCCAGCCGGACCATCCACGCCCGCGAAGTCCCGCTTCGAGTTGGCGAGGAGCATGTTCTCCGCGGCCTCGGGCAGCCAGCCGTTGATGAAATCGCCATGGAAGCAAAACGAAAGACCGCACGAGAGCTCCAGAGGGGCCGCCCCGTCCCAACCGTCGGGGAGGATCTTGCGCATGTCGAAGCGGATGGAGAAACGGAGGCGCGGCATGCGGAACATGCCAGCCGGGCAGCGGTTGGCGGGGCGGAAGTCGCCGTCCCAGTTGTGGGTGCCGGAGTAGGCGGATTCGAGGGTTTCGGGGTTGACGCAGTCGTGGAAGAGGAGTAGCGTCTGGAGGAAGACCGGGCAGCCTTTGAGGGGGAACGCAGCCGGGTCCTTTTCGGGTTGGACTACGTCGCCGTGTTCGCAGAACCAGGACTGCCCAGCCAGGTCGGGGACGTCGGCCTGGGTCTTGGCCTGGGCGTTTCCGACGACGGCACGGTAGTTCTCTGGGATGGCGATCTCGGCCTTGTCAATGTCGACGTAATAAGCGCTGAATCGGGAGAGGGGGACCTCCTCCCTGGTGCCGTTGGTGTTGACCTTGTATAGCGTGGGGAACCCTGGGGATGTTGATTCCTGTCTGCAATGTTGCAAAGTCCGAGAGAGACGAACAATACGACGAGTAGTCGTTGGGATTCTCGGCCGTTGAGCAGCCTGCCTGAAGCTCAGCGGTCGTGGTCGTGTTGACGGTGACGGCATCAGAGCCGAAGAACGAGTGCATGTGGCTGGTGAACTGGCCCGGGACGACAATAGGATCGATGTTCTTGTTCATAAAGCGCTTGGCGCTGGTGACAGTGTATGCCTGGGCGAACCCGGCACCAGCAAGGAAGAGAGCAAGGGACTTCATGGTGAAGTAAGTGTAGCGATAGACTGGGGTTAGCTGTAGAGACTGAATAGGGATGACGGCCAAGGAGTGAGGGCAACGTCGAAACCCGCGACAAGATGCCAAATACAATACGTGAGAGAACGAACGACACAGATTCAACGCAATGGAAATGTCCCGAGAGCAGCGCAGACACGCCTCATGTACCTACCGTCGAACGACGTGGGTTGCCGCCAGGATGTCTGGCGCTACGGATGCCCCTGGCCGACATTTGTTCACCTCGTTCCCACAAAGTCGGTTGCATGTCGGCCAAGCCCCGATCCCACGGCTGCAGAAGTCGAGACGATCCATTCCCGTCGAATAAGGTCCGAAAACGAGGGATGATCCACATCTCATTTCGGTGACAAGGACAATTGTGTGGGAGAGGTCGTCAAGGCCGAAGTCCGAGGCGCGCCGTCAATGTACGAGTCCGAGTAGTGTGTTTCAACGCGGCCAGGGGGGCGGGAGCCGAAGGAAACACTTCATCTTTTCTCCAGATCGACATTCGCGACGATTGCACCGACGGCGCTTCTAGCCACTTGGCCATACGTCTTCTGGTCAGTCTGATGACGTTACAAGCACAGAGACCAGCTGTTGCTTTTATATGTGCAGTAGGATCTCAGCGCCGTGGTATGTGTAGATCGCGTGTTGCTTGGTGCAGGCGGCTAGGGGTAAGCTTGGCAAGGGAGTGAATAGCCAGACCAGGGGAAAACGATGTAGCCTGTGATCTCTGCTTCCACTGGTCCGAAAAACATGGACAGCAGGCGGCTCTATCTTAACGAACCGCATCTGGTGATCCAGGGGGCGATCGGCGACGAGGACAGGCAGAGATTCTGTCCAGCTGAGATGGCATCGCACCTTGTTGGGCGCATCTCGTAGAGCCATGACCGAAAGGTCGATTGATTCCGCAGCAGACAAGCCTACCATATGTAACACTGGGCTTGATACACCGAATCGTATCGGTGATGGTAGCCTGTTGGAATGACTTGTTCTTCAAGGTTCAGGTCAAGGAAGTGCAAGGGCGTCGTTGCTTGGAAAGGGTGCCGCATGAAAAAGATGAGGAAAGCTGGTGAGGCGGTAGTTGTGGAAGTGTATGCTACTATCAGGTACACGACCTCTCTTAGTGGGATATACCCACTATATCCACTGTTCACCGGGCCGTACTGACAAACGGGGTTGCTCCGTCTGTCGGGGCCTTTTGTGGGCCGCCGGACGACGGTCCATTGGCGACCAGGGGCGTGGATTTTTCTGAGGCTCGACTGGCCATCGTCTCATCGCCGCAGTATCCAACACCGACACCCACACCGCGACGATGAGCGTTCCCTCGACATGCCGCCTGCTGGCGCAGGCTGGCCTGAGAACCGCCTTCCGCCCATCTCTCGCACCGCGATGCGGCACCTTCCTCGCGCGTCGCGCCATCTCCCAATCTCCCCCGACACAGGCCGAACCTCCCAAGCCGGCGACCTCCAGCATCCTCACGTCTCTCTACGGCGCCGCATCCCCAGCACAGTCTGCGGCGTCCACGCCCTCAAAGGCACCCGACGTAGCCAGCAGCATGGCCGACCTAATGGGCAACGTCCTCAACGTCAAGGGCACGACGCCCTCGAGGGAATACTCCCCCACGCACGACATTGGCGCGCTCGTCTCCGAAAAGCCCGACGCCCTCGAACCCTACCACATGCACGTCTATTCGCACAAGCACAACACGCACGTCACGGTCACCAAGCCCGACCGGGGGGCCATTATCAGCATGTCGTGCGGCAACATCGGCTTCCGCAAGGCTCGCAGGAAGACGTACGACGCCGCGTACCAGCTCATGGCCTACGTGCTCGAGAGGCTCAAGTACGCCGGCTGGGAGCCCAAGATCAACCGCATCGAGCTGGTGCTCCGCGGTTTCGGCCAGGGTCGCGAGGCCTGCGTCAAGGTCCTGATGGCCCCCGAGGGTCTGAAGTGGAGGCAGAAGATTGTCCGGGTGGCCGACGGCACGAGGGTCAAGTTCGGTGGTACCAGGAGCCCCAACCCCAAGCGTCGTGGTTAAGCGGCTGGGGGGGGGGTGGGGGATGTGTGGAGGACGAGGTGGCGGAGGAAATGTACAGTATTGTACCATTGTATCATATACTTGGAGGAAACGCAAAGAAGACGGCAGACGCCAAAGGCTTTCCGCTGACCAACAAACAAGCGAGGTATCATCCAAAACGCCGTCGCATCGCTGTGCCGATGCTCGCAAAGACCCAAACTCCAAACCCGTCACCCAGATGTATACATGGCCACTAAGGCCGCGGCGCCCGTTCAGCGGCGGGAAGTTGCCGCCCCTCTTCGTCCCTGACGGCTCGCTTGCCCTTGCCAGAGCCGCCGTGCCGACGCTCTTCCTCGCTATCCCATTCGCCATCGTCTTCCCGGCCAGGCGACAACGGATCGGTATGGAATCTGGGAGGGGCCTGCTTGAGCATTCTTGTTCCTTCGTGCGTGTCGAACTCGTCTTCGTCCTCGTCAAGCAGCAGCTGGCCATCGGCCGTTTCATACTCGGGAGGTGATATCCAGTCTCCGGGCACGACGCAGGGTAGCATGACGCCAACGCTGGCCGCCCGGTTGAGCCAGCTAGGGCCGGGATTGCCGGTGAGGCGCCGACAGAGTTCGGATGTGAAATGGTTGCAGTTCTTCTTGAGAAGGTTGTAGAGGGTGCCCTGGAACTCTTCCGAGATGTCGTCGAGGATTTTGTCGATCTCGGACTGCGATGCAAAGGTGAAGCCGTGGAGCAGCTCCATCTTGAAGGTGCCGCCGGGCGGCTCGGCCCTCGGCTTCGTCCAGTACACGCCGGTCATGTTCGGGCGACCGTGGCCACCATAGGCGTATTCGCGGCCATTGATAACAACGCCGGAGTGGAGGAGGGAGGTGCCGATGGCCCACAGCACGGAGGAGAGTCTGCCGGTCTGTACAAGTCCCGTCAGCAACGCGCGTAGGGGAGGGGATGCGGCTGGGTGCGATGCTTACGGGTAGCAGGTCGTATACGTGAATCGTGACCTCCGTCTTGCTCAGGGATAGAGTCGATCGGTGCGACGACCTTGATTGCCTCGAGTCGGCTGGGTCCCGTCCTGGCGGCGGCATGTTGGAGGTTGATAGGCTGAGGTACCAGGAGGCGTTTGGCAAGAGGATGCGGGGAATGGTTAAATAGCAGACGGGCAGTCGGAGGTACGCCCTGCAACCAGAACGTCTCGTCTTGGCACCGAGATGGAACGTCCGGGAACAATTGATAGGTGCAGCTGACAAGTCAACTCGATTTTGGTGAATGATAGATACATAGGTAAAATGGATCGCAGGGAGAGTTTGGCCGGCAAACTTCCTCATAGACAGACAAAGAGACCCTGATGAGTGACCAGTGACCCTGGCCGACATCCGTCGTAATGGGTTGGAGACGTCAGCCATTGATGCACCGAACCGGCGGCGCCACGCGCAGGCTGACGGAGCTTGGGCCATCCCTGCCAGTGGTCGAGTGCGACCATCTGTCGTGACGATGAGTCAGCAGGACAGGGGGAGGTTCCCAAGCTGGACTGGCATCGACGGGAAACAAGGGCAGAAAACGAGAAGGCCAAAAATGCTCTCCTCAGGCCGAAAAAAAAGCGAGCTTGGGACGTGCATTTCTCTGCTGCCCTGACCAGTTCATTCGCAGTGGGGCAGCTCATCTTTTTTCATCTCCAGCTCCAGAAATCGGGCACACAAAACTCGGCCTTTCCAAGTCTTTCCACCTGCAGCTCTTTTCCTCCTCCTCCCTTTCCCACCTTCCAAGGTCCCCCACTGCGCGACATTCGCCCCTCCTTCCCTCCTTGCGGCTGTCCGCTACTGGACAGTTGGACCAATTGAGGCTGCCGCTGCAGCCAATCACCGTCAAGACGTCGTCCCTTCTCTCCCTCCCCGTCTCTTTCGCTTCTCTCTCCTCCCTTTTACACCCCCGCGCAGCTAGTTCTGCTTTTCTGAATACCCCGCCAGTGCTTCGCTGCACTGTTCTTTATACCCCCAAGAGACACTACGCGAAACGAAGAGGAAAGATGCCTCCCAAGAAGCAGGTCGAGGAGAAGAAGGTCCTCCTGGGCAGGCCCGGAAACAACCTGAAGAGTGGTATTGTGGGTCAGCCCTTGTCTTCTTTTTTTTTTCCTTCCCGTTTTCCTGCCCCTCCTACCGCACACGCGCGCAGAGTTTTTGCAACCCCGCGATGCTCTCCCGACGCGACTTCAGTCCACCTGTCCTAACCTCATACTGACTTCCACCCCTCGCAGGTCGGCCTCGCCAACGTCGGCAAGTCTACCCTCTTCCAGGCCATCACCAAGTGCCACCTCGGTAACCCGGCCGTATGCTCGTCCCGCCCTCCTTCGCCAGGCACCCCGATGGCCCGCTGACCACACTCGCCCGCACCAGAACTTCCCCTACGCCACCATCGAGCCTGAGGAGGCTCGCGTCATCGTCCCCGATGAGCGATTCGACTGGCTGTGCGAGAAGTACTCGCCCAAGTCGCGAGTGCCCGCCAACCTGACCGTCTACGACATTGCCGGTCTGACCCGCGGTGCCTCCACCGGTGCCGGTCTGGGCAACGCCTTCCTTTCGCACATCCGCGCCGTCGACGCCATCTTCCAAGTCGTCCGCTGCTTCGATGATGCCGAGATCATCCACGTCGAGGGTGACGTGAACCCCACCCGCGACCTCGAGATCATCAGCGACGAGCTGAGGCTGAAGGACATCGAGTTCACTGAGAAGGCTCTCGAGGCCCAGAAGAAGAAGACCCGCTCCGGCGGCGGTGCCAGCCTGGAGATGAAGAAGATGCTGGCCGAGCAGGCCACTATCGAGAAGATCCTCCAGTGGCTGAAGGACGGCAACGAGGTCCGCAAGGGTACCTGGGGCCCCAAGGAGGTAAGCCGTCACCTACACTCTTCTCTTGCCCCCGAACCCAAATTTGCACCACACCCCGCGTCTACGGGATGACAAAGGACCCAAGGTCCGAAATCTTAACCCAGCTCGTCGAACACCTCAAAGAGGTCGTACTGAGATAAAAAACCGTTCTGAATCTTGACGCTCCCCTACCACCACCAAACTCGAGCACGTCTTGGAGAGACCCAGCCGCTGACAGCTCATCAGATCGAGGTCATCAACCCCCTCTTCCTCCTCACCGCCAAGCCCGTCGTCTACCTTGTGAACCTGTCTGAGAAGGACTACATTCGCAAGAAGAACAAGTACCTCCCCAAGGTCGCCGAGTGGATCAAGGAGCACGCCACCGGCGACCCCATCATCCCCATCTCCGTGTCCTACGAGGAGCGCCTGACGCACTTCGAGACGGAGGAGGAGTCCCTCGCCGAGCAGAAGAACGTTGGCGCCGAGTCGGCCCTCCCCAAGGTCGTCCTCCAGATGCGCAAGGCCCTCGACCTCGGCAGCTTCTTCACCAGCGGCGCCGACGAGGTCAGGCAGTGGACCATCCGCAACGGCACCAAGGCCCCCCAGGCCGCCGGCGTCATCCACACCGACTTCGAGAAGACCTTCATCCAGGCCATCGTCATCCCCTTCGCCACCCTCAAGGAGTACGGTGACGAGGCCGAGGTCAAGGCCAAGGGCAAGGTCATGACCAAGGGCAAGGACTACGTGGTCGAGGACGGAGACATTTTGGTCATCAAGGCCGGTGCTGCCAAGGGCTGAGGAATGACTTGAGGATGAAACCAAAAAGTTATATGACGTGAGCTTCCGTCCCTATCCGTCTAATAGAAGGGGCTAGAGGTAAATGAACCTGATGAAGATACCACACACCGCGTTCGCCCGTGAAACCGCATCATCGCCTCCCGCTCAGTCCGTCAAAGTCGTGGACTATGACCGCAAAGTCGTCCTTCCACCGCAAATTCTGCGAGACTATCCAGTCGCCCTCGCGCACCTTTTCCTCGACAATCGTGGCCGGCACATGGTTCGTCGCTGACCGGATGCTCTTGTACACGCCCTGGGCAGGGTACGAAACGAGGCCGAGCGTGGCCGAACCCGTCTTGGCGAGGAAGTTTGCGAAGCCTGTGCCCAACCCCTTGGCCGCACCAGCGGCGCCTGTGGCCTTCTTCCCCTCGTATGTCTGCACGAAGACATCTGTCAGACCTCCGCGCATGTCGTGGCAAAACGTCCTGCCCGCCACGGCCACACCACTCCGAAAACCCTTGATGGGATCGTGCTGCTGGACCGTGTCGCCGTACAAACGAGGGACTGCGCGCAGGCCTTCCGTTGCGGCTAAGGGGAGGTCGACCAGGACGCCTTTTGTTGCTGTACCCGCGAGATGGAGGCCGCCCGACGCAAAGGCCGATACGGAAGCGGATATACTCGTCTTCTCGTTTGTGGGCGCCATCACGTCGGTGTCTGCCGATGCACCCGGAAGAGGGAGCATGGCCACGGCGGGCATGGTGCTCTGTCGTCTGAGCGTGAGGTCTGTGACTTCTTCCTCATCTTTGGTTTGGACGGGATTGGCCCTCTCTTTGGGGTTCATGATCGTGTAGGCGGCGTCGCTGACCATGCGTTTCACTGTGGAGAGTGTGGTGGCTGATATGGCTGTGATGGGGTCCCAGCGGTTGTTCTCAATGACGATCGGCTTCGGTCGGTGTCTGTGACGATGTGGTCAGCTGATAACCGCGCTTCTTCGGGAGAAATTAACTTACATGCGAAGATCGCTCTTTTTGATCTTCCCGGCTTCGAGCAACAGGGACGCGACCGGCTTGCTCATCTTGACCTTCTTTGCTCCATGTCCCGTGGCCAGACTGGCCGCTTGGTCTGGGTGGAAGTCGCACTTCATCTTTTCCCAGGGCAGGTTCCTGTGGAACGAGTCGACCGCCGCCTGGACGCCGTCTTCTTGTTGTATGAACGTCGAGAGTATCTGCGCCGCTTCTCGGGTCTCGGGCAATAGGCATGTCCGCAGCCCGTCGGCAAGGCGTTGCGACGTGAGGGCTCGGTATGGGATGGGCTCGGGTCCAGCTCCTGCTTTGGCGACGACGGATCCCCAGAATGGCTGGCTGGGGAAGGTTGTTAGCCATATTTCTCATATTGCCTGGAGTTGGTCTACTTACTCTCCGAAGAAGGGGATCACCAACGTCGGCCGACCGTATCTCAGGCCGCATGCGAGGGTGCCAGCACCGCCGTGGTGCACCACAGCTGAGACATGTTGGAAGAGCCACTCGTGGGGACAGTCGCCGATGAAGTAGATGTTTTCGTCGCTGTCGCCTGCGAGGTGACTCCATCCTCTGGAGATGATGGCTCGTACCCCCGTGGAACGGACGGCGCTGAGAACGATGGTCATGAGGCCTTCGATGCCGCCGACGACGATGCTGCCAAAGCCAATATACACCGGAGGAGGCCCTTTTGCTAGAAACTCCTCCAGATCAGCTGGCGGGGAATAAGATGGCGGCTCGCGGAAGAAGAAGCCGCAGACATCTACTTCCTGTCAGCAACACAGCCCAGTAGAAAAGTATACCCAGGCTCACCTATGTGTGGCCCCCAGTCGCTCGGCTTTGGAACCAACGCTGGCGACCAACAGTACGTAACCGGCACCTCGAGCGTCTCAAGCAGTCGATGCCCCTCCGTGCTCGGGACAGGATCAAGCCCCAAAGTCGTCGTCCTCCATCTATTCACCAAGTCGCCCAGTCCCTGCCAGGTCAATAGTTCCACAGCCGCATAGGAGAGATGGTTCGTCCTCGCCTCCGACCCAGCCCTGAAACTCGCCAACGGATGAGGAAACGCCTCGGTGCTCGTCCACGGCATCGTGAACATGAGATGCAGCGGGATCCCCAGCGCTTCGGCGCAGTGCACGTGTGCATAGCTCGGGGGATTCGACACGATCGCATCGGCCACGAACGGCGTCTTGGTCTCCTGATCCGGCTCGATGCATGAGCGCCAGAACCCGTCGAGCATGGCGACGTACATTGCTCGTTTTTGCTGAATGATTCCGTCGCGGATGTGTTGCATTGTCGGTATTAGAGACGGACTCTCGACCATGTAGGCCATGAGCTCGGCGGGGTTGCCGCCGATGTTGAAGAATTCAAGGCCGGCGCCTTTGACGAGGTCGGAGAAGTCGCCGTGCGTCGCGAGGCGGACCCTGTGGCCGTGGGATTGGAGAGCGCAGCCGAGGGCGACGAAGGGTTGGACGTCGCCGCGGGAGCCGACTATCTGAATGACGATGTTGAGGGGGGTGTCGATGATGCGGGGGCTGTACGCCGGCGGTGTCAGGGGGTGACTCGAGGAGGAGGGATCTGAGGGCATGAGGTGTTGAATCTGGGGGTGCTTCGTGCTGCTGAACGAATCGTCGTCTCTGTCTGCCGATTTGGATCTTTTGCTCGCCATGGTGGTGTTGGATGCTTGCCCTGCAGTGGAAGTGGTGTGGTGTTGACTCGAGGTCTGGGAATGTGGGATCAAGGGCGAACCGACAGCTACTTATACGCCCAGGCGACTCGAGCTCGCAAGCTCCTGTGGACCCTGTACCCGAGAAACCTTCGGACGGACCGAGACGGCTTTGAATACGCGTCATTCGGCCTTTTTCATCCTGTGCTGCGCCATTCCGGCTGTTGCAGATGCGATGCTCGGGTCAGGGGCGGGTTTGCGGACATGGCTGGAGGAACATCGCCAGAAGTCATCAACTTGCGGACTTTTGTGCTGCTAGCACCTTTCAATCCCAATATTCAAACTGAAGCAATTCGCTATCCCTCTATTTCAATTTCCAGAGCCTGGTTCTTCCGCTGCTGAAGTAAACATCATGCCCTTCCACCGTCACTCCTCTGGCCACCCGCAACGTTTGCCTCCAGGTTATATTCCTCCTTCGCGTTCGATTGCCGCCCCCTCTCCTTCCGAACAGCACAGCACCATGCGCATCCGAATATCGTAGATGCCACATTGAGCACCATACAAGCCAGCGCAAAGATGACAGCAGCCGTCAGTCTCGCACGGCGCGCGCCGTCTACCGGCCCAAACTCTTCATCCTTGTCCAACTTGTTGAACGCAAGCGTTCCAAAGACGCCGGCCATGGCCGCCCACATGACGCCCAAGACAAAGTCCCAGGCATACCAGGCGCCGCTCGAAACGGTGGCTAGGCAGTGGTAGCCGCATGTGAGGACGGAAAGGACGGCCACGACGAGGCCGACGATTTGGTTTGTTGGGGTGACCGAATCTGGGAGGTGGGAGATGTCGGCAGCGAAGAGACCGATTTCGACGATGGAGAAGACGAAGATGAGGGTTCGGACTGTGGCTCGGACGGGGAGGCTGAAGGCGCCGTCCATTTTCCAGTAGTCTCGAGGCATTGTGATTGCGGTGGTGAAAGGGGTGGTGTTGAGGTGGATGTTGAGGGTGTCAGATACGAGTGACAGGGACTTCTTGGGCGGAAAAGAGGTTTGAAATTGAAAGAGAGGAAAAGTCTGAGGGACTGGATATAGAAGATCATGGAGAAGATCGCGGCAGACGATACTTGGTGGCATGCAGCGAGTCGTCACGGTGGAGCTGGTGGTCGACCCCCCTGAATCGGGGGCGCCGTCCCGCGCCAACGTCGGACTCGATGCGTAAAATCCGCGATTGGCCGGGCATGACTCGGATTGATTTTACGGGTTGAATCCGAAAAAAGACCCACGCCTCTTACGGGTCCCGAAACATCGTCATCCATGCTTCCCTCGGTTCTTATTTTTTTTCCTTCCCAACACGAGCGTGGCGGCTCAGCCCTAGGTTTGTTCCTGGACCGGGATCATTGCCGAGCAAACCTGGAGGCGGAGAACATCTGATTCCGTCAGTGGCCGCGCCACTGTTCGAATTGAAGCCGATCCGGTTGATGCCCCTGATTGGCATCTGCCGTAGGCGCTGATCAGGTCTCCGTGGGCGCTTAGCCCTGCGCTCGCGACTGAGTCTACCACCAACACGGCCCCCCCTCCGCGTTGTAATAAGGTACTAGCTCGTCCAAACCTGCCTGCCTGTGGCCAAGTTCGAAAAAGAAGTTATCAAAACGGCGATGGGCAATGCAACTGATTGAAGGCCTCGTAGTGGGAACCAGTCTCATTCACGTCATCGCGTCTTCTTGACCTGTCGAATGCAGAGGTTCGAAGGACCGCCAAAATGCGGAAATGAGAAGCTATGGTATGGTTTTAAACCAATATATACAAAGAAACACTCCGGCAGTATCATTGATACATGTAACGATAACACATCTCCCCTCCCTCCGTGTCCATGATGTCTGCAACAGTCACGTCCGAGTCTAGCCCAGCGAGCGGCAACACGTCAGAGAGAGTAACGTTCCTTCCCCCGTCCCCCTCGCCGCTGTAGTCATGCAGACGATTCGCCTTGTCTCTCATCTGCCACAGCCACCAGATGCGATCCAGCTGGGAATGGTGCAGATAGAAGATGGGGTCTGCCAAGGGTCAGCGGGCCGAAGATAATGGAGCATACAAATCCCGCATGATGACGTACCGTTTGGTGCCGTAAAGCTCGTAAAGTCTCCCCTGATTCCCATGGGAATGATATCGTGCGCCCTCATCTCCAAAGCAAGAAAGAATTCCGAGTAGGTAGTTGCCGCCATGATCGTCTCAAGCGACTCTGGGTTCAGGTAGTGCGCGAGCCAGTCGTCGCTGAACCAGCGCGTGAGGCAGTGCGGGTCGTATTTCTCCCCAAGCCACTGCGGCGTCATGTTTTTGAAAGGCAAGTCGGTGACGCAGTGTGTGCCATCGTGCATTGGCCCGTTGGAGTCGCCGTCGCCCCCGAAGCCAGTTTCGGGGTCGAAGATAGGCGAGGCCATGGGGTCTTCCCAGTCGAGGCTCCAGTCCCAGAAGCTGTCGAGAGTGAGCAAATATGACTGCGAAGTGAGGGTAGTATCTTACGGAACTGCTCCTTTGTAACCGCACTTGGTCCGGAGGTACTTCTCGTAAACAAAGATGAAGCGTCGATGCCATGTCAGGAATGGTGCCTTGCCGTGAGCTACGGGCGTTGGTCAGTGGTAGGAGTCTGGATCGGGTTGATGAGACTCACTGCTGTGGGCAACCAGATTGTGAACCCAAGACATGTCGTTATACAGAGACCCGTTGAGGCCAATGCCGGAGGGCGAGTCGATCAGGCATTGGAAGGCATCGAGGTAGTCCTTCTTCTCGTCCTTGGAGAGGCTTCGCCATTCTTTTCGGAAGTACGGGTCGGTACACGTGACTGATGTTGACGTTGATGCGGATGAAGAAGTTGCTGGCGATGAAGACGAGACTGGCGATGATGCTGGTGCCGGTGAAGAGACGGGGGCTGAAGTAGAAGATGATATGTGGTGGGTGCCAGTAGCAAAGCCGAGACCAAATCCTACTAGTAGTACCAAGACGACGGTCGCGACGAAGTAAATAGTCCTGATATATCTAGACCATTCATGCTGCGAACAAGGCCTCGCTGGCAACGGCTTCTCATCCAAGATCTCCGTACCATGGAGGTCGTCAGATGACGGCACATGGTCGTACAGCTGATACGACGGCATCTTGAGAGGAAACATAGAAAAAAACGGGCTGATCGCCTGGATCAGGAAGCAAGATGGAAAGGAAGCCGGTCGAAGGACGCAAAGCTTCGAGCGAGCGAGAGAATAGGTGGGCAGAGAATAGAATGACGAACAGCAAATCCTCCGCCCATTGCCGAGACCAAACTCCTCTGCCTGACGGAAGACCACGGACCCGCCCTGCACTGCAATTTCCAGGGGCCCGAAGGCCATGCGTTCTCAGGGGGGACGGACCCTGGCCGTCCGATTGCTGTGAAGGGCTAGCAGGGGTCAGCGACATGCGGGCAAGCGTGTCACGTTTCACCATTCAGCTCACGGGGAGAGGCGCCGCTCCACAATCATCTGGGTTGGTCAGATTGATGGCCGTGAAGGGAATGGCTTCTGGCAGATAGATTAACGGGTTTCTAGACCATTTTGATGGCGGGTCTGGGCTGGCTTCATCGGGGATAGCAGTCGATGTCTCCAGAGGGATGGCTGGCTTGAGTGAGATGAAAGGAAGCTCCATGTCTCTTTGCATAGAGAAGGAAAATGCTTCTGAAGAAAACTGCTGTCTACATCCAGTATCTAGAGTGAAGGAGGCTTCAAGATACCACGGCGTATTGGGCAGGTCAATTTGAAGTCTGGTGATCTCCATCCCGCCCCAACCACGGACTGGCGGGTGCCATCCCGAAGAACGTCTAGGAAGAATCTTCGCACTGGCTGACCAGGCTCAGTTTCTCGTGTTCTGATTCGGGAATGATCAAGGGTGTTGAATGGGGCGCCTGGTCCAGGACCTGGGTTCAGGGGGCGGGCTTCACTTTGAATGGGCTTGGCAACCCGGCCCAACTCACGAGAGCCCACGGCGAGCGCTGCCGCTTTTCCCAGACCGAAAGATGAAGTCTTATCACTCTGTCTTCCAGAAAGATCTCACGGCCACAAAGCTTAGATGACTCGGCCGAACCATCCAAGAGGGAGTCCGGAGACGGTGCCGAGGTCGCGTGGACCATGGTCCAGGACGAGTTCCCCATGGGGTCAGCAGCCGCACTACCGGTAGGAGATTAACGCGCAGCAAGCGTCGACCACGGAGAGTAGGTATGCATCGTCGGACGAAGCGAGCCCCTATCGGCCCGGGTCTCGCCACAAATTGCAGTGAAGGCATCGCCAAGCCCGAACCACACCGCCCCAAGATCGCGAGCCCCGTGCTTCTCTTGCGCTCCTAGCCGCCCGCAGCCCCCTGGTAAGCCAAGAACTTGGGCAACAGCGCATCGTGGCATCAGTGTAACGCAGGAGTGTCGATTCCGCGCTGGAAGCATCATCTCAATAGACATTCATCAACGCCTTCATCTACTTTCTCCGTCCATGACCTCTTCCCGAAGTTTGTCCACCACTGATCATCTCAGGGATACCCTCCTTCAAGTTCCCAACACGGTCCGAATCCTCCGAAGGTGCGAGCTGCGAATTAAGCTTACCGAGATCCGCGACAGAGCCATGGAGGTTTTCCCCTCCCTTTAATCTAAAAATTGCAGTGAAGGTGGCGAGGGTGGGTGGGCAGCCACTCAGGAGAGAGACAATCCGCACGACGAGACCACTCGTAACGGTGACCAGCCGCCGAGGCAGCCCCTGTAATCACGATTGCAGTGCAGAAAGCAGTGCCAAGGCGTGGGAAATGTCCGGTTCGGGAGACGGAAACAGCCAGGTTGAGGTTCCAGGCCGTTGGATGCTGGGGGAGCAAGATCACGAAAACGAGACAGGCTCCTGCTGGGCGTCGGGCATGTAAGCCAAGCCTCATCGCGACCAGCATAAATACCGTCCTCATCGCCACCCCTCTGTACCATGTCCTCACCAGGCCAGTCCAGAAGCATCCTTTCTCTTCTCCTTCACTTCCTCCTTTCCCGTACACCATGAAGTTCTCTCTCGTCGTCGGCGCCCTCGCCCAGGTGGCCTCGGCCCACTACTTCTTCGACACCAACATTATCAACGGCGTCGCCCAGCCCTCCTGGCGCTACGTCCGCGACTTCACCCGCGCCACCAAGGTAAGCCCACCAGACCTACCACCTCGAAAGCAGAACTAACTTCTCCGCCAGTACAACCCCATCAAGTTCTCCTCCAACCCCCCCGCCGATATCCGCGACAACTCCCACGTGGACGGGCCCGACATCCGCTGCAACCAGGGCGCCTTCGCCAGCGCCGGCCGCACCCAGGTCCTGACCGTCAACGCAGGCGACGAGGTCCGCGTCCGCCTCGGTGTGGGAGCCAGCATGGAACATCCCGGTCCCAGCATGGTCTACCTCTCCCGTGCCCCGGGTGACAACGTCAAGGCCTACGATGGTTCGGGAGACTGGTTCAAGATCTTCCAGGAGGGCGTATGCAACTCCGGTGCTGATTTCACCACCAACGCGTGGTGCAGCTGGGGAAGGAACTGGATCGCGGCCAAGATCCCCGCCAACACGCCCAACGGGGAGTACCTCTTCCGCGCGGAACACATTGGTCAGTTTTCTTCGGTGCTGTTTTGCTTTCGAATTTGCTCACCGTGGCATAGGTATCCATCGCTCGCACGTCAACCAGCCCGAGCACTACGTCTCGTGCGTGCAGATCAAGGTCGTCAACGGAGGCAACGGTACTCCCGGCCCGCTCGTCAAGTTCCCTGGCGCTTACAAGGCCACCGATCCCTACGCGACATTCAGCATCTACGGTGGTCACAAGTCGTTCCCCTTCCCTGGACCTGCCGTGTGGTCCGGTGCTGGTGGCGGCTCGACCCCCGCGCCCCCCAACCCTCCCTCTACTCCTCCCTCCACGCCTCCTCCCTCTGGCAGCTGCTCCGCCCTTTACGGACAGTGCGGCGGTACTGGCTACACGGGACCTACGTGCTGTTCGTCAGGCACCTGCCGCGTCAGCAACCAGTGGTACTCGCAGTGTCTGTAGACGGTTGTGACTGAAGCTGGTGGAGTATTAGTGGCTAGGCGTTGGTGGACGCCCCCTATTCTGGCACATATTCTGGCACATATTCTTCTTTTCTTTCTTATAGCAACACTATGGCCTCGCAGGACTTGCGCTCTTTTAGTCATGCTTTCAATTACATACCTTTTCAAGCCGGCTAGGCCGTCCGTTGCTCATTTGACGTGCCGACTCCTCCCTATCTTCGCCGCGGGGCGGAACCCAGAAACACCACTGACGAGTCGTTTCCCACCTCTTCATCCTCGTCAGTAGCTTCTTCTGGACTGGAAATCTCACCCAGACGTGCTGTAAGCCAGGCACCCAGACTGGCAAACATGCCAATACCCCCCTGAGCCTTGCAGAATGCGCTCATCTGCCGATAACTCTCCAGAATCCAAGCCGCTTCAGCCCCATTGGCCTCTTCCTCGGTGCCTCCAGATTTGACGATGCTCTCGCTCGCTATCATGTAAGCAACCTTGTTGAGGCACACCGGGCACAGGTATGGCGGCTGCCTCATGTCCTCCTCGATACTGGCCGTGCTCTGCATCACGCACGCGTAGTATGGGCAGTGTGGGAGGCCGAAGCAGTGACCCAGCTCGTGGCTCGCCGTCCGGCACACACGCGCCAGCCAAGCGCTAGACCACTCCTCCTTCGTCAGAGGCACCAGGACATCTTTTGACGCTGCGACCGCCGCTGCCAGTGGGGTGTCTGGGCTCTTGGCCGTGCTGAGCATCAGTTTGGGATCGACCCTCGCGCCGCCCTTCTTCGCCCTGCTGCGCCCGTAGTCGGTCTTCTTGATAGCGGGTTCACTCGCCTCCCACATGTCGTCGACAAAGTCGCGGCAATGCGAGGCCGGCCAGCTGTGGGTGTGGTCGATCTTGGCGTGCGCGTCGAGGGCGGGGTTGTAGCGGAACGTCGAGACGGTGCAGATGCGCGAGCTGCCATAGGCGCGGCCGGCGCAGAAGTCGTCCTCATCATCCTCGTACAGGTCGTGGTCTGTGAGCAGGAGAATCGAGTATGCGTCGGATGGCAGGACGGCGAGGAGGACGTCGAGCATATCGTTGAGATTGAGTTGCCCGGCGGTAATACCGTCGAGGGACGGGCGGTAGCGCACGCGAGTGCCGGAGCCGTCTGGGCCGACGAGGGCGACGTAGTTGCCGCGGTTATTCTGCCTGCGGCCGGTGAACCAGTTGTCGAAGTGGAAGCTACCTTTGACGGCCTTCGTCTCGAGACCGGCGTAAAAGGCCCGGAGATAACCGGCGACATCATCCACGCTTGGGCGGTCTGCTTGGTAGGCCGCGCCAGGGAGGGGTTTCTTGTACTCATCAGGCACCACTGGATCTGTCCAGCCTTTCATCGTCGAGGCGATGGCCGGGTTGATAGATGGTACCTCCACAACGTAGAGGGTTTTGCGCCTCGGGCTGATGGGGTTGCGCTCGTTCGAGGAGGCGACCATGTACTCGGCTAGAGGCTGGGGATCCGCATCCTTAGGGTCAAGATCAAGGTCATCCTGGGGGAGGAGGTTGACGCCGGGGAAGCTCGACGATGGCGGCGGCTCTTTACCGATGGCATCTTCTTCTGGGTTCTCAGAGCGGATGGCTGCGGCGACGCGCTCCTGGTCTTGCGGTGGACGGAAATACGACAGGGCATTGGCGTGATGCGACTCGCCAGTGTAGAGCACATCATGGGCGCATCCTGCTGGCAACCGGGGAGTCGCTGCTGCGGTTTTGCGCGACTTGGGAGGCATCTCGGAGGGTTGGAAGGATCAAATCGGAGAAAGTCGCCGGGGCGATTGATGGTGATTGAGGAAAGTCCATGGTTCAAGCATGCGATCGATGTTGAGGATTCGCGACATGTGGCAGGTGTGCAGGGGAAAAGCGCTGAAGGATCGCTGGTTTCATTGCTGCGTGAGTGATGATTGGGGCACGTGGGCGCTGCTGCCTGCTGCTGCCTGCCGCCAGTGCTCGCTGACGGCTCACCCGCCACACCGATCGCGACCGACGCCACAGGCTGTTTCTTGACCTTCAGTTCCAAGAGACTGAGACTGCTTGACTTCCGGAACCCAAACACATTTCCGATATCTCCTACACCTCAACACCACTACTTCTTCCCAAAATAGTTCAACAAAGTATTGGCCTGCCCACCCTTGGCCTTGGCCTTCGCCGGCGCCGCATCATCACCCCTCCTCCCCACGTCCAGCACCGCCATGAATTCCTCAAACTCTGCCTTTGGCACAATGCCACCACTCGCCTCCTTATGTCCTCTTGCAAACGACTCTCCCAGCCTCTCCCTCAACGTTGGATCCGCCGCTCGCCCCGCTACATCCCTCAGCGCCTCGATGATGTTGACAGGCGGCTCTTTCGCCCTCGCGCACCGCGGCACCCTGCAAGAGAAGTTGACCATGTCTGGGAGATACCCCTCGTTGGCAACCAACACAATCTCAAGCTTCGAGGAGGACAGGTGGCCTGCCCACCGCGTCGCGATGACGGGGTGTACCTGCGCCGCCGAGCTGATGCGGAAAACGGCCACGCGTCCGTCGGCGGAGAATTTTGGCGGCGTGTGCGTGCATCGCTCCACCTCGGCGTTGACTTCTGCCCTTGCAGCGAGGAGGGTACGGTTCGTGAGGAGGTCTTTTGGAGATGAGGATGCCAGGAGGGCCTCCCATGCGCCGGGGACGTTGTAGCTGGCTGTGCGCCGGGGGGCGTTGATGAGGGAGACTGCGTCGTTGATGGCCTTTTTTGTGTACATTTTGAATGTCGCCTTCATGTCTGGAAAGGGGGGCTCCCATTTAAGGGTGTTTCCCAGGTCGCCGTGGGTGCCCATTGCGCAGAGCCAGTTGCAGGATTCCTCGACTTTGGGGTGCAGGTCTCGGCAGATGAGGTAGGTGAGCAGCGAGCTCGTGGCAACGGGTGGGCAGTCACATGCTGTGACGTGCAAGGAGCCTTCGGGATGGTCATTTTCGAGGGCGTAATGATGATCGATGACCAAGGCGCGATGTGGCTGCTCGATGAGAGGCGGTCCGTTTCTTGAGCCCTGGTCGAGGACAAAGATGAACTTGGGGTCGAAGGCAGCCATGTCGGCGCGCGAGAGCTCGTCATGGACAGAGCGGCCTTTTTTCAAGAGATATGCTGATATGAGCGGGGGTTCGACGCCGAGGAGGACGAGTGTGCGGTGTAGGATGGAGCCGGACGTCAGGCCATCGGCGTCTTTGTCCGGCACGATGAGGGTTCGCTGGCCTGCGGCGGCACTAAAAACCGTGTCAGGAGAAGCAAGAGCGAGTGACGAGTGTTGAGACTGACCAGTCTTGGATGAACTGCCTCGCAGCCTCCATCTTCTCCGCAGGCGCTGGCCAGATGATCTCACCATTTTCTCCTCTCCGCGATGGCGTCGCATGGTATTCGGGGATTTGGATGGCCGGGCGACCTCCAGCTCGTGGCTTCTTCGCTGCTCGGGCGCCGGCCGTGATGCTTGCTGTCGCCGTTCGTTTCATATCGGATTTGACAAAGTTGAGGATGGTTGAACAGTCCGGGTTTCGTTAGTCGTTGGCCAGACATGGCAAGACAAACATGTGTCGTCATAGACTCTGAGACACAGTGCGATTCGCCCCTCGACAAAGGGGTAGCCTGGACAACTCGGGATCGACGACTTTAAGACGATTCTGCCCAATAAGAATTGACTTGGGCAAGTTAACTTGTTTCGCGTAGTCATTAAGATTGTCTACCAAATGGATATTCGAACTACTTCGGGCTCTCGAATCCGGATATGGCTACTGGCGGTTCGTGCTCGTCGTCTTCCATCTCACGAAGTCTGCCAGTCTCAGTAGTCATCATGGGCATCACCTTGTAGGTAGTCTTACATCTGATAAAGCGGGGTGTCAGTTGAGACGAGTTGACGAGGCCGGAAACCATTGTTCTCGCAACCTTAACCCAAGCCATAGACCCCGACGAGGTATGTGATCTTACTTCTCCAGCGTTCCAGCCCGCGGCGAGTCGGCGACCTCGCCGAGCGTGCAGGGCAGCATCTGGGTTCTGGACAAGTGACTGCATTTGTTATCGAGACGTTGGATCCAGATAATCCACAGACAGCTTCGGATCTCTCGGCCGAGAGTGTCCTGTCTTATCTTGAGATGATGTACATGGCGACAATCCAGTTGCCTCTTACAATCGACCCCAACTTTGCTGCTTCCTTCCTACAAGTCCTCGGACTTATTCCACGCAGACAACACCCCCCATGTTGCCCTGTCTCGTCTTCAAGGTTGCACGTGAACCCAGCCATCAAGCACGCGACACGAAGTCCGAGGCCATCCCTGACCACGCACATCATCCCAAGAAGGAAGCTGCCGCAATGTCTGGGCACGCGGAGGTGTGTTTACTTTGGGAACCCCTTCTATTAGCAGCTCCAATCAAGTCATTCCCGATGATGCACCGCAGGTTGGTCATGCCGATCAGCACGCCATGTGTGGTGGATCGGAGCAACCCAGCACGAGCAATGCAACCCTCCATGATAGCTTCTCCGGCGGGTGCGAGCAAGGCAAAGGTGTCAGGGTATCTGCAGAAAGTCCGCCAGACCTTGTCCGAACCCCGGCCTCTCGAATCCTCTTCGCTCCTCGGGTCTCCGAGGCCGGGTAGTGAACATCAGGGTTCCCCTCCTCCTCTCCCCTCGTCTTTATCAAGCGGAGCCGGACGAATGCCCCCCGACCGACACTCCTCCGCCGTACCTTATCGCGACTGCGACTGCCCGCCCCGCAGAGCTGCAGCAGCGCCCGAAAGCCAGTCTTCACGACCTCTCCGCCTCCAAGGCGCGCGCCCCGCCTTGGGAATTCTGCCAAGACCCTCTATGAGCACGTTTGCGTGGGATAATGCGCCCACTGCTACTCTTGCAACCGCTCAAAAGGCTTAGCCCGGCGCATCGTCAGGGGTCGTTGCAGTGACATTCAGGTAATGGAGGATGCAGCAATGGTCCAATGTCACCTGCTGTTTACGAGATGCGGAGTCGACGCCGGAGGGGGGAGAATCCCTCGACATGGGGTAACAGTGCTATAAGATGGTCGGCAAAGGGGAAAGTCATGAAGCTGTCTTGGTCTGCAGCATCAGCCTCTCACGCTCAAGGTTGTCATCATGTCTTGGCTTCGACGTCTTGCTCTCCCGGTTCTCCTGGCCAGTGCCGCCCTCCCGGCAGTGGCCGATGATACCGTCCCTCAGGCCGTCACTCAAGAGCCCCTGCCCAACACCTACATCGTCGAGCTGGAAGATGGCGAGGTATGCCACCCATCTCCTCGAAGCAATGCGCTCGCTGACATTTCATATTCCCAGGCCACCAAAAGCTACCTCGACGCCCTGCGCGCCGAGCCTGGCGTCGATGAAGTCACAGAGCGCTTCGCCTACAGCCCCGGCATTTTCAACGCTGTCTCCTTCGAGGTCAAGGGCAGCCTCACCGCAACCCCCGAAACCCTGCGCCGCCGCATGGGAGGCCTTCCCGAGCTCAGGGTCCGACACATCTGGCCCGTCGAGGCCGTGCCGGCGCCCACGTACCCAGGCGAGATCTTCAACGTCAGCTCCTTGGCTGCCAACGCTCGCCGTGCTGCCGATGTCTTCCCACCGCATGAGATGATCCAGGTCGACAAGCTCCACGAGCTCGGCTACTTCGGCAACGGCACGCGCATCGGTGTCGTCGACTCGGGCGTCGATTGGCGCCACCCTGCGCTGGGCGGCTGCTTTGGTCCTGGGTGCCTGATCGAGTACGGCTACGACCTTGTCGGCGAGAACTACAACGGTAATCCGGCCACTCTTGCTCCTGATGATGATCCGTGGGAGCAGTGCAATGGCCACGGCACTCTCGTCTCGGGCGTCATTGCTGCGCAGCACAATGCCTTGGGCTTCCTCGGCGCGGCCCCCGGCGTGCGCCTCGGCGTCTACCGCACTTTCAGCTGTGCTGGTGCCAGTTCAACGGATGTCATGATCGCTGCCATCATCCGCGCAGCCGAAGATGTAAGTGTTACACCAATCCTGGGCAACGCAGATCACTGACTCAAAGGCAGGGCTCCGACATCATCACCATGAGCGTCGGCCATCTCAGCGCCTGGGCTGGCACGCCCTTGGCCGAGGCCATGTCCCGCGTCTCCAAGCGCACTGGAATCCCATGCGTCGCTGCGGCCGGCAACACCGACGGCGGCGGCTACGGCATCTGGTCTGCCGCTGCCCCTTCCAGCGGCGAAGGCGTTTTGTCAATCGGCTCAGTCCAGTCCACTCGCACGCCGAACCTCAGTGCCAGCGGCGTCACATACAGCCAGTCTCCCAGCGGCGGCCAGATCAGTTCCTTCTCCCTCTGGGGACCTACGTACGAAGGTAACTTCAAGCCTCAGTTCGCTGCACCCGGAGGCCAGATCCTCACAACCGCTCCGGGCGGCGCCTTCACCGTCACCTCGGGCACCTCTTTCGCGGCGCCCATCACCGCCGCCTCCATCGCTCTCCTCTTCAACGTCCGAGGCAAGATCTCTCCCTCCGAGGTCGAGAACATCCTGGCCATCACCGCCAAGCCGGTCTTTTCCGGCGACGGTCGCGGCAACGAGCCAGTCGCCCACCAGGGTGCCGGCATCATCCAGGTCTACGACGCCGCCTACTCCACCACGCGCATCAGCACGTCCGGCCTGTCCTTCAATGACACTGAGTTTTTGGTTCCCGAGCACGAGTTCACCATCACCAACGACGGCGACTCCGCCGTCTCTTACGAGCTGTCCCATCTTGAAGCGCTTTCGGCCGAGGCTGTCTGGCCCGAGAATGGCTACCGCCGCAGCGAACCTGAACTTATCCCGCAGGTTTCCAGCCTTAAGATCGAGCCTTCTTCCCTCACCCTCCAGCCCGGTGGCAAGGCCGCCGTCCGCGTCGTCGTCACTCCGCCTGAGGGGGTCAACGCTCTCGCTCTCCCCGTCTACGGAGGCTTCGTTTCCATCAAAGCCACGGCTGGTGACGAAGTGACCGCCCTGAGCGTCCCCTATCTTGGTGTCGCTGCTGTCCTGCGCGAGCATGACGTCTTTGCCGTTCCGGAGCAGTTCTACTTCTGGAGGGAGGACGACAACTTGAGCCTTCCTCTGCCCGAGGGCGTTGTTTTCCAGCTTCCCGTCCCCGCGGCGCACCCCGAATGGGCGCGGACCCCCGTGCTGGACAACGACCTCTACATTCCCCCGGGCATCCTCCCGGCCTGGAACTTCTGGGCCAGGAGCGGCTCGAGGACGGTCAGGTTCGAGCTCTTCTCCGTGGCGCCTTCGTGCAAGGGACCTCTCCCGGTTGTATCTGAGAACGTCAACGGGGACGAGACATTGGGCAACTTTGCTGGCTTCCCGCTGCACTTTGTGGATATGAGAGGCAGGTGGTTTACGTGGACCGGGCAGCTGGCTGATGCATCGTACGCGCCGCCTGGAAAGTATGGCGTGCGTGTATATGCTTTGCGCCATTTGGGTGATTACAACAACCCGGAGGACTGGTCTGTCCGTGAGCATCCAAGGCACTTTGGGCTGTCTTACGTCGAGGTGTAGGCAGAAAGTGAAGCCGGCGGGCATGACTTTCATGCACATCCGCCGTATTGAGGATACCCATCTGGACCATAGACTCTTCAACCTTTTACTGCCCCTTGCTCGAAGCTATTGTGGTCTATGCTATTATACTATGCAAAGAACGAGATGGAGGGGAAGGCGGAAAAGGGGTAGGGGCTACGTACCTTCTCAAGTCTCACTCACTGAGACCCCTCACTCACTGATGAGACCCCCGCTGTGACGGCATCTTCCCCGACGACCCCAACTCCAACACCAACACCAGTTCCTCCCCCTCACCCCGATCATCCGACATCATCCCCTCAACACCACCACGACCACGATGCACCTCCCAAAACTCCCAGCCAAAGCGGCCTATATCCACCTCCGCAATCCAGCGCGCCGCAATGCCCTAAGCCTCGAAGTCCTCGAGGACCTCCGCGCCCAGATCATCGCCAAGCTCACCTCCCCCGCCACCGGCCGACTCCTCGTCCTGCCGCAGTTCAAGCCCAGCATCCTCGCCGACATCGAAAACGCCCAAGCGTCCGAGAACCAGCCCGGGTCATCGCGCCACTCATGGCTAGTCAGCGCCCGCGCCTGGCGCCGCGAGCGTGAGGGCCTCCCCAATGTCCTCGTCCTGCGCAGCGAAGGGCCCGTCTTCTCTTCCGGCCATGATTTGAAGCAGCTCGCTTCGCTGTCCCATGAGGACGTGAAGAGGACCTTTGCCCTCTGCGCCGAGCTCATGTCGCTTATCCGCCACAGTCCAGCGCCTGTGGTGTGTCCGATCCAGGGCCTCGCGACCGCCGCGGGATTGCAGCTTGCGCTCTCGACGGACTATCCCATTGCGCTTGATGGCACAAAGTTCCAGTTGCCGGGCGCTGCCATCGGCCTGCCCTGCACGAGCCCCTCAACTGCCGTGTCGCGGCGAATTCCTCCGGCGCAGGCGTACCGTATGCTATTGACGGCGGATGCTGTCACGGCCGGGGACATGAGAGGTGCTGTTGACGTCGTCGAGACTCCGGAGCACGCTGAGTCAACCGACACGGCTGCTGCTGCCTTTGAGGCCCGCGTCGAGCATGTCGTTGGACGACTGGCGGCTTCGGGTGGTCAGAGTATGGCACTCGGCAAGTGGGCGTACTGGACGCAGATGGGGATCAGAGGCGATGGCGACAGGGGCCGTGGCGGCGATGGCTATGAGGATGCTGCTGAATGGGCGGGGAGGGTCATGGCCGTGCATGCTCGATGTGAGGATGCGAAGGCAGGCATGGCGGCGTTCTTGGAGAAGAAGAAGCCGGAGTGGAACACTTGAGTGAGAGGTCCAGAAGATGGGATTCGCCAGGCAACAAGCATGTACGATAGGTATGGTGATGGCTGGGTCAATCTTGGGGCGCATCGGATACTTCATGAACACAAATCGAGAGAAGGCTTCTCGTCTGACAACACGAAGGGTATTAGGATTACGGTCTGTCTCCCGGCGTACTTCGATAGGCTGCCTAAACCAAGGTCACATCTCCGACCACGGCCCTGTGGTCACTGAAGAACATGCCGCTCGCCTCGTTGCTCCTGATCTCATACTGCTGCACCGACCACCTCTTATCGGCCGTCGGTCCCAGCCACACGTAGTCGATCCTGCTGGTGGGCAGACCAGCAGTGAACCCAGTGTAAGTGTTGCCGTAGGGCCCGATGCGCTGGGCCGGGGTAGCGAGGTTGTACAGGTCCTGGGCGTATCCCGAGTTCACGAGAGCCTGGTACGCATCGCCGCCGGGCTGCGAGTTGAAGTCACCGGTGATGACGACCCCCAGAGGACCCCAAGCCAGCTGAGCATTGCGGATGCGCGCAAGGACGACAGCAATACCCTCGGTGCGGGCCTGGGACGTGACGTGGTCGAGATGGGTGTTGGCGTGGATGAACCGACGGCCGGTAGAGACGGACTCGAAAACAGCAAGCGTGACGATGCGACGGGTAGCGGCGCCCCAGCCGAACGAGGGCACGTCAGGCGTAGTCGAGAGCCACTTCGTCTCGGAGAAGAGGACGCGCAAGGCGGATGTCCGGTACAGGATGGGAGCATACTCGCCGGCAGAGCGGCCGTCGTCACGACCGACGCCGACGTGGGCCCAGCCGGAGCCGAGGCCGCTCTTGACGTCGCTGAGCTGGTTGTCGAGAACCTCCTGGAGGCCGAGGACGGTGACGGCGCCCGCGGGCTGAGAGGACGCGATCTGGGAGAGGTGCGCCGAGACGTGAGGGTGGCGGCAGCGGGAGGAGGTGATGAAGCAGAGAATATCCCACCAGGGCTTCTCGCCGGACTCGCGGGAGCCGGCGTCGTAGCGGATGTTGAAGGAGACGGCGCGGACGGGCTGGGGAGCCTGGGCTGCGGCGAGGGAGGAGAGCAGCAGGGTGCCGAGGAGGGCGGGCCAGGAGGACTTCATCTTGGAGGAAGGTAGGATAGAAGGAGCGAGGGAGGGTAGGAGGAGAGGTGAGGAGGAAAGAGGTAAAGAGGAGGAGGAGGAGGAGGGGTGAAGGAGGAGGGTGAAGAAATGGTGGTCTTCAGGGTAGCAAGCCGCCGGTACTTGAAGTCTGCCACCGTTGAGGCGTACCGGGGGCGCCCCTGATGCATCATGCGTCGCTGGATCTTTTAGGAAGGGGTCGACGGGGTCCAGTGGGAGGGTGCACGGCGACAGGGTCCAATGCGGCAATGCAGACCGGGGCACATGCCTGGTCGAGCCATCACACACCAGTCATGAAGAGGGGGGTTGCAGTTCATCTGGAAAGGAGGGGCGGTTCGTTCATCTTGTCAAGAGGTCGCTCCGAGGCACGTGGTTCCTGGAGAGGAGGAGAATATCTGCGCTCAATGCGTTCGTATTTGTTTATGGGTGATTGCTGTGCTATCAGAACTGACTCGAGTGCCGGCACTGCTTCATCATGCACTGCAAACCGTGTGCAGGTCAGGGTGCTGCTGCCTACTAGGCAAGATGAACAGCCACTATCCAGCTATGAAGCCACCATAAGAGCCGCGAGACAAGATGTCTTGAGATGGCGCAGTATGCCTGGAGGTACGCCTGCGAAATGTATGATCGGGAAACCCACAAAGTGATTAAATTTCGCTGGAAATAAACTGCTGACTCGAGTGCCGTACCAGGGCATCCCTCACTGCTTCATCACCCTACTGCAGGCCATATGCAGGTCATACAGCCCGTTCCCGACATACTCATGCCGATATATCCACAGCTCCTTCTGCTCTGCCCCTTCCGGTCTTGCGACCGCCAGCCCCAGGTCGCCAGCGACGTCGGACCTTGCCTGGTGCGCCTCACACATTTCGCGCAGCACCGCGGCCTCAGACACGACGCCCTCGCTCGGCACGGGCACCTTGTTGGCAAACCAGGCGCCAGCGATGCCCAGGACTAGCAGGCCGCCGCAGGTGGCGATGAGGATCAGGTGGATGATGCCGGCGTGCTCCATGTTGAGACGCACTGCTAGCACGGGGGCAGGGCCGTCGACTGAGGCGTCGCTTGAGAGGGTTGTGGCCGCGACGCCGACGACGCCGATGGCGAAGCGAGACATGAGGTATTGCATGTCGCTTAGGGAGCCGTTCATGGAGGCGCCGAAGACGGACTCGGCGGGGTAGACCATGTACTGCGAGGTGAGGTCGACGACGCCAGCCTGGCCCGGAGCAGGGGATGAGTCGCCGGCTGAGGCAGCGGCGTAGCCTTGCAGGGCGATAGCCGATGAGGCGAGGCGACGCAGGTCGGCACCGAGCTCGTGGGCCGGGATGGTTGCGTTGGCGACGGTGCCGACTGTGGTGTTGCAAGAGTAGTAGTAGGCGTGGTCGGCGTCGGCCTCAAAGGCCTCGATGACACTGCACCCGTCGCCGCAGGAGATGGTCGTGTTGGTGAAGAAAGTAGTCTGGTTTAGGCCTCCGCGGGCCGGGAGGAGGACCTTGCCGATCTGCTTGTCCGGCATCTCGATGGTGATGTTGCGCTCGGATCCGTCGCCGCCAAATACAACGGGGAAGGCCTGGCAGGTGGTCGACGCAGCTGCGACGCGGCTGGTATGGGCAGCGACGAAGATGCGCTCCCTCGTGGCCTGGGTCTCCTCGTTCACATCGCGGAATACGTAGCGGCAGGAGTCGTCATCGCAGAAGAACATGGGGTCGTCGGAGTACCAGAGCATCCCTGGGGCGGGCATGTCGGCGGGAGAGCCGGTCTCGTACGCCCAGGAGACGGTGCCGAACCTGTTGGCGGTATACTGACGGGCGCCGATGGAGGAGGATGAGGAAGAGGTGGCGACGGACGAAGTAATTATGGTTGAAAGCTCTGGCAGGGCGACGCGGCCAGGGACGAGGCGGGCATACTTCTCTGCGTTCTCGACCGAGTAGCAGAGACCGATGGAGGCCAGGGCAACCTGAACGCCCATGGCGAGGAGAACCCATCCCAAGGCAGCGGCGTGGAGCGATGCGCGCTTGGAGCGGAACGTCATGACGATGACGGACCAGAGGCTGCGGGCCTGGAGGATAGCCTCGACCTTGGCGAGGGACCTATGTCGGCGGGCAAGGATCCACCACCGCAAGTCACCCACGACGCTGTTCATGAGGCTGACGACGACGAGGGCTTGGGCGATGAGGA
Organism: Plectosphaerella cucumerina; assembly: GCA_020746995.1. Taxonomy (NCBI): domain Eukaryota; kingdom Fungi; phylum Ascomycota; class Sordariomycetes; order Glomerellales; family Plectosphaerellaceae; genus Plectosphaerella; species Plectosphaerella cucumerina. Next base: position 1,491,592 of record JAGPXD010000007.1, read on the forward strand.
AGCCGGTGATCAAGGCATTGAACACACGTTTTTCCGTTTTGGAGAGGACCGTCTTGGCCGAGTAGATGTAGAAAACGGCGTAGACGCAGGCGGTCAAAACAGCAGAGAGGAGCCATTTGCTAAGCACCTTGAGAAGGAGCTTGCGGAAGGACTGGCGGCGGGCGGGGAGGCCCCGGAAGATGTGGCCGTGGGGGGATGGTGGTGATGGCGAAACATCGTGCATAGAGAAGTCGGACGAAGCTCCGCGGAAGGGTGGTGGAGGGTGCATCTTTAGTGACGTTTCGTTGTCGTCGTCGGCATCTCGTTGAGGTGATGTCTGGGCCTCAGTCTGGCTGATGAGCGGGAGCTCGTGGTCGGCGTCCGGGTTGTGGTGGTCGGACAGGTCAACGTCAACGAGAGAAGGGCGCTTCTGGCCCATGGCTGGCGCGATGAAAAGGGGCACAGCCTCCTCATGTGCCAGATGAATGTGCCAGGTGAAGAAAATGTAGTGAAATCGACCGTCTTGCATTCCCAGGCACCAGAGCCGATGGATGGGTCTTAAGAGAGTATGAGACCTGTCTCGTCACGCATTCCTCAAAGGCCAAGTCGATGTGCGTAATCGCCGACGCACAGGCGTTGCGGGCCCCTTCTCCAGCTGTGGTCCGTCCCCCTTTATTGGCTTTTTCAGGGCGAAGCCAGGGGGTAAGATGCCCTGCGGCTCGCCCTCGCCGTCACCCTGACATCCCGGGCTGAAGAGGTCCAGACCAGAGACATGCAGCGTCTCCTACCCCTCGGCTCCTCATCGGCTTCCCTGCTCTTGGAAATGCCAGCGCGGGAATGGCTTCTCGCGCCCCGGGCATTGCGGGCAGCGAAAAATAAGGCAGCCTGGACATGACTCGGCGGGACCCAGCAGCCGCCCTCGGCCCGCTGGGAGGATACGAAGCTGCCCGAAGAAGGTTAGGACGGGGATGGGGACCTGTGCACTGCCCGGATGCTGCCGGCGACGCCGTGTGAGTGGCGCGAGGGTTGCCCGGTAGGGCTGGCGTCTTCAAGTCTTCAGGGGCCTTGCCGCGGTGCCTGTGCCTGTGCCTGAGCTGAGGCGGAGCCTGGAGGCCTGCGGTGTCAGTGTCCACGACCACGATCGCCATCATCATCGGACATGTCTCAGACGGGGTTTCCCGCGCTGGTCTCGTGACATCAGTTGAGGAATGCGTCTAATCTACGCTTATTTGCCAATCTACTTTTTCATCCTCTTCTGCTGGTTCTCATACTCCTCCTCGATCTCCCTCGCCGACCAGTACCTACTCTGGAGCTCCCACACGATCCACCACTGAATCAAACACAACAGCCTGCATCGTCAGCTTCACTCGAGTTCACCTCGGAACGGAAACACTCACAGGGCTACAATTGCGAACCCCGCCGCGGTTGCAACCAGCACCCGTGGTAGTCCGCCCTGCTGCCGGCTTGAACCCCTGGATATTCCCCCTCTGCGCTTCTGCACCCGCGACGCGGTCACTACCGCCTTGATGGTCCCATCCTTGATGAGCCAGTGGAGCTTGAGCATCCCGCCGGTCACCGCTCCCCATCCAAGCGTGTACACCGTCAGTCGGGCGAGGAACCAGCGCGTCGGCGTCTGAACCGTCGCGGACCGCATCTTGGGGTGGTAGAGGTGAAGGTGTAGCGCCGACTACATCGCAGCCGTCAGAGGGATGTTTGTGAGTAGTAGGCAGGAGATGCACCCACGTGGATAATGCCGTATATGGACATTGCCATCAAAACTGGCGTCGGGCCCTTGGACAGAATGCCCCCGCACAAGCCCAAGACGACAAGTGCCATAATGAGCCGGGCGCAGCTGAACATCAGGAGCTCAAAGTACAAGGTTCCCAGCGTCGTTGTCGAATACTTCTTTCTTGTGTTTGGGTTAGGCTCCTGAGGCCTGCCGGCGTCTCTCGGAGTGGGAGTGGGCGTGGGAGCGGCCTCGGCCATCGGCTGTGTCGAAGGATGATGCATGGGTGGTGGAAGTGGGAGGTTGTGGTTGGATTGACCGCCATCGACAGCGACAGGAGGCTGCATTTAAACACAAGCGCATCTTGGATTGCCAGGGCGAAATGAGCGACTCAAGGCAGAGTCGGGCGTCGTGATGTTGGTTCATAGCTGCTGCAGGGTATACGAGTTCCCGGTCCAGGACTGAGAGAACCGGGGTGCACCGTGGTTTTTCGACTTTCGGCCGAGACCCCCTGGATGCTCACAGCCTCAATTTCAGGAACCAACTGCACATGCCCGCTATCAACGGCGGCTGAGGATCCGAGAGCATGCAGGCTTTGTTCCTCTTGGGCACGGTAAGGCTTATTCACAGCCTTATCATTTAAGAATAGTTGTAAGTGGCTTTACTTGAAAGGAGCCATGCATCGATATTTCCCATGTCGCGAGTATGGCTGTGTATTGAAAGAGGGAAGTAATTGTTGCTGAGGGGCCCCTTTGCGTTTTGATGACATAGGATTTGGTTGTGGAGGGACTATCATCCATCAAAGCAAGATGGCGCAGCGGAAGCGCGCCGGGCTCATAACCCGGAGGACGGCGGATCGAAACCGCCTCTTGCTAAGGATTCTTTTCTTTTGCCAATCTCACCCAACTTTTTGTCCGTCAACTTCCATCTCCCACCAACAACCACAATCACCTGCGATCCTCAATCGGAGTAATCTCCTGTCGTGGATAGATTATCATCATCATTATTCTACTCAAAATCAATGCTTGCTTCTTCCCCTCCAATTATCGCCGCCTTCTCCTCCTCAATCCACCTCTCATCTTCGTCACATAAATATCCTTCAATCGATCCCTCAAATGATGATTGAACCCATACGTCAGCGCGTTTGCGAACCCGATAAACTGCGTCGACACCTGCAGCGACGCCGCCAGCCGCGCCGAAGCTGGATGCCCCGTCGCCTCGAGCAGACGGTTGATCAGCCCTGGGATCCAGAGGATGATGTACGCGATTGGGTACGCGTTCAACAGCATCATGCGCTTGATCTCTCGCTCCGCCTGGTGCGACTCCCGGCGGATAGGGAACTCGCTGCATGACGTGCGGTTTGTCGCCGTCACGTCCTGCCGCGAGCGCACTGGTGCGGCCAGGTGCGCTTGGTACGGTGTCGCGGGGGTGATGCGCTCGATGTCTTCGGCGAGAGACTTCTTGTGCTTCAGCGACCGGGCGGGTCGATCGTGGATCATCTCGTCTAGAGTCGCATCATCGTCGGCGTCTTTGGCGTCCAGCAGGCCGTCTTTGAAGTATTCATCGCTCATCGGTGATGGCTGGCCCATGACCGTCTGGCTCTGCGAGGACAGAGACTGCGAGCCAAAGGACCTGCCGCCTGGCTTTGGGGAGATTTCGAGCTCGATTCCGGTGTTGGGCCGTTGCTGGTAGGTGTCTCCCTTGGACAATCCGTCTCCGAAGTTGCTGTTGCTGACCGAGGACTCGGTCGAGTGGTACGTCCACCGTTGCGAACCCTGAACCGACTTGAAATGATTCCGGAGATGCGCCCAGATGTAGAGGTAGATCGCCACCGTCAAGAAGATCACCAGGAATCGCCATCCGTGGGTTAGGCCGTATCGCAGGTCGTTCCTCGCCCCTGATATCCAGCACCAATTACCCCCGACCACCGTCATCTCGCCCAACGCCGTGGCCGTGATGCTCGTCGCCAGCGGGATGACCCAGACGGCGAGACAGATAGCCACCTTTTTCGCGATCGAGGCGTCAGGCATGTACACGGTCCGCTTGACCGTCAATAACGTCACCACCGCGATGGCGAGGATCGAAAAGTCGCCCGCCTGTACCGAGAGTTGACCGATCATTCCATTAGTCGCACACGCAGCGCCGGGCTGCAGCGGGCCGCCGCGGACGTAGATGACGCCAGAGACGGAGTTATTGAGCGAGTTGACGAATTCTATCAAAGCCCAGGTCAACAAAAATGCCAGCACAGCCATCGGGGGGGTCAAGACATACCAGCCAACGAGAGGTTCAGAACAAGAGCATGGCGGAAGCTGTTCATCTGGCGCCGGTAGATGGCAAACGAGAGCAGCACGCAGCTCGTGGCAACGCACGACAGCAGACTGCCCGTCAGCGTCGCCGCCGCGATCGCGGGAAACTCAGGCCCGGCCATGGGAAGGGATGCGATGCACCGTTGGGATGCCCGGCGTCCGCAGATGCAGTGCAGAGGGGGATTTCGTGGTTGATCGCTTCACGGGGGGGAGATCAGGAACCGCCAGATCTCTGGGCGCAAGCCGGATCACCGTTCCCCCTTTGTAGGGCTATGCGAACTGCCGGCGACCCCGGCCCCGGGGGCTTAGGGTGCACCGGCGAAGGGGAGGCCCTGGGGATCCAGTCCCCTATAATACCCAGAGCCCCTGATGGGCGGTTTCACGTTGTCACGGGGTCCCTGGGATTTCCTGCTGGAAGCCTGGAAGCGCGCTGTCGCCGGTGCGCTGCGCCAGGGGGCATGACTCGGTCGGCCGCCCCGAGTCCCGGAGAGGGACTCTGCTCCGCGAGGACAGGAGTGAATTATCGCCGTGCCAAGACGTCGGCGCCCTGGCATTCTGCTGCTCGACCGGGGTCGGCGCCGTATTCGACCGCTCGGACGTGTCGGCGGGCGAAACGGGAGGCACAAAGACAAGGTGATGCTGCATAGTCGGCGTATCAATGTCCCGATCGAATGCCTGGTGTTGCAGAGGGTATCGTCGGTTTGAAAGTTCCATGGCAACCCATGCAAGGCGCAGTTGTTCTGGCTCAAACGTCTGATATCAGGGCAATGACCGTTGAAGAACTGGCATCCTTCCATCGGCTTTAGGGCCGCCGGCAGTCGCCCCTCGCCGGCAACCTTCAGATGACAGCACTAGCTGCATGCTCTAGGCCTCCTCCTCGGACCTTGCGCCGGTCTGTTCCCCGCGGGGCCGTCCGAGATTGCAGATGACACAGAATGACCACTGTACGACCGATCCGAAGCACCGACGCAGCGGGTCTGTCGCACAACACACAGGCCCCTTGGCGGCGAGTCAGTTCAAAGTGACCCTTTGCTGCGGAACAGGACGACTCCGAGGAGCAGCATTGCGGGGACGAGTCGTCTCTGTTCACGTGGATGGGAGGAGGGTAGGGATCCGGTGGTGGTCAATGCCGCTTTCAAGCTTTTCGAGGACGTCTGCTATCTTTGGCTCTCTTATCGACATGGACTCGATATTAAGACGTTGGGCGAAGCGACCCCGCCAGAACCTGGGTCTCGGGTTGATCGTCAGGATTACCAGTGGACAACTCTGGCTGGGTCCACTGACTTTCCCAACAGCCAAGACTGCTGGCTATCAGGGGCACAATTTGATCACGCGTGTGAGCAAAGAGTAAGGGGTGGAACGGCATCCACAAACGAACGATACTTGTACTGAACAACACTGCTTCTGGGATTACGATAGAGTGGCGCGCCAACACTCTCCACCTCCTCTCAAACCATGAATCACTCGGGTTAGCTTCATCCATGCTCCTTGTCTCCCTACCACCATGACTTTAGCAAAGACGCCACATAAAGGTAGGAGTACAGAAGCCCATAGTAAATAAGAAAATAAACAATGACAGCGATGACGATGTCCCTCAAACACTCCCCAAATGAGTTCCACAAGTATGGTCCTTCGGATTCGGCCCGAGCCCTGGCGAAAACATCGGTGATAGCTTCGGCCCCCGCCCCGGCCTCTGCCTCAACCTCTGGTGCAGATTCCTCGACAGCCGCATACGTGCGCCGTGGCAAGCGTCCCTCATTCTCATAAAGATGACGGGCATCGCCTGGCTCGTAATGCAGCGGTCCAAGGCGTTTCAAAGCATTACTCCTCCAAACCATTCGCCGCTTCCACTCGCGCTCGGACGTGCGCATGTCTTTCCACGCGCGGAAGACAAACACCTCGCGACGGCCGCTGCCGGCGACCATCTCCTCGAATCCCATTTCAAAGTCCGAGGGACAAGTGGTGCAGGAGAAGTTCATTATTTCTCCAAAGGGTCTTTCGAATAGAGTCCGCATGTGCACACATAGATCGCCACTCAGCGGATCAGCGCGGTGGGAGCAGGCGTGAAGTGACTTGAGTGCATGCCTCCGAGCGTAATATTCCACTCTCAATGAGTTCCACTCCGTCGGGATAGCTCTGCCGCGTATGTCGCAAGTCATTGTGTATCGCCAGTCTTCGTAGCCAACGTATCGAAGTAAGGGACCGTTTTCCTCGCTTTCAGTCTTGAATATCTTTGGTACAGCTCGATAATCCAAGTATGTTCTCAGATTGTCTGGGCCCGTGGAGTAAAGTGGAGAGGACCCGAGACTCGATGAAGTTAAGTCTCCTTGATGAGAGTATGGCGCCATGAGTGCCTCGAGGTGTCTACTGTGGTATGCAGACAGCTGAGCACTCCCGGTATACTTGAGTGCAAGCTGAACGTGTCTCAGATGGACCCAATAGCTGCCATGATAGCTGGTGAGATACATTGCTTTGCCGTCATGGTAGGATCCAGTGTTGCTGAATGGATCACTGCATCTGCATGGATACTGGTAATGAAGATGTGCCTTTGAGGGGATGTCCCAGAATCCAGCCTGGTGTATCTTCGCACAGCCAACGCACACCCAATGATCGAGTGAGGTGTTGGCAAGAGCCTCAGCGAAGGCGAAGCGTCTCTGGAACAGGGAGAGTTTGCGGAAGTTTCCCGGCAAGAAACACTCGACCACTGCTCTCAGCGTTTTGCAGCTGTGCGACAGATAGAGTAGATCGTAAGGCGGGAGGTACTCGGCAATCATGGACCAAACTTCGAAGGGGAAAGTTGTCAACGGAGATCCGATTGACATGCTGGAGTCGTTTGTTGCAGACATTGTGATTCGTGTTGGGTCGGACTGTGGCCGGTGTGGTCGAGGAAACCAGAACTCCAAATAACAAGAGGGGTGCACAGAAAAATGCTTTCTGAATGAGGTTCCTGTTTATATGTTTACAGAAAAGATCTCAGACCTCATAGTTTCCAGTCGTTTTGTGCGAAACGGGGGCGAAAAGGGGGCGTTGAAGGCGTTCTTTGGCTGTTTTGCATGTCGAGGCGGGAATCCATCCACCAAGCCATGATGAAGTTGAGGAGTTGTGGTCATAGCTAGTGCCAATTCATTGCAACTTCAAAGCTGCTCTGAACCTCAGATGGTCCTCTCTAGTTACAGTCGACGCGTCCTGGAGATCAATCTTAGCACAAGATGGATCCATCTGCTGGTTGATTCTGTGTCTTCAACTGAGGTGAGTAATGTGCTCTCTTGCTCCCGTCTTCTGAAAATTTTTCTAGCAGATCACTCACAGCAGACGTTTGTAGCTGCCAGCTGAATACAAGAAAACACACGCAACAGGGCACCAGACGTGTTTCGAGCGATCAAATTCTCGATTCATTTCAATGCGTGCGTGAAGATCAACGGTTCACAGTCCAAGATGTACTGAATCCCAAGCCAACAGATGTCAAGTCCGATCAATGTCGTCCGTCTCGTTCTCCCATATATCCAGTAACTTGGAGCCACGAAGTTTCAGCAAGAACATGCACCTTGAAGGTGAGCTGATCGAGGCGGGACGTTGTTGAAGGTCAGGTGTTCGCAAAAAAGTCTTTCGCTGGGAGGCATTGTGCCGCGAAGGAGGATCGCTTCGAGAGGAGGACTGTCGGGTCTCACTTGGCTTCGCGCTCCCGAGAGGCTACTAGACCCAGCAACCGCCGCTGAGGTGTGAGACACTGCTGGGACCACCCACCCAACCGCACTCTGTATGTTTCACACGCCCAGGTGCAGGCGAGGGGTTGTATTTTATATCGCGCCCAGCCCGGCGCCCCTCGGTGTAGTCAGCGTTCGGTCATCACTGCCAAGCTGTTCCTCGTCAAGCACCTCCTCGATGCTTGCCAGCCTGGCGTGGAGGATCCCAAAGTCCTCTTCAAGCATCTTGACTCGCTCTCGGAGGGAGGCATTCTCGGCGAGAAGCTGCCCCGCGAGTTGCGGCTCGCGGAGGGGAAAACAGGAGAAAAATCTGTAACTTACGTTTAGTTGAAGGATGCCCATAACCAACGTCACCATCACGAAGCCAATGGCGACAAATGCGCCGAAAGCGTCCCCCGGCAGCGCCATGACGTTGGTTGTCGTGGAAGAAAAGATGGGACGCAAAACATGAAGATGTGATGAGCTTGTGTTCCGGAACATCTGGTCTGGGTTGTTCCTGATCTGAGGTGTAACTCTGTTGCTGCTTCCTCGCCGGTAGAGCGGCAAGGTGTGGCTGGAGATATCGGCCCGTCCCAGTCCCATGGCTCAACCTGGCCCGGCTGGGCAGTTGTACAGGTTGGAACGAAGAATGAACGGAAGGCAGAAGACAGATGCATTAGGTTCTGCATTGAACTTAAAGGATCACGAGTGTCAAGCTCAGGAGCGGAATACGATAGATGCATATATGTGAGGCCTGGGACTGGCTGTAAGGCGTGCCTCAGTTTTTGGGGAATTTGATAACATTAATGGTTAGTGCGACACAACCTGTACTTTTGGTTCTGTTGGTCTGATACTCTCTCCAATTGATGTGATTTCACCAATACTGGATCTCAGTTCGAGAAACTTAACCACTTCCCTGGTGCCTGGCAAGATTCGGATTCACGATGCAGGTTAGATAACTAACAGAGTAGGAGCACCCTGTCAGCCTCATGTCATCGCTCAAGATATTCCTTCTCCATGTGATACCGATGTCGACTGGGTTTCTGGGGCAAGAGAGGATTTGGAGGTCTTGGTGGCTTCCTCGGAGTCGGGCATACTCTTCTTAAGTCAGCAGGTGCAGAGCAGTGTTCTTTCCTGACAAGCGTGATTCGCTCCAGTTGTAGAACGAGACTCGATCCACTGGCAGACAGTCCAAGGACCGACCAGGGACTGCGCTGTCGCTTTTGACAATTTCAAATCAGTAACTTTTTATTTGGCCCATGCCCCGAGTATTTGCTGGAGGCTTATAAATCAAACAGTCAGGTTCTTTCAAGCCGACATTAATGCTGATGCCACAGACGGAAGCAACATCTCGAAGCTCATGCCATCAGCACTTTGTTTGGCTAAGACGCGAAGTGGCTCTTGAGACCGATGTCACTGAAGCCAGCGTTACCGATTCTTAAAACCCAATAAGGAAGGAAGAGAGCAAGGGTACAGGCTGGCCAGTCACAGCAGCGACAGTGGATCGTCGCCTGTAAGCGCTATTCCGTAAAGAGCTAGTTTCGTCGAGCTGCATGTCGGCCATCTGACCGTTGGAAGATGAGTAAGCAGACCGTCCCGCCCACCTCATCTTACCTCCCCCTCGACCACAAACCCCCTTCCCAAGAAACATCAGAACGCCATGTTCTCAGCGCCGCCTTCGTCATCTGAAGCCTGAGACTTCTGATACTTCACGCCAAAAGATTCGCAATCATGGGCAGAATTTCGACCAGCGGCTACTGCCTGACCTGCCGCCAACGTCGTGTCAAGTGCGGTGAGTGTCCCTTTCCTCGTCGACGACCACCAGCCCGTCCCACAGGAAGCTCGGCGTGACACGGCTCCTGCCGTTCATCTACCGGCATGAGTTCTAATGTGCCAAAGACCGCGGCAAGCCCACTTGCCAGAGATGCGCAAAATCAGGCCACCGTTGTCAAGGCTACGAGGGGCTGGTCATCCGCATGGACAAGTGGTGTCCCCCAAGTGCCCCGGCGAAGACGGCCACCCCCCTCCTGCGAAGCCCGCCCCTCCTGAAAGTTACCTCTTGGAGCTCGGCGCCACTCATGAGTCGCGAGCCCGCCGTCAACCCGGCTGCCGGCGCCGACCCCATGCTGGCCATGCCCGCCGCGGCAGACACCTTGGACCACTGGGTGTCTCATTATCAGTGGGGCCCCTGGTGGAAGTTTGTGCTGCAGTTCGGCCTGCGCACCGATGCGTCGGGCGCCGCGCACAAGGCCGCCTCCTCTCTTCTCTCGGGCTACTACGCCAAGCACAAGGGGAACAACAAGGTTTTCCTGGAGAGCAGGCGGTACTATGGAGAGAGCTTGGCACTGGTATCTCAGGCTCTGACATTCAACTCTCAAGACAGCCTGCCTATGCTGGTGCTTCCCATCATGATCATGAGCATGCACCCTGTAAATCCCCTTCTCAGCTTGTCACTTAACTCCCAGCTGAGACTTGCAGTATGTCTTTGACAGCTCCATCGAGTTCGAGCACCACATCGGCCTCGGGATCGTCCTGGAGAAGTGTGGGCCTGTCAACTTCCAGCGGCTCCCGGGGTTGTTTAGATCATGCAGGTCCATCATCGTAAGTGCCTCTCTGCCCCCCACGCTTGCCTACATCTCCGCTGACCTGGCCAGGTGTGCCAATCTTATGCCAGACGGGAGCGCACGTTCCTGGAGGATTCCCGTTGGGGGACCGTTCCATTCGTTCTGGAGGGGAAAACGACGATGGACTACCTATACGACTCCGCCATCTACATCCCGGGCCTCTTCGAAGACCTACATGCAATGAGAGCCGGCACGAAGAAGAACGACTACAAGTGGCTGGCGAAGCGACAAAAGGACCTGCAGCGGCAGCTCGATGCCTGGCACGCCAAATGGGAGACCGAACGACCCCGCAACGTCGAGGTAGTGCCAGAGCCATCCCCCGACGGCAGCCGACAGACCAATGTCCACCCTTTCCTGATCAAGTACTGCACCGTGAACCGGGCCATCGAGAAACTCGTCCACTTCACCTCCAGCCTCTATCTTGACAAGCTCGGCGAATTGGTCGCCGAGGGCCCCAACCCGCCGCCTGCGTCCACTGAGCCGCGGGCCCCGTCTGCTGCACTTGTCCAGATGGCCCTGCTATGTGAGTGGGTCACCAAGGAGCTGGCCAGGTGCCGCACCTCCTGTCTCCTTGCCCCCGTTCCCATCGCTATCGTCTACTGCGCTCTCAAGGACCTCGGCGGGCCTGGGGATGAGCTGGCCTACAGAATGGCAACTTCCTGCAAGGTCGGCCCGGATGAGATCCGGCAGCTCGAGGGGTACAACATTTGGAAGCCCGCAAACGTGCCGCCGGCACTGCCGTCGGTGATGGAAAAGTGCGAGTCAAGATTTGCTCGTGGTGAAATTGGACGGTTGCGAGTTGAGGAAGTGTGTTGAGTGTGAGGTGTTGGGTTCATAAGGTAGCACTCTTCAAGCAACAAATGCGTGCTGTGCGGTCGGTGGCGGTGTTCAAGAAGCAATATCAATGATGTTTCTGCTCCTCTTTGACCAGTGGTGACTGTGGTGTGGTGACGTTGATGGAGGGCTTGTTGTTGCTCGAAATGACAAGGCCCGCCGCCGTCAGCTGTCCACTCCGAGCCGCAGCCTGCAGATGAGAGGCGCTGTTGCATAACTTGCAGGAGACGTTTCCCTCACTCCCAGACCCAATCTGACGAGTTGGGTCGCGACATGGTGGTTGACGACGGTTGAAGGTCAAGGGAATGGGTGGAAACATGCTGTGGCGGGCCTTGTTAAACAATTCTGGCGGCACTCCAGCATCAAGCAGCAGGCATGCGATGTTCTTATAACAGCAAGCCATGGCTGCAAAAGCTTGAGGCTGTGCGGGTCTGGGCCCTCTGTTGGCCAGCCTGCCGCTTAAGTCGGTGTCTTTCCGCGTATAGATAAGCAGCCTCGTCTTGGATTGACTCAGCTCCAGCTGCACATGTGGCGATGGATATGAAGTTGCCCAGGCAGCATCATGGTGTCTGCGGGAGAAAATGGGTTTGGCCTCGGCTGCCGCCTAGATAAGCGTCACTCGTCAAAACAGGTCGAAATTTGGTGTTTCATCTCATTGCATTGAGTAGCAAGCTACACGTCAGGCTCCAGCCCCAGGACTCCGTGATCTCGGTGGTTCTGGCCGCTCCTGCGGAATGCTGGAGGTGCGGTTTTCTCGCAGCTCGATCTGAGGGCTCAATGAGCTCGAAGTGATCTGCTTCATCCATGGTTGGTCGACCCCGTCCGCATCGTGAATGTGAGGCAGGCTGATGTCCGAGATCTCGCCGAGTCGTGGACTCATGGCCGAGTTCGAGTGGGCTTCCAACTGCCGGACTGCGAGACTGGGCCGGCTGAGGCTATCTGGGTCTGCGGTTGAGAGACCGGGGACGATCTTGCGGAAGATGGGGCGGAGCAGCGCGAGGCAGCCTGGGTAGAGTCAGCATAGGGCTGGTACACCAAAAGAGAAGACTCACTGGCGAATACGGCGAGCTGGACCTCTACAGTCCCCCATATCATCGACAGGGCAAGTTGGTGGGGAAGCTCGATCGAGTTGGCATCATATCGCGTGCTTTGAACAATTTGAAAGGCCGAGGCGATGCAGACGCTATTCCCAAGTCAACGGGTGAGTTCCTCTGTGTCACAGCCAACTTACAGAAAGCCGCATGAGAAGAGGCCAATCACAGCAATTTTCTGGCCAAGGCGCAGTTGGATCTTCAAAACCTCAAAAATCGGCAAGGCCACGATGATGCAGTCCAGCAGGGTGTGCGTCACATCCGTGGCGAGGTAGTAGGTAGCAACGTTGACCCAACAGCTGCCCTCGACCGACCTGTCCCAGTAGTAGTGGACAGGCGAGCACCTGAAGATGGTGAAGAAGGTCCTGATGCCTATCCATACCAGACAAGTGGCGATAAGGATGATGATGGGCCAGCGAATCGAGGAGAACTGGAACACCCGAAGGTAAAAGGTGAGAACGGCCAGCTTGGATAGACAGATGGACCAGGAGTAGAAGAACTCGCTGATCCACAAGACAAGATACGATCGGCCGAGGTAGTAGTCGATTTGCTCCCGCGGGAGGTGTCCTATTGTCTGGCCCAGCTTGAAATGAACGGTCCAGACCAGCACGAGAGCCGAGTATCCGACGGCGAAGACCTGGAAGTCGACAAAGTCAGCGAAAGCCGAGGATGGGAAACTCGCGACGGGTTGGACGTACCCACGCGGCGACGGAGAAGCAGTCGTCCCAGCCCAGGCCCATACGCGTCATTCGGCGCGCGCAGATGCGCAGGACGAGCGCCGCGGCGGCAAAGGGCATGACGGTGATCACACCCGCCCAGATGTTAGGGACGAGACTCATGCTGGCCTGCAAGGGCGTGTCGTCATTGAAGAGGCATTGGTATCGGAGGCATTCGAATGCGGTGATGGTCTCGAGCTGAAGAAGTTGAATTGAAGAAAAAGGAAAAATCGAAGATAAGGATTGAGGGTGGTGTGACGTGATCTGGCCGTGGGAGGACAGGGAACCTTCTGTTGCTCCAGGATTGTGTGGCAGCGAGTCATCCGTCCATTGGCTTCCCTGCAGCTGGGTGTGCCGGGGAACGGCACTTGGGGGAGGGGCTTGGGGATCTTCATGCTTGCCTTGCTCGGTCTAGCTCTCGAACGGCTGTGTGGGGGAACCTGGCACCGGGCTCGCTAGGCCCGAAGGGGCGAGGCCTGACGACGGCGAGCCCGAGTCAGGCTGGACGGTTGAGATGCGGGGGATCCTTTGCTTGTTCTGTGTGATGGTCGGAGATGTCGAGGCAGACCGCGTGTCTCGCACGTGCGACGGAGGTTGTGGTCGGTGAAGGAGACGTTTGGGTGCTGACTCTGAAAGGGGCTTGGCCTCGGCCTTATCTGAGGATCGGCGGGGTACTACTCATGAAATCAGCCTTTGGGAGGTACGAGAGGTCCGGTTGTGTTTGTACAAGCTGTACGAGCAGGATGGGCGGTCTTGAGGCTCAGGGCCTCGGTGAGCGGAATGGGCCCGGTGAAGCCCCTTTCCGCCCTGCTTCTGATGATGGCGATGGTGACACATGTGTAAGGTATACAGCAGGGCTGATGTTAGATGGAAATCGGATTATTCTAGACTATTCTTGACGTGACTGGTATGGAAACACCCGACAACCTTGTGCTCCTCCGGCAGTACCCAACCTGGCTCAGACAACCGTGGGCCTGGTGAGGGCCTTCTGCCTCAGCTCCTTGGCGTGGAGGTAGCGAATGGCAAAGGTTGTGGCGATGAGAGCGACCGCAATGCCCACCATAGTCGGGTAACCTTTGGGGTAGGCCGGAGCCTCGGTGACCTTCCAGATCAGCAGGGGCAGCCAAGCCTGGAAGACGTAGGCAATCTCGTTCATGCTGCCGGTGACCAGGGCTCTCTCCTCGTTGTCGTCCTTGCAGATCTCATGGGCCCATGCGAACGTCAAGCCGGAGATGCCGCCTCCAAAGCCGGCCAGGAGGAAACTGGCCCATTTGAGGCCGTCGGGGATGTTCCAAATGGAAAGACTGATGTAGACGAAGATGTTGACCAGACCGGAGAAGACAATGGGAGGCCATCTGGCGCCGCGGAAGATGGTGTCGCTCGACCAGGCGTACATGAGCGTCGTGACGATAACCACGACGGAAGTCAGGGTCGGGTAGGTGTTGACGTCCTTGAGGCTGTATCCCTCGCCCTTCAGCCACAGCTGGAAACCAGGCTGAGCCATACCGCCGCATCCGTTGTTGAAGAAGACGTAGAGAGCGGTGAGAAGGTAGATGTGCCAGCTTTTGAAGATCTTGAGGACCTTGGCCTTGGTGAAGGGGGCACGGTTGGCGCGGCCCTCGAGCTCCATGCGCTTCTTGGCCATGGCGATGTCGTCCTTTGTGAAGTACCAGGCCTTTGTGATCTCGGGGAGGTCGGGCATGAGGAAGAAGCCGGCGATGGAGATGGGGAGCGAGATGATGGTGTTGATGATGAAGAGCCACTGCCAGCCGTGGTAGCCGTGGAGGCCGTCGAGGTTGATGGCACCGGCCATTAGGTATCCGGAGAACATGCTGCCGATGGCGCCGCTGACGTGGAAGATGCAGCTTCTCTTGGCGAGTTCGTCACCGCGGTACCAGCCTAGGGTCGTCAGTTAGGGCTCAAGGGGGAAGGGCAGGGGAGTGGGTGAGCGGGCTTACTGCCGATGATGTACTGCATGCCCTGGGATAGCGTTAGTACTTGAAGAGCCCTAATGATGGGATGATGCTTACAGGGTAGAAGACAGACTCAGCCAGTCCGATGAAGAAACGGAGAACGATGAGATGGGTCGAGTTCTTGCATTTTGCCAGGAGGATGGTCAAGACGGACCAACTGTCAGGGTCAATATGGCGGAAAAAAGTGACACGAATTCAGGGACACCAACGTGAGCTCGCAGGCTGGGATCCAGATGGAAGGACGGATGCGGGTGAGGAGGAGGTTGCTATTGCAGTTGTCAGTCATTGAACAAGTAAGGTGGTGATGAGGCAAGGTGGGCGGGGCGCATTAGGGGCTGTTCAGGGGCTGTTCAGGGGCTGCTCAGGGGCTGTTCAGGGACTCCTCAGGCAGGGCTGACTCCAAGTCATCGCTGCAGAACTTTTGGTGACCAACTGAACTTACCTGGGGATTTCGCCAAGGACGTAACCAACGGTCCAGGCGGTCTGGATGTAGTTGAGCTCGTTGCCAAAGAGGCCCAAGTCCTCACGCATGCC
This sequence comes from Plectosphaerella cucumerina, assembly GCA_020746995.1. Taxonomy (NCBI): domain Eukaryota; kingdom Fungi; phylum Ascomycota; class Sordariomycetes; order Glomerellales; family Plectosphaerellaceae; genus Plectosphaerella; species Plectosphaerella cucumerina. Next base: position 1,507,058 of record JAGPXD010000007.1, read on the forward strand.
CGAGACATAGGCGTTGTTGATGTTGACCTGGTCGAGATACCTGCGGATGTCAGTCGGGCTCTTTTTCTCACGGATCACTGTCCGTGCGTGCTCACTTGATGAAGTAGCCCAGCGAAGCCATGGTCAAGAGAATGCCATCGAGCTTGAAGAGGAATTTCCTCTCAGCAGGTGACTTGTCGAGTGTGTCCCAGATGTAGCTGCGCCACGTCTTGACAGGCTTGTCGAGGATGAGCTGGCTGGCGCCGTCACTGGGCGTGTGCGTCCCATCGGCCGAGGTGACCGAGGCAGCGACGTTCTTCTGGTCCGCCGCGGGAGGCGTGTCTGTGCCCGAGGGCGAAGGCGCGGGAGCCTTGGAGTCGATGGCAGTTCCCATGGTGAGAGGCTGTCAGACAAATGATCGAGTGTCGACGTCGTAGGAGTGAGCCAAACGGGGGACGAGACGAGAGAGGGCAGATCAGGCACCGTGATCGCACAAGTACTCACTGCAGTCTGTCCCTCCTTCACCACTGGCGATCCTTCGGACCATCTTATATTCTCTCGAGGCACCTCGCCCAGATGCCGTGCCCGGACAATATCGCGAGCATCCTGGCCCTCAATGCATGGCGTCATGAGCATTTTTCCACACCCCGACCAGCACGATAATGCCGGCGAGTCAGAGCGGCCGATGGTCCTGGGGGGTCCGACTGTCGTTCGTTCGTTCGCCTCCGTCCCTCCTCAGGGCGTTTCTCCGGGGAGCAACGCTGTGAAGGGTCCCCCACGCCAGCATGACCTTGCGTCGGCGTCGCAGCGCCTGCGGAGCCTCTCTTCCCTCCAGGACCCTCCACTGATGCCGCCGGCACCTCGCCCCCCAGGAAACACCACTCCTACGCCGATCCCCGCTGGCTCGTCCCCCGAGAACCGGCCGGAGCACCCGCTGGAGGTCCGGCGAGCCTCCAATGACAGCGCATGGCGGCCGTCGAATCAAGCATTGTCGCCATCCTCCCTGCAGATTTGCTCATTGGGGAGGCCGACAGTGATTCCCGCAGGACCGCACGCCTGATCGGCCCACGTCCTTCGGCGGTGGCGCCGGTACGGGCCGTACGGGTTGTGAGTGGCTGGCGTTGCGGCCGATGGGCTCGCTCGCCATCCGTCGCGCCGATGAGGCCACCGATAGAACCTGGCCAGGCGTCGTGGGGGGCGACCCAAAGGCCCGACGGGAGGCGCTGAGCCAAGAGGGGGTAGGGCTCCGGGGGATGACGCCGCTGGACGGGCGAAGACGCCACCGGGGAGTTGGCGTCGGCGGGGGGAGTTAAAGCTGGGGTCTGGGCCGGGATCAGGGGCCTCACTGAAGCCATCGCTAAGTCAAACCCGCCTGGGCATTGTTCCACAGAGAGCCAAACGCAACCGCAATAGCACCCACAGCACCAAGACAACACCAACATGGCCCCATCTGCTATCGACCCGTCCATCACAGAGACCGTCCAGCCCCGCAAGGTCTCCCTTGGACTGCCAGAGCCCGCTCTTGAGCGCCTCACAAAGGCCGGCATCGATCTCTCCGCCGGCTACCCCTACCGCCCCCTGAAGCCCCTGTACCTCCAGGACGTCTACAAGATCCGCGGCGAGGAGGTTCCCTACGAAGACGCCGGCGCCAGGGCCGACAAGGCCAAGACAAGCCTCCTCTCGGCCGCCACCAAGGTCACAGACCTCACCACCCACATCGGCACTGAGATCGAGGGCCTCCAGCTCAAGGACCTGACACCCACCCAGCGCGACGAGCTCGCACTCCTCATCGCCGAGCGCAGCGTCGTCTTCTTTCGCGGCCAGGATCTCTCGCCCCAGCAGCAGCGCGAGCTCGGCGACCACTTTGGCCAAGTCGAGGTCCACCCTCAAGTCCCCAGCGTCCCAGGCGTCCCCGGCACGACCGTCATCTGGCCCGACCTCCAGGCCACCGAGATCCCGGCCTCGTTCCGGCGCCCCGGTGGTGCTTCCCGTTGGCACACGGACCTGGTTCATGAGTTGCAGCCCGCGGGAATCACACATCTGCACAACGACACGGTACCGCCCATCGGCGGCGACACGCTCTGGGCGTCGGGGTACTCGGCGTATGAGAAGCTCTCCCCTGACTTCCGCCGCATTATCGATGGCAAGCGGGCTGTTTACCGCTCTGCCCATGCGTACCTTGACCGCGATGACCCGAACGCCGGGCCGCGCTTCGTCGAGCGAACTCACCCCTTGGTGAGAGTCCACCCGGCCACGGGATGGAAGGCTCTCTGGGTGAACCGCGCCATGACGGTGCGCATTGTTGGCCTGGACCCGGCAGAGAGTGACTTGATTCTGGGGTATTTGTATGATGTGTACGAGCGCAGCGTTGATATTCAAGTCCGCTTCAAGTGGACGCCGGGGACGAGCGCCCTGTGGGACAACAGGTAGTAACCCCCTGAAAGTTATGTGGTGATTTGTGCTAATGGAGACAGGATCACAATTCACAATGCGAGCTGGGACTATGCCGGCAAGCACCCGCGACACGGCACGCGTGTGACTTCGTTGGCCGAGGTGCCTTACTTTGACCCCGATGCGCCGACCAGAAGGCAGGCTCTGGGGTTGCTGGATGAGGATGAGAAGGCGGCCTTGGGAGTGAAGGAGTAGCCCCAGGAGCAGCATGGCTTACGAGGATCATTGACTATGACCCAGATTGTACCACATTTCCTTATTTATCTAACGATCCGGGGTAAGGCTCAAGTAATGTACCTACACTTCATAAGAACAGAATGGAACTTGTATCTCCTTCCTCTGCATTCAACGTTTGGCTTGATGGGATTCTCACACAAGCAGGGATGGATCCTCACTGACAAAAGTACGACACCGGAGGTTTGCTCCCGTCCGGGGTGAGAACTACCGAGACCTGGCGTTCGGAGAATCCCAGGTTACATCTGCGGCATGCATGGTGGGCACACGGTCCCCAGACCCCATGCGCCCCAGTCAGATCGATTGCCGTATATGAGCCTGCCACCTCCAGCTGGACGTGGACTTCGGATTGAACATCACAACCATAGGTAGTCTGCATGTGTCTTCAAGGCGACATGCGAGTTCCAGAATACCAGCAGAATAAAGCAAGAAAATGTTGGCATTGCTAGTATGTGCGTGATGCTGTGTGATGGTGAGCCAGACTGATGCCAGCCAGCTTCCAGGATGTGTCCAAGTCAAACTCCAGATCTGACGAGTAATATGTACAATGAACAGACAGTAAGGAAAAAGCCTAGATGGTCACCTGGACCTGAGCATCGGTGAAGCGGGTGATGGCAGGGTTGATATCCGTCTCACCAGCCCTTCCATCGCAACCACGGTCAGGCACGAACATCATGTACGTGCCAGAAGAGCAGGTGAAGGCAACTTCGGCATCACCTCCGATAACAACCGAACCAGAAAGGTTGGCACCGCCCTGGACAATGGCATTGTCCTTGACGACAACGTTGCCGCCGACAACAGCACCGCCGTTGAGCCATGCCAGACCCTCGATGCGGGCGTTACCGCTAACCCTCGCGTTGCCGTAGACAGCAGCACGAGGTCCAACGTAGGCCGTCGCGGCGACGGTGGCGCTGTTGTCCACCCAGCCGCCACCGTTCGAGTGCCAGCGGCCGTCACGCGCAGCAGGCTTGACATATCCGGGCTCGAAGCCCGAAGGGGTGGCGCCGGAGATGCCAAACTCATAAGCGTAGCGGTACTGCGTCGTGTAGCCACTCTCCCAGTTGTACTTGTGAATACCCGTGGTGGGAGCTCCAACAACAACGAGGTAGAGCTCCTCGCCAGCGTTGGTCTGGAACTGAATCTGGGCATCGGCGCCGGTGGAGAGGGGCCCGTAGCGGGGGGTGCCGTTGCGGACGGCAACGAAACCGTAGGACCAGCCGGAGCCAGCGGCGGCGTTGACATGGCCCTTGAAGTGCAGCTTGACGAGGCCGCCCGACGTGCTGGGGACGAGCCTGATCTTGTTGTAGCCGTAGTCGGAGGGGGCCAGGGCGGGAGGCACGGCGTAGTGGCCTGCAGCCTGGTTGACGGCGTCAACAGCGATGCCGTTGTAGGCGTTGATGAAGCCTGCGCCGTAGACATTCTCGATGAAGGGCATGAAAGAAGCGCGGTTCTTGTAGTCGTAGGTAACTTGGCGCTGAGCATACTCTCCCATCTGGACGTTGAGCTGGGCCTGGGTGAGGCCGGCAATGCGACCGTACGTCTCGAGGGGGTGCTCGTTGTCGCGGGACTCGTTCCAGAGACGGTTGAACATTGTGATGCCGCCGTTCTTGTCGCAGAGGTACTGGATGAGCATCCAGGCGCCGTAGTGGTGGCGGCTGGAGGAGTAGGCGAGGTTCTCGGTGCGGAGGAAGCGGGTGAGGTCGCCGGCGCCGGTATTGGGGTAGATCTGCATGGCCATGAACTCGGCGCTGGCCTCCCAGAAGGTGCCGGAGGAGGGGTCGGTGAAGCCGAAGCCGGGGCGGCCGAGGAAGGCGAGGTTCTGGAAGACGTGACCCAGCTCGTGGGCGAGGCCCCAGGAGCCGGGGAGGGCGGCGCCGGGGGCGACGTTGATGACGCCGACGACACCGTCGGCGCTGCCGCCGGTGGCCCAGGCGTCGAGGGCAGCACGGTTCCAGGTGTTTGTGATGATGACGATGATCTTGTACTGGGCGACGGCGCCCGAGTCGGGGGTGAACTTCATCGTGTCCATGTAGTAGCGGTAGAGGGTTTCGAGCTGGGAGATGACGTTGGCCGGGTCGAAGTTGTAGGGGCTCGCGGCGGACGCGGGGTTGGTGCCGGACTTTTCACCCCAGAGGAGGATGAAGTTGTCGGACTCGCGGGTGCGGGACTGGACCCAGGGGACCTCGCCCGTCTGAGCCCAAGAGGGAGGGATGAAGACCGTCTTTGCGGCGGCGACGGGCGAGGCCATCATGGAGAGGGCCCAGGCCACGCCCAGGGGGGCGAGGCGGAGGAGTTTGGAGCCAAGCATGGTCAACAGCCGGACTGGGAAGAGAAGGATAGAAAGAAAGTGAAGAGCCTGGTGGGGAGAAGGATGATCAACAGAGGGACCATAAGTATTGCTTTTATGTTCTAATCCTCAGTATCCCTTCGTATCTTCTTCCCATGTAACCTCGGATTCGGCACCTCAGGAAGTTGACGCTTGGAATGCCCCTGTACCAGACCCTGCCATTCAATCAGTTTGCGACCAAGTGGAGGGCTCGTACAATATCAACAGACGACTCAACAGACGATATGAAGCCTGTTTACTGGGGCCGGCATGATCCTAGACCCCTAACCCATGCGACGTTGCTTTGAATGGTACGAAAAAGAAGTTAAAAAGAATCCAGAAGCCTCGGAGGAAAGGAGACGCCGGGAAATGACCCGCGTGTCATGTGTCATGGCTTTGGCTTTGCTGACGGTGCAATTAGCGCCCCAATGGAACGAGGTCGAGCTCTTCAAGAGGGTGGGCAATGATGTTCTCACTACCAACGATATCACCTAGACGTGACCTTCAAGTCACACCCGGGCCACACGCTCCAATCCCATCACCTATCTACTTGATCACAACTTCCTCGCGGCGCCTGGTCTTCCGATTCTTGAAGCAGAATGTGACATTTCTAGCAAACCCAGAATTTGTCGATCCCACCCACCGACCCCAAATTTCCCGAACTCTTCACTTCAAACACTGGACTCTTCCCCTGGAGCAGGCCACCCCCTGTCCCCCCTGACGTTTTCATCTCATCTGCGACTTCAACTCCCGGGTACCGGCACATTTTCCTCGGAGCGGAGAATTGACCCCGGATCATCCATGCTTCTGGGAAATGTTCCGTCAATAGGGCTGCCCAGCCGGCTGGGTGTGTGAAGTCATGGCGCTGGCTGCAGTACCCGGTCGGGTCTGGACCGAGTTCAGCGTCTGGAAGGGACAAGTCGTTGAGTGCTTTTACGTGACCTGATTGAGTAGCGCAGGTTGCTTCAGGATCGGCTTTGAAAAAGCACCTCGGCCTGTACCAGGTGCACCTCCCCCGTCTTGCTCACACTGACTGTTGCTGTCCCTCGCTGCATTTCGCCGCAGGATTGCTGGGGAAGCATCTCAAATTCAGAAGACCACGTCGAAATCGATTCCGATCAGCTTCGCTTGTTGAAATTTTCTTCGCATCGGAGATTCTACTTGAAATGCCAAGTCGTTGTGGATCTTGAAATCCTATCAAGAGCAAACATGAGATCACCAGTCGAAAGAGTTGCGAGTCTCCAACTGTTCGTTGAAAGGGAAAGAACTTTGAGGCTCGGGAACTCATAGACTTTCTTCAAAAAAAGTCGTTGCCGGCCACCCCTGCCGACTTGTTGATCATCCGGCTTTCGTCTCACATGTCACCTTGCGCATTCATCTTGATAAGATGTAGTTCACCTGGAAAGCCCATCGTGCGCAAGTTATCATTGTGCCAGATATATCAAGAGCCAGTAGACTAGGGTTGTCATTGAAGTTCATGATATGTCATTATTGGCTACGAGGAGGTAGAATCCCGTCCCGAGCTACCTACATGTAGGCACGGTCAGCCCTACGGCTAAAACTCCAACAACACAGGTCATGGACTCATGGAACATAAGGGGGAGAACACATGCAAGCTCAGTTATGACTAAAGCCGTTGACTTGGCCTCTAGAGACTCCAAGGTCTGCACAGGTAGACCACAGCAAGAACCGAGCACATGCAGCCCTGTACCCGAGAGTCAACAGTCCCGGAGAATCGCAAGCCCCAGCTCGCAACCGCCACACCGGTTCCTTGGCAAGACATTCAACTGCAAACTCCCAATTTCCGACCCGTTCCTCATCCATGCAGAGGAGCACGCCACAGCCAGACAAACACGTGTGGTGGCGTCCTCCAGGGTCCGCAACCACACCCACACCACCACCATCACCAACCCCACGGTAAGCAGGGCCCTCATGCACGTCGCGGGTTGATCGCCCCTCTCAGAGTCAACATGGCGTGGCGTGGTGTGCGATGCCTCTTGAAAAACCCCTCCCCTGGCCGATAGCCGGGTGTCACCATCCCGCCACGAATTGCGTGCTCCCCGAAACACCGTCGGAGCCTCGGGCTCTAGGGCGATGACGCCTTCAGCGACCCCTCCAACGAACCCCTCCGACAAAAGCCCACGGCGGGGTTGTATCACGTCCAGCATCGCACGATGCCCGCTGTGGGTTGATAAGCATTGTCGTTGCACCGGGCCGTTGCAGGAAAGAAGCCAGTTCGAGTACATGTACCCAGGCTGTGCCGCCAACCCGTCACAGTGTCCAGTCCAGCCCCTGACTTTGTACCACCAGAGATACCCCTTTTTGCTTTTGCTTCCTCCCCAGCCATGGCCTCCCCTCCGCAGTCTCCCCCTTCCGGCGTCGCGTCGGTCGCCGTCATCGGTGCCGGAATCAGCGGCGTTTGCTCCGCTGCATACGCCCTGAGGGAGGGCCTGTCCGTCACAGTCTTTGACCGATCAACCATTGCCGGCGGCGTGTGGCATTATGATGAGCGAAAGGCGGAGGAGCCGCCGTATCCCAACGAAAAGCCGTCTGAGGGCGACTACCGGTTGTCGCAGCCAGGCGAGCGCCGGTATCCCACGCCGCCGCCGGGCGACGCCGAGACGAAGACCGCACCACCGTCCGACACGGACCGGATCCGTTTCTCGCCTCCAGGGCCATGCTATGCGTGAGTCCCGTACCCTTACATTGAAGTTATACGTCACTAACATCACCAGCGGTCTCATGAACAACGTTCCCACCCGGCTCATGTCCTCCAACCTGGGCGCCTGGCCAGAGGGCACCCCCGACTTTACCAGCCAAAGCAACCTCGAAGCCTACGTCCAGCAACTCGCTCGCGACACCGGAGTCAACGGCGTCACCCGCTTCGGCACCCGCGTCGACGGCGTCAAAAAGTCCCCCGACGGCACCCGCTGGCACGTCCGCACCGTCCGCCTCGACGAGGCCACCGGCGCCCTGCAGGACGAAGACTGGACCTTCGACGCCGTCGTCGTCGCCACGGGCCACTACAACATGCCCCGCGTGCCAGATATCCCTGGCCTCGCAGCCTGGAAGGCTGCCTTCCCCGACCGCGTCACCCACTCCAAGCGCTATCGCACCCCCGATACCTACCGGGACAAGAACCTCTTCATCATCGGCGGAGGCGTCTCTTCCGTCGACATCTGCCGAGAGCTTGACGGCAAGGCAAAGAAGGTGTACCAGAGCACCCGTCTCGGCAAGTATGATCTGCCGACCATCCTCCTCCCCTCCAACACCGAGCGCGTCGCGGGCGTGGCACGCTTTGAGCTCGATGAGACGACCTCACCATCCGGACCCGATGACCACCTCCCCGGCCGCATCATTCTCACAGACGGCCGTGTCATCGACGACATCGACAACGTTGTCCTCGGCACAGGCTATATCACCTCCTACCCCTTCCTCCAAGACCTTCACTCCGACACGGCCACCCAAGAAGAAGCTGGCGACCGTCTCCTCGTCACCCGCGAAGGCGACATGACGCACAACCTCCACCGCGACATCTGGTACATCGAGGACCCGACTCTATCCTTCGTCGGCGCCCCCTACCACGTGTCAACTTTCTCCCTTTTCAGCTTCCAGGCCCAGGCCGTCTCGCGCGTGCTGGCCGGCAAGGCGCGCCTGCCACCCAGGGAAGAGAGGCGGCGGCTGTATCGTGAGCGCGTTGCTGAACGAGGCCTCGGAAGGGACTTCCACAGTCTACGCGCCCATGGTGCGGAGGTCGAGTATCTTGACTCGTTGAACGCGTGGCTTGATGCCGATGCCAAGGAGCTTGGGCATGCACCAATCGAGGGCATCAGCGAGGCCTGGAGGGCGGGATACTGGGAGTTCAAGCAGGCGATGAAGAACCGCTTGGGCGTGGAACTGTAGAGGAAGCGAGCATGTATGATTTAGCTGGCGTTATTGCATCATGAACCTAAGAAAACCGACGCACCGAGAAGTCCGAACGCCTACCCCTGACCTGACCCCTGAATCACCTCAGCACACTGTTCCCATATTCCAGCACCGCCCGCTCGCCCTCGCTCTTCGCGGCAGACACATCAAACGGCGCATATCCCAATCCCCTCAGACCTTCAACGCCCGCCACGGCCTTCAACTCCTCCACTCCTGGCCGTCCAACATGCGCACTCTCGCCCACGCCGCCAGGGAAGTCCACCGGCGGAATACCTTGCTCAAAGTGCGCCCTCTGCTGCCTCACATAGTCGACAGAAGCCTTGGTCACCGGACAACTCGGGATGTACATGACGCTCGAGTCACCCTTGCCAGCATGCACCCTATCAACGCTGTGAATCGTATCGCAGTGCCACGCAACATAATCCCCCGGCGCGATCTGCGGCACATGGACCATGGTGTTCGCAAGATCCAAATGCGGGTGCCACGCCTCACTGAGCTCCTGGCACAGTCCCGGCTCAGCACCCTGCAGCGCCGTTGACGTTGCCTCCTCAAGCTTCCAACCGCTGGGGGATAGCGGATCGCCTCCCCTCGGCGCGAAGAACGGCCTGAGCAGGTAATACGCCGTCGCAAGGTTGAACAGCGGGTTCACCAACAACGTCCCCTCTCCAGGCGCTGTGTGCGAGAGGCCAAGCCAGCCCTGGAACATGCGGAACATGCTGCACGAGCCTGCGCCGTGGTAAAGGTCCGAGACGGCGTCGAGTCGCGCGCTCGTCTCCCAGGGGTCGAACGACTCCCAACGCCCGCGGAGGACCTCGTCGTACACTCCTCCGCGGCCATAGCCCTCGTCCTCCCACCGCTCGACGCTGCCGCCATCGACGTGCGGGCCAAGCGCGAAGCCGGCGTCGCCAGGCTGGCGGATGCGGAGACGGTCGGCGTAGATGAGAGGCTGGGTGGTGGACACCTCGGCGTTGGGGTCCTTGGAGTGGTAGTAGGACATGAGGAAGGCTTGTGCCTTGAGCATGTTTGGATGAGTCCTGCCGGCGAGCTGCGGACGAGACCAGTAGAGCTCAAAGACTGCGGGCTTGTCAGCCGGGAAGGCTGTAGTGTGTCAGTTTGTGTACAACTCGAGCCCAGGGGGGGAGGTAAGTACTGACATTTGGTCGACGGGTTCGCTGCGATGTACTCCTCAAGCTCCGTCTTGTAATCCCGCGCTTCCTTCTCAGGAACAACTTGTCGCACAACAGCGACGCCTCGTTTTCTGAACGCTTCGTTGAACGCCTCCGAGGGTGCGCCAATGTCGGCAAAGTTGATTTCCGGGATGATGGTCGCCCTGTTGGCCTTGATGTGCTCCGTCTCATGAGAAAGTCGTTCGAGCAGACGGTTCCAGCTCTCTTGCAGGGCATCTCTGCCGGCGCTGCGCTCAAGAAGGCTGCGCTTGACGTCTGCGAATCGGGGAGGAAGGGGTACGTCCTCGCCGCCGGACAGGGAGCGGAAGACGGCGGAGATGTCGCCCTCTTTCCGGGCGGCCTGGCCCATTATGGATCGGCGGTTGTGACAGCGCTTTCCCAAGCCCAGAAGGCCGAAATGCCCGCGGAGGGTCTGGGTTCTGAGCATGTTGTTGTACTCGATGTCAACGTGTGAGTTGGCGAGGGATGAGTGTAGTTGGGAGCGTGGTCTTCGGCGGCACACTTTGGAAGGATACACATGAAATAATGGAGCTGTAATCGCCTACATATCTATGCGAATAAACCCTCCCCGGCGCGGTCTACTCCAAATTATACTCCCCAGGCGCGTCGAGAATGTCAACGGCTCGTCGTCAGACTCCCAAGCGGCGTTTGCCGCTTTCGGCAGTGCCGCCGGGCGGAAGGTCTAAAAGAGATAAAGCCGCCATCGCTGACGCCGCCGGCTTATCCTCTTCGGGAACTTTCCGACCTTTGACGACTCGCCACCCCTCCGCATCTAATACCCTCCATCTCGATGCCACTTCATACGGAAGTCGATCCTGGGGATGCGGGGTGCCCGAGGATTGGAGGCTCACTGGAGTCCCCCAGCACCACCCCCATGCGGCCCCTCGTCCATCCAGTCCATCGGGAACAGCGGCATGGCCGGGTTCAGGTTGGCCGAGAAGACGGCATCCACCCTATTGAGCTGGAAGTTCGGATCAAAGTCCTCAAAGATGCCCCCGACGTCGGTAAAGTCCATGCCCGTCAATATTGCCGGGTCAAGCGTCCCCATGCCCGCCGGGTCTCCGTAGACATAGGGCTCCGCGAAATCGGGCGGCCGTGATGCCGGTGTGTCTAGCTGAGACGCCGACGCACTTCCCGGATACTGGGTGGTATTTGCAACGGCATCCGCCGTCCCTGCGGCCGGCTCCGCGACAGTTTGACGTCCTTCGATCGGCTTCCCCTTGTTCCTGCTGGAAGAAACCCGCTCCACCTCCCTAAGCGTCTCCCTCGCGAGCTTCGTCATGTGTTGCGCCGACGGGAACGACCTGCTGAGATTGTCGAGTACATCGCAGGTGCTATGGAACAGGGCGTAAGCCTGCTTCCTCTTGTACGTGACACTGCTGTTGCGCAGGTTTTTGTAGGCCACGGAGCATGCTATAGACACCGTGTAGGGCAGCATGGCCCAGAAGGTCATGGACGAGCTGTATTCGCCAGTGGCCAGGTCAACGATGACGGACGCGGCTTGAGCAGGAAACCAAGGCCCCGTAGCACGCTCGCCAGCCGGGTCTGACCGCTCCGGGCCACTCTGCAGGATGACAACTACCATGTAGAAGAGCTCGAGGGTGACGAGCAGCGGCGTTGGCACATCAGCGGCGCCGACCTCACACACGAGGTCTTCGAAGGCAGGCGGCGGCGTGGGCGGCTGTGGCACGGCGCGAGGGCGGTAATGAGCGAAAGAGTCGTCCATAAGCCGTGACAGCCGGATTAAGAGCCGAAATGCCGGAATTTGCTCGTCGACGGCCTCCCAGATGCGGTCGTCGATATCCTGCTGGTGGATGATGACAGGCCTTGCATTGGCACAGGTGTTGAGGCGATCCAAGACCCAGATGCACCAGAAGATGCGTCTCGAACGCGCTGTGCTGTTGCCGTCCTTGAGCCAGCCCAAGTGCAGGCCCATAGTCTGGCAGTGGCACACGGCTTGGGCGCAGTATGTCGGCGAAATCTCGCTCGAGCCCGTTTTGCCGTCAGCGTACAGGGCCAGGAGGACCATAGCCTGAAGGGCCACCATGCGATCGCGGACGAAACCAGCATCGAGCGACTGCTTGACAGCGGCGGCAACGGAGGCGCGGAACTTGGCCTGCGAAAGAGGACCGTTGACATGCGGGAGCTTGAGGTGCGGCCGTAATGAAGGGTCGAGCGCGGCAATCAGGCACACGCACTGCCGCAGAACGGTGCAGTCCATAGCATCGTGCTCGTCAAGCTTTTCTCCATGAAGAATGGGAAAGAGAGGGTCGAACTTGAGGAGATATACGGCTTCGAAGCGCGCGTAATCGGGCGGGAGGACTGAGGCGCACTCGCGTCGCAAGAAGGGATGCAAGGCCTCGAGACCTGCCAACCCAGCGAGACGGAAGGGCTGTCCACGATTGGGCTCAACCGTAATAAGGCCATCGCCGTCGATTTCAGAGCTGGCACCGTCGACGTCGTCGGGTTTTTGCCACACGCCAATATCGCCGCGTCGCTTCCCATCTCGGCTGCCGTAAGTGAGGAACGATGCTTCGGGGCGCAGGTCGCCGACGAAGCGCAAGAAAACGCCGTCCGAGTCAGCCGTCTGGTCGCGTGCAGGACTCGTCTGGCTATTCCCAGGGGCCGAAGCAGGCCTGTTCTGCAAAGACGTGGATGGGGGCCTCTCGACGCGGACGGATGTGCTGATGCTGGAAGGGCTACGAGATCGCGGAGCCGCGGGTGATACGCGCCGTGCATTTCTGCCGTTTGTCGAAGGCGCCGGCGTTCCATCTGACGGCGTATGTGGGCATCGTTTCTGGGAGCACCGGTCAGTATAGGCCGATCAGGTAGACGATCGACTAAGGTAGACGATCAGGTACAGTAGACGATCGATCAGACGATCGTCAATCGTCGGGATCTCACATGTCGCTTCTTGCACGCCTCGCACGGCTTCTGCGAAAGCTTTCGCTTGGTGCCGATTCCGCCGACATTATCGGAGACGAATTTGAACATGGCCGCGGAAAACGGCAGCCGCGCTGGGCGGCGCGGAACCCTTGTCGCGAACGGATGGAAGTTGATGGGAGGTTGAGTTGCGGGTCGGTCGGGCTTGCCTGGTGAAGTTGACGGAAGTCAACCTTGGCGACGATAGCGGCTGTTAGTGGGGCTGTGAGTTTTCCACGCTATCACTAACAGGTCCCAGCCCAGCGAACGCTGTCAGCTTCGACTACCTAGTGAGTCAACGTCATCTGGGCAACCGAGACAATGAGCGACTGCACAGCCCAGGTAGATCTTGCAACAGAGTAAGTGCCTACTAGTGTGTCACGGAACTTCCTATCCCTCACCTTCCTGGAAACCACGTCGGCCTGGACATACATTCGCCATCCAAGCCAACATCAACTTCTTCAAACAGTCATGGCAGGATATCATGGCAGGAATCTTGTTTGTATTTCTCAGCCACGGTCGTCCGGCCACAAAGTAGGTATGCACATACCCAGATCTACCTGATGTAGCCCCTCGACCAAATCCATCTACGCCTCCCCGTTAACAAGCGCAGCATGCTCGTAAACAAGCTCCTGCGCCTCCTCACTCTCCAGATAGATGGTAAACCCATCATTATGGTTACACCCATAGCTGTACCCGCAGTACCCAAACTGCCAGTACATCGCGCCATGGTTGACCTCCCTCGCCAGCTCCAGCCAATGCCCAATAACCTCCGTCCTCGTCTCGTTGCGCACCTGTCCGAGCCACTCGAGCCTCTTGTCGGCCTCGAGCCATCCATACTCCTCAAACACGACGGGCTTGTTGGCCGTGACGCCGACCTCGGCGTGGTCGACGATCCACTGGTTCGACCACTCGACAGACTTGGACCACCAGTCCGGGTAGAGGTGGTAGGTGCCGAAATCGATGTTCTTGAGGGTCATCTCGTGGTCAAAGTCGGAGCCGTCGGCGCCGTTGTAGGCCCAGTCTTCCGACTCGCGGTTGAAGGCGCCCTCGCCGCCCCAGGTGATGAGGTGGTAGGGGTCGAGGGAGCGGACGTAGTCGCTCAGCTCCTCGGTCCAGGCGGACATGACCTCGGGATTGCAGCCGTCGGGGCTGCGGGGGAGGTTGCGCTTGCCGTCGGCGCCGCAGCGGGGCTCGTTGGCGAGCTCCCAGGCGAAGATGGCGGGCGAGTCCTTGTAGCGGGTGACGAACTCCTTGACGTAGCGCTTGAAGGCGTCCTTGACCTCGGGCTCCCTGTAGAACTAGACGGGGTGTTAGTGAAGACACTCTTGGGTGCGGATGTCGTCGAGACTCACGTCATCGTGGTACTTGTAGCCCAGGTTGATGGTGTACACGTCCATGCCGCCATAGTCGGCCCAGTTGTTGGTCAGGGCCACGATGAGCTTCATGCCCGTCGCCGTTGCAGCGGCCACGACCTTGTCAAAGGGCTCGAGGTTGATGGTCGACTTGCCATTGTCCCAGCGCTGGAAGACAATCTCCGTCTCGCCTGCGCCCTCGCCGCCGTACTGGGGGAGACCGTTGGTGTAGTCGCTCGTCACATTCTTGTCGTTGAAGCCCCAGGTGCGGAACACCTTGAGGCCCGCTTCCTTGGCCGCCGTCAGGCCCTTTTCAACATCGGCTTGGTTCTGAAGCGACGTTAGCTCTGAGTTTCCACTCGATGGAGATGCTACTGACGTTGTTGAAGGGGAAGTAGTAGGCGTTGCTGCCCGCAAAGCGGAACGGCTTGCCGTCGAGGTAGAACTCGGTGCCCTTTGTCGTGACGAAGCCCTTGGGCACGCAGCGTGCTGCCGCGCCGGCGGCGAGGAGGCCGGCTGCCGAGAGAAGTTCCAGACGCATCTTGAAGCTGGTTCGGAAGGACTGAAAGGGCGTGACAGGTCGAGTCTACAGCTGTAGGACTGAAGGCAACAAGCGCACCCGGACGGGCACCCCCTCTGCTCTTGTATTTATTTCTTCCTCGCCTCTCTCCCCCGAACCGAAATGTTCCACTCCGCCCCCCATCTTGCATCTCGCCTCTGCAACCCTCCATTTACCCCAACCCGGGGAAAGATGGCATTGGCCAATAGTCGTCATTGTTTCCCCAGAGGACCTCGGAGGAAGGCCGCCCGTCATGACGGCCAGCGCTGGCCCGCGCATGCCCGTGAGGGGGCGAACCCATGGAACGTCCATTCTGCCAGCCACGAGGTGGAGGCTCGCACGTCTACTAGCCCATAAACATGCTGATCGCCCGTTGAAAGCAGAGGGGGCGGTGGCTCTGATGGCAGGCTGCGGTCCCAGACTCGCAGGCCAACAGACATCACCGCCAGCATCCGACGTCGATACAGGGCGGAGGAAGCAGGCCCGGGAGTCCGAAAGGGCTAGATCTCCCGGCCGCCGCCCGCCCTCTCGCCCCTGCGCCTCCCAGGGCCGACCCCTGGCTCGGTCCGCCGCGCCGGTTCGACTTCTCCGGCCTTCGCCCCTGGCCATCGTCGGCATCTTCCATTGGCGAGTGGTGCCCTCCCGTGCCTCCCGCGTGCTTGAGGTCGACAAGCCTCACTAACGCTCCACTCGCGTCTTCACTCTCAAGGGCCAAGAAAGTCCAGTTCCTGGCCGACTCTTCCCCGCGTGGCGGACTCCATCCCGGGCAAGCGAGGAGGGGCAACCGTTTACCCCGACATTCGCCCCATCCTGGAGCTGCATCACCGGCCGACATGGGGGTGGCGTGAGGTCCTGTCACGCGGTAGACGGCTTCCGACCATCCGCCCTCAAGCCAACAACATGGCCAACTCCTCCCAGTGGTCCGCTTCCTCTGGTCCGCTCCGTGTGCCCCTGGCGAATACCACCCGCTCCAATGTCCCCCCAAATGAAGGTTCGCGGCAGGTAATATATCGCGCGTCACTCTTACCCAGCAGCTCGGTGCCGTGGGTACCAAACAATCAAAACGTCAATTCCCGGATTATGCCATACATGTAAGGTAGGCTACTCATGCCCAGGCTCTCCGAGAGCGCGGAGATCGGTAACGCCTACGACCAAAACTCCGAACCTTGCCTCCCAAAAAAATCAATCCTCCTTGCTGGTTGTTGCCCTCGGAGACATCATCCCTTTCATGTCTAGTCGTTTACACATCGTCGTCTTGAACGTCATGCCAGTCCTCAGCACTCCGGGGCGCTCTGAGAACTCGCCCGACGCAGATTGACCATCATCTGCTCCACCAGCGCCATAGACTCTTTCGGGACATCGGGAAATCCGACACCACCGTCGCTGTCAACTTCGACATCTGTCGCCTTCGCGGGCATCATCGCCCGCTCACTCCTCTTGATATCCTTCTCTGCATCGGCCGAGACCCCTTCCAGGACCAAAGCCGCAGCCGTGGGGGCCGGGCTCGCCGAGACCGAGGTGGCCGGCGTTGGACTCGCCGCGACAAGACTACGGGATGTCCTGCCAGGTATCGGGGGCAGAGGAACAGGCGTCACCGAGACAGGCCGAAAACCCTTGGATGCCTGCTTGGGCGAAGGGCCCGGCAGTTGAGGCGCAGTCGCCGCCGCTGAAGGGCCATTAATCTGTTGCGGCATCGGCAAAATGGTCCTCGGCTGTTGGACGAAGGATCCGTTTTGGGGCGCCGCAATAGGGGCGTTCGACGAGCTAGAACCCGGTCGCACGGTAGACGGCGCCATTTGCGTAGCCATGGCCCCCGGCATAGGAATCGGCACCGGTGTTTGCGAGATACGCGGGCCTTGCTGCGATGTCGGTCGACTCGGGGTAGGCGCCGTGACAGGCGTGCCCTGAGGTGTGCTCTTCGCGGACGACGTAGGGCGCTCGCTACTGGCGGCCGTCGCCTCTGGTGCACGGCTCGGTGTTGCCATCGTCGTAGTGACCTGAGCAGCGGGGGCGGCTGGCGCCTTCTTCTTCGTGGCGGCCAGATATATCGGCGGCAGCGGGATCGGTGTCTGCTTCTCAGGAATCTACGATGCTGTTAGTTCACACGGTCGCAGGCAGCGGGATCGGCGGTAATTGCGGAGTCCCTGGTTGAGAAAGAAGCTGTTGTTGACTGACCTTGTACTGGACCTTCGGCGGGGCAGGCTTGGCTGGTGCCGTGGCCGGTGGGCTCGCAACTGTCAGCGGCGGCGCGGCAGAAGCCGTAGAAGGAGCAGACTGCGGCGCCGGGGCCTGCATCGGCATGATGGGACGCTGCAGCGTGAATGTCGGACCAGCGCTGGCAACCGGCAGGTTCACAGGCTGCGACTGGACCATAGGCTGATGTGACATAGAAGGTTGTTGCATCGGCGCCGAAGGCGGCCGACTGGCAAGAACAGGTCCAAGCGGCTGAAGAGGACGACCCTGTGTCGCAGTGCTACTACCGAAGGGGTTCGATGACTGCGTGTAATGTATGAACTGTGTCTGGCCTGTACTCGGCTGCTGAGGACGAGCTTGAGCTTGCTGCGCTTGTCCTGCAGGAACTGGCGCCGGCGGCGGTCGTGTCGGCGCAGCGGCGACAGGTGGGGGTGCGGACGTGGCCACCGGCACCGGCGAGCCTTGGCTTCCGGGACGGGGCTGGGCGTACTTCTCGACAACCGAGAAAGGCGCGTTCATCATGTGCGCCTTGAAGTTGCCCTCGTAACCGTTCATGAACCCGCCGCTGGGGTTATACGGCGACCGGTAGTGATCCCGATTCCTGAGCACGATTAGCAATGACCGAGGAAAAATATTGGAGAAACTCACCTGTTATGGTTGATCATGAAGAATGGATACTTCTGGTAGATGGTCGGCTGCCTCTCGTAGGACGCTGGCTGGGGCGGAGGCACTGGTGCGACATGCGAAGGGTATGCGGGCGCCTGGTGCGGATAAGGAGGGACCTGGGCGCCATGCGGCGATGGAGCGTAAGGTGACCTCTGCGGTTCCGGGCGAGGTGCCAGTTGCTTGCCGGCACTCGGATGCTGGTACGGCGGAGGTTGCGGGTACGGCGAAGGCTGCTGGTACTGATGTTGCGCCGGAGGGGCCTGCCAGCCCTGTCCGCCATATCCAGGGCTAGGGCTCGACACCGGCGGGCTCTGAGACAGGGGCGGGACGAATCTCTGCTGCGTGAACTGGGCGTTGTTGGCGTATGGTGTCGCCGGGTTGTACGGTGCAGGCTGCGGCATATGGTTGACTGGCTGTTGAGCGCCTGGCGTGAAGTACCCAGCTTGGCCCTGGAAGTTGTTGTTGGGATAGACGGGCTGCTGGGCAAGGGGTGACGGCATGGGAGAATGGCGCGGGGCGAAATGTTGCTGAGTGTAGCCCTGTGGACTGCCGTTCCATGTTGGCTGGACGGGCTTCCGCGGCTTGTAAACGTACGGCTTCTCCGACTTGGAGACGACCGGAGGTGTGCCTGCAACAGAGACGGAGGCTGAGGCCGGGGCCGGGGCCGGGGCCGGGGAATGGGCCACAGCCGGGCTCTGAACGGGAGGCCGCACGGGTGCCCGAATCGGAGGCGCGACCGGTGACGCCGTCGCCATACCCGTGGAGAACTGGTTGACAAAAGGCTGGTGCATGATCTGCGCCGGAGCCGGCTTCGCAACCGGCCTGGCAGCCGGCTTGGGCGCCTTCTTGGGCGGCTTGGGCAGCGTATCGAGGAAGTTGCTCCTGGGGTTGTGTCGGGGCAGAGCCGGGCTCTCGGTGTACTGCGGCTTGGCGTCGCTGGACCCCTTGCCGATGAAATACCACACCGTGTTGTCCTTGGTGAGGTCGAGCTTGGCCTGGTCCTTGTTGATGTCCAGCTTGCAGGTGTTGAACTCTGCCCACTGGAAGCCCCCTTCCACAAACACGTCGTCCTTGCGAGGCAGCTGCTCGTCGGTGCGCTTCGCGTTGAGCTTGTCCTTGGCTTTGCGCGTGGGCGGCAGCGGTATGGCGTTGGCCGACGCCTTGGGGAGACGGTAGTCGGCCGCGTCCGGCACGAGGAGCCACTTCCACTCAACCTCGACACGATCGCCTGAAGGAACAATGTCGAGGAGAAGCATACGCTCATCCGCGCGGTTCTCCACCACAACGCCGGCGAAAATGTCGCCCTTGTAGAACTGCATCTGGCACGTCTCGCCAACCTTCAGCGCCCGGGCAGCGTTCTCGATGACCAGGTCGTCTTCCAGGGCGGCGCCGTCGAGCTTCCTGTCGCGCTTGGTCCTGTGGAAGCGGCAGCTGAACTCAAATGCCTGCTCCTTGTACTCGGTCCCGTCCTCGTCAAAGACAGGCACGTCGGCTTCCTCGACAAACACACCCGCAGCCGCCGCACACGTGGCGTGGTAGGCGCGGGCGCACTTCTGATGCGAGCATTGGAAGCAGCCTCCGCGCTTCGACCGGCAGTACAGACACTTGAGGTCCAGACGCTCCTTGCTAATCGCGCCGACGTTGGCCACGACCTCTTTGCCGTCGATCATGTCGATGTACGTCTCGGGCAGGTAGAGGGCGCACATGCGGTGCGCCTTGCGACCGTCTTCGGTCTCGAGCAGCTCGGCGCTGGGCATGTCGTTGGGGCAGAGACAGCAGGGCGGCTCGACGCGGCTCTTAATGCGCAGGCGGATCTTCTTGACCTTCTTGCCCTCTTTCTCCTTGGGGTCGCGCTTGCGCTTGCGGGAGGGCGCCTTGAACCGGATCCCGTGGCTCTCGGGCGGACTAGGCAGACCGGAAGCGTCCTCGAGATCCTCGTCATCTTCGTCGTCCTCTTCCTCTGTCTCCTCGTACTCGGTTTCCTCGCCACGGAGTTTGCGCTCAATCTCGTACACATCGACCCACACGCTGTCCTGGGCCTGGGCGCACTCGCAGCGCTTGGCGATCTTGCCCATGGGCAGCCACGAGTCGAGGGCAAAGTTGACGGCTTCGGCGCAGTTGTAACCAAGGTTGTAGCCAGAGTGGTAGCCGTAGGGGTAGGTGACGACAAACTCTCCGGGATAGGAAAGGCACTTGTTGACCGTAATGTTGAAGTGCTGCTTGAGGTGCTGTGGCGAGATGAGGTAGCCCTTGTGGCGTAGGAACTGGTCGCAAGACTTTGCGTCGGCCGGCCAGGTCTGCTTCATGGCGGCCTCGAACCTCCGCGCGTCTCCCTGAGAGATGCTGTACCACTGCTTCGGCGCGCCAAAGTGGAGGTAGTTGATACTGTAAAGGTCGACATCCTCGAGATGCCAGGCAAAGGTCGCCTTCCACATGCCCAGGTAGAGATAGGCAGTGTTGACACCAGGGACCTTGGTGCCAAGGACATCCAGGAGGTTGGGCAGCTTGTTCAAGTTCCACTCCTCCGTCTTCTCGTCAAAGAGCGTGCCGAGCATGTCGGCGCCGTAGAGGGGCGGGGCGTATGTCAGGGTCTTCCAGTACGTCCTCTCGAGCTCCTCACATCTCTCGGCCGTGTAGTCGGAGATGTCCATCTGGTAGTCGAACTCCTTGAAGGCCTCCTCATCGATGGCAGCCGAGCCCTCGCGCCTGGCGTTCTTCCGACGGGCCGAGACGGTCTGAGCCTTCGACTTGGCAGGTCTAACAACGCCGCCCATGCGGCCTCCCATCCTGCCGACGGTTGGCGTGACATCTTCGTCTTCCTCGACGGATCGTGTGATGTCCTCCGTCTTCACAGGCGTGTCCTCCTCGGGCTTCGGCGATACGGGCGTCATGGGACGGTCCTCCTCTTCCTCCTCGGCGGCGACTTCATCTTCCTGCTTAGCCTTCTTACGGCTGCGGGTGCGGGCTCGAGTGCCTCCTCTCTTCTTGGCGGCCGGCGCTGTCTTAGACGCCGCCGCAGGTCGAGGCCTTGGGGCCTTGGGTTTCTCAGCAGCCATCCGGCGCTCACCACGGCGGGCGGGCGGCTGGTGCTCGCTCTGTTCGCAGAGCTTGCGCCACTGAGGGAGGTTGTATGATCGTCCATGGAGCACGTTGACCTGTCTGTACGTTCCGCCCGATCCCATGATCTCCTGGGCGATCGGCTCGCGGACGCGGATCTGCTTGACGAGGTCGTCGAGCTTGGGGAGGTTCTCCTTCCACTCTGAGGGCGGGATGATCTTGATGATGCCTGACTTCATGCCGTAGCTATCGACCTTCTCCATCTGCGCATGCTGTTAGTAGACAGTTCGCCAGCGACATCGAAGAGCGCAACGGATAGAGAGGAGCCGTACGAATTTCTTGAAATCCTTAAACTGGTGCATCGTCGGGCAGAAGACAGGGACGGTGCCGGACCAGTGATCCGGGAGGACCTCGCCGATATCATCTTCGACAGGCGGCTCGGGGTCGGTTGGAGACTGGGTCTGGGGCTGCTCGGCCTGGAACTCCGCGGCGGCGGCGCTGGCGGGCTCGGCATTCTGGGTGTTTGTCGCAAAAGCGTCGTCGTCAAGATCGCTCAGTTCCGAATCGGACCCTTCTGATTTCGCGACATTGTTGCTATCGGGTGGCGAGTGCAGAAAGGCGGGCTTCGCGCACTCGATCTCGTCGGCGACGGGCTGCTGCTGGGGGTCGTCGTCGTTGTCGGCGGTGGTCGGCGATTGCGGTTGCAACTGCGGGTGCGGGTGCGCAGTGCCTGGCGCAGAGACATGCTCCGGCGCAGGGGCGCTGGCGGCCTCGGTCGACATGTTGCCCTGCTGCAGCTACATGCGGCCAGCCACGCAGCGTCGTCGATGCTTTTGATGTGGCCTTTGTTTCGTCGGTGAGTCTGTTTGTTTCGGTGTGCGCGAGGTCACGGTGGTCGTCGTCGGATTGCGGCGTCGGTGGGAAGTTGGAAAGTGCAGCAGGAGGGCGAGGGAGGGAATGTCGAAAATGCGAGGTTCGAGGATTTCGGCAAGGGAAGGTGCGGAGCCCAGGTTGGTTGGGACTGGCTGACACCCTCTGACTTTTGGAGCAAGCCGGGCCCAGATGCAGCTGCGGGGGGGAGATTGGCAGGCTGAGATCCACTAAACGAGGGCCATCCCTGCCGGGTCGGGTGCTGAGAATGGGCCGATACGGGGGGAAACTGGCCTGACGGTGTCCCTGAGGACGGGAATGATATAGGGAAGGCGTGTTTGCGGCAACATACGCTTATTTCCCTCTGTTTGAATCGATTGTTTCGCTGCCATCAACCTGACAATGTGTTCAGTCGATTCTTACCATCTGCCGGGACTGAGCGTAATGAAAACACTGTACGGAGGCGATGGCGGCGTCTCGAGACACCCGACACACTGGGGGCGGGAGCGAGTGACGCAGACGGTACAGGTACCTCCATGGGTACCTGGGTACCTGCCCGCTCTAACCCGCTGTGACGCCAGGGGGCGCATTGGGTTGCACGGCGCTCGTTTTCCTCCGATCAGAAGACCGCCGATCGAAGCTAACCCAAACGAGTGCCTCTCTCTGCCTGAGGCGTCCAAGCCTATTTCTCGCTGACGTCGTCACCTCCCTGATGCGCAGACTTTGCGTGTCGAGGGAGGATGGGGATGGCTTCATCTATGGTGTTTGTGCCCAATGTTTGCACTTGTCGTATGCGATTACGATGATCTCCAAGATGGTCGCAATGTTCTCACTGTTATCAAACAATCCCATGTCTCGCCGCCATGATTCGCTACCTGATAGATGATGCCATGTGGTTAAATACGAAGAAGCGCACCCGCGCCATGCTCAGAGTCCCTTTGTTCAGAGTCCTCGTGGTGTTGCACCTTGCCGCGGACCTGCGGTGTCTTGTCTTGCGCCAAACCGCTAGTGTAGCCTCAGATCCCCCGTGGCATCTGCAAGGGCGCGCCGAGACACTTCGAGATCGACCCCGCGGCCAATGACGCCTGGACGCTCGATCTGATAATCTCGTCGGATGGATCTGGCGGCCTAGGGCTTGCATTTCCCCGGCGGGTCCGGCAGGCAGATCGGCTCCGAACGCCTGGCACAAGGGGTTCCGGTCCTCTCACGTGCCGTGCTGCTGGCAGAGGTCGCGGGCGACGGAGGCAACCCCGGGGGAGCGATGCCGATGTGCCGCGGAGAGGGACCACTGGCACCTGGCGGATGTCTGGCACTCCCGTCTCTCCCAGAGGGCCCTCAAGCATCAAACCGAAAAGTGGCATACAAAACTCGGATCGGATTCATCATTCGGCATACGCACACACGCGGGGCCGCTCATCTCTGCCCAGAAAAACTCGAAGCCTCCCGCTCTCGTCATCCAAAAAAACACAACATAGCCGCCCGTCCCCGAAGATAAAGGGTGCTGGGCCCGGCCACCTTCGCCAGCCGGCCCGTCGTGAAGCGCCCCAACGCCATGCCCGGGAAAGCACTGAAGCAGATACCATGACACACTGAACCAGGGGAGGGTGGGATGGGCAGCCACCGGCCCCGAGAAATATGCACCCGAGAAGTAGAAGAGAAGAAATGTATAAAGGCGGATCAGGAGCAAAGCCACGCCGTGGGCTCGCCTGGTCACAGACTGGCGGAGTTGGGTGGAAGGCGCGCGCGGTGCCCGTTCCCCACGCGAGACAGGGATCGCCAAGGGGGACTGGGTCTTTGGTGGTGTTCGTGGGGGCGGGGTTCATCACGCGAGGGTGCGGAGGTGGTTCGAGCCCAGCCCGGTGAACTCGAAGATGACTGGGATGCCGCCAACCGCCAGGTAGGCGATGCCTGGAATGGTCAGTCTTGGGAAAGTAGAAAGAGGGGAGGAAAAGGAAGAACTCACCGGCATACACAATCAGCTTGGTTACAACCTCGACATCATACCGAATGCGAGGCCTGACAAGCTTGATGAACATGTCGCGCTCGGCGGCCTCGTCCTCCTCGCGAGTCACCTCAAATTCGAAGCCAGGGCGCTCCTCAGTCGGGCTCTCAAGCACGGTGCCCGTGCCCATCTGCTTCTCGTACTCAGCCAGCGCGCCGCCCTGCACGCCAGAGGCAGTGGCCCTGCCGTCGGCATCACCGCTGCGGAGGTCGCGGATGCTGCCCTTGCTCCGCAAGCTACCGTTGCTGCCGATGCTCTCGCGGCGACGGCGCTCGCGGTAAGCGAGGGTCTCGTAGGCATCGGCGGCGCTCTGCGGGCCGATGGAGACGGAGCGGCCGCGCGTGGTGGGGTGGCGGATCGACTCGACAACGCGGGGGAAGTCGCGCACCGAGGGGATCATGGTGTCCATCTTGGACCCGGGCGGGATCGACTTGTACTCGGAGGCCGGAGTGAAGAAGCGGCGCGGCAGCGAGAGGCCGGCGCGCTCCATTAGACGGAAGAGGTGCGGGAGGAACCACAGCAGGCTGGGCTTGCTGACCTCGCGCCAAGCGAAGACGATGAAGACGCCGAAGACAAGGCGGGCGGCGATGACGGCCCAGCCCAATGCGGCCAGATCGTGCGGCAGAACCGAGTGAGCGTTGACGTGGAAAGGGTCGTGCGGGAAGCGGCCATAGGTCCACGAGGCGTACTCAAGACCGATATAGACGCCGGCGAAGGCGATGCTGTCGTCGACGCAGGGGCAGTCATCTGCGGGCTCCGGGTGAATGCGCACGAGGACGATGATGATGAGGGCCGCGATTGTCGGCGCGTACCAAGGGGTAGCATGCATGTAGGCGTCGAGGGGCGGGCCGTAGTAGAACTCGATGAGGGAGATACCGGCGCCCATGATGGAGCCGATGATGACGTCGAGGAAGCCGTGCATGCCGCAGTACAGACGGCCGAACACGATGGACACTGCGTAAAAGTACGACAGAATCTCGAGGGCGAAGCGTGCCGAGTCGTTCAGCGTGCAGTCGGGGCTGCGCAGGACCAAGATACCGTAAAGGGCTACCGAGACAGCATTCGCGCTATGCGTCGACGGGAAGCCGTATTCGAGCGCCGCCGAGCCAGACATTGTAATGCGGTGAAGCGGCGGCGACAACGGCCGCGGCAGCGAGCAAAAGTCCTTGACGAAGCCGGTGAAGAAGACGCCCAAGGCGAGGATATGGACGAGGCTACAGCCACCGAACCCGTGTCAGATATTTGGTCTCAAGGCCGGGCTCTGAGGGAAGACATACCCTTTGCCGAACGACGTGTACCCGAACCAGAACAGCATGGGCAGGCCGACCATGAAAAAGGTATGGGTGCCGAGGTTGGCGGTAATGGCAAAGTAGCTATCGAGGGCCGGTGTGCGCACCCTTTCCTGCAACCAGGCAAGGTACGGCGTCTCCCATCGGATCAGGGGCAGCATGCGCTGGCGTATCGCGTAGCGCCATGGGGGGAGGGCGTTCCTGTCTGCGATGCGACCTCTTGTTAGCGATTGTGCCTTTCAGGAAGCAGGAGCGGCTGTGCGCCATCGCAATAGAGGGGTGAGCAAGAATGAGGCCGCGATTGACTCGGTTGTGCGCCGTCAGCCCAGTAACAAGGCCACACATACAGTGATCCGGGTCCCTCAGTCCCGCGTCGGGCGCGCCATCTGGCTTCTTGGTCGGCAGGGTGTCTGGCTCGCGCCGTTCGGCCGCGCCGTTTGGCGAAACAGCCATGTGATCTGGGAGTATGTGTCGGCGTGCGGTGGTCGAGAAGTCAGGCTGCGTCGTTGTGGTGTCTCTATCGTGGGTCGATGCTGCGGGCGGTCAGATGCAGAGGGGTGCCTCGCTTCGGCGGAAGGGGTTCTCTCGGTCGCTGGGGCGCGTGTTCGAGGAACCCTGCTGCGTCGGTGTCTTGCCCGGGTCGTGGGAGCGTGCAAGTCAGGTGTCGGTCGAGTGCGAGTCGCAAGGGGAGGAGGAACTTGAAAAGTCGTCGTCGAGGGTCGTGGTGGAGCTGCCCTCGGGCGTCTTCGAGTTGTGTCTGGCTGGTGTTGCTTGCTGCTGCCGAGGCGGAGAGGGACGAAGCCCACTGAAGTGGGTGTAGAGTGTGGCGGCGGCGGCTGGGGCTGCCAGTGTGGAACGGGCTCGTCGTGGAAGCCAAACCGTTCGAGACCTTGGAGACCTGCTGGGATCCCCGCCTGGCCTCGGTTTGTGCCCCTGAATTGCGGGCGGCAAGGGTGTCATTGGCGGATGGTAGTTCGGGCAGCCCGACCCCTGCCAGCTCCAGCTCTTGTTGTTGAGGTTCCTGTTGTAGCGCTGTCTGTCACCCTTGTCTGGCACTTGAACGACTCGAGACCTCCAAAGTCCCTCGAGCTTACCACGCCTTACTTACGTAATAGCGGTGCATGAGAGCTGCAGGAGCTTCACGACCTCTTCTTCATTAAGCTCCAGGTGCACCATCACAAGGCTCACCATCAGACACCGAATCGAGCCATGTCCGCATCAAGAGCACTCCTACCCCTCAGAGGCCGGCATTGCCTCATCACAGGGGCTTCCGGGGGCATCGGCGCCGCCATCGCCCGCCGCTTCGCCGCCGACGGCGCCCTCGTTACCCTCACCGGCCGCAACGAGTCCAAGCTACAGAGCGTCCTTTCTCAGCTCACACCATATGGTCAATCGGGCCTCTCACCGGTCGACTCTTCCAAGGCAACTCCTCCCAGCACCCCACAAGCCTCGCTGGAGCATTCATACAAGGTTCTCGACCTCTCGGCATCACCAAAAACAGGTCCCAACGAAGACTCATACGAGCTCCAACATGCCACTCTCGATTCCATCTGGCAGAGGACGGGCCAGATTGATGTTCTCGTCAACGCTGCCGGCGTAGCGCAGTGGCAGCTCCTTCAAAAAACCTCCCTCGACGAGGCCAGGGACATGCTTGACACGAACTTGATGGGCGCGATCCTGACGTCGAAATTCCTGGCACGGCAGATGAAGCGCAGAACAGCAGACAGAGACGGTAACTTCACTTCTACCGTCATTCTTATATCACACACCTCTAACCCTTCGCAGCATGCATCATCAACATCTCCAGCCTTCTCGCGCAAAAGGGCGTCCCCGGCGCCAGCGTCTATGCTGCGTCAAAAGCAGGCCTCCTCGGTAAGTGTTGCAATGTCCTCGTCGTGATTCATGTGTCTCCCGGCGGACGTACCCTACCAGCCACCTAGCCTCTAATCTACCCCTCGTCAGGTCTTACAACGGCTCTAGCTGCCGAGCTGTCCCCATTCCGCATTAGGACCAATGCCATCGTGCCCGGCTACATCGAAACAGATATGCTTGCCAGTTAGTCCCCTGCGCCTCCTAGCATCATCATTTTACTAAAGTACAGAGCAGGTATGTCAAGGGAAGCTCTTGAGAAAAAGATCCCCCTTCGTCGGCTGGGCACCTCGGATGAGGTTGCCGACGCCGCGGCATTTCTTGCCCAAAACCCATATGCGAACAACTGCATCCTGAATCTTGACGGGGGGTTAAGTGCCATCTGATTACCCGGGTCCTCCTCTAGTCGAGCGAGATCACCTCTTCGTCGTCAATCAAGATGATATCGTCTCCCTTGTCGGCAACCTTCGGCCGCTTGGCCAGCGGCGTGCCGACATCACTGTCGTCCGCGGGTCGCTTGCCATTGGCCTTTTCGCTTCGGACAGCCACTGGCTCGGGCTTCTCCTCCTTCTTGGGCTTGCGGGGAATCAGCGGCTTCTGGTCAACGACCAGACCCTTCACTGGCTTCTCCTGCGAATCCGCCCTAAGCGCGTCTTGTTAGCGACTACCACGCAACATCAGGGGAGATGGCAACGTACGATTCCTCAATGTTGATCACGACGTTGACAAAGGTGTCCTCGTCGTCCTCGTCAATGACGGTCAAGAACGAGTCACCCTTGATGCCAAGCTCGCTAAGCTTCTTGCTGAGGTTCTCCGTCTCTTCCGGGTCATACAGAGGGCCAACCTCATTGCTGACGGCGAACTCCTTGTCGCCGTAGCCCAGCTCGATCTTGACGAAGTCGTTGACCAGGTCGCCCAGCGTCGCTGTCGCCATGTCGACAGAGACGCTAGTTTGGTAGACGCCGCACACAGGGCAGTTGGGGTTCGGTGGGCGATAGGGGGTGGATTCCATTGTCCGGTTCAGGTTGCTCGGGGCAAGGAACAGCTGAGACATGTCAGTCATCGGGGTGCACTCTTGGACTGGACAAGTCACTCACCTCCTTGGTTTGCTGGTACTCCCCCTTAAGGACCTTGTACGCTTGCAACACACAAAGGCCGGCGACGATGGCATTGGTGGTGGCGATGGCCGGGATGATGTTGCCCGCCATCTGCTTGATATCGAACCGAGACTTGCCATCAATGCCGAACACGTAAGACCGAATGTTCGCCGCCGCAGTGACAAAGTCCAGTGTGTCTTCATCGTCCTTGTCAAACGTGATGACAGGCTCCGGGCCTGAAGCGTCCTGGTGCGCCACCTTGAGGTCCTGCAGGCGCTTGCTGAGCCTATCGAGGCTGTCGATGAAAACCGCCAGGTTCTCCTCAAGGTTCCACACCCTCTGGTCTTCGCGAAGAATGTCCTGCGTCGAGGCAATGGCCTTGGCTGACTTCTCCATCAGAGCCTCGAACACCACGGGCTCGGGCTTCCTCCGGGATTTCCACATGTCTTCCATCGACAGCAAACGGATCACGTCGCTGTTGTACACCTTGTCGAAGAGAAGCTGAGGGAACGAGGGGGTACCCAGGGAGGCCCGAATGTGCCGCAGTGCCTCGGCCTCCTTCTTCAGCTCCGCGATCTCTTCGGCGTTGTCTGCATCGGCGGAATGGTCGTACGCAGCGTCGTCCTCGCTCTGCCCAAAGATCTCGCTCAGAAGGTAGCTCTTGCCCCAGACAATGCAGTGGATGGGTTGGCTGGGTGTGCTCCTGATTGTGCAGACTGGGAAAGACTTGGCGATGGGCTTTTCGGTGCAGTCGTAGCATGCGGTCACACCCTTCTTGATCACCTGGACATTGCCATTGAAGCCGGTGGTGCCGCTCTCGATCAACGGCACATCCGCAGCGAGGCACATGTGATTGACGTGACGACGCGCCTCAAGGTTGTCTAGCGCATTGAAGACGAGGTCAAAGCCGCGGAACCACCTGACGTTGAATTGCGAGTCCTTGATATTGGCGTGATGGGCAACAATCTTAACGTCCGGGTTGAATGCCTGCGCCGCTTCTTTTGCTACCAACGCCTTGGACTTCTTGATATGTTCATGGCGGAAGAGGAATTGTCGGTTGAGATTGCTCAGGTCGATGGTATCCAGGTCCACGACGTGGATCTCGCCGAATGCAGAGAGGACGATGTTCTTGAGGAGTTCGCAGCCGATTCCGCCGGCTCCAACCATCAACACCCGGCTCTGCATCATGTCTGTCAGCTCCTGAGACGGCATATCGTGTGTCCTGAACACTCGGAAGGGATGGCGGTCGAAGATCTGGAATCGGGAGCAGCTTCACGCGAGGGCGGGTCGCAGGCAGGTAAACTGCCGACTCTTCAGCTTGACCGCACGATGCGCTCGGGGGCTTACCTGTTTGACTTTTGCGAACGGAGAGCCGCCCAGGGATTGCTGGTAGAAGCGACCCCGGGGGTCAACCGCCGGCCGTTGTGCGGGGGTCGGTTGCGCGGGCGGTTGCGTTGCCGTCGGTGCAGGGGCAGCAGCAGTCGCAGGCGCGGGTGCGGGAGTTGTTGACGTGGAAACATCGCCAGAAGCAGCGGTCTGCGCGTCAGCAGGCGGGACGCCGGCGGCTTCGGTTTTCGTTTGTTCCGATTCCATGATGCCGATAGTCGCGTAGTGGGAGGGGTGGGCGCATGCGCCCTGGCGAAGAAGTCGGAGTGAAAGGCGGTCAATTCGACGAGTATGTGACAGGCAAAGGCGGCGGTTTTGAATGGGCTTCGGGTTCGGTGGCGCCGGGGTTCTCGTGGCAGAAGAAAGCTGATTATCGGTGACCTAGAAGTTGTGTAGGCTGATGGAAAGTGATCGCCTGGGAATGGAAGCAAGGAAGGCAGGAGCAAGCCCAGGTTCGGGGACTCGCGTCCAGCCAATCAGGTCGTCTTCTCAGGGCGCGGGCAGGGGTTCGCAGGCTGGTACCTCAGGTGGAGCTGCAAGTCAGCGCTCAAGGCATCATTGGGCAGCGCAGGGGCAAGCAGGTGCGGCTCCCCACCTCGGCAGAGCGGGACGTGGAGGGAAGGAACCTTGGAACCTTGCAACGGATGGAAGGCCCCCAAAACGTGACCAGAAGACCCTGGTTGCCTGGGTATTGAAATTCCAGGGCGCCGAGCGCTGAAGCTCACTGTGCAAGCACTGTCCAGAGCGGTCCGGCCATCTGCGGCCGGACACAGCTGCAGGTGCGGAACATCATCCATCCCACGGGCTTCACGGCATTCTCTTGCAGACTCAAAGCTGCCTTCCATCCGCTTTCTGCCTCAATCCCATGATGGAAACTCCTTCCTTGGCCTGGAACCCGTAGTCATGCCCGCGTCGGGCTTCCTCCCTCGGTCGATACGCCCCGTGGTCAGTGCGAAATGGAAACAGCCACTGCTCTCCCCATGTCGGCGACGACCCCTGAATCGCGGTCTCTCGGAAGCCCTTTCACCGCGATATCAAACTCTGCCCACGCCCACGTCCGCCGCCGCCGCACGACCGGGACGCACTGAGCCGCCACAAAGACCAATCCCGCCGCGCCCCGTCATGTCCGACGACGAGGCCGACCCCGAGCTTCTGGCGCTGCTTCGGCAGCACTTTGAGGGCAAGCTCAAGGTCGCGCCGGAGCCCGAGACGGGCGTGCTCGAGGGCGCCGAGGCCGTCTACGATGACTCCATCGACGTCGCCATTGACATGCGCGCCACCAAGCGCGCCGCCGAGAGCATCTACGCCCAGATGCAGCTCAAGTCGTACTCGACCGCCTCCTGGAACCAGCACGAGCTCCACCCGGACGCAAAGGACGAGGCAACCCTCAACCTCATCTTCACCATCGACTTGCTCAACTTCTCCTTCTGGTCCGAGCTGCCCGAAGATGAGCGCTTTTGCATCGAGTACCGTGGCAAGCGGTGGACGGGCTACTGGAGCCTTGTCGCCGCCCTGCAGCGAGCTCTGGACGAGGGCGTTCCCATCACGAGTCCGGATTTCTGGCAGAGTCGCGACGAGTGCAATCTCGACACGCTGAGACACGTCTTTCGCTCCGCCACAGACGAGGAGATGCCACTGCTCGAGGAGCGCCTGGCGTGTCTGCGCGAGGCGGGCCAGGTGCTGTACGAGCGGTACGAGTGCCGCGTCGCCAACCTCGTCGAGGCCGCGGGCGGCTCGGCTGCAGAGCTTGTGAACATCCTGGCCGACGACTTTGCGTGCTTCCGCGACGAGCACAAGTTCGACGGTCGCCGGAAACCGGTCCGTATCCTTAAGCGTGCGCAGATCCTGGTCGCCGACATTTGGGCGTGCTTCGACGGCGAGGGCTTCGGCGCGTTCAGAGACATTGACAAGATCACCATCTTCGCCGACTACCGTGTGCCGCAGATCCTCAACATCCTGGGCTGTCTCTACTACAGCCCGCCGCTGTCAACGAGGATCACGCGGAAGGAGTTGCTCGAGACTGGCTCACGGCTGGAGATGCAGATCCGAGGTGAGCAAGCTTACTTACCAAGGGACCGAACATTACTGACTCTTCGACAGCTTGCAGCATCTGGTGCGTTGAGCTCATCAAGCGGGAGATCCTCAAGGAGCATCCCGAGGCCAACGTGAACGCCATTCTGATTGACTTTTTCCTTTACGATACCATGAAGGAGCTCGAGGCCAAGGGGGCCGATGCCGTCGCTCACCACCGGACCCGGAGCATCTGGTACTGAAGGTTGCAGAAGGAGAACGCTCACGCGACACCATAGAGACGATAGATGACTAGAGCGGGATGCGAAAAGACTTTGATTTTTTTCCCACACATCACATCAGAGATGCTGCATATTGCTTCATTCTCGCCGCGTCAAACGTAAAAAAGCAGTAACCCCAACGCCTCGCCTTCCTTGACCGCGCCAAATTACAACCCATATCCCGATGCAGCATCCATCATGACAGTGGTGTCAAGCAATTAGACAGCGCCCACGGCGGTCGAGTTGAGAATCTCGTCCATGTGCGCCGTTTGGGTCTTGGCGTTTCCCTTCTGCTCCTCCTGCAGGATGACAGCCAGGACCTCGATCGGCGGGTTGAGGCCCAGCCGCTCGGCACGCTGCCAGCGCTTGACACGCTGAATACCGACACATGGCTGCCGGGCGTTAGCAAGAACTTCCTCCACGCGGAGTCCGAAATGCAAGACTCACCCCGTACTGCGAGCTGACGTCAAAGTAGCGCAGCACCTTCTCACCAACGCTCAGGTCATCGACGTGAACCCTCGGTGCGATGCGAAGGGCCTCAATGTCCTTCCAATACTTGACAATCTGCTTCTCCGAGACGGCTTCGGCGCGCACATCGGCTTCAGACTTCACAGGCTCTGGCTGTGTCTCCTTGATTTCGACGGTCTCCTCCTCCTCTGCCTCAGAGTCGACCTCAGGCTCTACCGTGGCAGGCACATCTTCGACCTTAACGTCCTTGGTTACCGGCTTCTTGGACTCTATGACGGCCTTCTTTCCGTCCAGACGAGGGCCAGGCTTGGAGACCTTGCTCGCGAAGCTGATGGTCGACTGGCCCTTTGCGGGGCCTGGGCGAGCGCGGGCACCGCCTGTGGATCTGCGGGTGTTGGGCATGGCCGGGGTGGTGCGGTTTGGCGGGCGGGGGTACTGATGCGGGCGTGTATGGATGCGTGATAGGGTCTGGTGCACCGTGAATACACGATTGATGCTCCTGGTGTAATTGATGGCTCGATATCTCTTCTGTTTGGAGAGCTGAAGGTGAACGACGTGAATGACGAAATGGCACCGTGGGCTGTCTGACGGTGTGACGGTGTGGAGATTGGCGGGGCAACGCGAGAGTGAAACGATGTCACGTGAGCTACCAGGTGCCTATTCACTGTCGCTCTGGTGCGTTCCACG
Source organism: Plectosphaerella cucumerina (assembly GCA_020746995.1). NCBI lineage: Eukaryota > Fungi > Ascomycota > Sordariomycetes > Glomerellales > Plectosphaerellaceae > Plectosphaerella > Plectosphaerella cucumerina. The sequence continues at coordinate 1,539,873 of JAGPXD010000007.1, forward strand.
CGACGTCTAGAAGCAACGCGCAACATGCTCAACCCAGAGGAATTACCCTCTTTGCCTCTGATCATCTTGAGTGTCTGATTGATCGGCTCTAGCTGGCCTCAAATGCACAGTGTACCCATGTGTCCCAAACGCTATCAATGCTCCGTCCGTTTGCGCCCTTAGATACCAGTGGCCTCCCTGTAGAACGTAAGGCTCCGGTTCGCGCCGCCGGTGCAGAACATCTCGCTCCGGACCGTCTTGGGCAGCCACTTGACCGACCACAGCGGCTTGTCCGTCTCGCTGTGGGTGGCGACGCAGGCGCTCCGGTCCACCGACCACACCTTGACCTTGCCGTCCATGGCGCCGCTGAGGAGGTACTCGCCGGTGTCGCTCCAATCCACCGAGGTGATCCAGGACGCGTGGCCCGTCAGGTTGCCGACGTGCTCGCCGTGCTTCATATCGTAGAGGGCGATGACTGAGGCATCTCCTGCCGCCGCCAGGCGAGAGCTTCCTGGGGAGAAGGAGACGGTGCGCACGGGCTTCGCGAGGCCTGGGTGGGTTAGCAGAGGTTACTCCCTGAAGGACGAGCTTCTTACCAGCAAGCGAGTAGAGAAGTCTGCCCGTCTCGTTGTTGAAGACGTAGACAGCACCGCTGTGGTGTCCGCTCGCCGTGAGCCTGCCGTCACGGCTAAGGTCGACACTGATACCAAAGCTTCCCGCGCCGCCGCTCCCCGTCTCGTACTCCTGGATCTTGGCTGGCTCGGCGCCGCTAACGTCCCAAACATTGATCCGTCCGTCGAGCGTGGTGCCAGCCAGGAAGCGGCCGTCCTCGCTGAGCGCAATGGCCCAGACTTCGCCTGCATTGGCGGCCTGCTTGACCTGTGTGTGCAGCTTCCACTCGCCCGTCTCTTTCGTCACGGCCCAGACCTTGACCTCTCCGCCAAAGCCGGCACTCGCCGCTATCGCACCATTCCTGGAGGTCGAGATGTGGTGGCAGCCCAGCTTGTGCGCGCCGCTTATCGATTGGATGATCGGGTAGGTCTGGTCGGTGGTGTCGTGGACATGGATTGTTGACGAGCCGCTGCCGGAGAGGAGGGCTCTCGGGGTGGTGGCCACGGCGAAGATGTCTGCTATGTGGGCTGAGGAGATTTAGCCGAGATCGGGACTGACAGGGCGCGAGGGGCTTCACCGTTATCCACGGTGTGCGTGGTGAGGTATTGCTTGGACTGGGACCGTCAGCGGGGGTTCGACCAGCGATGACGATGGACGACTTGCCATTGTGGCCCCACCAGAACGAAAGCACGAGATCGGTGGATGGAAGGGATGGTTCTCTTGATGGGCAGTCGAAGAGCCTCGTCGAAATAGACGAGAGGGCTGGTGCGCAGGGAAGATATGGAGTTGTTGGGGATTTGGGGGGTTTGAAGGTGTAGGAACGAAGCTGTCAGGGAGCTCGATGGCCCTGGAGTTTTTGGCGGGGTACCTGAGGTGCCGGTATGCAGCTTGGGGTCGTGCGCGGGGTACCGAGACACAGCAACACCACGCGCCTGCCTCTCACTGCGAAACATGCTGAATTCGACTTTGATACCTGGCCAGGCCTCTATTCTGATGTTCGCCCTGCCCAATTTATCAACCATATGATCAGAAACTGGCGCTGCCTCATACGTCGTAGGTCATCACCAAAAACAAATCACCGCCCACCATGATGGCAAACAGCAAAAGGGAAGGTCGAGCTGGGAATCGAACCCAGATCGGCGGAATCAGAATCCGCAGTGATAACCATTACACTACTCAACCTGTTAATTGACCGTTGCGCCAGGCTCAGATCGTTGGATTCCGGACTTCGTGGTGGGTTGATGGGGCTCGGAACGCAGATTTTGCACGGGTTCGGGCCTCCGAGATGCCTCCATGGTGGGGCGCCGTGGGACCAGTGACACCAGGCATCGTGGGCGGCGGCGTGGGGTGGGACAAAGCAGTCTCCAGCTGGGAAGCTAGAGCCAGAGGATGGCAGGATGGGCCGTTGTTGGTGGTAACCTGGAAGTAAGTGATGTTGGAGTTCCGAGAGTCCGGATTTGCAGGCAGAGGATTGGGTCATTACCGGCAGAGCTTTGACCAGATGGACTATTAGGTGCTGGGAAGTAGGAGCATCTTGCATCGGGGACGTGGGAAGACGGGAACAAATCTGTCTGAGAAGGTAACAGCATGCCTTTTGCGACTGTTCGGCCCTGTCTTGCTGTGGTTTCAGCCGTTTGGATTTCAATGTCCATCGAGGAGATGTTCTTCAAACATCTCTAATAGCCAGCATCTGGATCACGTCTAACCACGATCAAGATCAGGACACTGCACTGTGGTAAGCATGCTAAGATTGAATTGCCCAAGGCACGCTGAAGGAAAGGACCTCAAGGCTTACTGTACTGGCGCAAAGCCCACTGGCACGGTGACTTCAAGTTGATCTTGGGAGTGAACAAGTCAAAGGGGAGCTCAGATATACCCAGCCTCGGCGGTCAATTCTGGTCACCTTGACGACTCCTGGAAATTCGAAAGCACACTTACATCCTCTCTTCTATAACAACTGCATTTACACAAGTCGGGTCCCTATGAACGAGAGATCGGAAACTGGACGATACGAGATCCACAGCACTTCTCCAGGCGACCTTCAGCACCAGCTCCGCACGGCCCAGCCCCGAAACAGCCCAGGTTTTTACAACCGTCGAAAATTCCGCACGATATAGTCCGTCAGATCTCCGATTTTCGCATCCAATAGCTACAGCGGATTCATGGTTGAGTAGTGTAATGGTTATCACCGTGGATTCTGATTCCACTGATCTGGGTTCGATTCCCAGCTCGACCTTCCCTTTTGCTGCCAAACCAGACAAGACCTCTTTTTGCACCCGACAAGACTCTGTTTAAGACAGGTGAATAGGAGACCACCCCTGTGTCTTGGGCGCAGCGAGTTAAGCATCTTGGGTGTTATCAAATCGCACAACACCGGGTCAAAAGAGAAATGAAGTCCAAACCATCATCATTACAGTCATTAAACTCCCAAAAACCCCTCCTACCACTCCTCCTCCATCCCCGCCGCCCTCTTCTCACCCACATCCCGAATCTTATCACTCAACACACTCCGTCCATACCTCTCCGCAACCTTGACCGCCGCCTCGACCATCCGCCCCGTCCGGTCCCTCATGAGCTGCACCATCTCCAGCGCCCTCATCCCCCTCTCCTCTCCCTCGCGACACTCCGCCGCCAGCAGCTGCAGCAGCGTCTTGTCGACCTCGAGCTCCATCCTCGCCAGCGCCGACCGCGACGCGTGCCGTCCCCCCTCGGGCGCGTGCAGCTCATCCGCCGCCGCGTCGCGCAGCTGTGCTGCCGCCACGGTGCCGAGCAGGAACGCCTGCTCGAGCTTGCGCGCCTCGGCATCGCCTCCGGCACGCTCGCCGTCCCGTTCCGCGTCGTCGTCTTCGTCCTCCTGCGCCAGCTTGGGCGGCTCCGACGTCAGGGGCACGGAGAAGTCAAACTCGGACAGTAGCGGTCGCGGGAAGTAGGGGTACTGGTCGCCGCCTTTGAGGATGATGCAGTGGAACTTGTTGTCCGCCACAGCAATCGGGTAATACGACTCGGTCTTGCGCCCGCCCGCGAGGCGAGGCAGGAGCTTGGTGTCGAGCAGAGGGATCCACGAGGCCTGCGACGGCCGCCGCCAGTGCAGGAGCGTGAGCAGCGTGCCTGTCGAGTCGTAGATGCAGGGGTCCTGGGAGGGATGTCAGCGAAGCTCAACGCACTGCATGGCAGGGAAAACGTTACCCCCTTGTCTGAGAAGAAGACGCTCTTCAGTGTCGCGTTTTCCGGCAGCGCGACTGTGTCTTCGTTCTGACAGATGACGTCCGACTTTACGTTCTCAATCGTGTAGACCAGCTTCGTGCTGCCGTCGCCGCCGACGGACCCGTTGCCCATGGTCAGGACGTAGTCCTTCCAGCTGGCGCAGGTGACCATGGGGCTGTTCTTGGGCCTGTACACCCTGTACGGGAGGCCGAAGAGCGAGTACACGCGCACGTAGTTTGCCGTCGTGGTGACGGTGATGAAGGACTCGCTCAGCGACATGGCCAGCACCGCCTCGCCCTTGGGCAGCTGGATGCGCCAGTCGTGCCGTTGCGTCCATGTCTCGTGCGGGCGGTACGCTATCGTCGCCGGCGCGTTCTCCTGCGGCGGGCTTGAGAAGAGCGTGCCGTGCTCGGTGAGGCACGCCTTGTCGTAGAGGTCGCCGTCGGTGAAGTGGAAGTCGCGATGGAGCTCGTGGTCGTAGAACTCGACCGTCACCGTGTTGTGGCCGTCCTGGTCGACGGTCCAGACGAAGCCGATCAGGTTCAGACAGAGGTATTTGCGGTTCCCCCGCCACGGCGTCGAGCCCGGCTGGAACGACTCGTGGTACTGCGGCTGCATGAGTTGCCGGCGCTTGGCCGCCACATCGAGCAGGCCGTCGTGCGGCCGCTTCAGCGAGTTGCCGGTGGTGTAGCCCGCACCGTCGTCGTCCACGACAAAATCGTCCATATCGTCCACCCCCTCCATGCCGTCATCGTCACCCCCGTTGAGGAACGAATCCAAGCTTCCTAGCGATGCCCGCCGCGGCCTCTCAGGTATCGCGCCATGGCCATTGGCTTGTGGTCGGCGAAGGTTGGAAATCTCGGCGAGGGGATCGTGGATGAAGGGCGCAGGCTGCTTTGGCAGCTTGATGAAGCCTGCGAATTGCTCCGTGATGAGTCCGGGGCAGATGTAGGCCGATCCCTCCAGGGTTGTGAAGGACACGAGGTTGTCCGTCGGGTGCCAGGAGATGTCGATGATGTTGCTATAGTCGTGCTTCTGGATGACGCTTTGCGTCTTGGTCTCCCAGATGATGAGCTTGGCGTCCTTGCCGGCGGTTGCCAGCATGGCGCCGTTGGGCGACCACGCGATGGCCGTGATATCGCCGAGGTGGCCGTTGGAAAAGGTCCGCTGCTTCTCCCAGTCGTTCTTGGAGACAACCTGGATGTCGCGTGTAGGGGTCGGCATGGCGAAGGCGCGCCCGTCGGGATGCCATATAGCTTTGGAGGAGACGTCGGAGTCAGTCTCGAGGGAGCCGATGATGCCATCGACCTTGTGGATGAGCTCGGGTTGGTCTGCCGTCAGGGAGTAGATGTAAACGATGCCGTCGGTGCAGGACACGGCGAGCATGCTGCCCTTGGGGTCGAAGGTGACGTGCTTGGCGGGTCGGCCATGGTCCTTGAGCGTCTTGACCTGCGAGTTGTCCTCGACGCCCACGACCTTGACGGTCAGCTCGTCGCTAGCGACGGCACACCACTTGCCGTCGGGGGAGAGGGCGACATCGCGGACGGGCAGCGAAGTGCGGATGATGAAGCGCTCGAAGAGCAGGGTTTCGATGGAGTAGACGCTGACGGTGCCGTCCTCGGATCCCACGATGAAGAAGTCGTCGGCAGCTGCGACGGCAACATTCTGCTCCTGGGATTCGTCAATGTTGGCGGGCTCGCCGTCGGAGCCGGTCTTGTAAAGTCGGATGGTATTGTTGGAGCCGACGGTCACGAGGCGGGCACCGCTCGGCGTGTATGCGCATCTTGTCGTTCCAGAGGTATGCGCAGGCCGAGGCCTGGGTCTTGGTGCTGCGGTCGACATGTTGGCTTCTCTGGTGCTATCGTCGGCAATGGGTTGGCAGAGAGGCGGTGGTGTTGGGCGGAAGTCTGGTCTTTGCTGGCGGGACGCGTCTGGACGCGTTGGAGCAATTAAGCGTGGCAGTTTTGCGGCCAAGCGCGTTGAGTGCCCCGCCACCAGCGAACCAGCCGGCGGCAGATGACGGAAGCTTCAAAGTTCTTCGCTCACGGTCACCTCCAATTGAAGGCCCAGCTTTGTCGGTGACTGCTCATTGATTCAATGATATCAGAACATTTACTTCAAGCTTTGAAGTGTTCCTCTCGTCTACGTATTTTCCCCAATTGGTTTAGGCCCTAATATCCAACTTCATGTCTTCCAGACGTATCGAGAGCTCTGCTGACTCATCCAAACAACCACGACTCCGTGCCCCGCGATGATTTGTGACCAACTTCACAGCAACCCCACGTCCACAGCTCAGATAGGGGCTCCAACACCATCGCGAGGAGAAATTCCCCCCAAATATCAGATTCACATAGCATCTTGGATCACTTCACCATGGAGTCCTCCAACCCCGAACACTTCTTCGAGACCGAGTAAGCTCTCTCCTTCCTCCCACCCCTCCACATACTCAACCACCTAGCGCCCAAGTCGCAAAGCGACACGCCCGGTCCCGAAAAGAAGGCAACACCTTCGGCAACCCCATAAAGGCCACCTCAAAGGTCCTCGCCGTCTTTCCCGACCCTACACAGCCACAGACCGTCTTCACCGCCGAGTCCGGCGGCCGCGTCGCCCGGTACAACCTCGAGGTGAGTGAGAGCTTTCGTCTCACCATTACCCCCCCCATGGTCTAGACTGACCTCCACTCCAGACGCGCACAACGGTAGGAAAGTACCAGGGCCCCAGCGTCCCCGTGACCTGCCTCGCTATCGGCGGCAAGGACAGCAGCATCATCTTCGCCGGCTCCTGGGACAAGTCCGTCTGGTCCTGGGACCTAGCCACCCGCAAGCCCCTGCGGCGTTATGACGGCCACGCGGACTTTGTAAAGTCCATCGTGACCGGCCGTCTAGGCTCGCGCCACGTCCTGGTCAGCGGCGGCGCGGATAAGAAGATCCTAGTCTGGGACGTCGCCACCGGACGCCGCCTCTACGCCCTCAAGGACCCCCACACGACCATGATGTCCCTGCAATCCCTGGCCGTCGATCCCCTGCTTTCGACGGCGGATGAGCTAGTTATCGTCAGCGCCAGCAGCGATCCCTACGTCCGCCGGTGGCGGTTGCGCCAGGACGGCGGCGAGCTGATCGCCGAGGAGCCCCTGAAGCCGGGCGAGGAGCGGGTCACCATCGAGGAGCACGAGACGAGCGTCTACAAAGTTTTGTTTGACGCCGCCGGAGACGAGGTCGATCTCTGGACGGCCAGCGCGGACGGTACAACAAAGTGCCTGTCCCGGGCGAAACACTTCACCACCGAAGACACCTTTGAGCACGGCGACTTTGTCAAGGGCCTCGCCGTCACGGAGACGTATGTCATCACCGGCGGTTTCAGCCAGGACGTCAAGGTGTGGGACAGGACTTCGGGCGCCCTGCTGTACACCATCTCGGCCCATTTCGACGAAATCACCGATTTCGCGCTCGTTCGGGACGCCTCGGGCAGAGGGGACATTCTCTGCAGTGTCAGTATTGACTGCACCATCCGAACATGGCCGCTAAACAAGGCAGCTCTCGACGCGGCCGTGGAGGAGATCAGGAAGGCGGCGGAGACGGATGGGGAGGATGAGGAGGAGTCCAAGAAAAAGGAGGAGGCCGGGCCGGGTCTGATGACGGCCGAGGAGGAGGCCGAGCTTGCGGCGCTGATGGACGATGATTGAGGACCGACGATGAAGGGGGAGGGGCTTGTCAGCAGTTCTATCGGCCGCAGTGCCTCGAAATGATCTGGCGGAATGATCTGTCCGAACTCACCCGGTGCCATCCTGAAGCCATCTGGTCTCGACATGAATTTGACAAATCGAGCCAACTCCGAGGCCGCACCTGGCCAAATCATGCCCGGCCCGGCACCTGAAAGAGGCCGTCGCCGGGAATTAGTTCCCCCAGGCCGGCAGATACATCAGACGTACATGTAACTTGGCGCCAGCTGAAATGTCCATAATCATTCGCTGACTCGAACAGAACTGCGGAGGTTGATATCAAGAAGCGGATATACGTGGGGCGGCTCATTGCCCACACGGGGAAAGGGATTTGCTTCAGGGGCAAGCACAGCTGCTGTTCGATCTGCCCGGTCGCAATCCAGTTTCCATGCTGTTCCGTGCAAAGCAGAAGACAGGGGCCCCTGGAGGTATTCTCGCCATACGAAGAGTGCTACTCCCCGCGGAGGCCGGAACAAACGGTGAGCAGTCGTCGCCATCCTTGCTGTGCGCTTAGTGTCACCGGACACTGATATGGAAGGGCTGAAACCTCGCCCAGGGCAAGCGAGGTCGGCGGCTTCAAGACCAGCATCTCCTGGTTGCCCTGCACCAATCGTGATCTTCTTGTCCCATCTTTGCGTCAGTAGCAGCCCTCTCGGGTAACACAACAGGGACGCTGTGGCAGGCGATGTTCCAGAACCGGAGACGGGAAGCCGCAGCTTCTAGCTTCTCTTGAGATCACAAGAGAAAAGTACGCGCCACCACGTTCGTGCGAGGTTCAGCACCAGTCATGGTCCCATTCGAGGGACCTGCCCGGTGGCTGGCACGGCCTGTGGACGGACCTTGACAAGGTCTGGGGCGAAGTGACCGCACGAGCAGACCGGCGTCTCCTATAGATGAAGGCCGTTGGAGATGACAAACACGACTTGTGAGAGCTGACACCTGACGGAGCCCTTCCACACCGCCTCTTGACATCGGACGCCCAGAGCATGCCTTCACGACCTGAGTTGAACCAGCCCTAACGAGTGGGTAGTGAGGGGGGTTCCCAAGGACACGGATGAGACGGCACCTGAGCTCCCGCGGCAATTAGATTTTAGCAGTCGCCTCCTGCGACCCGACGTCGTAAGGGTAGAAGGGGCGGGTTCATGAACAGAGCGAACTCTTGGCGAAGTGGTGCGACAAGACCTGGTCCCGTCCGATGAGAATTGCTCGGACGAGACGGGACCACAGTGACAGCCCAACAACACCTTCGCGCGCGGCACAGGCGGCAAAAAGGGATGGGACAAACAAGTCCATCTCCCCCACGTCAACGACTCGCGCATGTACCGTCCGTGATCCTTAGCTGGCGCTTTGGCAAGCTGTGGAGAGGATGTGCCGCTATCTCGATGTCGAGGCCTCAACTTCCACACTGCCATCTACTGGGAAGAGGAGCTAGACGGGCCGATGCTCCATCGGAATGAACGGAGTGTTCGAAGAGGCGAGATGTCGTGCAGCAACACGAAAAGGGGGGAGCGGCTGGGGAGACGAGTGGGTGGCCGCTCTCCACTGATGAGCGTCGCCCCTGGCGCGGATCCTGTTGATATGCAAGGCACACCCCGGCGGAGCGGTTGATCGGCGGGCTTGGGTTTTGCTGTGGGACGTTGAGTGTTGGCTGCCCGTGGTGGTTTAGAGGCGCCCAGATGAGGACATCCGCTGCTTCCCCAGTATCAAAGTGCGTTAGTGCGGCTTTTGGTGCTCCTTTTGGTGCTGAGGCGGGGGCAGAAAAAGCGAATTAGTCGCCGTGGAGGTGACCAGTGCGGCTGGGAGCCCGGCTGCTTCAGCATGGGTGCCAGCGCATGCGGGTAACTTTCTTTTTGCTTCTTCGTCGCTGATGGCGGTGACGAGGAGACCACAGCAGGGGCGGCGGTGGTTGTACGGGAATCTGGCTGGTTGGATGTGACGATGCCAGCAAAGACGCTGCTGTTTCATGGAGAGGTATGGGTGCCGGGCTGTTGGTGTTGTGAGCAAAAGCAATGTGATGCGACTGGTCGACAGCTGTCACTCTGGGACGTGGGGGCTGGTATTCATCTGCCGTAGAGGATGAATGTCCGGGCGGCCGGCGTTGTTGTTGCAGAATAGGGAGGGAAGCAGAAGCCCCGTCGCCCCGCCTCGCGAGAAAAGACCGGCTGAAAGAAGCATCGTCGTCGACCTTGGGACGAGGGGCCCGATGTTGGAGTCGTGTCTTGGGAGCCAAGGGCGCGCGCGAGGGCAGATCGGGGGTCCAGCAAGGGCACCATGTGGTCCAACGCATTCGACGTAATGGCGCGTGCCGATCATACGAGTAGGGATGCGACTCAGCCTAGGCAGTTCCCGCGATCAAAAGTCTGGTTGACGATGTCGAATAGAGAATAGCCAGACGGGCCCCATCGATTGCGGGCCGGCCATTGTCTCGAACCTGGAAGACGGACGTGGAGGAAACGGGGAGGAAAGGAACGGTAAGCGGAAGACGGACGGAGGTCGGAGGTTGGGAGGACAAGACTGGGACGAGAGACGATGGCCCGGCTGATGAGCCGAAACAACCATCGGACATTCTGGTGCCATTTGGTGATGCTGGCGGCGACTTTGACTTCTGGTTAGGGACCAGGCCAGTCCCAAGAGGTGAAAAGGGCGAGAGATGGCGCAGAGCCGTCGGCCCAACCAACCACCTCCCTTCGACCTTAGAGGCAAGATGCGAACACCGCCAGCATGCACTGGCAAGACTGGTTCGTTCCATGTCCTGGTGGCTGCTTCCCAAGTCGGGGCCCCTGGCTTCTGGTCCGGTCCTTCCTGCAGGTCCAAAGTGCGAAGGATGAGGCGAAGTGTGGGAGCAGGAAGGAGGCGCATCGTCAGTGGACCTTCAGGCGACGGAAGGTGACAGTGCAGGGAAGGAGCGACCCGCAATCCGCACTGACCTCTCGACCTGGGGGATTTCCCCTGCTTCTGACGGATTGATAGCGCCTGTTTGGCACATAAACAAAACTTGTCCGAACTCATGTTTCTCTATTCAGCCCTCCCAAGTCAACGTCGAGCCGCCGGGGCCTCGACGATGGATACCTCGCCAGCAACGCTACTCGACACGGGGGGGCCCACGACCCAGGAGGCAGTATACCTGCGCCTGCTGCGTTATTATTATACCCATGGCCGTACTATGCCCCCGAAAACCTTCGATGTCGAGGCCTCCCTCGCCCGCCGCCGCCGTCGTCGCACACTAAGAGACAAGCCCAGGCGCGTGGGGTTGCACGGCTGAGTGGTGGGACGACGTCGTGTCGGACGGCGACATGCCTCGCCCTTCTCTCCCTTTCCCTTCCAGCGCTTGTGCGACCCAACGGCCCTCAGCCCGCCCCCCTGCATCCCGAGGAGACGGACCCCCCGAGGACGGCGGCAACGAAAGGGAGGGAAGCAGGGCGTCCGTCACTCCGGCTGGAAGCGAGGCTTGTAACGCAACGCATCAACGGCGCCGACAGAGAGAGACTTTGGCACTACTCGTTTGGCAAACCTCGCCGCTCGCCGCACGACTCGAACTGGACGCGCGCTTCGCCGGGTCCCGCACCGCGTCTCCTGCAGTAGACCGACGCCTCAATGCCTCGTAGGGTAGCTACAGAAGCAACACCTAAGGCTAGAAGCTAGAGCCATGGCCCGCGCCCGAATGCCCGTGCTGCCATGCTGTCGGCCATCCAACCCGCTCTGCCCGTTCTCCGGCCCGGCCTGTTCTTCTGGTCCGTCCATCCACCTCAGTCTCCGCAAACAACCCGCCGGCTCGACACGCCCGAGGACGGTTTGTGCCACCCATGTCCCGGCAGTGGCTGCTCGCCCTTGGCTCGACCTGGCCTAGGAAGTCAAGTATCTGTGTGTGTGTCTGGGGGCGATGAGCCGTGCTACCCATCCTTTTCCCTCGCAGGAGCCCGTCCGGCTCCACGTCCGCACCGGCATGGCCTGGCCTCTGCTCTGCGGGATGGAGGGGAGGGGCTCGAGATCGGTGGCTCCACGTCGACGGCAACAAACGAAGGTCTCACTCCGTTATCGTAGATGGGCCGTGGGCAGATGGACCATGGTCGATGACCGATGGGGTTCTCTGGTCTCTTGTCCCCGAATCCGGCCGGCCGTGCCTTTTCTGTGGCTGTTGGGCTAAGCTTGTGGTTCCTCCTCGACGTCGACCAAGAAAAGGTGGCCGACAAACGGTGGCCAGAGAGGTGACTTACAGCACTTGCCCCCCATGTCATGTTTCCTCCCGCTCGACGCAAGCATCCATCTCATCCCAGCCCTTCCTACCATACCGTACCGCCCTCTTCGTTCAAGCAGCTGTCCACGCCAAGAACCTGCCGAGTGGACTGCGGAAGGAAAACGAAACGACCCTTGTCCTGACTTCTGATTTTGACCCTCAGCTCCCGCGTGGAAGGAGCTGCATCTCCTGACTTTTCACGCGCGCACGCACGCGCATGCAAAGGCTACTGCGGCTTCCCGGAATATCCTTGCCAGCAACGTGAAAGGGGGCATGCGTTTGCCCGGCGCCAGTCGACTTGTACAAACGGCTCCGTTCGCACAGTTCCGATGAGGGGATAACAAGGCCGCGGCTGCATGCACCTGCCTTATTTTTTTTCTGTCTTCCTCAGCTTGTCGCCGACCCAAGTATCGACCTGACTGGAGCACTGACACCCACATCGACATCCATCGACACCAACAACACCAAACCCTCTGCTCCGCTCCGCATCACATCACATCACCTGCCTTGGCCCGCCCTCCCTACCTCACCTTTCTTTTCCACACTCGCCACTTTTTTTCTGCGCCCATCTGACGAAGATCGACCACTGTCTCTGATTCTCGGCCAACGCGGTCTCATTCCTCGCCCGCAGCCCACCTGCCTCGTGGCGCTTGCGGAAGACTGGCCTGGCTAAACTACATGACATCCCGCTTCCGGCTGGAATCTTGTCACCCTCCCAACTGCCCTGCCTGGTCACCACCCTCGATCTTCCGGAACCAAAGAGCCCCCGGTCCTTTCCTGACAGCAGCCTGGACCATTCCAGCGAGATCCCGTCTTGGCCATCGCAGCAGCTGGCATCATCTCGACTGAAACATCGCCATTCTAGTATGAGTCTCCCCGTCAATCCATGCGCCCTCCACGACGCTGCGCTGTCTCACTCTTCCCGTTCCCTCATCACTCGCTGGCTCCGTTCGCCGCGCCGCCCTCCCTCTCCCTCTCACTCTGCTCCGGCTCTGCCCTCAGCAACCTTGTCACCCCAGCTACTGACCGAAGATTGCGTACCCAGTTGACCAAAACGGTTTCTGTCCGTCCCACCAACGAATTCCCGCCGATTCACCCTGCCGGCCCCGGACCTTCACACCTGGCCAACTGCCCACATTCCCCCCTTCCTCCCTTTCTACTCCCCCCTTCTTCCTCTTATTATACAGTCTCATATGTCTCCTTCACCAAGATCCTACTTCCTGGCGGCATAGAACCACTCCTTGCACCGTGTGTCTGACTCGTCAACTCGACTCGTCCTACCCTAGCATCAGGGCACGGCACACTCAGCATACGATATTCAGCAGACACCACCTCGACTTATACACACGCAGACCCTACCGGCACAGGAGATCACTCGATCGCCCTCGCAATGGCCGACTCGGCGGAACCTCGAGAGTATGTCGGGGCCATGGTGGCCTTCGAAGGCCCGACAGATCTCATATCAACACAGCTGCGCCTGCTGCCAACATCACCACAAATCTCCATCCTCCCTCCCGTCGAGACCTATCTCGACAACGAGGACGATGACGAGCTCTTCGACGCCGGACGTTTCATTCGGAGGATGCACGAAGCGCTCGTCTCGCGCAACAAGATCGCCCTCGGCTTTCTCAAGGAATCGACACCCCAGCACAAGAGACTCGTGTTCATGAACGGCGGCGCCCCTGGCGTCTCGACGGCTTGCATTCGAGCAATCGCAGAACACGAGACACATGGAGATATGGAGTTGGCACAAGAGACGTTCGAGGGACTTGTCAAAAACGGTCTGGCCGGACTGAGCGAGGACTCTCCCAACACGCAAGCCACGGCTTCTGCGCTCTCCCCAGACCTGCTTGAGCAGGACCCGAGTTTCCGAGCCATGCGCGCCGCCGACGCTCTCGACCGCCTGACGGCCAACCTCCAACCCAACACCGACGTCGACCTGGCCATGAGGCGGAGACCGCGTAGCATGAGCCTGCCCATGTACAGCTTCGACGATAGGTTTGGCGACGCTGCCCCGTTCTACGTGTTTGGTACCCAGTCGGGCGTCGCTGTGGACGACGAGGACAACGAGAGCCTCATGCCGTCTCAGACCATCGTCTCGCCAACCGCCGAAGCATTCCAGCACGACTTTACGTCTCGCCTAGCAGACCACCTGGCATCTTGCGGTGCCCTGGCCAACCCGCCGACGTCACCGAGCTGTGTCGGTGAGGCCTACGGCCCGCCCACGCCTCGCACCAACCTCGTCGTCGACATGCTCTCTCCCCGGATGGACACCATCCCATACCACCTGAAAGCCTCGGAGCCGCTCGTGTTCGGCAGAGCGTCTGTCGTGCAAGTCATGGCGTCTGGGAACAGGCGATCACACAAGAGGACTAGGTCTCTGGATAGGGTGATTCCTTGCAGCACTCAGTACCGCGATACCGTTCTCCGGATGCAGTCCCGCCTGTCGACCGCCTCGACGGCCGGTGAGCAGGATCTGCCTACCGACAGGCGCCGCCACTCGTGCATGGACACGGCCTCGTCTCACACAGGAAGAAACTCCATCAGCCTGGAGAGAGCAAGCCTCGCCGAGCCAACAAGAACACTCTACGTCCGCACCGAGCAACCGATCATCGCCCTGTCTCCGGCACCTCTCAAAAAGAGGCAGTCCTCCGTCTACGTCGACAGGGGCACCGATGCGGGAGGCGAGCAAGACGCTTTCATTCCTGTCATCCCCTTCAAGGAAGACTTGGTCATCAACTTCCAAGACGCGACGTGCGACCGCCTTCTCGATGCCATCATCCAATCCTACAAGACGGGGACATACCCCCTGAGACCAGCATCCCCCGCTTCGGAACCCTCAGAGATGGACGATGCCTCGGCAACGACCGCAGAGACGGCGGCCGGCTCGCCAGTCATGGAGCCGGTGCCATCGAGCACCGCAGACCCCGACGACTACGACCCCTTCGCGTACGCCCCCAAGCCGGCCGGAGCCCTCCAGATTCCCCCTTCCGCGCTGGTGACCCCCCTGCCTCCCACGCCGGCCCTGACGCCGACGCTGTCGCAGTCCAACTTTGCATCCGAGGATAAATTCCACGTGTGCAATGTTGTCGACTGCAAGACGGCAGTGGCCATGCAGAACGACCTCCGCTACATCCTCAACATCTACTTCCCATCCGAGGACGCCGGCTACCACCACTTCCACTTCTCCCTGCTGCCCGATATGGGCGGCATGTGGAAGCCCATCTTCCGCGAGACTGACGATGACACGAGTGAGAGCGGCACTAGGCGGATAGACCAGATCTTGGCTGTGGGTGCCGAGCGTGGTGTCCAGCGGGCGTACGTTTCGAGCATCACGGCGCAGCTGGAGCGGTTGGGATCCAAGATGGGCGAGGTCAGCCGATCGGGACGTCTAGACTTTAGGTGAGTCGTCACGGTTCTGAAATACTACGAGTGAGAACTAACAGCAGATAGGTACCTGGTCGCCAACGCCATGCAGACGTTCACTGCCCAGCCGCTGTCGAACCAGACGCGCGACAACCCCTTCACCAATACGTATCTCCTGGCGACGCTCATCATCCCCCATCTCGAGACCTACTTCGTCACCAACAACGAAGTCCGCTTCCTCATCCTCGACTACCCTCCAGACCACCTCCCCACCATCCTCGCCCTCCAGCGCCTCGTGGGCGTCGACCTCATGAAGGTCGCCCAAGTCGTCGACGCCGACGGCAAGGAGCCCCTCCCCTTCACCCACATCCGCGGTCCATCCATCACCCGCACCCCCGGCGATGACACCGCCAAGCCAGGCCACAAGTCCAAGACCTCCTCTCCATCGCCCTCCCACCGCTCCCAGCAGGACAGCGTCTCCATCACAAAGGCAAACTTCCTCCTCACCTCGACCGCCTCCGAGGCCGAAATCGCCAAATTCATCGCCACCATCCGCAAGCTCCTCGTCGACGTCTCACCCTACTACACCTCCGACGACAACGGCATCCCCAAGCGCCGCCCCTCGCGCCGCAACCCCACCCCCCTGAGCGGCACATTCTCCGCCTTCCCCCGCGCAAGCATGATGATGCCCCAGTCCCCTCCCCTCTCGCCCTCTCACCACACCACCACCGGCGGCACATTCACCTCCCGCTCCCCTCCCCCCCGGCCCTCCTCGCCCGCCTCCTCCGTTCAGACCCCGCCCTCCCTCTCCGACACGGTCAAGACGAGCCGCTCCGGACGGAGCCGCCGCGGCCGCTCCTCCCGCAAGAGCGACACCTCCCTCAGCGGCGGCGGCGGCGTCAGCGCAGACGACGCGAATACCACGGCGCTGTACATCGCCAATGACGATGATAGCGACTTTGACCTTGAAGAGCGCAGGCTGATGCCAATCTTTGACGAGAAGCCCCGCCCGCGCAAGGGGAATAGCCACAAGGCGCTCAAGTTCCTTGGCCTTGCTTGATGGCTCTCCGTTCCATTCCAACTTCGCTTTCTGGGCTGGACTTTTTTCCTGGGCGACACACGCGCGCGCGCTTCCTTTTTCGGTGCTGGAGAGTGGACGACTTCCCCTGATCGAACACACGCGTTTCTTCATCCCAGGGGGGGAAAGGGAATCTTGGAATTTTCGCACGAGGCGTTCCGGTTCAGATTACTTACGCACTACCTACAAAGTACGCTCTTCTGCTTTTCCTTTTGAAATTGCCGGACTTTTTTTCTGAGAGAGACGTACAACATCCCCTGGACGAGCCATGACGACCGCGCTGTGTTAAGATTTCTACTTGCATGTCGATGCTCCTTGCAAGCTGTATTTCACCCCATGGCCCGGTCGAGTAACGTATGGACGGACATGTCTGCGGCCTGTATAAAGTATTGTCTAGACTATTGTAATTCGAGACGACAGTAACATGCTGCCCTTAGCCTACTACGAGAGCGACGAGATGCAGTGAAGGCGCCGGGAGCTACCCGGTTCCCGAGCCAGCGACGTGGCGTCTGACGTTCGACCGGCTTCATCCAGTCTTTCCCATCGAGCGACCGCCGCTTCGTCACGGGGCCCGTCCATCAGACGCAAATACTTCGGTGACCGGAAAAGCTCCGGTCCTGGTACCTCCTCCGGAATGTCACCGCGCAGAAGTCTCGCCTCGGGACCGGGTCTGCAAACATTCGTGTCTCAGACTCATCGACGCAATGTCTGGCCACCTCGGCTTGCTAGCGGAGGAACGAGCGCGTGTCGTCCGGGCAGGCACGTCTCGTGCGCGTCGGGAAGGCTCTGCAGGTTTTCCGTGGAATGTTCGAGGGCCACCATGCAGGGGCACTCCGGGCGGGCGATCCGAGTCTGAGATGTCAACGAGTCGGCGATGCTGGCGAGTGGTGGTTGTGTTGCCGGAAGGTTCATGCACGGCATTTGAGCCTGAATTTGTAGCGCGTGACCCCTGCATATCCCGAGGGCAGCGGCCCATGTGCGCGTCTCGGACCGTACCTGGTCTGACCGGCCCAGCAGAGGAATCTCGCGGGTGATCTACAGACACTCGGGGCAGGCGCGGGCGCTGGCCAGCCTGGGGAGTCCTGTCGTTGCGTTCGTGCGTCGCGCCTGTCCGGGGCCTGTGGCCGCGACCGGGGCGCCATGTGCATCGCGCGTCGCGTATCGCGGTGCCGGCAGGCTAGCCAGAAGATCTTAAGGTTCATCTGTCACCATTCCTGATGCGCGCAGCAGAAGATGAGATGAATCATGGAACACGTTCATTCGAGAAGGGCCGGGGCCGCCGAGTGCGCCGGGAGACGGGAGACGGGAACGGGCGGGATATGACAGGAGGCCATGTTTTGCGCGGCGTTTCCAGTCGTGTCAGATCGACGTTTCCAGGAAATGTCCCGGGGCCGTGCTGACAGGACGGACGGGGACCTGATATTGGTTGTTTTGCTGCCCAAAACCGCATCCAGAGAGCCGCGAGGTCAACCCAATTTTCATCAGAGCGAGGTTGACGAGGTGCACGGGATATGAGAATTGCACAGGGGGCGTGGTTGCGGCTGGAGTGCGGAATGACCTCGAGGTTGCATTGGCGCCGACAAGGCATTGTGTCGTCAGGGGTACGGGATGCGAACTTGCCCTGGACAGTGGTTGATTCTGCCCTGCCAGTGGGTTGACGCACATGAAGACCAGGTTCCCTCCCTCGCCGTGCGGCGTGCGCAGACGGACTCGACAGCTTTTCGACAGAAGACAGGCTTTCGGGGGATTCCCCGAGATGTGATAGCGAAATTGCCAAGTCGCCGGGGAGTCCCTTGTCGAGCTGAAAAGGAAGAGCTCCCCGCCCCTCTTTGGAGAGGCAAGCGAGACGACCAGCTGAGTTGTTGGCTGTTGTTGCCCAGGAGGCTGTCCGTCAGCAGCGACGGCATGACGCCATGCCGTCGGTGGGAGGCTGTCAAGGGAGATGGTCGAACGACCAAGGAGGGCGGCGCCCCCGGATCGGGTTTGCCACGAGGCCTGATGGGCCATGGCGCATCGCTGCAAGCCTGCTACAACGGCGCGTCCGCTAGGGTGCCGGGCCCCGTATCGTGCAGTTGCGAGTCGAGGCTCGGCGGTGATTTGACGGAGACTCGGGGTCGCATCTCAAGTTGCACGACTGCGATAGGAGACGGGAACCAATGGGGTGACGGGGGCATGCCTCTCCTTTTCCCTTGCATAAGGGCCAGCTGAGGCGGGAGATGCGGTCGTCAATGCGTCTGGGAGGTTGATGCAAGCTTCGGGATGCATGGCCGTCGGACAAGAGAACGAAGAGGACGATGCGCGCTTGCTATTCGACTGACACGGGCGGGCCGTGGCGTTGTTTGGCAGAAACCGTCGAGGATGTTCTCTCGCGAACCAGTGCTCGTAGCGCGAGCTTGGTCGGTGGCCGTGCTGGAAGGGGACCTGGAGTACCGGTATCGAAACGAAACCGCCATGACGGATAGACCGGGTCGGCCGTCCGCCCGCCCGCCCGTGCCATCCAGGAGCTGCTCGTTCGTATCGGGGTTTGAAGGATCGTGGTCGACTGGCCAGCGGCCGCGCAGCGCGTGCAAAAAACTTGATCTGAGAGCTGCAGAGGTGAGACAATCCGGGCTCGCCATCAGGGGCGCTTGATACCTATGGGGGGTGGTGCAGTGGTGGTGCCCGGTGGAGGCCCGCAAGCCCCGGTGGAAAAGAGCGTGGTGCAGTGGGCTTCCCGTGATTTTGAGCCGCCCCCAAGGCCAAGTCCGAAGCCAAGAGACCAGCGACCCGTAACCCGTGACTCGACACAGAAAAGAAAGGCAGGCATGGAGGACGAGATCATCATGGTAGGCAGGACCAAGTCCCGCATATCCGATTCGCTCCTGCCTCCTCACCTGGATATTGCTTGACTCCACGGCGTTGCCTTCTTTCCTCCGGGGGCTGTTATGAGCTATTGGGGAAGGAACCACCAGCCGACGCTGCGATATGGAGTCGCAGAGGGGAAGGTGCGACCATGTGACCGGGTTCTTACTAGCGGCCAGGCCAAACCAGGAGTCAGGAGGCAGGAGGGGTCTTTCCTCATCGTCGCAGCATTTCACCTTCCGTCACTCATATCGTGCCGTTGTCGGTCAAAGTCAGGGTCAAGTAAAAGGCGTTTGAGGTGGGACTAGGTGATAATAAGGTTGTCGCTAGAGGATGACGGCTCGGCGGAGTGGCCAGATCCTGCCCGCCCTCAGGCCATTCGAGACGTGAGCACTGCAGTGCGATTGATACAAGCGTTGTGTGTGGTGATGTCCCCGGTGCACGGGCCACCCGCATCTTGAGGAATCCCTGGAAAGGGTCGGAGATCTGCCCGCCCGGGCCACGTCGCAACCCTTTTGCTGCAACATCAGTTCTGTGCAGCGCTCAAATCTTCTGCACTTTCACTTCCTCTCAGACCTAGGCCGGGCGCACTTTTTCGGGAAAGAATTTTGGCCGTCGGGGGCGGTGGCATCTCTGACAGCTACTTGGCCGAACCCGTCAGACATCCGAGCACCCGACGCCACTGACCTGGAAGCATCACGGCCCGGGGGATGGGACCGAATGGACGGCCTCGGCAGCTCCAGCTCCAGCTGCAGCGCGGGGGGGCGTGCCGTGTCGCATCAGCACCGACCGCGCGCGCCCACGACCTGACGACCTTCCAGACTGAGAAGCCTCTGCGTGTCCCAAGACCTTGCTCTGCCTGTCCTCGGCGTCGATATTGATGGCCTTTCCCCTCATCTTGCATGGATTCTTACCCCGGCGGTCTGGTCTGCAACTTGGCCAGCCCCCCTCTTCTCCGTTTCCCCTCCCTTCCCAGTCCGTTCATGGCGATAGCGTCGACGCCGTCGGATATGTCCAAGTGGTGGGCGAGCTAGAGGGCCGTGGAAGCCTCCTCCCGGGCCCTGCCATTCCTCGGGGCTCGGTCTTCTGGGGCGTCTGGAACACTCGATTCGACTCGACTTGCTCGACTCGACAAGACAAGACACGGCGGGGGCCACCTTGCACCTGCTCTGCCTGATTCGCACCTGGTGCGCTCTCAGATCTCCTCTGAATCGCGGCAGGGGACTTGGCCCAGCGTGTTCCTTGTCCCTGTCGGTCCAAGCTCCCTCATCCTTGTCGAGACCTCGCAAACCCCCCGGCGCTGTCCAATGCTACCCTGCGGAGCCGAAGAGCAGGCACATGTCGGCGACCATGAGCTGTGGACTGGTCTGGATGTGGACGAGGTTGATGATCCGCGTTCAGCTGGGAGCAAGGAAGCCGGGTGAACTGGGCGAATCCCAGATGGCCGTGACGTCTAAACCTTCGGGAGTTTGCCGTGCCGACAGAGGCGTTCAGCGGGGGGCGAATTCAGCGGGAGCATGGAAGAGCAGCAGCGGCAGCGGCAGCAGCAGCAGCACTGTACAGACATGAACTCGGACAAATGCTGGGGCGGTATGAGTACGGGTCATGTACCCCGTCGTCGCTGGGAACAATCTGGCAGGCAGGAGGCAGACGGGAGAAGACGAATCATCTCGGCCCTCGCACAGGGGTCCAAGCGCATTCTGACAACTCCGCGACACGACCAAGACGACCTCAGCAAGCTCCAGGTTCTGCGCTTGTGCCGAGACGAGTCGCTGTCGCTGTGCTGATCGCATCCCCTCGGGCCTCAAACCAGTGCCAACGGGGAGTGGATGTTTGGCTTGAGGTGGCTTCTGGGCGCGCCACACATCCTTCGGCCTCGAACCCCCAAACTTCCCCCTTCTTTTTCGGTCCCCTCTTCTCCCTCTGCACACGGCCTCATTGGCGGGCTCCTCCAAGCTTCAAGTTCCCCCCATCCACATCCACATCTGAGGTGCTTCATGTTCACCCACCTTCCATCTTGACACCTCTGATCCATCGGCAAGCTTTGCTTCAGCACGGCACGGAGATCTTCCTTTCCTTCTGCTTCTCCTTCACACACCCGATCCGCCTCCACCACCGTCATCTACACCCGTGGATACCACTGCCACATCTCAAATCGGAGACACACCCACCCCCTTTGCCCCTCCAATCGACCACTCCACAACCATTCTTGGTTCTGATCTGACCCGGAGAAAGAGGGGACCGACCGACCTGTGACCCGGTCGCAGGGCATAGCTGCTACCCAGGACCCAGTCTACACCTCAGTAGCGACAAAGCTAGCTCGCTTCGACCTCTCTTCTACCGTTCTACGCCGAACTAGACTTGGCGACCGTTTCCCGTCGCCTCCTCCTCCTCTTGCTTGCTGCCACTGCTGCTGCTGCTTGCTCCTCTTCGTCCCGTCCTCTCCAGTCCTGTGCTTCGAACGACCTGGACCGGACTCAGACCTGGACCCTCCCATCGTCGTCATCTTCGTCCACACCCCTCACATCTTCTTGGCTCGCAAACAGCTCCTCCTTCTCCTCATCCATCCTCATCCTTTTCCCCTTCGCAACCCTCACCCATCCCGTGAGCCTCACTTCACCAGCCAGCCAGTGCCACAACGCTCCGACCGACCGACCGACCGACCGACGCCAAATCAGACCCCAGTCTCTCTCCACTACGACCCGATAGAACACACCCCGGCCGGCCCCCAGCGTCCGTCCTCAACCCTCTGCCACCCCGGCTGGCCACAGATTACGCGCATGCTCGTCAGACCAGTCAGCTTGCACCGAACTCGACGGCCCTCTGCACAGAGCACGAGCCAGACCACACCAGACAGACCCTCTCTCGCCCTCATCGGCCCAACTCCACAGCCCATCCCGCGCTGTTAGGCTAGCGTCCTACCCAGAGCGACTTGCGGCACCGGCACTTGAACTTGGATGCTCGCCCACCGAACATCCTTTCCCCGTTGTCGCGCATCCCCAGCTTCTTCCCACGTCGCCCTCGCTCAGCAGACATGAGGTGAGTCCCGTCTGCCGACACCACCACCCAAACCACCGCCCGCTCGTCTCGCCTGTCCCTGCACGACCTGTCGTCGCCTATCTCGCGTCAGTCTTCGCCGACTCTCGCTCCGGCTTCCACTGAAGTGGTCGCTCGTCTCCGCGCCCGCCCGCTCGCCCGCCCGACGACACTCGACGACAACTTCATCCTCTCCGCCTACCAGTCGCTGACATGCTTCTCCCCTGATAGCGCCGATGGCTACCGCGATTGAGACTCCCCAGGGCCACCCTGGCCATCCTATGCCCACCGACGGCCACGACGACCATCCTTCCTCGGCTCGCATCGTCCCCGTCCACCCGCACCCGCCGCCCACCATCATCCATACCGCGGCACCATCGCCGCGAGACGACCCCATGGACATTACCACCCCCAACAAGTCCGGCGCCGCCTCGCCCGCCCACAGCATGCACGACGGCAGCGGCCCCAATGGCGCTCGCGACTCCTCCAAAAACACCTCCCCGACATCGCAACCACATCTAGGCGGCGGGCCCATGGCCGCCCCGCCCGCTACCGCCGCGCCTGCCGTACACCAACCCAAGATTGTTCAGACCGCATTCATCCACAAGCTGTACAAGTAAGGCATATCGGCGCTGGAGACTTTTGGTGTCTGTCGCGACGCTAACCTCGAATACAGCATGCTGGAGGATCAAACCATCCAGCACCTGATATCATGGTCGCCCTCTGCCGATAGCTTCGTCATGTCTCCGTCGCCAGACTTCTCCAAAGTTCTCGCGTAAGAACAACCGGTCGGAAGAGAAGAGGAAGAGGAAGATACTAACGGCGAGATGCAGTCAATATTTCAAACACACCAACATCTCCTCCTTTGTTCGGCAGCTCAACATGTACGGTTTCCACAAAGGTCGGTCCCTTCCACAAGCCCACTCCGCCGACGCCTCCTAACTCCTATGCAGTAAGCGATGCTTTCCACACCGGAAACCCCGATATGGCCCTGTGGGAGTTCAAGCATGGGAATGGCAACTTCAAGCGGGGAGATCTCGTCGGTCTTCGGGAGATCAAGCGCCGGGCATCCCGGCATGCCCTCGTCCACCGAGAATACCCGAGCACCAAGCAGACATCATCACAGCCCGGCACGCCCCAGGAGCCTATGCCACCCCCGCCTCCTGCGGACCCGAGCGATCCAAGGCACCTCGAACACACCCTGTATGACCTAAGCGCCCGGCTGCAGCGGAGCGAAGAGAACGCCCAGTACATGTACGTGAAGCAGCAGACACTCATGGAATCCATGAACCGCCTGCTGTACTTCAACCAGGAGCTGTCGAGGGCGGTCCTCGGCTTGGCACCGACCTCGGACAGCCCGCTCTACAGAGATGGTAGGAACCTGCTCCCCCATGGAATTAGTGAAGCATGGTACTAAGACTTGGCAGTCGTCAACCTTCAGAATGAGATGCAGCGGCAAGGAGAGATGCTACGCGCCCTCGACGACCCGCAAGACGCACCATTCTCCAGCGGCCGCTCTTACCTGGCGAACATCGAGAATGCCCCTGTATCGCCCCGCCAGCTCCCCCAGGACGACCCGCGACGGGGCAACCTCGCCGTCCCGTCCGGCCGGGGCCCGTCAGCCAACTACTACAAGCCACCAGTACCCTCCAACCTCTCGAACCTTACCTCAAACTCACGCAGGCCATACGGGTCCTTCGGGGCAAGCACAGCTCCCCAGTCGCCCTCGCCTCTGCGCGGCCAGGCCCCGCCCCCGCCACCGGGGCCTCATCCTCTGTCGCATGTCGAAGGCCCCGGCAGCCTCGCTCGACGCCATACGTCTGCCGATATCAGAGCGCATGGCTGGCAGGGAAACCCACCATACCCGCCATCTGGACCGCCGCCCCCCGGGCCTCCTTCGGCCTGGCCCCCGTCACCGGGGCGGGCGGTGCCCGAGGAGCAGCGTATTCGCGACTCATTCTCAAACTACTCCTTCCAGTCAGCATCACAACAGCGCCCCGGATCCAGGCCCGCCACTCCTCCGCCGCCATCCAACTTTCCCAACGGCAGCGGTGGCGGAGGTGGAGGACCAGACTCGTTCGCAAACTGGTCATGGGGCTCCGCTGTGAACCGCGGAAGCCTCGCCGTCAAGGACAGCTCGGTACCACCGACCCGGCGCGGCAGCATGGCGCACATCCTGAACCCGACAGACATTGCCGAGCGCGATGACGAAGACGAAGATCCCCGCGGGGAAGACGACCGGAAACGCAAACGAATGCAATGAAGGGCGAAGGATGACGGACGACGGACGACGGACGACTAGACGCGCCGGTGGGCCCTCCCCCGGCAGACGTACATATTGAACACCTCACGACGATACCAACATTTCCTTACTCCGATCTCCTTCAGCCCCTGTTACCCCCTCCCGTATAGAGGGAGGGAACGCAACGCGGCCAGCTCTCATCTTAATACGCATGGCGGGGCACGGCCACGGGGCATGCTACCGAAAACGGGTGCATCTTTTTCATTTCTTCCACGCATGGACACGGGTCTGTTCTGGATATCAGATGCTTCCTCGGCGGGGAGGTTCCAAGAGTCGTCTTTTTTTTTCCAACCTTTTACTCTCCTTATTAGTTTCCAACCGGAGGCGCCCTCCTGATGGGGGGCAATCGTTCAAAAATCGCACGTAGTAATGAGATATGGGTGGGGGTGGTTGGAGGAGGTACGATAGGCAGTAGGGGAACCCTTTGGCCTTGCTTTGCGAGCATGAACTGTGTGTATCATGCGTCAATCAACTCGGGCATTGCCTCGTGTTTGTATTCGTAGCAGATAGCAGAACTATCCTTGGACTTGCTTCTTCTTTTTGTTCTTCTTCTTCTTCTTCTTTCCCTCTGAATCTGCCGTCGGGGCCTTGACGGGCGGCGCGGTTTCTGGGATGCTCTCGGGCACAGCCTCTGCTTCGACCTCCGGCACGGCCTCAGCAGGAGATTCCATCACCACTGCATCCTCATGCTTATCCTCCTCTTTCGGCACAGCGCGCATCCTCTTCCGCCGTCCCAACCCACTCCGCCCCTCATCCTCATCGCTCTCCTCATCAACCTCCGCGCGACGTTTCGCTCCACCTCCCCCAGCACGGGCCTTGATCTCCCGCGCACGCTTGCCAAGAATCCGCCTCGAGAGATCCTGCGTCGCGGCGTCGGCGTGCGCCTCGGCCTTGGAGGGGACGAAGCCCAGCCCGGCGTTGGGGGCGTCGTAGCGGAGGGGGTCGGCGGCGTCTTCTTGCTCGGCGCGGAGTTGGGCTTTTGTCTTTGTCGGGGCAGAGGCGGGAGCGGTGGAGGATGGTTCGGGACGGAGGGAGGAGAAGCCTGAGGTCGCGGCGGTTTGTGGTGGGGCTGGTGTTGGAGTGGTGTTCTTGAGGCTGGGGTACTTTGCGCGCATGGAGTTGAGGAAGGTGTTTTGCTTTGCGGCGGCGAGGGAGATGCGGTTGTAGAGGGCGTTGAAGTCTGTTGTTGAGGGGAGGGCGGGGGCTGCGGGCTCGGGGGCTTTGGGGGCCATGGCGGGCGGGCGGGTGTGGTTTTTGGTGCTGTGTCGGGGAAGCACTGAGAAGAGTTGACGATGCTGGGTGATGGTGTTTGAAAATTCGGGCACTGCACGGTGATTAGATAAGGACGTGGATCTGCTGGTGTCAAAATGTCAGCTCCACTTTCACCCGTCGGCAGCTTCTGATCATCGATGGCTTTGCGGAGAAAGAGATCGTTGCATTTTCGGACGCTTCTAGACGACGCCTTGGAGATCCCTATTAAACGCCACGCGCCGGCCTTTCGTGTTTGAGGCTAAGGAAGAAAGGAAAATGACGTTGGAGGGTGGCTTGCTTGCTGCGTCATGTGTCGTTTCTCGTAATGACACCCTCGAGAAGTTTTGACAACCAGAAACCCAGAAATCGAGAGAAAAGGAAATAAGACAGGAAGGAAATCGATCGTTTCGGCAGCCCTGGTTGCCCATGCGGTCTGTTGCTGGAGCAGACTCCAGGAACCGCTGCCATGTGGGAGTTGCTGGAGGCGGCTCGAGGCACCTGTCGCCGTGTGGCACCCCTGGCCTGGTCTGCAGGATCCCGATTCCTCGGTGCACATCTCGAGCAACGGGAGGGCGACTGGTCGAATAGGGACAAAGCTCTCCCCAAGTCTTGGATCGTTCTCACCAGGGGGCGTGTGTCTGGAGGGAACACACAGTTAGCGCACTGTACACAGACGAGGTGGAGGATTGGTCAACGCACCTTCTCTGCCGAGAAGTCTTGGACCCCGGGATGCTAGTGCTTCTTGTTCGAAGGACGCTGCAACGCGCGGTCGGCGTAGTGACAGGCCAGAAGGGCAGCAGAAACATGGCGTTGAAAAGGGGTCTTGCTGCTTTCACCAGCTTGGAGCATCACATCATATGTTGTTGGCTGGGAAAGGACCATTTCGACCATGGCGATGGTAGTGCGGGTTTGTCGGAGTTGGGCCGCCTGAGCTGGGTCGATGACAACTGGGGAAGGGTCGCTTTTGGTTGGTACGGCACACGGATTAGCGGGCTCGGAAGGGTGCCCGGGGGGAAACTCCGCGAAGACTTACCCGTTGACCTGGGCTTGGTGAGACGGAGCGGGGCTCATGGCTTGAAACTATAGAATGAGGTTTGGTTGTGAATTTGATTTTGCAAAGTTTGATGACTGGATTTGAATTGAGAACTAAAGATGAGTTCTAGGGGCGCGGGTCGGGCTATGTATAGGTATTCAGTTCGTTAAAAAATGATGCATGATGTGGTGTTTGTCGCGGCGCGCGCACCAGAGGCACCAGATTCGCCGTGCCTTCTGCTACCGTACCGTACAGATCAGACTGCACCGGCTTATACTGGTTCCAAGTTCCATGCATCCATCACCTCACCACCTCCTTCTCTGCCGTCCCTTGCAGTCTCTTTTACACACCCAGACACCTAGGCAGGCACACCCTTTGCCAGCCGCGAAATTATTCCGTGTGGACTTGACAGGCAGCCTACACTGTAGGACTGGAACGTCGGATTGGGAGGCCAACTGACTACTATTAAAAAAAGTAAGGTTCCGCCCCGATCTTGCCTCGTTTTCACTGACGCCCGGTCTCCTGTATCTTACCCGTTCCAGGATGCATTAGTTTCGATGCCTGCATCCGACCTGTCCCCATTTTCGACGCCTGTGCGTGTCGTCCCCATTTTCGACGCCTGTGAGTGTCGTCCCCATTTTCGACGTCTCCAGCATCTTCCGTCGTGACAGCCTCAGACTGTGAACAGCCCAACCCAAGGACCAGCCCCCCTCCCTGCGCGCGGCGCGTGTGCACACATGTCAAGAATGAACCAAGATCAGAGAAAGCTGCCAGGAAATTCATCATGGAGCTCTACTAGTAAATAGGAAATCTGTGATGTGCAGCTGTCAGTGATGTTTGGTTCACCGTGGGTCGTCTACTACACATCCCCGACCTGAGATTAGGTCAGTGGTGATGTGGCATACCCCTGTGCTTCGGAAAATAATATCTGCGTTCCAATAGCAATGATCTTTGTATTGGCCGCCAATATTCACGATCGTCAGCGAGATCGAGCATTGGATGTCATTAGAGGCAAACATGAGGCAATTCAACAATCACTTGAGACCAAACCGACGATAGGGATTGATATGGACAGACTCAGTTGTGCGTGTGTATACATACCCGTTAGCCAGAGCTTGGTTGGATGGTGTGATTGTCATCCTGGGCTAGAGGCACCGTCTGTGTCCCGCTGGTGCCCTATGGATGGAGACTGTTTCGGCGAGGGCAACGTACGTAATTCGAGGCACCTTACACTACCAATGTAGGTGGAAACTCAAGGCGTGATCAGTATAAAGGCTGGGAGCTGCTCAGGGACACAGACAAATGGAAATGAGCAGGCCGCATACCTGATGCCCGAATTATAAGAGCAGGACAGTCCTTTATAAAGCCATTTCTAGAGTAGAGGAGAATGGCGACAGCATCTGCAACCACCTCATGGAGAGTGAAATGCACGAGGAACTTGGCGCTATCACGAGCAATCTGGTCATTTTCCCCATTTTGCTTTTCACCACTACCCTTGAAGGCAGCGGGGGATGCAGCTCTGGTCCTACCGATTGTTGCGCTAGACCTAAACGAGGCAGCGATGAGGATCCGATCGGTAGCAAGGGGGAAACACGGGATGTCGCATGGCAAGTACGGCGAGCCAAGCGGCCATCAATCACAGCTACAGTTCAACCCGAAAAATCAACCACTCGGTACCTCCGATTCCCTTACTAGTACGCGAGGGCGCCTGAGGGAGCACACCACATGCAAGAGGTCGCCGGCGTCTAACCAACCGGCAGGTGTTATCGTGGCCTTTGTTGTAATTCCACACTTCGGGGGAGAACACGATTACTTGGTTGCACCTCAATTCGATCCAGAAACTCATCTAGCGTTCAAGGCTTGCCCTCGACATGCTTTATGTTGCTTTCCTCGTTCATGTTGGCATTCTTGACCTCCACAGCGTGCACCGCAGAGACTGCAGCGTCGTAGTTGTCGCGTCCGTCGAAGACTAGAAGATCGTATTGTCAGTACCTATCTTTCAACCATGGTTGCTACAATCCGACTTACTCGTGGCAATCTCCTCGAGCGACAAGCCTTTGGTTTCGGGAAATGCGAACCAAATGATGACGAGGACGAGAGTCGTAAATGCGATGGTAATGATGTAATATCTCCAGGAGATGTTGGCCAGGCCGATGGGGTTGATGTAGTTTACTGCAAAGGTGGACATGGACAGCGAGAAGAACATCCATGAGAAGAAGAGGCCACGCTGCTTGGTGGTACAGAGTTCAAGGGGGTATGCGACGACGAGGGGAAGCCAGCAGATCTGTGTGATCGAGATGATTAGTTCTTAAGGTCGATGCAGTGCACAGGTTGGGACTTACGCCGTAGAAGAAGTTGTAAACAAAGATCATGGCCACAACGCCGATGCCATACGAGTTTTGCTGCGTCCGCTCGTAGGTGGCGGCAAGAGCCGTCCAGACAGCAAATGTCAGGATCATGCCAGAGGTGCTGAAGAGGAAGAGGAAGCGCTTTCTAATGCCGGGGATCATGAAACCGGCGGCGAGACCGACAATCCAGGTCCAGATGTTGATGATGCCGTTGATCAATGTCAAGTCGTGCACGCTGGTCATGCCGACATCCCTCAGGATTTGAGGCAGATATGCGCTAATGAGTCCGGAGCCGCAGCACTGGGATCCGACGGCCACGACTGTGGCTACGAAAAGACGGTGCTGGTTACCCTTGTGTGAGAGTAGGGTCTGGATGTCCTTCTTGTTGAAACGGATGCTGGTTGCGTCGGCTTCGATGCCGGCCATGATGGCCTCCATCTCGGTCCGGACGAGTAGGGTCTCCTGGCCACCGCCGTGGTGTTTGATGAGAATCTGGCGGGCCCGTTCCTCGTGACCGCGAGATACTAGCCAGCGGGGGGACTCGGGGCAAAGAAAGATGGTCAGGATCTGGTAGACGGGGAGGACGATTTGGAGGAGACAGGGTATCTGCCACGAACGGTCGCCTGGGATATTGCGTGTCCCGTAGGCAATCCATGAGCCGAGAATGAGGCCAATGTAGATGGTTGTGTTGTACATGGCCGTGATCCTGGCCCGTTGCCTCGGATGCGCAAGCTCCGTGATGAGCACCGGCGCAGCGATCTGCACGCAGGTCGAGCCGAACCCGAGGAGCAGCTTCCCGGCAACGAACATCTCAAAGTTGAGCGCAAAAGTTTGCATGATAGCCATGGCGACGATCAACGTGGCACCCGTGAGGATCATGACGCGTCGTCCAAACTGCTGGATGACGAGGGGGGCGAGGAAGATGGTGAAAGCGCCTCCGAGCTGGGTCGAGGCTCCGTAGAAGCCGAGACGAGCACCGGTGGGATGGTCGAACTTTTCGTTGAATGCTTCGAGACTCTGGAGACTGTTGGTCATGGAGATGTCAAAACCCCACGCGGCCATGGTAACTCCGGGGGCCAGCTAGATGGAGGGAGTCAGTTTCTGTCATGGCTATGGTGCAACAGTATTGTCTGTCGTGCGTGTGTACATACCATGAGTAGATTCAGCCTGACCATATAAGGAGTGCGCCACCACGGCTTCGAGTCGGGCTCGTGCATGGCGATGTCCTCGGTACGAGTCTCGACGTTTTGCAGCTCGGTGTCCTGGACCGCTTGGGGCCTTGACTGGATGGTACCGTTGTCCGCCATGGTCAACTGGGCAGTCGCTCAAGGCGAGGGGGTATGCAAATTGAAGACTCGACGGAGGTGATCGAAGGGTAGAGGGCAAGTCTTGGGAGGACGTGGTGATGTCTGCTTTGAAGTTCAAGTATCTGAAAGAACCCCATGGGGACGGACTCGCGTTAGTTTATATGCACGTGTGGGCTGAAGCTGGGGTAGAGCATCCATCCCCACGTGGAGGAGCTGCTCGTTCGGCTGATAGGTACGAGTGGCTAGGGGGGGAGCAGGAGGAGACTCGTCTGTGCTTTGCCACCGCTTCTCATGCTGACCCGACGGATGCCAAAGGCTCGACCGACGGACATAGCCAAGCCTGCTCAAGGTACTTTTGACCCGACGGAAGCATGAGGAGGTGAGCGTCACTTTACTTCCCTGTTCTGTCCATGATATTCCAAGATAGTGGCTTGGCGTAGGATCACAAGCCCGAGGCGAGTCCCCCCCTTTTTCCGAGTGCGGCTAGGTCACTAACAGGACTCTGGGTCAATTCAGGCTAACTCATGTTAAAGGCCTATCCCGAACCTCTGGGTCCAGGCGAGCACACAAGCGAGGAAGTTGGCCGACAGCGGCACCGAAGGACTGGATCCGGAATCGGGCTCGGTAATGCATCCCATCCATCCCCAGAGGTGCCGCAGGCACTCGGCTACCATTCGACCTCACCCCCGTCCCGAGTGCCTGGGTAGCCATATCATCCTTCGGCGAAAAGATATCTTCCGAGTCTGCCAAGAACGGAGCCGTCAAACTCGCGTCGGGTCATCGGGCAATTCCTCGTTGCGGAAGATCTTCATCGGTTATATCAAACTGAACTGGATAGGCACAATACTGGCTCGTTGCTCCAGCACTTGACTTCCAGCACCTCTCACCCAAATCGTTCCATCATGTCCGAAGAACACCTTCTCTGGTACGACCACCCAGCAGAGCTCTGGGAAGATGCACTCCCCATCGGCAATGGACGTCTCGGCGCCATGGTTCGCGGCACGACCAACACCGAGAGGCTCTGGATGAACGAGGACTCTGTCTGGTACGGTGGCCCTCAAAACAGAGTCAACCCCTCCGCCAAGAAGAATCTTGACAAGATCCGAGCGCTCATCGACGAGGGGCGCGTCAGCGAGGCGGAGAAGCTTATATCACGCACCTTCACCGGCATGCCCGAGTCGCTACGTCACTACGAACCCCTCGGCGACGTCTTCATTCACTTTGGCCATGGCCTGGACCTGGATGGCTCCGAAATCATGACGACGGGCTTGCCAGAGGTGTCGAAAAAGGCATTGAAGCCTGAGGATGACACCGTTCCGCGAGATTACCGCCGCCAGCTGGACCTCAGGCAAGGCGTTGTCAAGACTGAATACGACTTCAAGGGTGTCAGATACACCCGCGAGGCGTTTGCCAGCGCGATATCCGGTCTCGTCTGCATGAGAATCAGAAGCAGCGAACCGGGCGCAGTCACTTTTGCGCTCTCCATCAACCGCGGCGACGACGACGACGTCAACAGGAAGCTCAACAAGACGTTTGACAAGCTCGAGCATATCCCACAAGGACTGATGCTATCGGCGTCCATGGGCGCTGGCGGCGTCAAGCTCAACATGGGCGCTTCGGTCCTAGTAGAAGGAGGATCGGCCACCCTTGACGAAGACGGCATTGACATCGTCGTGTCCAATGCCGACGCTGCCGTCATAGTCATTGCCGGAGAAACCACCTTTCGGCACGATGATCCCGCCGCTATTGTACAAAAGACCTTGCAGGAGGGCCGTTCGCGTTCATGGCAGAGTCTCCTCGACGGCCACCTGACCTCTTACAAGACACTTTACGACCGTTGCGAGCTCCGCCTTCCCAGCGACGGCCAAGCTGCCGACACACCAACGGACCAGAGACTCGAGGCTGTCAAGCGAGGCAAGCCCGACACAGCCTTGGTAACGCTCATGTTCCATTATGGACGATACCTGCTCATCAGCTGCGCCCGCTCAGGCATTGCCGCCAACCTCCAGGGCATCTGGAACAAGGACGCCATGCCCATCTGGGGTTCCAAGTACACCATCAACATCAACATCCAGATGAACTACTGGCCTGCAGAAGTGACCAACCTGGCAGAGTGCCACGACTCCCTCTTTGACCTGGTGTCGCGCCTCAGCGAGCGAGGCCAGCAGGTCGCGCAGGACATGTATGGTTGCCGCGGCTGGGTCTCTCACCACAACACGGACATCTGGGCCGACGCAGCGCCGCAGGACCGCTGGATCCCGGCGACGTACTGGCCTTTGAGCGGTGCTTGGCTGTCGCTGCATTTCTGGGAGTCGTACCTCTACAGCAGGGACGTCGAGGTGCTGAAGCGGGCGTGGCCCATCATGAGAGGTTCGGCCGACTTTTTCGCCGACTTTCTGGTCGAGAGAAACGGGTTCCTCGTGACGACGCCGAGCGTCTCGGCAGAAAACTCGTATTACCTTCCCGGCACGACCAAGGTCGCCTCTCTCTGTCGCGGGCCGGCATGGGACGCTCAGATCCTGCGCGAGCTCTTCACCGCGCTGATCAAGATGGGCGCCATCCTCGGCAAGTCGACGGAAGACATCGCATCAATGCTTTCGCGACTGCCGGAGCCCAAGGTCGGCACCGCCGGCCAGCTTCTCGAGTGGGAAGAAGAATATGAAGAGGCCGACCCGGGCCACAGACACGTGTCGCATCTCTGGGGCTTGTTTCCGGGGACATCGTTACAGTCACCCGAGCTGGTCGACGCGGCGAGGGTCACTCTCGAGCGGCGCCTGGCCAACGGCGGTGGACACACGGGCTGGAGCGTGGCGTGGATCCTGTGTCTGTACGCGCGAATGCGTGAAGGTGAAAAGGCAGAGGAGACGGTGACGAAGATGTTGCAGCATTCTGTGCTGAAGAATCTCTTTGACAACCACCCGCCGTTCCAGATTGATGGCAACTTTGGGTTGACGGCGGCTGTTGCTGAGATGTTGTTGCAGAGTCATGATGGCGGCGTCATTGACCTGTTGCCTTGTCTCTTGCCGGCGTGGGAGGTGGGCGGCTCGGTTTGTGGGCTCAGGGCTCGTGGGGGCGTTACTGTCGACTTGGAATGGCGGGAGGGAAGATTGGAAGAGGTGAGGCTGTTGTCGTCCGCTGATCATGATGTGAGTTTGAGAATCGAGGGGAGACGCTTGGTGTCTGGTGACGGGAGGAAGACGGTGGCTCTCATGAAGGGCACTCCATTTGTTCTGGGAGGAGAGTGGTAGGCCTTGGCTTGAGAGTCGTCATGGTGGTCGACCAAGTGGAAACCTGCTTGTAGGCTCGCGTTGTCGACGTGATGGATGCGATGAGAACGGAGGAGAAAGTGTCTGGGCCCCCATTGGTAATGGAGGAAAAGCTGCCGGCGATATACGATGCTCTGGTCCCCTTTCGTTGGCACTACAAGAAAGACTTCAACCAGTTGCTATCTTGAATCTAAGAGTATGGCCAGCTACAGATGGAGCGGCAGGCTGTATTCGTATACTTGCAGGTAAAGTGGTAAGCGACTTGAGTCTATTCCTGTCTATGATGTCTAAAACGAGTGTGTCCTGCTAAATGAGTGTATCCAGATAAAAACCACCCCCGATCCAACGCCTTTATGCCGAGTTTCTAACATCCAAAGCCCCCCAGCCTAAGCGAAGTTCCAGCACTGGGACTGGTAGATGGGCTTGTTGACGTTGAAGAGGGTCTTGGTGTAGATGGTGCCAATGTAGGCAGTAACATCCATGTTGAAGGTGCTGGCGAACCAAGCGCCGTTGGGGCAGGTGGCGGCGTCGGGATGGGTGAAGGTGACGCCCGACTCGCTGGCGTAGGCGAAGTTGAGGTCGGCAGAGAAGGCGTTGATGACCTGGGGCTTCACCTCAACGCCGGCGGTCAGGTCGATGGCGCCCTTGAAGACCTTGACGCCGAGGGCGAGGTTGAGGTCGAGGTAGGGGTTGAGCTGGAGGGAGACCTCGGCGCTGACGTCCGAGGCGACGGTGGTCTCGGGGGTCCAGCCGCTGGAGGTGGTCTTGCCGGAGTCGAGGAGGTCGAGGTGGACCTGGCCGTTGGCGATCTCGCTGTGCAGGCCGAGGGAGGCGTCGAGGGAGCCCTCGGCGGCGAACTCGATGCCGACGCCGAACTCAGCAATGGGGCCGACGTCCAGGATTCCGGGGATGGTGAAGGCCGAGACGGAAGCGGAGAGGGGAGTGTAGTTGTACAGGTCGGACGAGAAGGAGGCGGCGACGTGGGCGGAGACGTTCAGGTTGACGAGGCCGGAATAGTCGACGTCGATGTACATCTTGCTGGGCTTGAACTTGAGGAAGTTGAAGCGGAAGCCACCCTTGAGGCGGATGTTGCTCTCGAAGCGGGCCTCGTCGAGGACGATCTTGAGGTTCTCAGTGTCGATGACGGTGCCGGAGATCTCGCCGCCGACCGAGGCGGAGAGGTCGCGACGTGCGGCCGCGGGGGTGGTGTCGAACTCGACGACGGCGTCCTCACTCTGCTCGTCGAGAGTCGAGCGCTTGCCGGCGGCGACGGCCGTTAGGGAGGCGTCGTCGAAGGTGAGGCCGGTGACGGCGTACCAGCCACGCTCGTCGGCGGTGTTGCAGCCACCCTCGGGGGAGTAGGTGACGATGATGAAGTCCGAGGCGGGCCAGGCGGCCGAAGCGGCCTTGAGGGCAGCGTCGTCGCTGAAGGTGACGGAGATGTCGGCGTCGGTGCACTTGACAGTGGCGATGCCGTCGACCTCCTCGAGGGCCACGGCGGGCTGCTTGAGAGCGGCGTCGACAACTGCCGTCATGTCGCCGGCGGCATAGCCGAGGAGGATCTCCTTGGCGGGTGTGAGGGTGTCCTGGCGGGCCTCGAGGTTGGCGGCAGCGACGGAAGCGAGGCCGGAACGAAGAGCCTGGGGGCGGGAGATGGGCTTGAGGACGACGGGGGCCGCAGGAGCGGCATCAGTCTGGCGGGCCTTGAGGTCATTGAGGAGGCTCTCCTTCTGGCCGGGACGGCGGATGGGCTTGAGCACCGTGGGAGGCGAGGGCTTGGGGTCAGCGGCCTGGCGGGCATCGAGGCCGGTCAGGAGGCTGGTCTTGAGGCCATCGGGGCGGTGGACGGGGCGGAGGACCGCCTTGGAGTCCTCAACGGCGGGGAGGGCGGCTGCCGAGGAGAGGCCGGCGATGGCGGCGATGGAGAGGAGGGAGAAGGTCTTCATGGTGGGCGAAGACTGAAAAAGAAAAGATGACTAGAGAGAAGGAGAGAAGCGGGCAGGACGATGCTGCTGTAGCGACTGTCGAAGTGAGTGACTGTGAGAGATATCTAAAGAATGAGATGAGACAAGGAAGAAAGACTGGATGCTGCTTGATGCTGCTGGGTGAGGAGAGGAGGCAGAAGACCGAGAAGAGTCCCGGATGCCGGGGACTTTATACATCGTGAACATCATGATGCTTCACGCCGGGTATCGTGCATGTGCCCCCCTCCCGGACCACGGCATCGGGCACCGCGAGCCCACATCACACCCATGGAGCGGGATTGTGGCCCGCGCCATGCTCGTTCGTGATAGGGGCATGGCGCGGCTGCAGCACCAGCACTCCGCGGGCAGGCCGCACGGCGGCTGCGCTGCGCCCTGGGATCGAGTTGTGGGGAGTATGAGCGCAGACCGGGGACAGGCAATGCAACGGGCGGGTACAGGTATCCCCCCTGTATTCCGCGTCAATGCCGTGCCCAAAACGGCCTGATGGGAGGGACGAAAGAGGGAAGAAGGAGGCAGGGATGGAGGATATTCTAAAAAGGGTGTCTCGTAGGGCGACGGAGAATCCGATGAACATGGGTTCGATCGGGCGGGACTTGGGAGCTTGATCCTGGT
This sequence comes from Plectosphaerella cucumerina, assembly GCA_020746995.1. Lineage (NCBI taxonomy): Eukaryota > Fungi > Ascomycota > Sordariomycetes > Glomerellales > Plectosphaerellaceae > Plectosphaerella > Plectosphaerella cucumerina. Next base: position 1,576,045 of record JAGPXD010000007.1, read on the forward strand.
GTTCGTTCATGCGCTTGTCAAAGTGTGGTGGTGATGGTGGTTGACGTTGGGGATGTTGACTGATGAGTTTAGATGGCATCAACTTCAGCTGATCAATCACTCACCTTAAGCTCTCCCGCGCCGGTGACATGTGCCAGATGAACCCTCAGACTCCGTCGCAACACCTCCACAGCTGCCCCTGAGCACCACGGCTGCCACGGCTTGCCACGGGACGCCCTCCTATCCCCTGAGGCTCCGGTGGCCGTCCGTCTTGGCGGGCGAACAACCGCCATAAGGCGAGTCAGTCTGTCGTCCAGCGCCCCTCCTGACCTGACGCCGTGTTCAGAGCAAGCTCCATCAATCCAGAGGCTCTGGCATCTGAAACTCTAGCGCCGGCAGGGGTCCTCGCAGGGCTGCGCTGATGTCGACTGTTGTGCAGCGGCAGCGGCAGCACTGCATCACAGCAGCATCCTACGGATCTTGCCGTCGCCAGACACCCCTGAAGACACCCACATCTCCCCACACGCTTCGGGGCCCTCTTGCTTTTCTGAGCGGTGATGCCGACGTCGGCGGAGAACGAACCCCTGAGATCGCTGACTCGCGGGGAAAGACTGCTCGGCCTTACCGGTCCGTGCTGAGGAGCATGAAGGCTTGTGAGGCCCCCAGAGTCGATACGAACACTTGTGGTTCTTTTTAGGCCATATCAAAGCTTCTATGACAGGTATGCCCTAGGCTGTCTTGGGAAAGCTCGTCGTGCACGGTGGTAGGGCTCTATCTGTCAGGTTGTTTGTGAAACAGAGATGGGATGTCATTGGGTCTGGAGCACGATACACCGGGAGGGCATCACATAGCAGTGATAGCACGAGTTGTATATATCCCTAAAATACACTCTTCAAGTCATGAGTTGGCTGCCGAAAAGCCGGAGTGCATTCGCTGCACGGCGGTCTTACATGCCCTTGCTTGCTTGCGCCTCTGGGTCCGGATGCCGGCCAAGACTCATTCAGGGGCTACGCAACTCCACTACCTTCATCGATGGGTGGGCGCGATGGAGCACGTCTTGATGTTACCTGTTAGTTGCACTGACACTGCCAGAAATCTGCCTACACAGCCATCGTTCCTCCCCCATCATCCCCTGATCATACTGGCAGCATGCTCGGCGACGCCGTACACAGTCGCCAGCAGGTTCGCCCTTGGCAGGATGGGGATGATGCTCGCGTCACAGACGCGCAGGTTCGCGCAGCCGTATACCCGCAGGCTTGAGTCTACCACACCACCCAGCTCCCGCGCCATCATCGAGCACGTGCCCACAGGATGGTTCCCGCCCACGGCCGTTGCGCGTACGTAGTCCTTCGCGGCGTCCATGTCGGAGAAACTCGCAGATGCACCTGGGTTGCGCTTGCCCCCCTCGACGAGATGGCTCGCCAGGGGCTCTGAGGTGGTGATCTTTCCCAGGAGACGGAGGTGGCGCGCCAGAACCTCGACGTCGAGGGGGTGCGTCAGGTGTCGCGAGTCGATGGCTACCTTGGACGGGTCAGAGGCCGCAGAAGGCGATGTGATGTGCACAGAGCCTCGAGACAGAGGGTGGGACAGCAAGATGGCGACGGAGAAGTAGTTCTCAGACCCCTGGGGAGGGGGCGCCATGTGTCCGTCTGGTTGGAACCAGGCGAAGCCCGGGAATGAGAGGTAGCATGCCGAGGCCTCATCGGCGGACGACAGAACAGACGTGACAAAGTCCTCGTGAGCCTTTGCAAAAGCCGCTGTAGTCTTTCCGTCGTCGACGGGGACCGACTTGTGCTCGGCCAGGAGGCGCTCGAGCTCTGACCGGCCCTCGTCCGTCTCGATTCCCGGGAAGGGAAGCTGCGCCACAGCATTGGTGCCGCTGCTCGCGAGGGGGCCGGACTGCTCCCCGTAGGCTTCCATGGCGGCGCCCAGAGCGGCAGGGTCCTGGCGGGCCACGGGGTCCATGGTTTTGAGGCCCTCGCGGACTTGGTGGCTGACTCCGATCATGACGTGATTCTGAAGGTTCTCGCCGACGTGCTCGTTCTCGATGATGACGTCGATTCCTAGGCTCTTGAGGAGCTCGGGGCTGCCGATGCCGGAGAGCTCGAGGATCTTGGGCGAGTTGACGGCTCCGGCTGAGAGGATGACCTCCTTGCCTGTCTTGGCCGTGTGGATTTCTCCGTCCTTGGTGTACTGTACTCCCTCTGCGACGACGCTGGCCGGGTTGGACGTGTCGAAGACAACCTTCTCCACCGCAGCTTGCGTCAAGACAGTCAGATTGCCCCTCTCCCGTGCCGGTCCGAGGTAGGCATTGCCGGCGTAGCTCCTCTGCCTCGTGGCGGGGTCGATGGCGTCCGTGTTGACAAAAGTTCCCGTCACCTGGCCGCTGAAAGCGTCTCCATCTCCAGGGTATCCAAGACCGCCCAGGGTCTCGTACCACACGTCGGCCCAAGGGTTCTCCGGGTCGTTAGGCACACTGAGCTTGATGGGGCCGCCCTCGTCCCCCTTCGCGGACGGAGGCGTGAAGCTCTTTGCAAAGGAGGCGGCGAACTGGTCCCAGGCCCAGCCGTCGTTTCCGAGCTTTTCCCACGCATCGACGTTGGCTTTTGACGTGGGCGTGAAGGACATGCCGTTGATAGCGCTCGAGCCACCCAGCAGGCGGCCTTGGGTGAAGGGGATCTGGCGGCCGCCGAGACCAGGCTGGGGCGTCGTGGTGAAGCCCCAGTTGGCCGAGGTGCCGAGGAGTGTTGGCCACATGGAGGGGATGGCGATGCGGGGGTCGGCTGACTGGTCGTTGCCGGCTTCGAGGACGAGAACTGAAGTAGATGGGTTTTCAGAGAGACGGGCGGCCAGGACGAGGCCTGCGGTGCCGCCGCCGACGATGATGTAATCGTATGTGCTGGACATGGTAGAAGTGAAGTGGAAGCTGAGGAGGAGATGAGGGTCGGTGATTTCAAAATGGGCTTTTGGAGCGGATGAAGCTGATATTAAGCCGCGAGAAGTAGTTGGTCTGAAAGGCACAGTGACGCACCTCCCTATTGCCAAGAGCGGCACAGGTGCATGAGCTGACAGATGTAGTAACCTTTGGGGAGGCTGTGCTGCAGGAGATGCCCGGGATCAGGTGTTTCCCGAATCCTTCGCGTGTAACCTGTATCGCTGGCGTTTGCATGTCACCCCTGCTGACGACCCGAAACGAGGAATACGCGTGTAGGCAGAACGAAGAAAGTTCCCAAATGGGAACTCTTCGTACGGGCCCAAAGTATCAACCTTAAGGGGGGTATACTAAAATGGAAGGACTTTTGTCCTGCTATCCATTGCAAACCGATCCAGTAGAGACCTGAGACGTGGCTAGCAAGACCTGGGGTACCAAAGTCCCGACGCGAATGGCAGACAACCCGTGGAGAGAACTTACCTTTGTTCGAAAGAAGGAACGATGCCATTGTCGCCACTGGATGTTTGCATGCCTCGGCTGACCTTTTGCATGTCCCAATAGCTTGAACATCACCTCGTCGATTCTGTTGGCGCCATGTCAGAAGATATCGTCAGCCTTCGTCGTCGTACTTTTTGAGTCTATTCACCCCCAGTGAAGCTCTACTATATGTCGAAACGGCCAAATCTTCATCTCCTTCAGACGTTCCGTGCATCTTTGCAGAATTGCACCAGCCTCCTCGCCCACAGGCGTGTCCCTGAGCAGCTTCGCCATCATGCTGGCATGGAACATGGCATGCGGTGACTCGCCGCGGCCCAGGGCAATGGCAAATGTATCTCTCAGAAGATCTCTCATGGAATCGACGTGGTTTCTGCCGTTCATCACGTCTGATAGCCTGTGAGGAAATGTGTCAGCATCTATCCCGGCCTGAGACAGACAACATGAACTTACTCGTCCCTCGGCCTTGAGTTGACCAGAATCGCCAAGGCAATCTTGCTCAGTTGCACGAGATACACCTCCGTCTTGGAGGCGTACCATAGCGTCGGAATGCCATCATCAGCCAGTGACGCCCGATGCTCGAAGATGGGGCGGATACCGAGGAGGATGTCGTCCTTCAGGTCTCTTTGCCGCTGCATGAGCTGATCTGCAACACCACATGTCAGTAGAAACAGACCATCGTCACCACGTGAATCGTACCTAAAACCTCAGCTGGCGCCCGGCCCGCTCGTTCATTGCACCAGCACGCCCCGAGCACCCTAATCATATTGACTGTCATCTCGTACGCGAATGGATGGAAAGGCGGACACCCCGCCAGGGCAACGGACGGAGGCCGGCCCGAGGCCATGGAGTAGTACATCTCCTGTCTCAGAGCGAGCATGTATGCCGCCTGCGCGAGTCCACTACGGCGCATCATGCGCTCAAACTCTGGCCCCTGCACGATGTTGTTGAAAACAGGAAGAAAGATATCTGCGCTAGTGCCAGCCGACGGAGAGAAACATCTGTCCGCGGGCCCGCAGTCACGGTCAAGCAGCTCAGCCTGGCGCAGGAGGACGAGCGTGGTGAGGAGACCCGGCCGCTCATCCTCAGGGCTTGCATCGTAGGCGCGCAGGGAGGGAAGACACTCGACGACGAGCTCTATGACGGAGATTTTGCTGACGCGGGCGCGGACGGCGGCCTTGTAGCATCGCCGGCCTGTGGGGGCGGGGCCTGGCGGGGCGGAGAGGAGGTGACGTGCTGCGAGGGCGAGGACGGCGCAGAGGAGGGGAGGGTTGGAGCGGGCGATGATGGGGACGACGAGCTCGAAGTAGCGATCTGGGTCGGCGATGTCGAGCTGGGGGTGTTAGCGGGGGGAAGAAAGGAGGAGAGAAGGGGCGTACCCAGGGCGCTACGTCGTCGATGAAGTATTTGAAGAGGTAGGCTTCGAGAAAGTCGACGAGGGGGAACTTGCGAGCCTTGAGGGAGGGGATGTGAGTTGTTGGATTTGTGGTGTTGCTACTTGAGGCGTAGGGGCCGTGGGAGATGGAGGGGATGTGGAAGTATCGGAGGAGGTTCTGTGAGAGGATGGCCAAGGGGTCGTTGGCGTAAGAGGTGCTGGGTGTTGGGATTGATGGTGATGTTTGGTCGCTATATGCAGGATGGGTATCTGTCAAGCCGCGGATGACCTGGGGAGATTCGCTGAGTTTTGTCGTCCCAGGGTCTTGGAGACTCAGGGCTGAGTCCTCTAAGAAGTCGTGCCTGTGGGATTCTGACGGGGGCTCATGGTGAGAGACCGGAAGCCGGTGATCTGTTGAGATACCCCCCTCTGGAAGTTCCGTTGTCTCATCCCATGGCTCGGCCGTCGAGTCGTGCTCCGAGATGATACTAATCGGCGAGCCACGGCCAGTATCATCTGCCGGCAAATCATCCTCGCTGTGATCGAGCAAACCTGCCAAAGGTCTCCATGCCGCCGAGGGCACCGATTTGTCGATACAGACTGCTCGTCGTCAGAGACGAAATAGTGACCCTCAGTGACAAGAAGCACTCACACGTCTTCGCCGAGCTCCGGACCCATTTCTGGTTCGCCTGGAACTCCTGCTCCGACCAGTTCACAAAGCGGACGGGCGACTGGTACCGGCAGCTGAGACCGAGGGTATTACACCGGCCACACTCAGGCCATGCCCCGTTGCCTAGCAAGCAGTAGTCAGTATACCGCTGCAGCTGAAAGCAACCATGCAAGTCCAGCAGAAGACATGCAGGGCCGTGGAGGCGTACACTTGAGGTGCTTCGCTGGGACGGGTCAGCATCGTGCACGAGCAAGCGGAGAAGAAGGGGGGTTACATCGGCACCGATGACATGCAACGCGCTTCGGTTTCTCCATGTCGACTCGAACGTCACTTTGTCGGGCACGATTTCCGATTCGGCGACTCTTTCCAGAACCAGACGGACGGGATGGGTGAGGGGGAACCCCGGGGGTGGATTGTGAGGGGGCGGAGATGCGCTGTTGGAATTTGCTCCAGTGAGCGGGGGCGGGTTTCCAACTTTGAACTTCAACTGTCCTGGGCCGGCCGGCGCTTGGCCCGGGGTTCTCTGCCCCGATGCCGGCCGATGACCACCGAGCGAGCGGCGATTACCCCGAACTTTCTCCAGACGCATCTCAGGTGTAGGTATACATGCATTATCATTAACAACTAAATAAAGATCGCGACCGCAATCCCAAAATGCGATGCTCAGACCCGGGTATCATATACTTGTAGCGCCCCATCCCTTTTTCTTCCCCTCACCGCGTGTCCGCCAGGCTCAGCACGTACGGCAAGTCCGTCATATCAGCCCTGCCCGCCAGCCGGATCACCGAGGCGCCTGAGCCCGATGACGCCTTGGACCGCATGCTCGCGTTGGAGTATGAGTGGAACAGCTGTCTCGGCCGCGTGTGGTCGACGACGCTCGACGTCTCCGACGCCGTACCAGTAGAGCGGGCGTTCATGGTCGACGGCGCCGTGCGGTACGCATTCTGCCAGGTGCCCGCCGAGGCCGACCTGCCGCCAAAGAGTACCCGTCGCCGCGAGCCGGTCGTGCTTCGCGTCACTGACCGGGACAGGCTGCCTCTAGGCGATGTGTGGATACTGCTGCTATCGGGGCCGCGGCTGTCAATGTCGCTGTCGTACGCCGTGCCGCGGTCCTCGTCGTCCTCTACATCCGCCTCCTCGAGCGGGTCGAGTGCCGCAGGGTCCATGGGACCCATGCTGCGCAGAAGCGCGGCAAAGAGATGCATCAGGTCCCTGAACCGATCGAGGCCGATAGGCCGCACCGAGAAGCGGGCCTGTTCGTAGACCGCCAGGAACTCGTTCGTCGTCGCGTCCATTGGCAGCACGCCCAGCTCGGCCAGGCGGGTGAGGTACTGGCGCAGCCCCAGGTGCGGCGGGCGTTGCAGCATTTCGGCAACTTCGACGTTCACTGTTGGGGCGTCACCATCGTCGGCCTCGGCAGGTGGTGCCAGCGTCAAGGCCTTGCCCTCGATTAGGTGCGGGAGCTCCGCCACGACGGCGCCGTACTGCAGGTTCGGTATGTCCGCAGAGTCTGGCGGCGCCCAGCCGCCGTGCTCGACTTCGCCCCAGACCGGCCTGTGCCGCGGAAGCGGCGTGCCTAGCATCCTCTCCACGTCGGAAAGCGTGCGCACCTTGAGGAGCTGGAACCCCTCGGCCGCAGCACGCTCGTCCTTCTCCCCGCGGTGGTTTTCGTTTCCCGCCAGCGACACCACTGAATCTCGGTCTGGGTCCGCGGTGGCATTCGGGACATCGAGGTCCGCCACGTGCCGCGGCCGGGCCTCGTAGGCAATGGCAGCGCTTCGGTCAAGGCCGGCCGAGATCATGCGGAAGACGCGCTTAGGCACGTCGCCCTTTTCGACGGGCACCCAAGCCTTGGGGATCGATGCGAGAATGGTCTTGTTGTTGTAGATGCGGAGGGCGTAGACGAAGGAGACGATGAGCATAGTGCCGATGACGAAAGAGGCGAGAAGCCAGATGTTGTTGTACTGCTTGCGCCGCAGCGACTGCCAGATGATGTCGCCAGGGGTGACGCATAGGAGGGCGGTGGTGACGGCGCAGAGGATGAAGTAGGAACTGTTGTAGATGAAGCGGAACACCGCGCGCGGGGAGAACATCGTGTCGGCTGGGAATTGCTTGTCGAGGTAGGTTGGGAGGGCTCAGGGTCGACGGGTTGCGGACGGAGAGCTGTCGGCTGCCCGGCGGCACATTGCTGCGAGCAACGGCCGGCGAGTCTAGAATGTTGGCAGATCGGGTGTCGCTGGCGTCGGTAGCATTGATTCTCGGGGGTTCTGATACTGAAAGGTCGTCGAGGGGTTCGTATTGCTGCAGGAATCCGGCGTAGGTGCAGCGACAGCTTGGAAAGGAGTTGGATGCAGGTTGGCTGGCGAGATGAGCTCTACCCGGTTCAGCGCAGGTGCTAAAGTTGTTGGGCGGCAGGGAAACGCAAAGTGGGGCACGATGACATGGGACGAACTGGGAAACATCAAGAAACGCTGCAAACACTGGACACAGCTACATGCGTGAATCATCGATCGTTGCTGTAATTAATGTGCATCCGGCCGGAAAGGCCCGTCTATTCCGCCGCCATCGTGCACACATTGTTCGTCATTGACTGCCATGAGTCTCAGTCGCGTCCACTCCCAACTACCAGGGCCTGAAGCAGCACCCGAGCGACGCCGGTCAGCAGCTATCTGGTCTGGGTCATCTCAGGGCGGCTCTCGACCTTTTTCAGTGTCTTCACGGGCACTGCCTCCTGCACCGAGGCTTCCCTCGCCAGCCTGAGGTCCGTCCTGCTGAGGCGCAGGTCCACCGCGTAGGGCTCGAACTCCCTGACAATCTCCGCCAGCCCAATCTTCAACGCGTTCAACACCGCGTCCACCTCGGGCGAGTCCTTGCTCTTCTCCGTGTCCGTCCAGTGCGTCGGGAAGCCAGCCTTGAACGCCTCCAGCTTCCTGACCACCGACGTAAAGGTCCGGATGATGGACGTGACGTCGCGGTGTACGTTTCCAAACTTGTCCTCTGACAGGCTGTGGACGACAAGATGCGTCAGGGCATCCACGGCGTTGATGTGATGGCTGGCCTCAGAGAAGGGCGTGCCCAGGACTGCCGCGGCGAAGCGCCTCCTGAAGCTCTGCCGGAATATCCAGCCGATGTGCTCGTTCTCAATCACCCACAGGGACAGTGATTGCGCGAAGCCAGTGGCCCTGGCCGGATCCAGAGCGGCCTGCTGCTCAGGCGTGAGCATCTTGTCCCTGGCGTCGCGGAACGTCTTCAGGGCGCGCGGGCTGAGTTGGGAAAGCGGCGTCTGGCCCGGATCCCGCGCAACCTGACCAATCGCCTTCTCCACCTCGCTGCGCATCGACCTCGAGGCAGCCCTCGTCTGGAAGATGGGGTCGTCCTTGGGGGGCGCCGAGGCCCGCGCCCTAGGTTCGATCGCAGCGGGCTCCTGCTGGGCGGCGACAGGTGGTGGCGGCGGCTTGCCGTAATCGTCGATGCGCTTCTCCATCGTCTTGATCACATCAAGGCAGATGACATAAACCTGGGACCACATTGGTCCGTCCTTGCGGTCGATGTCTTCGAAAATGGCCTTGCGGCGGAGTTCAAAGTCGCGTGCAATGAACGACAGTTCCCAGAAAGCGAAGCACTACGTTACAGAGTCAGTAAAATGAAGCGTGAGTGAGTGCGCGGGACACATACCCTGATCGGCATCTTCTTGCTCTTGAGGCCATTCAGCAAGCTCCCGTTGGGGTCCTTAGACTCGCTGGTAAGGGGCTTGCCGTTTTTCAGGGGCGCCTTGACCATAAACAGGGAGAATGCGTAGTTGCCAATGTTCCAAATAATGAACAGGAGGAACCCGGCCCAGGTGCACCTCGAGATCAGAGACACTTTGAAGACACCCTCGCTAGGCGCAATGTTGGTCCTGGGCAGGTTATAGAAGGGGCGGAAGAAGGCCATGGCCCAAGCCCACACCGGGCGGCGGAAAGCGGTGGCGTAGAGGGAGTAGGCCAACGTCCAGGAGATAGAGGCCTTCATGAAAGACTCGACGAAGACGGCAGGGAGCCTGGACAGGACGACGCTCATCTTGGAGGTGGGGGTGGACCCGTCAGACGCCACCTTGCGCTTGGTCACATCAATCTCGATGCGGTCCTCGTCGCGGGCGATATGCAGGAAGGCCTGCACGGCGGCGCTAACGGCCAGATAGAAAGCCACGAACACCGGCCTCTGGTTGAGTCGTGCGCGGTCGCCGCTGGAGACCTTGATCCATCCCAGATCACCAGATTCGGAGGCGCTCCAGAGGTACACCAGCCCGAACAGGCCGCTGGAGAATCCGTAGAAAAGCCATGCCTCGAGGAACTGAATAGTGAAGAGGTTCGGGACGGCGCTCAGGAAGGGCGAGGCCGAGGCGCGGATGCCGACATGGTATTGCGAGATGCGGAGGACGATGACGGCGAGGGCGCTAGAGAAAAGGAATGCGGTTCGGAAGCCCGCGGGGCCGATGGGAAACCAAGACCAGAGGACTGTGATGAAACCAAGTCAGCAAGGCGGACATGAGAGCAAGTCGCGAGACCACGTACAGGAGTCGAAGCTGCCGAGGAGAATAGCAATGGCGTATGATAGAATGAAGAGGAAGCTGGCGGTAGAGGAGAACCTCCTGTGAAGAGCGGGCTGAAGAAAGTCCTTATACGGAGCTCTCCTGACGGTCGCGGGCGCCATGGTGACTCGTCATCATCCGGGGGGGTTGCGCGGCGGGGTGTGTTGTGTTGCGCGGGCGGCGGTTGCTCGTCAAGGTGGGATGGTGGTGGTTGCCCGTTGCCGTTTGTAAATAAAAATCTCCGGGCGTCTCGAGGACTGAGCAACGGCCAGGTTCAGCACTGTGAACAGCGGCCAGGCGCCCGGACCCACACAAGCTCCATCACGAGTTATCTCCACGTGATGATAGGCAGCCAGGAACCAGATGATGCAACCTAGCGCCCGCGGCTGGCTCGGCGCCGACATCTCCGCAGGCGGGATGGCGTAGCCGCATCGGCGGGCGACATCCAAGGCACCGGCGATAGCCAGCCAACCTCCAACACCGCAACCCGCCAAAGCTCACCGCCACAACAACACAACGAAGCCTGACGAAGGCAGCCCATTGCAAAATCCCAGCATAGAGCGCATAGATCAACCACGATGTCATTCGACCAGCTCTCGTCCCTCGAGTCCGGACGCCGCGAGGGCTACAGCGACGACCCCGAGTTCACGCAACTCCAGACGAGCCTCATCAACAAGCTCCTGACGCTGCGCCGCAACGTCACCAAGCTCAGTTCCGATGTCGACCTCCTCGGCACAAAGCGCGACACACCCCGCGTGCAGGAGCGGGTGCGCGACCTGCTGGAAAAGTCGAGGGACATGTGCAAGGACATTGGCGAGGGCGTCAAGAAGCTGCAGACGTGGGACGACCTGACGGTATGTCGGCCTTGGGAGGGATCGTGATGACGGGAAATTAGGCTAATACGGAGCGAACAGAAACAACAAAAGTACGACCAGCAGCGGGTATCGACCGACTTCCAGAACGCCCTGCGCGAGTTCCAGGACGTCCAGCGCAAGGCCCTCGAGAAGGAGCGCGCATCCGTGACAGCGGCGCGCGCGGCGCAGGATGAGGGCGAGGGCGGCAGTGGCGGCGCGGGCGGTGCAGGCGGCCAGGAGCAGCTTCAGCTGCAGGAGCAGGTGCGGCTCGCGGCGCAGGACGACGTCGACTTCCAAGAGGCGCTCATCATTGAGCGCGAGGAGGAGATCCGCAACATCGAGCAGGGTGTCGGCGACCTCAACGTGCTCTTCCGGCAGGTGGCAACCATTGTCAGCGAGCAGGGCGAGCAGCTCAACTCCATCGCCGACAATGTCGAGGACGTCCGCGACGACACGAGGGGGGCGCAGATTGAGCTGACGCAGGCGTCAAGGCACCAAAAGGCGGCGAGGAACAAGGGGTGCTGCCTGATGCTCATCCTGTCCATCATTCTGACGATTGTGTTGCTGGCCATCTTCCTGGACTAGCAGCTGCATCTTGGTTATCTTGTCTTTTTTTTGCTTTCTTGCTTCTACGGACATGGGGAAGGGGCTTGGGGTCTAATCCCGCTACAGCGCTTGCATCACCCTCCCCCGCCCTCGCCGCACCAGCCCGTTTTCTGACTTTTGCCCGCGGCGTTTTCACGGAGGATTCCCAAATATTGTACATGAGGATAGTGTGTATACAAGAAGTGGCAGTCGCGTTGCCTTTACTGCGTGAGCAGCTTGACGGGTCTGCCCCTGCAAACCTTGACTTCGCTTGGCCGGACCGGAAGGATCCTGTCAAGTATTGTCGAGTTGACAGAGGCCAAGGTCGATGACCACACCCAGTACAGCAACATGCCGGCGGGGAGGTTCATTGTGATGAAGGGGACCACGACCGCCACCACGACCAACCCCCTGTTGAGGCGCGAGCGCATTCTTGCGGCGCGGGTCATTCGATGACCTGGCTCGGTGGCCATGAATAGGGCGCGGAGCTTATCGGTGCCCTTCGGCAGCACATTGTGCAGGAAGCTGAGTGACAGCATGACGGGGAGTACTGCGTAGGGGTCGGCCACGGTGAGGTCGTGAAACCACAGCATGCCGCCGGTGGTCAGGCTCTGCTGGATCGATTCGACGACCGGTTGAGCCGTCGTCGTGATCTCATCTATCCAGGCCGTTGTCTCCGCCAGGCCTGTCGTCGAAGCGGCTTGAGCGGCTTGGGCTGTAGACGGGGCCATGGCGGAAACCAGGCCCCCGCCAGTTCCGGTGAGATTCCTCATGGCCTGAGCAACAATGAGCCACGGCGCCACGCTCAAGATGGGAATGTAGGTCTTCCACTGCTGGCACCCCCGCTCCTTGTTCAGGCGACGTATCGTCTTGGCATGCAGGAGCGTGGCTGTCTTCTCGTCCAACTTGTTGGCATGGCGGACCATCCACGCCTGCGTAAAATGGGAGTGGGACTGCTGCTGGAGGATGGTCTTCCGTGAATAGTATTGCAGCGGGAACCGCATCACCACGTTGATGCCCAGTGCGAAGGCGGGGATGGCCCAGAACCATGGCAGGCCGACAGTCGAGTGGAGGCTGACGAGGACCTCCTCTGAGGCCTGGACGGCGCTGGTAATGGCACCGGTCCAGTGCATGCGGCGGACCTGGCCGGTTGCATGAGTACGTGGTGACTGCCGAGGACAGATATTTGGGCGAACTGTGGCGAGGCTGGTAAAGGTGTGAGGCGTGACCGTCGGACCACATCGTGCCGTGGTCATGAGACGACGTCCCGGGCCCCTGGCTACAGACGCCATCGTGACGAGGTAAGGGGATGTTGCGAATCGAAAGGGCTTTTCACCCTGGCCGATATGTCTTTGGAGGTTCTGCAGGCCCAGAGTCCTGGGTTGCTGAGGGATGGGGCCGGCCTCCTGTCGTTGAGTTGATGAGCTGATATCGGTTCAAGATGAGATGGAAGGCTGCTCTCTGTTCGCCGTTGAACCCAAACCAACCTGAACCAAGCTCTATCGGCGTCTTATCTTAGCGTCCCTGCAAGGGGACGCACGGGCCCTTCCATCCGCCCTACGGACGCTGTCGTGCCTGCGTCACATCCGCCAGCTGCCGAATTAGCGGGCGTGGCGCCCACCTCCAGGTGGAACGTGGGCTCCTGCTCTGGCGCTGCTGGCTCGAGCCACCTCGAATCACCGCCTGAACTGAACACCTGCACCAAGCACTCAGCTTCTTTCACCGGGCCAGGCCCTCCTTCGTGTCCCCTCCAACCCGAACCCTCCCCTCGTTCTCCCACACAGTCCACGAAACCCCCGAGGCCGAGTGTGACCATCCCTCTCGGACTGCTTCGCGGGCTGAAGCTTCTTTATCGTGTATCCCTTTCCGACCCCTTTATACCCTCCATCGTCCCCCGAGCTTCCCTTGTGAAGCTTGGCTTTCTGCCCCTCAGTGGCGACCCGAGAGCTCCGAGACACCACCACCAGACCGACCGAGAACCTGACTCCTTCGTACCCCGCCAAGCTTCCGTCGCCTCTCCGACCGGTGCTGCGATCATGGCAGCGTCGGGCTTCCTCTATACCGTGGCGACGTTTGTTGCCGGCATCCCGATCGTCCTCTATATCGTCCTCCCCATTCTGCTACGCTCGATCGGAAATGTGGCAGGCACGTACCTTCGTAAGAAGACGGAGGGACGGCGGATACAGCTGCTGGACCTGATGGCGGCAGATGAAAAGGCATTTGCCCAGGAGAAAGAGCTTCGGAAGGGAAAGGAGACCGACAAGAGCATAGACAAGGATGAGGGCGAGTTTGCCCCGAAAGACTGGGCTGGCATTGTAGCCTTCTTCCACCCATTTTGGTAAGAGCTGCACTGGTGCACAAGTGGTCTGCTTAGACACTGACAACCAGTCAGTAATGCCGGAGGTGGCGGCGAGCGTGTCCTGTGGGCGGCAATCCGAGCAACGCAGAAGCGATACCCTAGGGCCCTGTGTGTGGTCTACACTGGAGACCACGAGGTTAACAAGCAGCAGATCCTCGCTCGGGTCAAGGCAAGTCACGGGATTCATGGCCGCCCCCTTGACCACGATTAACACTCCCCCAGAACCGCTTCAACATCGACCTTCACCCTCCCACCGTCAACTTCCTCTACCTCAGCACCCGGCACCTAGTCCTGGCCTCGACATGGCCTCACTTCACCCTGCTGGGTCAGTCCCTCGGCTCCATGGTCATGGCCTGGGACGCCTTCCAGCTGCTGGCTCCCGATATCTTCATCGACACCATGGGCTACGCCTTTGCCCTGGGCCTCTCAAAGTTCCTGTTCCCTCGCGTGCCCACCAGCGCCTACGTCCACTATCCCACCATCTCCACCGACATGCTTGAGTCTCTCGACCCCAAGTCAGCCACCGGCAGCTTGGGAGTCAACGCCGGAAAGGGCGTCGGCACCCGCGGCAAGGTCAAGCGCGTGTACTGGCAGCTCTTTGCCAAGCTCTACTCGCGCGCCGGTTCGTCCGTCGACATTGTCATGACAAACTCGACCTGGACCCAGGACCACATCCAGAAGCTCTGGGGCCCGCACCGCAAGGCAAAGGGCCGCAACGCCCTGCCCACCGCCGTCTACCCGCCCTGCGCCGTTGAGGAGCTCGAGGCCGCCGTCGACGTGTCGGCCGCCAGCGAGAGCCGGCGGGAAAAGGTCATCATCTACATCGCCCAGTTCCGCCCTGAGAAGAACCACACCCTGGTTGTGCAGGCGTTTGCCGAGTTCCTTAAGACAGAGTCGGAGGCTAGCAAGGGCGCCCGTCTGGTCCTCCTGGGTAGTGTCCGGGACGACCATGACTCGAAGCGCGTTTACCAGCTTCGCATCCTCGTCAATGAGCTGGGCGTCCGTGACAGTGTCGATTTCCACCTCGACGCGTCGTGGCCCGAGATCCTTGAGTGGCTGCAGAAGGCCTCGGTCGGCGCCAACGGCATGTGGAACGAGCACTTTGGCATCGGCGTCGTCGAGTACCAGGCCGCCGGTCTCATCTCCGTTGTGCATGACAGCGGCGGCCCCAAGCTGGATATCGTCGTCGAGGTTGACGGCAAGCCCACAGGTAGGTGGCTGGGATCACTCTTGAGAAATTGGCTAACACTACTCAGGCTTCCATGCGACATCAGTCCACGACTTTGCGCAGGGCTTCGAAAAGGCCCTTTCTGTTCCAGACCCCTTGGCCATGCGGCTGCGTGCCCACCAGTCGGCCAAGAGGTTCACCGAGGGCGAGTTTGCGAGGAAGTGGGTGGCCCAGACGGATGCTCTGGTGGCCATGACCTGAGGATTATGTGCGGTGCGAGATTTGGCTGGTGCATTACTTGTTTTTGGGGGGCGTCCCCGGCATAGACTCAGCGATACCCGGATTCTTTTAGGCGGACGGCACGGCCCATGGCAACGATACAATAGAGATTTGTTACCGGTGACGAAATACCTTCTACGACCGCGATGCTAGATGCAAAAATAGATATCCTGCCTACAAATTCAGCGCCCCGCTGTTCTTCTGCCGCGGCTCGCTCGCTGCTTCGAACAGCCCGCCGTCCAGAATGCGGATGCCCTGTACGGCACTCAGTCCCTCTCGGACCCAGGTGACGTTATGGCCCCTTTCACGCATGCTGGCAACCGTGTCGTTATCAAACGCGTACTCGAAGCGGGCCTCGTTCGGCATGAGCTGGTCATGGATACGAGGTTGCCGCAGGGCCTCGCCCATGGTCGCGTTATGCTCCAGTAGGCGCCAGACGACCTGGGCCGTGGAGCTAATAATGCGGGAGCCACCGGCAGCACCCACCGAGACGTAAAGTGTCCCGTCGGGGCGCTCGACGATAACCGGGGTAACGGACGATAGGGGCCGCTTGCCGGGGCGGATGAAGTTGGCCGACGAGGGCTCGAAGCCAAAGGCGTTACGGACGCCGGGAATGGAAAAGTCGTTCATCTCATTGTTGACGACGACGCCGGTGCGGGGATCGACGACGAGCGCGCCGAAGAGGAGGTTCACCGTCGACGTCAGCGTGACGGCCATACCGCTGCTATCGGCCGTCACGACGTGCGAGGTGCCGAAGCTCTCGGTCGTGTAAGCCGCGGAAGGGTCATACTCCTCGACGGGGAGTGTGGTGTCATCTCGGATGCGGGCGCGGATGGCCTTGGCGGAGTTATCGTCGAGGAGAGAGGCTTGGTAGCCGGACATGCCGTCGACGAAGCCAGGGTCGCCGAGGAGGACGCGGGCGCCGTAGGCGAAGCGCATGGCTTCGTCGAGGCGGTGGATGGCCAGGTTGGCGTCGGCGCCGTCGGCGGGATCGAACTGTTCGAGGATCTTGAGGATGTTCAGGCAGATGGCGCCGCTGGCGGGGGCGCCGGAGGAGAAGAGCTTGTAGCCGCGGTAGGTGGTGGTGAGGGCGTCGGTGACGACGACGGCGTAGGAGGAGAGGTCTTCGATTGTCATGATGCCGCCGGTTTGTTGGACGGTGTCGACGAAGGAGGTGGCGAGTTTGCCGTGGTAGAAGGCGCCGGGACCTTCTTTGGCGATGGTTGCGAGGGTTCTGGGTTGTTAGTATGCTAATGTGTGTTGTGGAAAGGGGAAGCTTACTCTCCGTATCGTTTCCTCGTCATCACATCGTTGAGGCCGAGGAGGGTTCCTACAAGTCCTGTCAGTCAAAATGAAGGATCTTGTGGAGAAAGAAACTGACCGTTAGGAGCAAAGTCCTTGGCCCAGTCTTCGTCCTCCACGAGGAAGTTGTAGCCAGCCTCGCCAATGCCGGCCGCCATGTACCTGACCATGTCTGAAGTCACAGCAAAGCCGTCAATAGCAAGCCTCGCCGCTGGTGTCACGACATTTGCCCACGGCAGAGCCTTTCCAAAGTCAGTAAGCATCATCTTCAAGACGGACGAATCCCACTTACTCCGTGCTTCTTGTGCAAATACTCGAGACCGCGGAGTTCACTCGGCACACCCGCCGCCAACCCGCCAAATATGCTAGCCTGCACATTATCCTTGTACATATCCTCTGACGCGGCTGCGGGGGCCGCCTCTCTGAAGTCGACGCTCTCATAGTTCCCCTCGGCATCTCGGATCAAGGCGAAGCCACCCCCGCCGATCCCGGAGTGGTACATGGCCGTGACACCGACACACAGCTGAGTGCCAACCATGGCGTCTACAGCGTTTCCCTGTACTACTTTAGCAGTTACTCAGCAATACGTTCAAGTGAAATGAAACTCACCCCTCCGGCGAGCAAGTCCCGGCCAATCTTGGTACACTCCATGTTCTCACTTGCGACGGCGCCGAGGTAGCCGTTGCCGCCCAGGACGGCCTGCGGAATGGCCGAGGCTGCTGAGCCTGGCAGCTGAGACACCAGGATCAAGAGCCATGGCAGGCGAGATGCCGGTGGGATCTCTACATACCAGAGCGGTCAGTGACAGTTCAAGACAGGGGTAAGCAATGGGGCAACACACTCATGTTAGTGTCTAGGGCGTATGTAGTGAAAAGGGCCTCTGGCTGGATGCACAGTGACCTGCTACCGTATTTCAGGGTATGGATTTGTAAAGAAACTCAATATGAACCCCGACGGACAAGATGCGCCGGCCTCACCTCCGTCTTGAGTCAGTCAGTTCGGCGGGCCGAGGACTTGATGTCGGAGCGGCCCCGACACGATACGGCCGCTCTTATCAGATAAGCAAGGGGGCAAGTGACGCCCTTTTGGGGCCCCATGATTCGGTCAGGAGGACTCGGTGACGACCCAATGAGAATCTTTCTTACCTAATCTTTCTCGTCCAATCAGCATCCATCTATTGACGGCCAAACTTTCTGGGCGGCAGAAAGTCAAGGGACGAGGACTCTGTGGTGAACTTTTTTCATGAGCATCAGAGACGGTGATATCAGCACCCGGAATTACACCAAAAAGCGCCAGAAGAAGATTTTCGTGCATATCGAAAATTATCGAAACTCAGATCAAACACCCAAAGTGCCCTTGTCGGGACACAGCATGCGATACCTGCCTCGCTTGGCCTCAAAACTTCGATTCACACCCCTGAGCAGGCCTCAGACACTCGCATATTCGACAAGAGTCGCAATGGCCACCACAGAACCCCAGATCGCGCCCCAGGCCGCACCGCAGCCTCCCAAGGTCACCGCCAAGCGGCCGTTTGTCCCCACGGCTCGGATGAGCAAGAAACTCAAGTCCAAGCGGGAGAGATCCATGACCGAGGGCACCATCGAGGAGGTTCTTCTCGCCGATGTGTCGGCCCTCATCAAGTCGCGGAGAGGATCCAGCCCCCAGGCCGAAGATGACGCCGCGGCACCGTCCCTCCCCGAGTCCGGCACGTATATCGACGTTGAGGTCCTCGAGCTCTCATCCACAGGCGACGGCCTCGCAGTGCAGGAGGGCTCGACATCTCCTCAGATCTACGTCGTCCCCTTCGCCGTGCCCGGCGACATCGCCCGCGTCAAGGTCTTCAAGCACTTCCCCGGCGACGGCTACACCATGTGCGACTTTGACTCGGTTGTGACGCCCTCGCCCCTGCGCGACGACGCCCGCGTCAGCTGCAAGTACTTCACAAAGTGCTCCGGCTGCCAATTCCAGATGCTCGACTACGCCGAGCAGCTGCGCCACAAAAAGTCCATCGTCGTAAAGGCCTACCAGAACTTCTCCCAGCTCCCTCCCAACCTTGTGCCCCCCATCATTGACACCATGGGCAGCCCCCTGCAGTACGGCTACCGCACCAAGCTGACGCCGCACTTTGACGGTCCCCCGGGAAACCCGCGCAAGAAGAGCATGCGCCAGCCCTTTTCCAAGGTGCCGACAATCGGGTTCAACGAAAAGGGCCGCCGCAACGTGCTCGATATCGAGGACTGTCCCATCGGCACCAACGCCGTGCGTCTCGGCATGAAGCGCGAGCGTGAGCGCATGGCCCGCGAGTACGCAAACTACAAGAGCGGCGCCACCATCCTCCTCCGCGAGAGCACCAAGCGCTACCCCAAGGACGGACCCGAGCAGCCTCCGGCCGCCGAAGATCTCGCCGAAGACGTGGTCCGCGTCGACACGGACCGCTACGTCGACATCAAGACCTGCACCACAGACAACAAGGCCATGACGTCCGAGTACATCGACGACTTCGTCTTCACCAACCCCGCCGGCTCCTTCTTCCAGAACAACAACTCCATCCTCTCCCCCTTCACGGGCTACGTGCGCGACCTCATCCTGCCGCCCACACCAGACCCTTCCGCCAAGCCCGTCCGCTACCTTATCGACGCCTACTCCGGCTCCGGCCTCTTCACAATCACCCTCTCCGGCATGTTCCGCTCGAGCCAGGGCATCGACATCGCCGCCGACTCCATCGCCTCGGCCCGCGACAACGCCCGCCTCAACGCCATCCCCGAGGACGAGTGCAGCTTCATCGCCGCCGACGCGCCCCAGCTCTTCAAGCACGTCACCTACGACGCCGACGAGACCGTCGTCGTCCTCGACCCGCCCCGCAAGGGCTGCGACGCCAGCTTCCTCGGGCAGCTTCTGCAGTTTGGCCCGCGTCGCGTCATCTACGTCAGCTGCAATGTCCACACCCAGGCTCGCGACGTTGGCGTACTTGTTCGCGGTGAGGTTGAGGGGTGGAAGCCAGAGGAGGGTGCACCCTCCGGGAAGAAGACGAGGTACGACATTGAGAGCATTAGAGGCTTTGACTTCTTCCCTCAAACCGGCCACGTCGAGGGCGTCGCAGTGCTGAACAGGGTAGATGAGTAATGATGGGGGACTTGGGTTGGAATATGGCACGACATATTGCACATAGATGGGGTCAGTCGGCGCAAAATAGAATGCATACAAGCATCTTTGAATGTAATAGTCCGTACTTGTGAAAGGCCCATCAGCCATGTCATCACATCACGTTTCAGTGCTCTTGTACACAACGTATTCATGTTCATCGTCTTGGTTCGCCTCATAGCCACGCCATGCTCTTCTATCATTACATGCCCATCAGCATCACTGCCCCTCCAGGAGAACCTTGAGCGCCTCGACCAGCACCTCGACAACTTCCGCCCGTCGGCTCTGCTTGGCAGCTTCCTTCAGGATCTCCAAGCCGTTCTCCTCCAGAATCTTCTCGCGTGCCAGTTTGCCCGCTTCTCCATCCGCCGCGACCATGTTGTAGACGATGAACCCGCCGCGGTGCTTCAGATCCTCGCGCGCCTCAGCCACCATGCCCAGTACGACTTTGACACCCCGTTCTCGTGAAACAATGGCTCGCACGGCGTTCGGATGTCCGGTGATGGCGGCGAGAGCTCCGCCGGCTGCGCTCCTGGTGGCCTCGTCCTCGGCATCGGCCAGCGCCAGAAGGATGTGCATGCGCTCCTTGGCCTGAGGGCTTCCGTCGGCGTACATTGCCATGCCTTCGGGGGCCTGGACGAGGTTGCACACAAGCTCAACGGAGGCCTTGGCAACCAGGGCGTTGGAAGAGAGGAGTTGCTCCTCAAGGTGTGTCCAGCAAACACGAATGATGGTTCTCCGGGTATCGACGTCGTCTGTCGAAGCAAGGTTTGTAAGAGCCATGAGGGCTTCGAAGGTGGGCAGGAGGTCGCGCGTCTCAGCAGCCGGATCGGGCGGGAGGATCGAGACTAGGGGCCTAATGGCGGAGCTCTGCGGATTGGAGCGGCTGCCGCCAAAGACAAGGCTTGGGTTTGTGCTGATAAGGATCCGCGCCAGGGCCTGAGCGGCTGTCCTGCGGCCAGCAGACTCGGTCTCGGGGAGGGTGGACCATGAAGTGAGGAGCAGCTTGACGGCGCCCTGCTGGGCGAGCTGGCCACGCAGTGATGTGGTGACGGAGATGGAGTAGATAATGACGACGATGAGCGACAAGGATGCGGGCGAGCCGAACTTGCTGTGGGAGACGAGGACCGGGGTGACGCCTGCGTCGAACACGGCCTGACACCGCTTGGCAACGTGCTTGTCGTCGTTGAGAGGCTCCGCCACCAGCTTGCCGGCGGCCTCGGCATAGGCCTTGAGCTGGGTCATCTTCTTCTCCTCCTCCGACTGGGTTGGCTGGTACCTCGTGAGGTTGACGAGGATGCTGAGAGCGCCATATGTCATTGGCGACTTGGGTGGTGCTTCCGAGAGGGTGTCGACGAGCTTCTTGAGGAACTCCTTGTTGTGGGCGAGCTCCTCGCGGACCTTTGGCTGCAGCGAGGCGTAGGCCAGACCCTCGATGGAGTGCTGCTTGCCGAAGCCGTCCTCGCTGAGAAGCAGTGTGGTGAATCTAGTGGTTAGTTCCTCAATGGTGGTGACGGCGGCCGATATCCTTCCCTCCTGCGCTTGACCCCCCTGATCATTCAGCGAGGGTGCCGACGGCACTGCCTTCAGTCTGAAGTCAGTCAGATCTTACTTGGCAACTCGGTCCCACGAGAGAAATAACAGATTTGGGGATGCATCTGCACCGGCCCGACATTGGAAGGGGTGCGCGGCGTGGGGGAGGTGGCGGGAGAAGAGAAGAAAGTAGGGGTGTAGGGGTCTGAAGAAGAGGTGGGAGGGTAGAGTTCAGGGTACCATACCCTCAACTTTGCCAGGATGACGGCAGCGAGGTTCTGCACGGCCTCGGAGTGGCGCCTCATGGAGAGGGAGCCCTCCTGGGTGAGGTACTCTGGGTTCTGCTGCATCTCCTTGGCGGCCTCTGAGGGATCCTGGTCGACGACTTCCTCCAGCCACTCGGTGCAGTACTTTTGCACGGCGTCGCGACACGCCTGGTTCATGCAGGCGGCGTTGAGCATCTCGAGGCAGGCCGTCTCGACCTTGCGGCTCTTCCACTTGCGGCGCATGAGGGAGCCGAGGGAGGCCAGGAAGCCCTCGCTCAGGAAGAGCTCGGCCGTGAGGTCTGGCACGATGGGGAAGGTGGCGGCGGCGACGCAGAAGGCGGAGATGTAGTCGTCGTAGGTGCCGCGTTGGACCTTGTCAAAGAAGAAGGCCGACAGCTTCTTGGCGCCGTCGTCGCCGGCGGCCTTTAGGTAGGCGGCGGTGGTGATGACGGCGTGGCCGCGGACCGAGTCTGGCTGGCGCATATCCAGGTACGAGACCATCGTGTCGACGCAGTCGGCGTCGATGACGGAGCAGATGGAGGAGGAACCCTTGTCGGCCTTTGTGAGCTCGGCATCCTGGTTGAGGAGCCTGGCGAGGCCACCGAGATCGCGGATCGTCTCCTCGTCTTCCTGGCCGCCTTCCATTAATCGCGCGAGGATGATGAGGGTCTCATCTTCGCGCGACACGGCCGGCGCAGGCGGGGCCGCGGTGGCGACGGATGCCATGTCGATCCGAGGAGGAGTAGTGGACGATGGAGCAAAGACGGGAGGAGAAAGAGTGGCCGTGGCAGCAAAAGAGGTAGTAGTAGTAGGTAGGTAGTAGAGGTACCGTGTGTTCCGAGACTAACACAGGTGAGAAGAGAGTTGGCAGCGGGCACGAGAGAAGAGTGAGTGCTTTGCGTGCGTCTTGAGTAAGGTGAGTGCAGAGATCAGTTGGCAGGGTATGTATGTTGAGGGTGAGGTATCTTATCCTGACTTTGTGGGTGCAGGGAGGGATGAGTAGGTAGGTCAATGGCAGACCAGACGGGAAGGCGAATCGAGGAGGGCGGCGGAGGAGATTTAATAAGAAGCCACCTAGGTCAAGCAAGGTAGGCAGGTAGGCAGGCAGAGGCGGGTTGGTTGGTATGTGAAGGAGAGGTGTACGAGGGGGTGGGTTCAAAGAGAAAAAAAGGCGCTGGGTCCGGGACGCGGCGTGTCAGAGAAGCTCCAGTGTCTGGTCTGGTCTGCGGTGCGTGGGTGGGATGGGCGCGGCGGCAGCGGCAGCGGAGTGTGGAGGGGTTGAAGGGATGGATGAGATGAGTGAGGCGTGGGCGTGGGTGGATGGAGGGGTTTGGT
This sequence comes from Plectosphaerella cucumerina, assembly GCA_020746995.1. Lineage (NCBI taxonomy): Eukaryota > Fungi > Ascomycota > Sordariomycetes > Glomerellales > Plectosphaerellaceae > Plectosphaerella > Plectosphaerella cucumerina. Next base: position 1,598,888 of record JAGPXD010000007.1, read on the forward strand.
TTGGCTTGCTTGGTTTGGGGCTCACAGAAACAGAAACAGGCGGGATGGAGCGGGAAACTGAGGGCCCTGTCAGCAGCTGGACCGGCCCTGCTGGAATGATCTGGCAGTGCCACCTTGGTGCAGTCACAGTCTGCAGGGGTCCCCAAGGGCCGGGTGGCGGTGGACGGCAGGAGCCCACCACGGGATTTTGGGGGAGGGCAGGCACGCATGGGCCAATCAGACATCGCGATAGGCAGCCAACGCGGCGACCTAAGCTTTTGGATCATCGCAAGCTTCCAACCTCACCTCCTCCCCGTCGCCGCTGACACTGCGTTTAGCTCCAGCTGTGTTCAGTGTTGCACCGTCCATGTACATGCAGCCACTGAGAAGCGAGGCATGACGCCCGTGCCATCCGCGCCCGCCAGCCCGCCACCCCTCCCGCCTTCGAGACGAGATCCGAAATCTCATCACGGGCCTGGCGCGTCTCAGCGGAACCCCCACTGGCGTTTCCATTCTTTCCCCGAATAGCATGCGGGCACTGGCAACCAAGGCCTGCCTGACACTCAGGGCACCTCACACTCTCGAAGGGGCGGGAGGCAAGGCGGGGCCATCACGTGCATCAGCGCTTGCAGCTGCCGGGCCGTGGCCCGTTTTAGGGGGCGCCGCGGCCACCATCCCAGCTCGCCGTCGGCCGCGGCCTTACTGGACTGTCAACAGCCTAGAAACCCGCTGAGGTTGTGACGGGCACTGACTTCACATGCGCCCGCAACAACGCGGCGGAACCGCTTCAAAAGATAGGCCTGAATCACGCTCGTGTCCCTTCCTCCCCAAGGACATGCCCATCGTCCCGTCTTTCGATTGAGACTCTATTTTTTGCTTCTTCCAAGCATTCCGAGACGTAACGGCGATCGGCCTCGCATGGCTCCGTCATTTTCAATGCCATCGACTTTGCCCCCCTTCCCGCCCCTAGCTCAGCGCGGCAGGCCCTTATCAGAGCCCGCGCCAGAAAGTGCCTACCTCAAGCGGTGACGTTATGGTTTTACACCGTTGCCTCTTTGGGACAGGTCGCGTTTGCGGACCCTGCACCCTCGCAGGCAGCCTTCCTGCAGGCTGACGCACAGACCATCTGCGATTGCCTTTCCCTTCGAACTTCACGGGTTTCTAGAAGGGAAGATTCCCTCCGGGCGAGTAGTCGTGGTGGGCTAGAGTTCAGACGAACAATCAACAATCCCAACTCAACGAGTCAACCCCCCGAGACCCGACAACCCAAGAGATATCGGAACTCTCCCGAGTCACAACACACACCTCATGCCTTGCGGCCACCGGTAGCCCACCCCGCCGGCAACCCCGACACACCCAACATGAACGCTGTCGACGCATCAGTCCATGTCGAGGTCGAGACGGCCGAGGAGACGCCCTCCCTATGCACCGTCGTCCTAGACACGAACCCGCGCGCCTGGGCAGCCATCGGCGACACCCTCCCTCTATCCAAGGCCGTAGCCAACATCCTCGTCTTCCTCAACGCCAACCTGGCATTCTCCAACGCGAACCAGGTCGCCGTCATCGCGGCGCACACCAACCGAGCTGTCTGGCTCTACCCAACACAGCCCGAGCCTTCGTCAAGAGCAGGCAAAGTCCTCCCCGGCGACGATGTGCCGATGCATGATAGCTTCGGCGCCAGCCACACGACGTCGGCAAATAAATACCCCCAGTTTGCCCAGATCGAGTCCGCCGTGCTCGCCTCGCTCAAGAGCCTCATCGAGTCCACGACCGAGACCGACCTCGACACCACCACGACCCAACTCTCGGGTGCCCTCACCCTCGCCCTCGCACACATCAACAAGATCTCGCAGGCCTACACCGCCAGCAAGGCAGACACGACAAAATCCCACGCCCCCTGCCCCTCAGGCCTCTCCGCCTCGATCCTCGTCGTCTCCGTATCCGACGCCGAGCCCTCCCAATACATCCCGACCATGAACGCCGTCTTCGCAGCCGCCCACTCAAGCATACCGATAGACGTGCTGTCTCTATCTCCCGCCTCGATAGCACAGGCGGCTCCTGGAGCCGCACCAGCCGCCCCCCTCGACGCACCGCCCGACGTCAAGGACCAGCCCGCCACAAACTCCTTCCTCCAACAGGCCTCACACATCACAAACGGCGTCTACCTCCAGCCCGCGCACCCTCAGGGTCTCTTGTCATATCTCTTCTTCGCGTACGCCTTCGCTGACAACGGCGCGCGAGCCGCCCTCATCCCTCCAACCCACCATACTGTCGACTTCCGCGCCGCGTGCTTCTGCCACGGCCGCGTCATCGACACGGGCTTCGTCTGCTCGGTGTGCCTCAGTATCTTCTGCTCTGTGCCAGAGGGCGCCGACTGCCTGACCTGTGGCACCCATCTCGCTCTCGGCAGCTATGGCGCGAAACCAGCCGTTGTGCCCAGGCGCAAGAAGAAGCGGAAGCGCGTGCTGCCCAACGGCAGCATCAGAGAGGACACGGGCACACCGGGTGGAGGGACACCCATGCGGTGATGGAGAGCGGGGTAGCTTTGCATCATTCGGCTTTTTGTGTATTTCGGAGGCACGGGGCGTTCACTTGGTGTCTGGGGGCCAGGAATATTCGGCCTAATGGGAATTCTCGAAAAGGGGTTCAGACACCCCAGCCTGTAGGACTATCGAAAAACAATACAAGCTCGCACCCGAGCTCCATTCCAACCAACTCCATCCAGCGTCGTGCTTAGGGTCTAGGTGTGGGTATCACTGGAATCTAGAATACAAACAACACAGCAGTACATGGCTTCGGCGCCCGCATGGTGTCTGACTGACCCCCTTGTCTCCCGCATTTGCTTCCTCGCCCTCAACGTACACAGCCGCACAACACCGTCAAGAGGGAGCCTGGTTTTGCCGGCCCGGTCAATCGGAAGGGATCCTACGGGCACCCCTGGTGACCTGCCTGCCCTCACCCAGGCGAGACATGACGCACTGCGGCACCTTGTCAGACCAGCCCATGGAGGCCAGGGCGAAGGAGTCGGTGTTGTGGGCGAAGTACAGGTAGTAGCCAGTCTTTCTCTTCTTGACCGTCATGACACCTATGGCGCCCACCGAGTTGCAGTTGATGACGCCTGGGTGGCCCATGAAGTCCTGGGTGACAAAAGACTCCATGATCTGATCCTCGTCGTAGTCGACCATGTCTTGGCCTGCCGGTCCGCGGCGTGTACTTCGGTAGATCCGCTCGGCGCACCGTTGAGAGGCCATTGTCGTCGCCATGTGCTCGCCCGTCCCGCTCGTTACCGTCGCCACGCAGATGCCCTCGGGATCGGCTGGGTCAACGGGAACCACGGCTGTTCCGATGCCCACGAGAGCCGCAGGGCCGAGCCGTCCACGATGCTTCATGCCGATGCCGCCAGAGGACGAGCCGGCGGCGATGTGGCCGTGTTCGTCTATTGCGATGGCTCCGACGGTATCCGTGATGAGATCCATGCGAGGTTCGGTATCCTCTTCGCTCTCGTCGGATAAAAATGGGCGCTTAATCCCGCCTGATCTGGCTGCACTTGGTTGATTGACGATTGCATCCAGCGCTTCCATCGGCTGCGAAGCTTGCAGCGATGTTCGAGGAGATCCTCCGCCATCGCGATTCCCTTCGGGCGTCGCCATCAGAGGGACACTTGAGCCCACACTGCCTTCTCCGGTCCTGTGTCGCCTTGAGGCTGGCCGGGCTTTCGTATTCAACGAAGTGCCAAGCAAGCTCAAAGGGCTCTTCTCGGGAGCCTGCAACGGAGAAACGCGGGGTTGTCCAGACGTCTGAGCCGCTGTCAACGAGACCTGCTTCTCGAGGACCGGGGTGCCGCGGTATGGCGAATCTGGCTGGCCCTCGTTCCATGTGCCGGTGAGGATGGCGTTTGCATGGTCCCGTTGCTGTGCGCTTCCGACACGGCCGGAGTCGACAGGGGCCGCGGACATGGTCTCGTACTGTTGACACGGTCCGGTGTTGGGACAGTTGGGTTCTGCGCCTTGCACCTTTCGGGACTCATCCTTCTTCAGCTTCTCCTCGGCTCTTCTCAGATCTTCCTGCCACCTTGTGAACCGATCCCGAGCATTCTTGGACACCAGCGAGTCGTTGGGCACTACGAGAGTGCCGTGTTCTTCGGCGAAGACCCGAGCGCCCTCGCCCACCAATATGTTCGGGGGCACCCGTCTAAGAGTCAGGGGCTGAGTGCTCCTGTCCAGAATCAGTTTGGCGAGGCAGATGGGGTTTCGGATGTCTGGAAGTGTCAGAAACGAGAAGGAAACGATCTAAGGCACCTTAGACTCACTGGGAACTGCTCCGCATGCGCCGCTGCGTCCCAAATGATCGACAATGGTTGCGTCGCACTCGACGACGCCGTCGATGGAGAGGTTTGAGCCATATCCAGCGTTGGTAATCTCTTTGTCCTCGAGCACACGCAGGGCTGCCACGACAGCCTCGGTAGCAGACGCCCCAGACCGCATGAACTGCATCCCCATGAGAGCCGCACTGTCAAGCTGGTCAGCGTTGGCGAAGTCGGATCAAATGGAAAAAACCTACTCATTGCATGCTTTGAGGTGGATTTTCTCGTTCTGGTGACTGTGAAAGCCAGCGCCTGCATGGATGAAAATGGCGCCGGTGAACTTTGGCCGGGGTTTGCGCCTCAGGACTCGATCCACGGTTCCGTCAACACTGCCGCCAACCTGGCCGTTTCCCTCGGCGACTTGTCGAGGCTGCCCTAGCGATGGAGGTAAACCTAGCGATGGTGACGGTAGGTCATGCAGACCTGTCCAAGTGTCTGGAGGTGTTTCCATTGTTTTCTGTGCAGCTCAAGATAGGAGGAAACCGGCGTTGACTGCCGCAGGGGGAGGCCTCTGAATAGAGCAGTCGGCCTTGGTCGCTAGCATTGGTGGGAGAGGATCCCGTCGAAGGACACAGTCAGGGGGTTGGCAGGCCAGAACAGTTTGACCGCTGGGTGCCTGTTGAAAGCGAGATTTTTTGGGCGGAAAATGTAGCCGCGAACGAATGACAGGCTGTGCACTAATGGCGAAACACCTGTTCGACTAGGATATTGACGGTCGAATCGAATAATATGATCGACTGCGGAATGGATGCTGGACGAGTCGGAGGCGGTGCCGTGATGCAAGTCATAGGAACAAGTCCGAACCTAGATATGCTGGCTGAGGAGAACGCCGGGAGGATAGAAGTAAGGTTACAGAGAGTGAAGAACAGACGCGTTTGGCGTGGTAGGAAAGTCTGAAGGACGACGTCAGGTTTGTCGGGACTGCTTCGGGTACGTGGCCGTAAGGGGCAAGTGGTGATGGATGAGAAGGAGCAAGTGGTCGTGTGAAAGAGCAGGTGAGGGAAGGTACAGTCAAGAGGCACCTACTCCCCCAGCGAATTTGGCCCTTCGCGTGATGAGACAGCCGTATTCAATGCTGGAAGTGCCTGAGATGGGTAGGTACTTCGGCAGGCAACTTCGAATGCCGCTGACTCGAAGTTCCTACCTACCTTGAAAGCACGAGAAGTGGTGGGTAAGTGGGTAGGTAGCCTGCCTGGAAGTCGGGTTGTTTGCTTGACTTTTGAACTGACTGTCTTGGATGCGAAGAAGAACAGGCAAAAATGAGGCAGAAAACTGACAATACAAATTACTGCAGCTACTTTTCGAAACAGACACACAGAGGCATCGCATCCATCTTCCCTCCTCAACACCACAGATATTCCCCTGTTATTGCAGTTGAAGCGTCAAAAAGCGCGTCACGGTGTTGAGACAGTGCGAAGATCACCACCGAGGGAGCTCCGACCAATCGCACGCCTTGAAGAATAACCCCACTTCGATCCGACCGCCTCTGGCTGGTGCGTGGCACAGCCGCAGCACTGAGGCCGGGGAACAGGTGACACTGCGGTGGGCACCTGGAGCTTCCAAGTTGAGCGACAAGGCACCGAGCCCAAACCCACACCTTGACGTCGTAATCGCTCCCCCGACACATCTCGACCTGGAGCCGACATCCAGCCTCCCCCCTCGGCCCTCTACCTCACCGCGCGCTGCCGGGCATACAGCACACCCAGAGCGCAACCAATCCATTAGCAGCAATGGCTCACCAAACCCCCGCCGTTGTCATGGACAAGTAGGTCGCTCCTCGTCGTCATGCTGCCCTGCCCTGCCCCGCCCCGCATCCAACGTCGCCAGATGATCATGAGCGTCAGAATCCCGAGCTAACCACCACGCTTTCCAGCGGCACCGGCTTCTCGAAGCTCGGTATGTCGTTTCTCTAGGTTGCGGTATCCGATTGCGGCTCGAATTCTGATATTCTCCCCAGGTTTCGCCGGCAATGACTCTCCCTCCTTCGTCTTCCCGACCGCCATCGCGACAAAGGGTCCCGCCGGAGGAGGCGGAGGCTCCGGCTCTGGACGCCCGGCCGTCGGAAACAAGCCTTCTTTCCTGACCGGTGGTGCCGGACCAGGAGGTCATCTCAGTGCGAAGCGTGGAACCGAGGATCTCGACTTCTTCATTGGCGACGCTGCCATTGCTGCGTCCAACGGCCCAGGTCAGTCATGTCGCGCGTGGAACGGGTGGGCCGAGAGGCTGGGCTGACGCTGCTGCCAGGTTACGGACTCCATTATCCTATCCGACACGGTCAAATAGAGAACTGGGTGCGTACGGATGGTCATCTGGGAAAGGAGAAGGCTTGCTCACTGTTTCACAGGATCACATGGAACGGTTCTGGTCCAACTCCATCTTCAAGTACTTGCGTGTCGAGCCCGAGGATCACTTCTTCCTTCTGACCGAGCCTGTACGTGTCTACCACCACAAGTCTGCCGGTGGTGATCAATGCTGACGTGCCTAGCCCCTGAACCCCCCCGAGAACCGCGAAAACACGGCCGAGATATTCTTCGAGTCCTTCAACTGCGCCGGCATGTACATCGCGGTCCAGGCTGTGCTCGCACTTGCCGCATCGTGGACCTCCTCCAAGGTCCAGGACAGGTCGCTCACAGGTACCGTCATCGACTCGGGTGACGGTGTCACGCACGTCATCCCCGTGGCCGAGGGCTATGTTATCGGCTCGTCCATCAAGTCGATCCCCATTGCCGGTCGCGACATTACCTACTTTGTCCAATCCCTGCTCCGCGACCGCGGCGAGGCCGACTCGTCCCTTAAGACGGCCCAGGAGATCAAGGAGGAGCACTGCTACGTGTGCCCCGACATTGTTAAGGAGTTCTCCCGCTATGACCGCGACCCAACCCGTTTCATCCAGCACCCCGTCCTTCAGAACGGCGGCCGCAAAGTCAATGTCGATGTCGGCTACGAACGCTTCCTCGCCCCTGAGATCTTCTTCAACCCCGAGATTTACAGCTCCGACTTCCTGACGCCTCTCCCTGAGGTTGTCGATACCGTCATCCAGCAGTCCCCCATCGACGTTCGAAGGGGCCTATACAAGAACATTGTCTTGTCCGGCGGCAGCACCCTGTACAAGGACTTTGGCAGGCGGTTACAGCGCGACATTAAGCAGCTGGTCGATGCTCGCATTCGCGCTAGCGAGGTTCGCAGCGGCGGTGCCCGCAGCGGAGGCCTGGAAGTCCAGGTCATTACTCACAAGAGGCAAAGGCACGGTCCCTGGTTCGGTGGCAGTCTGCTCGGCCAGACGCCCGAGTTCCGATCCTACTGCCACACCAAGGCCGAGGTGAGTAGTGGACGTTCCGAGGCGGGATTTCGTGCCCGCCGCCACCTTTGGCGCATGTCGCTAACCTGTAACAGTACCAAGAATACGGTCCCAGCATCGTCAGGAGGTTTGCGCTGCTCGGCGGACCCGGCAGTTCGTAGAGTCTCGGTGTTTGTCGTCTATAGAGCCTTGCCAATCTTGCCTTACAAAAGCCTCGCAATTCACAAATTTTACCAACTTGCCATATCCGACCTGTGTGATGTCTGCATTCCTATCAAGTCCGACTCTCTAAACGCTGTAGGCATCGTAGGATGCTGTGTTGTGGCCAGCTCTGGAAGAATGCTCTGTGCCGGCGGACACCTATCGTCACACGGTAACATCGATGCCATTCACTGGAAAATTTGCGAGCCTGGACCACCTGCCGAACGCTGCCATAGGCACTTGCAGCACCACCTGCCGTTATAGAAGGCAAGAATGCCATCATTCCCATCAATCCGCAGTGGTGTAGCTGGTAAGAGCCTTGTGAGAGCTGTAGGCCACTTTGAGGTCCTCGCGCCCAACTTGATTGTCGCACCCGGAGGTTCAAACCAGCCTCGCGCCACACTTTTTGTGCTTTTGGTATTTCTGTGTCAACTGATTGCATGTGTTGTCATTCAGTCCTAAGATTACATGTACTTATCTCCAGCTAAACTCCAGTCATACGCTATCCACCGTCGTCGCCGACAACACCTCCCGCCCGCCCAAGGTCGCTTTCTTTTCTTGTTCTCATCACTTCATTCCTGACACAGCACCCACAGTTTCGACTCGCACCCCCGAGCAAATTTACCTGCTCGTGTCGACGACGTAGCGACCCACAATCTGGCCCTCCTGCATCTTCTTGTAGACGTCCTGCAGCTCGCTGAGGCCGACAGTCTTGAAGGGAGCCTTGATGAGGCCGCGGTTGAAGAAGTCCAGGGCCTCGGCGGTGTCGGCCCTGTTGCCGACGTAGGAACCCTTGATCGTGATCATCCTCACGACCGTGTCGAAGACGGGGGCACGCAGGTAGGCATTGGCGGGGAGGCCGATGCAGACGACGGTGCCGCGGGAGCGGACGTACTCGCTGGCCTGCTGGAAGGGCTTCTCGTTGACGGCGACGAGGAGGACGGCCTGGGGCCCGAGGCCGTCGGGGGTGGCGGCCTTGACCTCGGCGACGAGGTCCTTGGAGGAGGCGAAGTCAACGTAGGTGGCGGCGCCGAGCTTCTTGCACATCTCTCCCTTCTCTGCACCTCCGTCAATGGCGATGGCGTGCAGGCCCATGGCCTTGGCGTACTGGACTGCCAGCGAGCCGAGACCGCCGCCGGCGCCGACGATGGCGACGTACTGGCCGGGACGGGCGCCAGACTCCTTCAGGCCCTTGTAGACGGTGATACCGGCGCAGAGGACGGGGGCGACGGCCTCGAGGTCAGTGCCCTTGGGCATGCGGGCGACGTGGGCTGCCTTTGCGATGGCGTACTGCTGGAAGGAGCCGTCGACGGTGTAGCCGGAGAGGAGGGCCTTGGCGCACAGGGGCTCGTCGGCGTTGAGGCAGTGGGGGCAGTTGAGGCAGGAGCCGTTGAGCCACTTTACGCCTGCGAGGTCGCCGATCTCGATCTCTGTGACGAGCTCGCCGCGGGCGACGACGACGCCGGCGCCTTCGTGGCCGCCGACGAGGGGCTTCTCCTTTGTGGCCAGGGGCCAGTCGCCCATCATGGCGTGGAGGTCGGTGTGGCAGACGCCGGAGTACTTGATGTTGACGAGGACTTCATCGGGGCCGGGCTTTTGGACGGGAATCTTCTTGTAGACGACGGCTGGGACGTGTTAGAGGGGGAAGGGGAGGGAGGGGAAGGGGGTGACGTACGACCGCCGGTCTTCTCGACGACAGACGCCCACTGCTCGGTAGGCACGGATCCATTGGTAGCGCCGCCCATGATGGATGAGGGTTGGAGTGTTGTTGGTAGTATCGAGATGTTATGAAGTGGTGTGAGCTGAAGAAGCTATAGTATAAGCAGCAGGGTATCACTGGTGGTTTGTTGGACTGGATGAGGTAGAACAAGCTGCAGCAGAGAGAGGCAAGAAGCTGTCTATATTTATACTACTCACGGAGAGCTCGGGACGTGTGCTCGTCACTCCACGCGAGCGGAGCTTGGCTCTCGCTCCCATGCCCGGTCTCGCGGTGGCTCGGGAACGGCGTGGTGAGACATGCCACGGCCAGGGGGGGACCGTCTGTCTCCTCACGCTCGCTCGCTCGGCAGCTCCTAGCGCGGACCACGGGAGAAGAGGAGAACCAACCCTCTCCGCGTGGAATCCTCGAGCTTGGCTTTCCCTCGGATCAACGCTCGCTGGGCGTATCTCGTTCGCGGGCCTTGGGGTTGCAGTTGCTTTGCGCGGGGATGTCCCGGCATCCGGGGCTAGGGGCAGCGGGAAAGGTCTAGGAGGTCAATGACTGCATGATGCTACTTCGTTGGGGTCACGGCGGGGTTGAGAGCTACCCCGCGCCGTAGGAGCTGACGGCCGGGCCCTAGCCTGGGAGTTGTTTTCGAGGGTGTTGGCTCTAGATTGGTCGAGGGCGGACATCTCGAGTGCCGTCGGGGGAGGGGCGGTTGAGGAAGAGGATGCAAGCATCAGCGTCAGTGATCTGATGTTGGAGGAGGCTAAGGTGCGGGCGGCTTGGGATGTGGGACCACTTCCATCGGGCGCCGGGGGCGGCCGGCCGGCATAGGTACGTACCGATGACCGGCAGCTCGAGGAAGGAGCAACCGGCAGCACAGCACTTTCCAACTGCCTGTAGCCTGCGGTAATAGACTGGACGGCTTAGGTCAGCTCGATCATTCCCTGCCTACCTAGGTAAGGGTAAGGGTATTGTGAGATGAAAGCTCGATGTTTTCATCATGGTCAACCTGTTCACCATCAACATCTCCCAAGTCACCTCTGAACGCCAAGCCGTGTGTTGCGGGGACACTTGGCCTGGCATGATCGCCCGACGCAGCATCGACGTGAACCGAAAACCCCTAGCAATGGAACCCAAACCAACAAACATTGGTGCCGCCTTGGGCCTAGACCGCCGCTGCATCTCTCGGTAGCAGCTCTGCCGCGACACGTCCCGCCGACTGAGTCTGGCAGTCCTGAGTCTACTCCCACGGGATAAACGACATCTTCCTCGAGGCAGACACCCATCATGCGCGCTGCGGCGCATGAGCCTGGTTGTTTCGACTCTCCAGCTCGTACACGACATCCACACAATTCGACGTCCGCCCGTCCGGATCTTCAAAGTCCCCTCCCTCAGATCCTCCGGCAATGGTCTCCGCCCTGCGGCCGTCTTCCCCAGATGGAGAAACGAGGGGGAGGGGTCTTCCCCGTCAGTTCACTACTGGCACCTCCATCCTATCTCCCACCAAACAGCAAAGCAGCATACGCCGTTAGTCTCAGCAGCCACCATCGTACGACTTCAGGCATCGGGCTCCATCTCGAAGATCCAAACAGCCTCATCTGCATCCAATCTCATCGCAGGATGTCGCACCCCCGACGTTCCCCCGCACTCCTCGCTCGAACGGAGCTTCCACTGCCAGATCCCGCCCCCTTCTCGAAGGCCTCGCCTTCCCTCAGGCTTCAGCAGTCGAAGCTATCTTAGGGCTTGGGCCCGTGCATCCCCGTCTTAGCTCCGCAGGGCTTCTTTCCGATCTTCTGGCGTCAAGCTGATCACTCGCTAGGCCCGCCGCTGTGCCTGAGCTCGCCACGCCATTTCCCTTCGTGCGTTGCGGTTCCGCATCCGCACCTGATGTCAGGGGCGGCAAGCCCCTCCATGCGCCCCAGAAGCCTCTCGCGGCCTCCTTTCAAACCGTCCCCTTTCCCCGGATGCCTTCATCTCATCTTCATCATGCTCTTTCGTATCGGCGTTGCCGTATCTCCTGCATGAGTGGCTTCCCTGAATATTCAAGACGATCTGCATCTAGCCCGCAGCGGTTACACCAAACAAGCTCCGCTCAAGCTTCGCTCCCCGCGATATCACCATCCCCCGATGGACTTACATCGCAATCAGATGGCTAATCGAGGACAATGCCACAACTTGTCTTCCTTTCCTCGGCAGACGAGGTATCCTGCTATTGTTGATTTCCAGGCCCCCACGGCTGCACATATGTAGTCCTTCCGCAAAGCAAAGCCAGGCTGCTGACTTGTCATAAACTCGTAACAATCATCTGCGCATATCTCCTACACCAAGCTCTCGACCCTTTCCCGGAACTCTCGATCAGTATCAGAACGCAGTCTTGGGCGGCAGCTCCTCAGGCTCAAACAAAGCCACCGTCACGCCTTGCCCCGGCGTTCCCACAATCTCGGCCTTCATAAACTGCGCTGACCAGTCACCCCGGTACTCAAGCCTGTCATACCTCTGGAAGACTTTGACCACTGTCAAATCTGTTAGTCTCCGATCAGAACCTTCCCCAAGTCAGAGCAACGTACGCGTGTAGGCCATCTCTGTCATGGCAAAGTTCTGCCCGACGCAGATCCTCGGGCCCCCGTTGAAAGGCACGTAGTGCCATGGCCTGGGCGACCACCTCTCCCATCGCTCGGGACTGTACACCGCCGGGCTCGCTAGATCTGGCCCCGACGGCGGATACAAGTCCTTGCGCCGCTGCATCGACAGCGTGCTGTACGCAATCACGTCGCCCTTGAGCACGGAAATGTCTGGCTGGCCAGGCTGCCCTGGGAGCGTCGTGTCCGTGAGAGCCTGGCGGAGGTTGAACGGCACGGCCGGATACAGCCTTAGGGTTTCGTTGATGCAATGCGTGATGTACGGCATGTTCTTGAGGTCCTCATACGAGGGTGCCTTCTTCGCCCCGATGGTCGTCAGAATCTCAGTGCGGATCTTCTTGACCACTGCAGGCTGGCGCGACAGTTCGTAAAACGTCCACGAGAGCGTCGCCGCCGTGGTATCACGGCCAGCGAGGAGAACAGCGATGAGCTGGTCCTGGATGAGCTTTTTGTCGCGGGTGGAGCGAGCGATGGCATGCAGGAAGGTGAAGCCCTTTTCGGGGTGGGACAGTTTGTCCAGATCCTCGCGAGGTAGGGCCAGGACCTGCTCGATGTAGGGGGCGATGAACTGTTTAATCACAGCCATGGCCTTGTGGAACTCGCCACGGGGCATGAATGTCTCGAACGGTCTGTCTTCTGTCAGCGCTTGTCGGCAATAAGACCTGGGCAAACAGACGCCATGATGGTGTAGAAGGTCTGGATACGCTGCACATCGTTGAACGCCTGGGCAAAGTGGTGCTTGGAGCTTCGTTCGTCAGCTTGGTTCCCAAGACATGGACACGCTGGGAAACTTCACTTGTCCAGGCTGTTGACGCTGGTGCCCAGGAGAAACTCGGTCGTCACGTCCAGTGTCATCCTGTAGAACAGGTCCATGATGTCAACAGTCACTCCAGGGGCAGGCAACTTCGACAGCAAGACGTCCGTCCACTTGCCAAAATTGGCCAGGTCCTTGACGCGATCTTTGACAAACATGGGACGGATAAGGCTCCGGTTGTCCTGCCACGCTTTGCCATCGGTGGTGAAGATGCTATCGCCAAGGAAAGGCTCCCACATGCGATGGAAGTCGGGGCCCTTTCCAAAGTCGGCAAACTTTGACGTCAAGACTGTCTTGATCTGCGCAGGCTCGTCCGTCATGATGAAGCGCCGGTAGCCCATCCAGCAGACCTCGACGCAGTGGGGGCTCGAGGCTGGTGCCCCGTGGAAGAAGGCCTCGAAGGTCTCCAGCAGGTGGTGGTTGAGCTGTGCGCGGGCGATGCGGATGAAAAGGGGCAGGGCTGCTGCATGTCAGCCATGACCCGAGCGCCGGCGGGAGGACACGCACATGTAAAGGGGTTGCTGGCGATAATGGGCGCCCTCACGCCCCCGCAACGCCGGACGCGGATCTCTGTTAGGATGCGGACAATAATCAGGAAGGCCACGAAGGAGGCGCCGGCCCCGGCCAGGATGTGGCCGGGGTGGGCGAGCATGTACTGGGTGACCGTCATCGGAGAGGGTTGTCGACTAGCACTGAGAAGAGACCAAAGATGGAAAGTGGCACATGGATGGCAAGATGCAAGAAGACATGAAGCATAAGTAAACGAAGACTCCAGGCAGAAAGGGGCCACATGCTGGCAGCCGCGGTATCAGAAGCAATCATCTCAGCCGCCGCGCGAGTGAACCAGTGCCTGGTCTGCTGAACAGTCGCAGCAATCAGAACGCCCGCATCCCGTTGGGCACAAGACGTCAACTCTGCTGGCAGGACACACACCCGGAGGTTGGTCCCCAAGCACATGTCAGTGACGGGGATTACCCCACACTCTGGGGAGGGTTGTCAACGCGAATCTGGGGGGGATCGCCGGCGCTGTCATTGGTCGGGGGTTGAGGGGTGGTGATGAGAAGGGAAATCGGGTCGTTAGGGTGAATACCAAGTAGGCACCGGTATTTATCTGATGCTGCTGCGAGATGTTCAGATGAGGCGGACTTGTAGAAACGGCCGCTTCGTGTTCGTATCGGACACGGAAGTTGATGCTCGAGATGTAGATCACGTGGCTTAGTTGGGATGGGCGAGAGGCTATTGCATGACATCGGAATGTCCAGCCGCTGCATCCATATCGGCAGTTGATCCCTCACCGAGAAGAGAATACAGCACGCTGCAACGTGGATGAAGCTGTGAAGAAGCGGGTTCAGCTTGAGAAGCGGCTTGGGTTGGAGATCAAGATGGCTGAGTCAGCCGCCTTCAGCATTGGAATCTCTCCGTTTAAGAACACCAATATCAAGGGACGTTACACTGTGATACCCTCTGTTGGAATCGGTGTTGTGTAAGTGATCCATCTGTAGTCTGGCTGTTCACCAGTGTTTCTATTCCCTCGCATTCAAGCTGGGTTACTTGTTTGTTCCGAGCAGCTATCGATATCGGTACTGAAAGCTGCGTCACTTCAGCATACGGAGGTCAGCTAATAACCAACACGGCTTCCGCTGACTCTGGACCAGAAATGATGAAGAAATCTTGGACTTCTGCATGATATGTCACCGGTGTTTTACAAGTCCACCAAGTCCAAGTCGTCGCTTCGCGTCCAGCTTCGTCCAGCACGCCCACGTCGGAAATCCGAGACCCACTTATCTAATTCCGAGACAGGCCCACTCTCCCAGCAACAGTCGGGAAAACCCGCGGCACGGTGCACCCCGGCCTGCCCAGTAGTAGCAGCCAACGGGGAGCCAGCCAATTGTGATCTTCCGTGTTTGAGAGAGCCTGGATAGCTTCACGATACATCGTCACAATTTCCTGCGTCTCTTTTGTCGGACCAGAACCCTCTCCACTCTTCCCTCCGCTCCCTATCAATCGCGCGAGCGCATCTCCTCTGCCCATCATGTTCAAGCTCGGTCGCAACCGCGCTGTGGCTTCGGCCCTCAACCCTTCCAAGGTGAGCAGGAAGAAATCTGCTGCGGCAGGAAACTTGCCGTGACGACATCTCGTCCTGTCTTGGCTCTGGCTGACCCCTTCATCAACAAACAGTTCACAACTTCCCCCGCCGCCAGACTGCCCGGTTTCGCCCAGCAACGGAGAAACCTGAGCATCCACGAGTGGCGCTCCGCCGAGCTCCTGCGCCAGGTTAGCAGCCATTCTTGCCCCTGAACCGCGGCTATCCGTCCGCGATATCCGAAGACATACATATCTAACACACTTCCCCCCTCCAGTATGGTGTCGGTGTCCCCAAGGGCGCCAACGCGACGAGCGCCGCCGAGGCCAAGGAGATCGCTAACCAGCTCGGTGGTGAGGACATGGTCATCAAGGCCCAGGTCCTCGCCGGTGGCCGTGGCAAGGGCACCTTCGACAACGGCCTCAAGGGCGGCGTCCGCGTCATCTACTCGGCGCACGAGGCCGAGATGTTCGCCGAGCAGATGATCGGCCACAACCTCATCACCAAGCAGACGGGCGCCGGCGGCCGCCTGTGCAGCTCCGTCTACATCTGCGAGCGCAAGTTCGCCCGCCGCGAGTTCTACCTCGCCATCCTGATGGACCGTGCCTCCCAGGGCCCCGTCATTGTGTCCTCGTCGCAGGGCGGCATGGACATTGAGACGGTCGCCAAGGAGAACCCCGATGCCATCACCACCACCTACATCGACATTCACAAGGGCGTCACCGACGACATTGGCCGCGACATCGCCACCAAGCTCGGCTTCAGCGAGCAGTGCATCGAGGAGGCCAAGGACACCATCCAGAAGCTGTACAAGATCTTCCAGGAGAAGGACTCGACCCAGATCGAGATCAACCCCCTGTCCGAGACCTCGGACCACCAGGTCCTGTGCATGGACGCCAAGTTCGGCTTTGACGACAACGCCGACTTCCGCCAGAAGGAGGTCTTCGAGTGGCGCGACACCACGCAGGAGGACGCCGACGAGGTCCGCGCCGCCAAGTCGGGCCTGAACTTCATCAAGCTCGACGGCGACATCGGCTGCCTCGTCAACGGCGCCGGTCTCGCCATGGCCACCATGGACATCATCAAGCTCAACGGCGGCGCGCCCGCCAACTTCCTCGACGTCGGCGGCGGCGCCACCCCCGCCGCCATCAAGGAGGCCTTTGAGCTCATCACGAGCGACCCCAAGGTCTCGGCCGTCTTCGTCAACATCTTCGGCGGCATCGTCCGCTGCGACCACATCGCCAACGGCCTCATCCAGACCGTCAAGGCCCTCGACCTCAAGATCCCCATCATCGCCCGTCTGCAGGGCACCAACGTGGAGGCCGCCCACAAGATCATCAACGAGTCGGGCATGAAGATCTTCTCCATCGACGAGCTCCAGACCGCCGCCGAGAGGGCCGTCCAGCTCTCCAAGGTTGTCAAGATGGGTGAGCACTCTTTCACTTCCAGACTTCCGTACCTTGCTAACTTCTTCAGCGCGTGACATTGACGTCGGCGTCGAGTTCACCCTTGGTATCTAAAGACCTTCCAGCGCGTCTTTTTCAAAGCTGGCTTTACACAAACCCGGTGTATTAATTTGGCGGCAGGTTCCTCATGAATTGTGCGATAGGAAAGGGCGGGGAGGAGGCGCCGGCCGCGCTTTTATAGAGATGGGACAAATTGTGTCACTACTAAGCATCCATCGTTCCCGCGGCCGACTTGAAGTTCCTCGAGAATTGGTCCGGCGAATGGGAAATCGAAATTTCATCGTTCACAACTTTGGGCACGCGCCCATCCTCTCATTGACATGTTCCAGCAGCTTGATTTGATAGAATCATCCCTCACCTCGTGAATTACACTTGGATTTCCTTTGTAGCACCCTCGTGCGCCTCTGGACGAGGCGTACATGACCCATTAAACCATCACATTCTTGTAGAAGTACAACAGACGAGACCTCAGCTCACAGGCGATCAGGTAGCGGCCACGGGCCTGATCCATGGCTCTGGAAGCGGCTGACAAGCACATACACCGGGCCCATATCGCGTGTCGATTTCTGCTGCTGCAGCGTGAGGAGCATCCAGACCGCCACCAAGGACGGCAGCAGCCAGCGGAGCGAGGACACCTCGCAGCGAGGCAGCCCACGGTAAACACGCAGGCAAATTGTGCGCATGCGATCCATTGCGTCCCCAAAGAGGTCTGCAGCCTGGCGCACCACGCTGACGGCAATGTTCAAGACCCACGAGACGACGGCCTGAGAGATGCTCAGGAGCCATGCTGGGGCGGCCTTGAGAATGTCGGAAGCACGGCACACTCCAAGCTTGGCGGCGCCCCGGATCTTGCGGATCACCTTGCGGGCTGCTCCTATCGAGGCACCTAGGGCTCGGCGCCCGGCGATCATGGACTGCTCGCGGATCCAGGCGGGGGCCGTGTTTTGGCTGCCGAAGACCCAGAAGGCTGCGAACGCCAGTCCGGCGAGGAGGAGGACGCAGAGCCATCCCCGGGCGAGGGCGATGAGGTTGCCCTTGCCGTGCACGCGCCGGAGACGAGGGGGCCACCAGTCTGCTTCTTTGACGGGTGGGGAAGGCTTGAGCGTGGGTGTGCCGGGAGCAGATGAGTAGCAAGCGGACTGGAAGGTGCGGTAGGACTGCTCGGTGCGCTCCTCGGGAGTAGTTGGGTGTTGGAGCTTGGCGAGGGCATGCCATGTGTTGTTCTTGGTGGTCACGAGGCGAGGACGGTGATGGCCTTCGGGGATGTTGAAGGCAAGAGGGTCGTAGGAGGCGGCCGAGAGGTCCCGGTTGAAGTGAGGAGCGTAGGAGGGTGAGAAGTAGGTCATGGTGTTGGACTTGAGCGTTGAATTTGGACTTCTGGTTTGGAACTGGCGCGGTACCCCGTGATGATATGAAGCTCGGGGTGTTGGACTTTGTTGTCTGACAGTGGTGATGGGTTCGAGGAGAGGTGGGCTGTGCTGGGACAACTGCGTGGGTTGGGAGATGTGATCAGGGCCGCGGGACAGCGACCGTCCAACCCATCACGCTGTTGATATGCCATGGAGGGAACTGGTGAAACAAATAAGAGCCGAACATTCTCTCCATTTCTTCAGTGTGTCTTGTCATTTGGACTGCAGAGTCAAAAGAAGAGGGACACCGACTGGTGTCATTGATGGCGACGGAGGCACCTGGGACAAAGCTGGTTTCTCTCCGACAAGCCTAGCACACAACAGCACTTGCTGAAGACCCCGGACAGAGAGACAACTGAGTAATGACTGATGAAGAATCAAGTCTGATCGGACGGACGAAAGACGGTGCGTCTCGTCGGAAGGCCGCAGACAAAGAAGCCCCCTGCCGGCCATTCGGACAGCATGGTGACGTGAAGAAAGAGAAAGACAACTTGAACAAAGTCTTTGAGCATCGGGCCGGACCAGCTTTTTCATCTTGCTCTTTTCCGTATGAGAGACGTCAGGCCATGAGGCCGGCTATACGCCGGCCAGCCAGCGGGCGACCTTCGGTTATGGTCGACACCGGATGAAGGGGACCGGCAGGGGATGTTGTGGGCATGCTCCACTGGTTGAGGCTCAAAATGCTTGAACGACGGGGCCGGGAGGGACGGGAATAATCAAGATGGCATGGTGTAGAGGCGAGGGGACCACTTCTCGGCCGGGATGGGAGGGAGTGATGCGGCTCTTGCGGCCGGGCCGGAGGCGGCGGTGGGGGGAGAAGTACTGGGCAGGGCGGTTTATAGGATGATATCGTCCTTGGATTCCCGAGACTAGAGTCGTTTTCCACCTTCTCCTTCATCTTTCCATCTCCCATCTCGACCGCCACACTCCCCGAAGGCCGGGCACAGCTGGCCACGACGACGGCCGTCTCCCGGCTTTCGGACATTTCACCTCACAGCGGCACGGCACGGCACTCCGATTCGAAGCAAAACTCGCCCGTCGATACGATGACGCATCATCCCGAGAAAAACTCGACACATTCTCTGGCGGCCATGAGGCGAGGTCCCACCGGCGAAGTTTTCCTGGCGGGTCGAACGAGGTGCGCTCTCCGAGTCTGCATCTGTGTCGCGATGGATGGCGCTATTCCCGTGGGAAACGCGAGCCATCTCCGAGCCGGGGCCCGGCACTGCAGACGAAAAGGTGGAGATCCATGGGTGCGGGTACGTGCCACTTACACAACCCTTGGCCTCGATGCGAGGTCGACTTCTTTTTCCTTTCGTGTTTTTGCTTCCTGCTGTTGTGTAGGTCCAAGTTGGGGGAACATCTCGGATTGGGGACGGGTTGCAATGGTCCAGGGGCCGGTTGAGTGCCAAGCGGCGCTACCCCAAAGTTGGGCGAGGGGAAGAACCGGCGGACGCAGCCACATCTGCTCACAGGACAAGCGTCTTCAAGTTGGGTGGTGATCTTGCAGGAGGGTGTGGCAGGAAACAGGGGTCTGGCCAGATGGACCTGGCTGGCCTTGGATCGCCTCATCTACCGCTGCTGTACCTTGCTGCCAGTTCGCCTAGTGGCATGGCATGCCTCCCGCTGGTGAGAGTATATAAGCTCATCCAGACCCCTCCAGCTCAGCCCCCCTCAGGTTGAGCTTTCATCCTATCCTCACTCAGTCCAGCTTGTCATCTGCTCCGGTCCCAACCTCTACCTCCCCTCCTCCCCTCACCACCACACACACCATCGACTCGGACATGGCCAACTCGACCGAGAAGCAAGACAGCTGGTGGAAGCGCCACTGCACCGCTCCTCCCCCAGCGACGAGAAACGTCATGTGTCCCTGCACTTCATGCTGGCAGAACACACCCATCTACGACCCTTCACCAGTCCTCTCCAAAAGACCTCCTGTCTCACACTCGTCCTCCTTCTCGTCAACAGCGTCGGCATCGTCAAACACCACCTCTTTACCAAGGGCCAACAGGCTAGACGACGACTCAGACACCACACCGCTCTTCCGTCCGACGACGAGTGCCTCAACATGGTCAGAAGCCAGACCCAGGCAGAGCGACGAACTGTCCCTAGCGGCAGCCGCCCCGGCGCGGACGAGGGAGACACTCTAAGCAAATGCACACGACTCGATCTCGGAGACATGGACGGCCACGCCACGGGTCAGCGGGACTTTTTCACCCTGGGCTCCCACAAGACACCAAAGGATGAGGGGAATGACTGAGAGGTGTTCCCACCTTCCCCAGACGGGATCTTGGCATTGCCGCCTGGGCGAGCCCGCTGCGGCGCCGTGATTGGGGTCGTCGCGGGGCTATGTCCGGGGGCCCCAGGCTGGGGACGGGACCTGAACCCGCTGGGGGAGCTGATTGGGGGCGGCCGAAGGGGGGTCAGGGGCCTGGAACTTGGAAGTTGGGGTCACGACTCGGACGCGGGGATCAAGTCAAACCAGGTCGGTGGACTTTTCCGACGACGATGATCGGCCTGAGACGTCCCGACATCGGGCTTGGTCGAGGTCGGCGGTGTGTTGAATGGGCGGACTTTGGGTGATGGCTGGGCTGATGTCGCCCAGGTGATCACTCGACGAACATGCGGGGGCAAACATGCTCTCTGAGGGCTTTTTCCGGCTGACCGAGAGAGCAATAGTGCACCCAAGATTCCTTCAAGTTCGGAATATCTAGACCGGATGATTCATATCTAGCAGCATCCTTTCAGCGAATTTTACTTCCATCAAACCAGACCAATACTCAGGCAAATGCTAGGCGTCTCAGTGAACAGGAGTGTGGAGGGTCGACTTAAGGTCGACGATCCCTCTGGATGCCCGCTGTCCACGAGGCCTGGACCAACCTGGCGGAGTGGATCGCGAGAACAAGCGCCAAATTCAATTCTCAGCTCTAATCTGCCTCTGCCCCTCCCTCACCTCACCAGGCCTCACCCGTACCTGCTCGTCAGCTGTTTCATGATACCCATGGCACCCGATCGATATCCTCCCCCGAACATTGCCCAGTGGTTCAGGTGGTGATACCTAGAATTGCAAGTCAGTGACCCGCTTCGAGCATCATGTACTTTACCATGGGAACCTACAGCTCATAGAGCGCGATGCGGTCCTCCCGCTCCGCCACCGGTTCGGCCTTTGGAACCAGCTTGTCATACTCCTTCATGACAGCCGCCCCGAACCCGCCAAACATGCGCATGATGCCGAGCTCGTACTCCGAATGACCATACACCGCGCTCGGGTCGAAGACCACCTCTTCCGCCCCGCCTTCTCCGCCCACCTGCCCACGACCATGATTGCCGCTCCAGAGGTCGCCGTGGACAACAACCGGCTGGATGTCTGGCATCGTCTGCGGCCCGATCAGGCGAGGCACCACCCTGGACGCGACTCGCTCCACAGCTGCCTCGAGCTCGGCGTCTGCGCCGTTGGACTTTATGCCGGCTCGGCAGATGGACAGCAGCCTGTTGTCGGCGTAAAAGTCCGCCCAGGATGCTTTCCATGTGTTGTCCTGGGGCGTTGAGCCGCAGCACGTGGTGACGGGGAAGCCAAACATGGGTGTGTCGAAGCCCTCGGGAATCGGAGCCGGCGTCGTGTGCAGCCTCGCGAGCTTCGCGGCGAGGGATACCCCGGAGCCGCCTGGTGCGGAGGACCCAAGGTTCAAAAAGTCAGTCACCAGGAAAGACCGGCTCGCATCGTCCGCGAATACGCCGTGTGCATGGGACTTTGGGCAGAAGTCTGGGACCGTCCGGTGGATGGCGTTCAGCGACTCGTGCTCGCCTGCGAGTGCAAGTGTCAGACTGGGCTGATGTGGAATTTACCCAAGCTCGGAAGTCGCACCCCTGAACATGACCTGCGCCTCTTTGCCTGTGCCTGTCTTGACAAAGTAATGGACAGGCTTGCCGTCTCTCGTGGCGGAGAGTTTGAACGTGGACGAGAAGCCCGAGCCGCCATGAGAGGCGATCCTGGCGTCGGAGGCGTCCAAGCCCAGGGCGTCTAGGATCGCAGAGTCGACAGAAGGGGCCATCTTGAGGGTTGAGTTGAATTTGAGATGGTGACAAAGACAAAACTAGATCATTTGATGAAGCTGTACTGAAGCACACCTTACATCTCGGCATGTGCTCCGTGTGGTGTCACTGAACAGGTGACGTAGACGGCTTCAGACGGCGGATTTTGTGGGCCGCCCGTCATTGAGCTGCCACGACACTGGACGCTGGATGCTGGAGCACATGCAGCCGACATGTACGTAACAGTGATGGGCGCGGAGGTGAGACCTGGCTGTTTGCCTGCAGTGCGACACGTCTCTGTTGGAGACGTATGGACCTAGATCCGCCCGGCAGACGCTGCTGGAAGCAATATGCGTTGAAGCACTTTTGAAGGAATGGGAAGCTTGAGCACTGTGACCATCTCAACAATTTGCTGAGCACCAAGCACAGGCGCCTTGGGCGGCGGAGTACCCCCCGCCACGTGACACGCCTCGGTTGCGCACTATCTGTGGCTGACAGCTCCCCCCACCCCACGTGAATTGCATAACCCTGCGGGACCCTCGAATGACCAGGTATTGGATCACCAGACAAGGGAGCCGCCCAGCAATTACCTGTTCGCGACTCCTGGCCAGGTTGCTGATTTCCTGCCGGTCGACATCTGCAGCAGCGTCGCAACACCATCCTTCTCCCCATGACATCCGCCTGAACGGCCCCCTTTCTTTGCGATGAACGGACATTTCGCTTCCATCGGCGACGAGCCGGGCGTCGAGAGCTACGAGCATGGCGTCCAGGTCATCGATGACCAGAAGGAGTTCAAGTGCGTCCAAGTTGCCCCTGAGCCGCACCGCAACCGCCCCTCTTGGCGATGCGATGCGCCCGGTCGACGACCGGCCCGACTGACTTTGATGCCCTCGCAGCACCCAGCTCGTCAACTACCTCCGTCAGGTCCATGTCGCCGAGGCAGGCTTCAACTACCACCTCATCTCCGTCTTCGGCTCCCAGTCCACGGGAAAGTCGACCCTCCTCAACAACCTCTTCGGCACCGCCTTCTCCGTCATGTCCGAGACGGAAAGACGGCAAACCACCAAGGGTATCTGGCTCTCCAAGAACAAGAAGGATGCCAACACGGCCGAGAACATCCTCGTCATGGACGTCGAGGGCACCGACGGCAGGGAGCGCGGCGAGGACCAGGACTTTGAGCGCAAGAGCGCCCTCTTCGCCCTGGCCACCAGCGAGGTCCTCATCGTCAACATTTGGGAAACCCAGGTCGGCCTCTACAACGGCGCCAACATGGGTCTGCTCAAGACCGTCTTCGAGGTTAACCTCCAGCTCTTCCTCAAGGACAAGCAGTCCAACATCCGCTCCCTCCTCTTCTTCGTCATCCGCGACCACCTCGGCGTCACCCCCCTGTCCGCTCTGCGCAACACCCTGGTCCAGGACCTCAGCAAGATCTGGACCTCGATATCCAAGCCTCCGGGCCTCGAGAACTCGCGCATCGAGGACTACTTCGACTTTGGCTTCGCTGCCCTCCCCCACAAGATCCTCCAGCCTGATAAGTTCACGACTGAGGTCCAAAAGCTGGGCACGCGTTTCACCGCCGGTCACCGCACACAAGGCGATGCCTCCCAGGAGTTCGAGGGCGGCCTCTTCCTCCCAGAATACCACCGCCGCATCCCAGCCGACGGCTTCTCCGTCTACGCCGAGGGTGTCTGGGACCAGATTGTCAACAACAAGGATCTCGACCTTCCCACCCAGCAGGAGCTGCTCGCTCAATTCCGCTGCGACGAGATCAGCAGGGAGGTCCTCGTTGCCTTTGACGAGGGCATCCTGCCCCTCGAGGAGCAGCAGGCTGAGGCTGCGAGGAACGGCCAGCCCGCCGTGCTGCCCGACCTCGGCCTCATCGGCAGCAAGGCGCGTCAGAAGTGCCTGCAGGCATTTGAGGTCCAGGCTAGTAGGTACCACAAGGGCGTGTACTCCAGGAAACGCGTCGACCTCGAGGCCAAGGTTGATGGCCGCCTCAAGACCCTCTACTTTGCGCACCTGACGTCCGCCCACAAGACGGGCATCACCACCTTCAGCAACGCAGTCGCCGCCGCCGTCAAGGCCGGGCAAAAGTCGGGCGCTGCCTACGAGTTCGCCGAGATTGTCGCCGAGGAGAAGGAGGCATCTCTCAAGTACTTCAAGAAGGAGGCCAAGAGCCTGGGCATCGAGGGCGTCGCCTGGACAAACTTCAAGCCCCAGTATCTCCTCTTCGAGAAGGAGCTCGACGACGTCAGCGGCAAGCTCCGCAAGGAGGAGATGCGCCGGTTGGCCACCCGCGTCGAGCGCTGGGTCAAGTCGCGGCTCGGCGACGCCATCGGTCTTGAGTTCAACAAGCTCGGCTCGGGCCGGGCGGGGTCGGGCGCGCCCGAGGAGGGCGATAAGCCAGCGGAGAAGGACCTGTGGGACCGCATCTGGACCGTCTTCGTCGGGGTTGTCGCCGAGGCCCAGGGTCGCTTCACTGACCGCGCCAAGAGCTTCGAGGCTACTCAGGAGGAGGTCGACATTGGCCTCTGGAGGCTGCGCCGCAAGAGCTGGGTCGCGCTCCGCGAAAAGATTGAGGAGGAGGTTATGGAGGGCAACATCCTTCTCAAGCTGCGTGAGAACTTTGAGGACAAGTTCCGCTATGACGAGGCCGGCGTGCCCCGGATATGGTCGCCCACCGACGACATTGAGGGCATCTACACGAAGGCGCGCGAGTCGACCCTCACGCTGATTCCGCTGCTGTCGAGGTTCCGCCTCGCTGACACGTACGCCCCGCCCGACCTCCCGTCGTGGATTGGCCTGCAGCCCAGGGGTGTCGAGGCCAGCGACGAGGAGGACCTCGCGCCCATTGGCGGCGTCGACGAGGAGGACGGCAAGAGCCTCGAGGAGGAGATGACGGTGCTCAGCGAGAGCAAGCGCCAGGACCTCGTCGTGCGCTTCAAGAAGACGGCCGACGGCGTATACGTCGAGGCCAAGCGGAGCGCCATCGGTGGCGTGGCCCAGGTACCCCTGTACTTCTACGCGCTGCTCGTGGCGCTGGGGTGGAACGAGATTATTGCCGGTAAGTACTTGGTTGTGATGCAGAAGATGAAGGATGCGGACCACTAACACCTCGCCAGTCCTGCGCAACCCCTTCCTCTTCATCTTCCTCATCCTGCTGGCGGGCGGCACGTACCTCGCCTACTCGATGAACATGCTCGGCCCGATGATGCAGATGGCCAACGCGGCGGCCACCCAGGGCGTCGACATTGGCAAGCAGAAGCTCCGCGAGTTCATCGAGAACTCGGACTCTGCGCGCCAGGCGCTCAACATGCCGTCGCGGACCGACAGCGACGCCGTCAGCCTGGACACGTTGGATAGCAGGGGCAAGAAGAAGACGACGTCGTCGCAAGTCGTGGATGACGATGAGATTTAGACTGGGGCTCGAAAGAAGGCGAGAAAGCATGGAAAAAGAACCCGACGAGCCACGATGCATGACACACACAGGTAGCGTAGCACAGGATGGATCTAATGTCTATACACGTCCCTGTTTCTGGGGTAGTTTCGGAAAGGCGCTTCACACGCGATGATGGTATACAGATGGCCGGCCGTTCAGTCATACATACAAAGGAAAGAAGTCGGTAGGGCTTGTGTCAGAAGGCTTCGAGCCCTGCTGGCTTGCCGAACCATGTGCCCAGCTCGTCCGCCTCCTTGTCCTGGGCGGCGGAGAAGTAGTCTGTCAGACGGGTGTTCTCGTCGTCCTCGTCGACAGGCCACTCGACCTTGACGCCCCCCCGCGTATCGAGCATATCCTTTGCTGTGCCCCAGCTGAAGCGGCACTCTGGGCCCCAGCCAAAGACGGGGTGCATGTTGGCTCGTAGCCACGAGACGCACCGCGCGTCCGAGGGATAACCAGAACCCCAGGCCATGGGCTCGTCGGTGCCGTCAGGCTGGGACTTGTGCGCGCGGTAGAGGACCTCGAGGGCGGCGTCGCGCGTGACCTTGGCGCACACGGAGGCGGCCGAGACGCAGGGGTAGAGGCTGTCGGCCTTTTTGGCGACGGTGATCTTGACGGTGGGGAAGAAGCGCTGCAGCTTGGCCTGGTACGCTGCTGGCTGGCCGACGGTGTCGACGTAGATCTCCTCGACGCGGACGCCGCGGTCGATGACGCCGCGGATGATCTCGACGGTGGCGTCGAGGGCCTGGGAGTTGAGGTTGTACATTGCGCCGGCGCGCATCATGCCCGAAGAGATGTCGCGGGCGGAGAGGGAGCGGATGGCGAAGCCGCAGGAGGCGGCGAGGTCGGAGGATGGATCGCACTGGATGCGCATGAGGGACTCGCGGACGGCGGGGGTGAGGATCTTGGAGTCGTCGAAGTGGTGTGTCTCGCCGAGGAGGGGGTCGGAGAGCGGGAGGGGGAGGTAGAAGGCGGAGTAGACCATGGGGCCGAGGACGGGGCCGCGGCCGGCTTCGTCGATGCCGAGGCAGACGGGGGGAGAGTCGGGGCTTGCGCGGGAGGTGTCGCTGTTTGTGGATGGGGAGAGGAGGGCTGGCGGGATGGGGGAGTAGTATGTGTAGGAATCGCCGGCGAGGATGGCGGGCTCGAGGACTGAGGGGGGGATGTAGATGTTGGAGAGGGGTGTCTCGAGGGGGGCCTCTTCGGTCATGTTTGCGTCGTCCATGGTGATGTTCCCGCGTAGATATTCTGTGCGATTGTGTTCCTGGTGTATTCGGATCTCCAAGGGTTCCGAAGAGCTGTAACTTGTTGTCTTGCGGTGTCGTGGTGGGTAGGTTGTTGAGGTAGAAGTTTAGTGGTTGTGGTGTTGGTCCGTCGCGGGGCGACCTCGACCCGACGCGTCCAACACGCGTCTAACCTAATGTACCTGTACAGGTGGTGGAGGGGCTGGGCCGCTAAGCTAACGAATTTCCAGGGAGCACCACCGCCTAATTAATGCCTGCCTCTGGATTGGTGACTGGCGCCTTGGGTCGAGTGCTTCGAGGTCGCATCAAGAAAGAATCGGGCAGGCGCGAGCGCGCACCTTCACCTTCAACCGAAAATCACAACACCGTGACGAACAAGACGCACCTTTATCCACCGTCCTACATCATCACGGACCGACCCCCTTTCTCGGCAGTGTGTACATTCGTTCGACATCAACAACAAAAGGCCCGCCGATTTCGCGATCCTGATTCGCGCATCCCTCCGGCCCCGTGTGTTTACTTCAATCACTGAATCTGGACTCGGACCGGACGACGCGCGGGCGCCCCCATCTGCACGATGGCTCCTCGTGGCGCCGCCCGCCGCAGCGAAGCGCATACCGAAGAGTACCGCGAGCTGGGCGTTGCAGGCCGGTAAGACGTTTGCCCAAATTCGACCGCGTCGATGTGGTATCCGGACGAGCATGACTGACCGAGATGGATCAGCAAAACTGGTGTCGTCCTACCCAACCTCGGCGCTCGCGACGAACATGGCATGGCCGCGATCGACAAGCTCTTCTCCTCGTCACCCGACAACCAGACCCCGAATGCTGCCGATGATAAGACACAGGGAGCTATGGACATGGACTTAGAGGAGGGTGTGTTTCGACGACCTCCCCAAAACCCCTGAAGGGCAAACTGCTGACTCTCTCGCCTACCAGATACCGGCCCCGGCCCTCTGTCCATCATGAAGGGCGCGCATAAGTTGCTGCCCCGTGGCACCTCTCCCCGCAAGACCAACATGCAGTCGCCCGCCCTGAGGAATCCCCTCCTAGGCCGCTCCTCATCGCCCGTCCGCGGCACCATCGTCGACTCGGACCCTGTAGACGAAGCAAACCCCCAGCGCGCCGGCTCTGTGGCGCGCAAGCTCAGCTACGCCAATGGCGCGCGTGCTAAGGCCTCGCGCGCCAACGGTACACAGTCCAACGGCCACAAGCGGCCCCTCCAAAACGTCGAGGACGATGAGGAGGAAGACGACACCGACGACGATGGCGATATCCAAGCGCACGACACTTCCAATGGACAAGATGACTCGATGCAGATGCTCGGCGATGACGACAGTATCGCATCAGTGGAAGAGGAGGCCGAGACAGACGAGACCATCGAGTCGCCTCCGCCGGCAAAGGCGAAGCCAGGCAGACGCGGCCGACCCGCCAAGGCCAAGGAGCCGTCGCCTGAGCCGGAGCCAGAGTCCGCTTCCGAATCCGAGCCCGAAGCCCTGCCTGCTTTCGATGACGAGCCAACGGCCGACGACGAAGATGGGCCCATGTCCCCCGAACCCGAACCTGCACCGAAACCTGTCGAAGCCGCAAAGAAGAGGGGCCGGCCGGCGACGAAGCCAGCTCCTGCCGAGAAGCCTGCGAAGAAGCAAGCACCTGCCGAGAAAGCTACAGCGAAGAAGCAGGCACCGGCGGAGAAGCCTGCTCCGAAGAAGAGAGGACGGCCGTCCAAGAAGTCACTTGAGGCTCAGAAGGCACAGGAGGAGCCTGAGCCTGAGCCTGAGCCTGAGGCGTCAACGGTTGTTGAAGAGGAGGAGGAAGAGGAAGAGGAGGACCCCCGACCCCCCAAGCGGTCTCGCATCACGGAGAAGGCACCCAGGCCAGCACCCAAGACGGCTCTCAAGGCGGCTCCCAAGGCTGCCGGAGGTCGTGGACGGCCCAAGGCTACACCCGCGATGACTGCGCCCTCTCCGGAACCGGAACCGGAGAAGGAACCAACACCCGAGCCGATCAAACCCAAGTCCAAGGCCGCGGCGGCTGAGGTTTCCAAGAAGAATGCGCCTGCCGTAAAGAAGGGCCGTCCTGGTCGCCCGTCCAAGGCCAATGTCGGCGAGGACTCAGTGCTGGAAACCGTGCAGAAGGGCCCGCCTCTGCCCAAGTCTCGCGGCCTCTACTCAGTCAAGCGCGACGGCAGCGAGGGTATTCAGACAACACGGTCCGGCCGACACTCGTACGCACCGCTCCACTACTGGCGCAACGAACGCGTTCTCTATAACAGCGATAACGACGTCTGGGAAGACAGTGTCAATCCTCGTGGCAAGCACGAGAAGTTTGTGCTCCCCAGCACAAAGGGCGTGGTGCGCATCGAGGAGGAGCCGGTCGAGCACAAGAGGAAGGCGCGGGGCCCCAGGCCCAAGGCCAAGTCAAGGGCGGCCGAGTCGCAAGAGCCGGAGCACCATCGCGAGCCCCTGGAGCCGTGGGAGCTTGGTGAGGGCCGCATCGAAGGCGAGACGATCGTGTGGGACCCCGACTACGAGTTCAACCCGCCGGCCCCCGACGAGCCTGTTTCCTTCGAGATTAACCAGCTCGCCATGTCGTCCGAGGCCATTCAAACGCGTAACGTGCGGGACGCAACCTTCCGCTTCACCAAGCTGCTGTCGATGCCCTTCTTCGGCTCGGGCATCGTCGACCTGCCGCCGGGTGCGGAGAAGAAGCCCAAGAACTCGAGGAAGAACCACATGACCTTCTTCGTGCACTACGGCAAGGTTCTGGTGACGGTCAACGAGACGCAGTTCCGCATCAGCGCCGGTGGGTATTGGAACGTGCCGAGAGGTGAGTCTTTTTGATTTGTGGAAGTGTGTGTGGACAGTCAGGCTGATAGTGACGCGCAGGCAACTACTACAACATCCAGAACGATTACGAGCAGCCGGCACGACTCTTCTTCACGCAGGGTTGCGAAATGATGATTGCCCAACCCGATGGACGATCGGTCCTGGAGGGTCCCAACATGGACACGACCGTGGGCATTTGAGGAAGTCGAGAGGGGGGAGGGGTCGTTTGAGCGGTCTTGGCTTTCAGGGCGCGCGTTCAGTTGGATTATGAGGCTTGAGCGGACCATCTTTTTGCGAACGTGTGGAGCGCGCGGATGACGGGTGAACATGAGGCAGGCAGTCTGCGTGGGCGTGGGCGTTCAGGGGTGCAGGGTTCATTCAGATGGGGTGGATGCGCTTGTGTGTGCTGCCGGTTCGGCGGCGAGGAGGAGCCATGCCACGGTTATACGATGTGGAAGGGCTTACTCGTGTCAGAAAATGAGTGTCGAGCTAGTTGTCTCACCAATTATACCATGTCTGTTCTGCTGAGCGAGCGAGCGATTCTGGGGGTTGAAGTGCAGTTCCTCAGGCCCCCTGGAAGGCAAAGGGGGAGGGGATGCATTTATGGGATCTGACGGTTGACCAAAGATCTATCACCTGCCTCGAAGAGAGAAGGAGAGAGTCGAAAGTCGGTGTCGGGGGACAGGACAGGGGCAGTTTGAGACTCGGCCCAATGATGGGGGCATGTCCAGGTCGGTCGGACGAGGCGGGCCAGCCAAGGGCCGGGATCGTGCATGACTGGCATGCGAGCTGGCCGGAAGGAGGGCATCTGCCTGGACCGGCGCCACAAGGGAGACGGGGAGCACAGGGGAGGGGGAGGGCGGTCCGTATCATCGTGGTGTCCAGTGGTGGTGGGCTTGCTGCAGCAGTCCCCCGAGTCACGTCACGTGGTTTCGTGCAAACTTGGCGAGGTCCAGGCAGAAGAGCGGGGCCGGGGGCTGCCGCGAAAACGCGTCTCCCCGCCCACCTCACCTCACCTCGCCTTCGCCCGACCGCTTCCCACCAACTTCATCCCATCGCGCGACGGAGGCACCCTCAACACGGAACGCAATTCTGATTCTTTATTCATCTCCAATGCGTAAAAATCAAAGTCCCTCAATTTTCCCGCGTGTCGCGACAACTTTTCCTCGTTGAACGGGTGGTAGGTGACGTCGATGCCCTTGGGCCATCAGAGCGGCCGCATTTGGACCCCCTCCCCCCTCTCACTTCTGCCGATCAGGCCGGCCGGTCTCGATGGCCCAATTTCTCGCCCGTCCCTGGGGCAATCCTTGTCTCGTTTGTGTCGCCTCTGGGGGGCGTGTGGTTGCGAAGCGAGCGAGTTCATCCGTCCGGCGCAAACACAAAAATGAGCTGCTGAAGCGCTGCTGCTCCGCCCAGCCGGTTTTTCCTATCTTGTCCCAATCCCACGTCGGGGCTGCACATGCAGCGAACCTGGAAACGAGCCCGCTTCTTATGACTCACAAGCTAAGATAGGTCCGGGCACACACACACCCTCTTCGTCAGCACTCGGCCTGGAATGGCTGGGCGAGGCTTGCTTTGCGCGACGAGCTGTCCAAGCGGATGGTACGTCGTGGCCCTGGATCTTGCATGGCCGACTCGCCTCGCCTTGTCGTTGGTCAATTGGGCATCGGGCTGACGCTTCATGTGTTTCCATGGCCACGCACCGAGTTCGTCGACGGACGAGTCCAATTGATGTCTGCCTGCATGGTTCAGGTGTTTCCTCGCTGGCGCGCATGGTCTCCCAATCCTTCCTCCTGCGGGCTGTCCGTGGAAGCAGGTCCGGGCTTGGGAACAAACGGCCGCAGTCGGTCATCATTCGTCAAGACGAGCATCACTTTTTTTTTTGCCCTTCCTTCTCTCTGCTCCCTGGACCTGCGAGTGCAGGGATGTCGGTTGACGGGGCACTTTACGCGGTGGGTGATACGATGCAAGCGCGTGCGAACACCCCCCACCATCTTCTGGTCAGGATGGTGGTGTCTGCTGGCGCTAGTACTGTGCTTCCCGGGGCCACGCCCCCCAAACGGCGACTATCTTCCCCTCATTTTCGCCTTCGACCCACGCCCCTCGACGGAAGCACCCCCTCCCTCAATGCATCCCCCCTCCTCTCTGCTTGGCTTGGAATGGCGCCTGGGGCGGCGAGTCCAGCACCTCGACACGACACTTTAAAACACCACCCTTTCCGCTCCTCCAGGCACCCAACTGCAGGTGTCCCCGATCTCATCATCCATCTGCACTCTGATGTTTGCCACACATCCTCAATAAAAACATCCACTACCACCCCTGGTTCATGGCACACGGCAGTTCCCAGCTAGCTCCTCCCCTTTCCCTTCGTCTCTTCAGGTCCGGTCCATGAACCCTTGAGACTTTGGTCTCGCCGGTCTTTAACAAAACCTCTCACCCCCAAAGGGTTTCCTCTATGAACCCTGTCTTTCACCTCCGCAGCCGCCCGCTTCCATGCCGAATCACCCCTTGTCTCGCCGACCTTTATTAGCCTCGTCTTCCTTGACTGCGTCTCTCCGTCCCTCTCCACACACACGCCCCCCGTCTTCCAGAGCAGACAGTGTTCGGGAGAGGCCCCATCCTGCTGCTCCACCGACTCGGCCGCTCTTATACCTCGCTCTCCCGCCTCACCACTCTTAACGTCCACCCGTCCCTCCTCCTGCACCACCACTACTCACCCATCACCCGTGCTCTCACCAACCGAGCCCCGTTCAGAAGCCTCGTGCAGACAGCACACCCTGATCATCTCGAACTCCTCTCCAGAGGCTCACTTCGCCCATCGGGGCCTCATACCTAGCAGGGTTCCTGCATCTCCAACACATCATGTCCAACACAGACAACCAAATGACGAGGTTTCTCTTCGCCATCCTGAAACAGAAGAACCTCAAGGATGTAAGTCACTCACCCTGTTATCATTTAACCCCAAGACCATCTCTGACAGAAACATCAGATCGACTGGGCCGCCGTCGCCAGAGACCCCGTCTTGCCTCAACCGATCACCAACGGCCATGCCGCTCGAATGAGATACTCCCGCTTCCGCTCCGCCATGCTCGGTATCGAACCTCAGAAGAGGAACCGCAACACCACCAACTCCAAGAACAAGGTCACAAAATCCAAGAAGGAGTCCAGACCTGTCACGAAACGGGAAGACCAGGACGACGAGGAGCGAGACGATCCCGTGAAGCCCGAACCCGGCTACAACGGCCAGTCGACCTATTCCGACTACCAAGCCCGCCTGACCAACATGCGGGTCAAGCACGAGATGAGCCAGCAGCAACAACAACAACAGCATCACCAGCACAACCCCTACCAACCCGCCCACTTCAACTCACCATCCCCCGCCGGCGCCGAGTCTCTGCGTCTCCTCACGCCCTGCAGCGACGACATGCTCTCCGTCCCCCACAACCTCCAATTCAGCCCCCCGCCCGCCCTCATCGCCGGCTTCGACCACATGCCCTCAGAGCCGTGCACCCACGGCCACGAAGACCACGACGTCTCCAACGAGCCTAGCTCCTGGGCCGCGAGCCCCATCTTCCCACCCTTCGACTACCACCTCAACACCTACGCCATCCCCGACATGTCCATCTTCCAGCGGCCCGATACCAGCAGCGGCGACGGCATGCTGACGGGGCAGCACGTCGAGGTCAAGAACGAGCACTGGGACAACGAGCGGTGCTGATGTCCGGGCGGGACTGGGGGATATGCTGCTACGATAGACGTCTCGCTTGCGGGACACGGCTTGTCGACACCACTCTGCTTGGGCGGGTATCTGGAATGGCCGGGCCCTTGTCTTTGATGTCATGCCGGCGATGGCTTTTCTTTTTCTGTCTCTCCCATCATGTGCCTGGGATCTAATGCGCTATCAAAAACGGAGGTTGGTCGGGGGGTCTTTTATGGAGTTTTTTGGCGGAAATACCTCTCTAGGCTGAACCATCTCAGAGCTTCTCATCTTTTTTCCTCACGTTTGTCTACGAGAAAATGAACACGTCCACGCATACATCAACTCGGACCGTAGAACGCGAGCATTTTCTCTTAATCATTCGTTGCGGTCGTATTCGTCGTGTCTGCATTCTCCATCGGCCATTCCGGCATAATGTCCTGATCTTTTCCCAGCTATCTCACATCTAGTGAATGTCCATCGCGAGTCATTACCGTCGTGTCATGAACTTCTCCTCGGGAGGCCAAGACAATGTCCTCAGCTTATGGGTGTGTGCTTTCAGCCAAAGAGGCTGCGGTGGCCGGAGCCAATGTCGATGGCCATATCCTGCACCCACTCCTTGCTCTCCTCCATCTTGACAAGATCCTCGTCCTTGATCTTGCTAGGCGTGTCGAACTGGTAATCCAAGTCGTCGCCGTAATGGCCCTCCATCTGCTGGGCCATCTTCTTGGGCGTCTTGCCCTTGGCACCGACGCGGCCGGTATTCTTCTTCACTCCAGAGCCCTTGCCGGGAGTGGCCTTGGAGGCGGGGGAGGAGTTTGAGGTGCCACCGAGATTGCCCTCGACCTTCTTGCGGACTTGGCCGTAGCGGGTCTAAGCGGGGAGAAAATTGTTAGATATGAGATGGTAGGAAGGTGGGAGGGGGAACTTGCCTTGGCGACATCCGCGTTCTTGAAGCCGCAGTCTGCGGCGACGAGGGACCAGTCGACGTCAGGCTTAGTTTTGCAATGCTTCAAGACGAAGTAGAAGAGCTTCATGTCTCCTTGAGACGGGGTGGGAGTAGGAGTAGTCATGCTGCTGCGTCGGGTTAGCTTCCATGCGTGTATCGAATGCGCCGTTTCCAAACGGGAAGCACGCCGACGAAAAGCGGAGATCACAAAGATGTGATCGCGTGCATGGCCTTTGAGGCCTGTAGCAAGGGAAGGAAACATCAGTGACTGGATGGAAGGGGGCCGCTCACCTGAGTCTCGTTGACGGACGGGGTGGTTGCTGGGTTGAGGTGTTGTTGGTGATGGGTTGGGAGGAGAAGGGCGAAGTTGGGGTTCTGGGGAGGGGAGGTCGTTTTATAGCATCAGGAGGTAGTGGAAGGCGTTTGAGGGGAAAGACCGGTCTTTCGTGAGCGGGATCTTGCCTTGTTGCCGTGGCATACGAGGCGTCTGCGGCCGGAATCGTGAGGCAGTCGCGGGAATATGGGAGGTGGTCCTTGGTCTGAACTGGTCGGCGCGGCAACTGTGAGCGCTGGGGGGTCTGGTGTGAAAGAGCGGAGCTGGAGGGTAGTCTTGTTGTTGGAGGCCTGGGTCCTCGAGGAGGCTGATGTTTGTTTCTTGGGATCTTGTGATGAAAACAATGATGGGCTTCCAGGGGAGTACAGTGCTGCCTGTCCCAGCAACAGTACCAGATGCCTGTACATGTGCGTTTCTTGGGACGGTTGGCTTCAGGTGGCACTTGGCCATATCTTGACAATTTTTACGCACCTCCCGTACACCCGACTAGAGATAATCACTTCTTGCTTCCATCCCTACAAGGGGATCTCTGTCCTAGACTGGTCTGAGGAAGCTGGCCTGACTTCTCTACCCAGAGGCTGAAGAGCCTGGGATCGTTCTTGTGGAAAAGACATACTTAAGGATTACACAGACTTATCTCTCAAATCAATCATCACAGCAGTCATCATCAAGCAGATAGAACAAGTAATAGCGTGAGTCGTGTCTTCTCATTGAGTCATTCCTCGTGACGCTCGTGACGTTCGTGGCCACAATGTGTCGCGGCCAAATCCTCCTCTCAATGGCTAAACCCTGGCAGCTAAGAACGAAGAACCTAGCAAAAGCTCATGACCATTCCATATCCCTGTGACTCGTCCCTAGACATGTTCTCCGAATGGGGACTGTGGTGGAAGTGGCGGGTGAGAGTGTGATAGGAAGCTTAGATCTCCTCCTTGTTGATCTCCTCGTAGTCATCGTCATCAGCTGAGAAGATGTTAGCAAGAGACCAGTTCATAAGTTTCAGAAAACTTACCCTCAGACTTGAGAAGGGCAGCAGGAGGAGACTTCATGTCGACATCCTCATCGTCCTCGTCCTCGACCTCGGCCTTGGGGGCAGCCTTGGCCTTGGCCTTGGGGGCACGAGGCTTCTTGGCAGGGGTCTTGGGACCGGCGCCGGTGCCGTTGGCGGGACGCTTCTTGGCTGAGGAAGGCTCGCTACCGGCGTCATTGCCATTCTTGGTGGCGTTGGGAAGATGCTTCATGACCTGGCTGACCTTCATGTCGTAGCCCTTGAGAAGACGCTCGAGGCGCTTGGCGCTGTCGGGATCATGTCAGCAAGACTGTAAGTAGAGATGGGAATGGGAAGGAACGTACGCAGCACCCTGGGTGTTGATGTCGAATTCCTCGAGAACGGGAGCCCAGTTGATCTGAACATGTGAGCTACTGCCGATTGTATGATGATGAGCCGGACTTACCTTTCCGGCGTCGCAGTTGCGCCAGACGCTGAGGAGGAACTTGACCTGATGGGTCGGGTCCTGGGTCTCGCTAGACCGCTGGGCCTTGGGGGTTTTATCACTCGAAGACATCGTGGAGGTTGCTGTTGGTTTGGGCGTCTGTGGGATCTGGAAGAAGGATGAGTTTGTGATGCGTTGGGGAGAGAAAGTCGAGGTCTGAAAGTTGAGGGAAATACAGGGTGTATCGAGGAAGAGGAAAGGTAGGTGCAGACAATTTATAGCGTAGGAAGGGAGTTTGTCAGGACGGGAAGGTGTCCAGACTTGGTCAGGCAGGCGCGCCAGGAGGCTGCTGGAGCGAGAGAAGGCAACAACCAAAGCAGAGAATCACTCGGCGGAAGTCTGGAAGCCCAGAAGGAGGTAGATCGGCCAGGAAACTTACCGGATGGATGGGTTTGTTGCGGTCTGGAAGACTGCTGGTTTGCTTGTTGACTGTCGAGATGTTGACTGTCGAGAGAATCTTCTTCTCGGGTTGGATGGTAGTTTGGATCACTCCAAGGTGGTTGGCACAGGAGAAATGTGCCAGATTAGCTTCTGAGTCTGGAATAAACTAGACAGTAGGTAGGCACGCAGAAATTTGCAGGCAGGTAAGTGTCTGGTTCATTGTTGGCTGCCAGATAATAAAGGACGAAAAGGGGCGTGTACCGTGCCCCACATGAATCACACTGTACTTGGCAGGAGCACACCCTAATCCTCACCACCAAGGTTCGAAAGCAATCTGACACCTGAATCAGGAATTGGAGGTGTCCCTGAGTCATTTGCGTGTTCTTCCACCTAATAATATCATCTTAAGCCCCCAAACCGGTAGTTGCTGGGAGTCTTGATGCTCCTATGTGCCTCAGACGTGATGCGCCTCGGAATCATACACCCACGGAAGCAGGAGCAGGCAGGTCGGTGCTCAAGTGAGGATGAGTGCCTGGTAGCGGACTTTGTTCCTGCTGACAAGTCCATGTCCGCACTACAATGGGACACTTGATGCTACATATGCAATGTTGCACAGTTGCAGTCGCTGCACGGTCAAAATACTGGGATAAGTGACCTCCAACAAATGTCCAGATATTGCTGACCAAGACATCCGAGCATCAAGTTGAATTGAGCCCCGAAGCTCAGTCACTGCCAGTGGAGAGGTCCGCGCGCTGTCACCTGCGGCTGTCGTCCATCCATGAGTCCGCAATTGCCGTCACGTCGGTCCAGTTGCAAGGAGCTTCCATCTCCCAAGCTCCCGGCCCCATGATGCATGCTGTCCGCTGGCCTGGCAGTGCTTCAAATCCGAGAGACATCGTTGGAAGAGTCTGGAAATTCGGTCCCATGGGCGCTAGACCTGATCGGGCCTGGTGCAGGAACCTCGGGCATAGCGCGAATCAGGGGGCCTCGTTTAGCCGAGCTCCGAGATAAATTTTTGGGGGCGACCAGACCCGGACGCAACTCGAAGCTCGTCGCTCGCTCAACTGAAGCTGCTCCATCATCACAACACTCCTCCCATCCTCCTCCTCTCTGTACTTCTCCCATCCCTCAATTCCTCATCCGGAGCATCCGCTGTTGAGACATTCCAGCACCTCTGTGATTTCTACTTTGACTTCGTTTCTTTGTGTGTTCGATATACCCCCCCATAATACCCGTCAAGATGCAGCGCGCTCTCTCCTCCCGGGCAAGGACTTCGGTCCTCAACTCGGCTTCTAGCCAGTTCCGTCAGGGTGCCGGCCTCGGCCAGGTTCGCTACGCACACAAGGTATGTCGCATCTCCCTTTCGAAGCAGTCCTATTGTAGAGATGTTCGCTAACTGATGGCCTCCAGGAGCTCAAGTTCGGCGTCGAGGCTCGCGCCTCCCTGCTGGCTGGTGTCGAGACCCTCGCCAAGGCTGTCGCGACAACACTCGGTCCCAAGGGCCGCAACGTCCTCATCGAGTCCAGCTTCGGCTCCCCCAAGATCACAAAGGGTGCGTAGGAACACAACATTTCAAACCCATCTTCCCGGTCCAACCGTTGCTGACCTGCTCCCCCCACAGATGGTGTTACCGTCGCCAGGTCCATCACCCTGAAGGACAAGTACGAGAACCTCGGCGCCCGCCTGCTCCAGGATGTCGCCTCCAAGACCAACGAGGTCGCCGGTGACGGTACCACCAGCGCCACCGTCCTGGCCCGCGCCATCTTCTCCGAGACTGTCAAGAACGTCGCCGCCGGCTGCAACCCCATGGACCTGCGCCGCGGTATCCAGGCCGCCGTCGACGCCGTCGTCCAGTACCTGCAGGCCAACAAGCGCGACATCACCACCAGCGCCGAGATCGCCCAGGTCGCCACCATCTCCGCCAACGGCGACCACCACATCGGCAAGCTCATCGCCAACGCCATGGAGAAGGTCGGCAAGGAGGGTGTCATCACCGTCAAGGAGGGCAAGACCGTCGCCGACGAGCTCGAGGTTACCGAGGGCATGCGCTTCGACCGCGGCTTCGTCTCCCCCTACTTCATCACCGACGCCAAGTCGCAGAAGGTCGAGTTCGAGAAGCCCCTGATCCTGCTGTCCGAGAAGAAGATCTCCGCCGTCCAGGACATCATCCCCGCCCTCGAGGCTTCCACCCAGCAGAGGCGCCCCCTGGTCATCATCGCCGAGGACATCGACGGTGAGGCCCTCGCCGTCTGTATCCTCAACAAGCTCCGTGGCCAGCTCCAGGTCGCCGCCGTCAAGGCCCCCGGCTTCGGTGACAACCGCAAGTCCATCCTCGGCGATCTTGCCATCCTGACCAACGGCACCGTCTTCTCCGACGAGCTCGACATCAAGCTCGAGAAGGCCACCCCCGACATGCTCGGCTCCACCGGCTCCATCACCATCACCAAGGAGGACACCATCATCCTCAACGGTGAGGGCACCAAGGACGCCATCAGCCAGCGCTGCGAGCAGATCCGTGGCGTCATCAACGACCCCACCACCTCCGAGTACGAGAAGGAGAAGCTCCAGGAGCGTCTCGCCAAGCTCTCCGGCGGTGTCGCCGTCATCAAGGTCGGCGGCTCCTCCGAGGTCGAGGTCGGCGAGAAGAAGGACCGCTTCGTCGACGCCCTCAACGCCACCCGCGCCGCCGTCGAGGAGGGTATCCTGCCCGGTGGCGGTACCGCCCTGCTCAAGGCCTCCGGCCTGGCCCTGAAGGACATCAAGACCCAGAACTTTGACCAGCAGCTCGGCGTCAGCATCGTCAAGAACGCCATCACCCGCCCCGCTCGCAGCATCGTCGAGAACGCTGGTCTCGAGGGCTCCGTCATCGTTGGCAAGCTGACCGACGAGTTCCTCAACGACTTCAACAAGGGCTTCGACAGCGCCAAGGGCGAGTACGTCGACATGATCGAGGCCGGTATCCTGGACCCCCTCAAGGTCGTCCGCACCGGTCTCATTGACGCCAGCGGCGTCGCCTCGCTGCTCGGCACCACCGAGGTCGCCATTGTCGAGGCCGCTGAGGAGAAGGGCCCCGGCGGTCCCCCCGGCATGGGCGGCATGGGAGGTATGGGCGGCATGGGCGGCATGATGTAAGCTGAGAGTGCTTCTTCATGACCCCAGACCGCTTGTTTCTTGTATCAAAAAGTGA
This sequence comes from Plectosphaerella cucumerina, assembly GCA_020746995.1. Classification (NCBI taxonomy): domain Eukaryota; kingdom Fungi; phylum Ascomycota; class Sordariomycetes; order Glomerellales; family Plectosphaerellaceae; genus Plectosphaerella; species Plectosphaerella cucumerina. The sequence continues at coordinate 1,638,425 of JAGPXD010000007.1, forward strand.
AAAATTTCGGACCCGGGTGGGAGGCATGGCTTCGGTGTTATTTCAAAGGTTGAAGGATCAATTGCGGCCTTGTGTACTACTCTCTCCCCCCTCCACCTCCCCTCCACCTCTGTTAGACCCTTGTTCGATTACCCACGACACCAGATATCCGCTAGGCAGGCAGATTGAGCTCGGCTCTGTACGATAGCACCACCAGCATGTACCACCAAATTCAAGAAGTTAAAGAAGCGAGGCTTGTGCGATGAAGCGTGTGAAAATTGCTAGAGCAGGCAGCTGTGAATGTCATCAGTTTGGAAGTGGCAGCCTTGGTCAAGGCTCTCGCAATATCGGCCAAGGTGACGGTTTATCGACAGGCAGACGCAGACATAAGACTGGACGACAGGCAGAAGCCCAAATGGGCCCGTCTGCACGTAATTTGACGTGGCAATCAGGGGCATTGCGTACGTATGCATGCAAGAAGGATTCGTCAACTGATGGAACGCGCATGGGCCCCAGGATGGCCAACCTGAATATTAGGCGTCAGCCAGGGGGCGTTGAAGAAGCCTGGCAGGTTGCTCGAATGCGAGCCAAGGTCACGTGCGGCCGCTCATCTCACCTGGCCAACCCCACCAAGGCAGCACCGGCGGCGGGGGGGCTGTTTTCCCACTTCCCCTCCAACGCCCGGCCAACTTGCCAGTCCCGAGATAGCAACGACCCCCCCGAGCCCCCCCTCCGACAGACAAGCTTGCTGCATCCGCATCCGACATCACCGCACAGCGGCACCGATCTTCCCTCCTCCACCTTGACCTGCACCCGTTGAAAAAAAGGTAGGCTTCCCACCCACAACCTCGATTGATTATCCCCCGACCCCGAATATCTGTTCCCTCCATCGGCCCAGGAAGCTTTGTCGCTAACGCCTTTTCCCCCTCTCAGCCCACTTCCCCCCCTCCTCCTCCCAACTACTCGCACCTGTGCTTTCCCAACCCACCCCGCCATCACCATGGTGAGTGACTTTAACCCTCCCCGCCCGGGCGTGGTGCCGCCGCCGACGATGCCTTCTAACCGCGGATACAGTCTCAATCCGGGTTGGTCCCCCCCTTCTCCCTGCCGCGTCGCCGTCCGAATTGCCCTTTGGGCGCCGACCGACCGCTCCATAACCGCCGTCAGCCCCCGACCGGGATGACGCGCACGCCCGCCTGGCCGCTGCCGCGAGGTGGTTTCTGACGACAGCACGCTGACCTCTTCCCCCTTTTTCTCCCCCACAGAGCTTCCGTCTCGCAGGAGTGCATCACCGCCTACAACGAGCTCAAGCTGAGCAAGAAGTTCAAGTACATCATCTTCAAACTGTCCGACGACAACAAGGAGATCGTCGTTGAGGAGGCTTCCGACGACAAGGACTGGGAGAACTTCCGTGAGAAGCTCATCAACGCCACCACCAAGTCCAAGACCGTATGCCCGAGCCACCTGCTGCAGCTATGATGACGCGGAACGTGATAAGCTAACCTTTCAAAAGGGTGCCGTCGGCAAGGGCCCCCGCTACGCCGTCTACGACTTCCAGTACAGCCTTGCCTCCGGCGAGGGCGAGCGGTATGTTGACCGCCGCAGACCCCCTTCCCGTAATCGTGACACACACTGACACCTTGCCTACAGCAACAAGCTGACCTTCCTGGCCTGGTCCCCCGATGATGCTGGCGTCATGGTTCGTGCCCCAACATTTCTGACCAACCCTCCCGCCCCCGCTGACACCCCTTCCAGGCCAAGATGATCTACGCCTCCTCCAAGGATGCCCTGAAGCGTGCCCTGACCGGCATCGCCACCGAGCTCCAGGCCAACGACTCCGACGACATCGAGTACGACACGGTCCTCAAGACCGTCAGCAAAGGCCTCGCCTAAGCGCTCGGCCGACGCCCCCCCTGAAGCGCACGCATCGCCTGCGGTTCCCCCCTCCCCTCGTGCTTTGCTGCTGTTGTCGCGACACCACCATATCCCGTTTACCCTTCCGACCCTTTTTCTTGATGCGAAGACGGCGAGAGCATATACTCTGTTGGGCGGCTGCAGTCTTCAGAGACGACTTGATGACCAAATGAAACGGAGAGCGAGCAGAGGAGGGAGGAGATGAGATGAGAGAGAGAGACGGACGCACACACAACACGGACGCGGGGACGGTGGAGAGATAGTTCATTGATGATGCCCAGACGCCGAGTAGGGGCCGGAGGGAGGTTATCGATGGTAGCCTTTCCTGGAGGTCCCGAAAGCGATGGGCACTTTCTCAAGATACTTGAAACCTTTGAACCCCGATTTTATTGGAAACACGATGGGACGCCCGTTCTCTGAGTCCCCATTACGTACGTGATTGCTCGCCATGCTTTGTAGCTTAAAACTGTGGAAACCGTTGTATTATTCTTGGTCGCATGCTCTTGCTGCCAAGTCCCTCAAAACCAAGTCTAACCGCCACAGACTACCTCTTCGACTGCCAGTCGGCGCGCCACGTCCGCGTCAGCTCGTCCGCCTCCTTCTCATCCTTCAGCCTCTGCGTCAGGAATCCCTTGAGATCACCCCAGAAGTGATCCGTCTCCAGGGCCGCAGCGCCCGTAGGCTGCGTCTCCACCGCAGCCTGCGCCTCCTCGTCCGTAGGCACGGCCGCGGCGCCACCAATGACCATGATGGAGAAGTCGACAAGCTTCTCCTCCTCGCCGGCCAGCTCCTTGAGCACCTTGCTGTCGGCGACGGGCTTCTTCTTGTGCAGGAGCTTGAGCTTCTCGGTGGGTATCCGCGTCCGCTCGGAGACGGCGAGCTTGAGGTCGAGGACCGAGGTGTTGAGGGGCTGCGAGGTGAGCTTTAGGTCGATGGGCGGGTTGCGCAGGGACTTGAGCTGGACGGTGACGCTGCGCTCCTGGCCGGGGGCGAGGTTCTGGGGCCTGCTGAAGGATTTGGGCATCTTGGGGAGGATTTGCTGGAAGGGACAGCTGGTCAGCATATGTCTGGGGCAGAAGGATGCTGTGGTTGGTTTCTTACTGGCGTCCGCGCGGGGAAGTTCTTGGGATCTTCGACATGGTCTGGAGAGAGCTTCCTGGGCTTCGACTCGAGAGTCGAGAGGAAGTTTCGTGCAAAGATGATTTCGGCCATGGTTTCCACAGCTTATGTCGATGTTGTTTCGGGGGTAGAGGTGGTAGGGTTATGAAGCGTCTGGGATTTAGGAGAGGTAGGCTGTTGACGATGATGGCTTCACACTTGCACCGAGGTGGTTGCGGTTCGTGGCGTCAATCCATCTGCCCCACGTTGGTGGTCCCCGCTGGTGGTGCGGGACAGGAGCTTGGATGACGCCGCTGAGTTCAAAGTCACGTGTGCGATATGGCCCGTGCGCATGCCCCTTTCGACCGCTACAATCGCCATTGCTGGTGACAGACACAGCGACTGGACATCCACGTCCGTGGGTTGAGCGGTCATCGTCGTCTACGGTTCATCAACAAAGCCATGTCAACTTGACTGAATATTTTCGCGTGCAGATGATAATCAATTCTCGACCTCATTTCCCGTCTCATACAGCATTCGTGGTTCAGGGCAGAGGAGCAGACGTCCCGTCCTCAGCAAAACTTCATCTCTCGGTGTCCACGAAGACTGGAAACCCACAATATCTTGCCCGGTTGGTGCAAAAGCAAGTTCCATCGCATATCCTGCTTCAACGTGCGAATCGACGCCCAAGGGACCCACGTGGACCGCCACTCGAACCTGTAGTTGCCCTTCGGGGTACGCGACAAGTAGCAGTGAAAGGACTGAGTGTTGAACTCGCTCCAAATGTGCAGCCTCTTGAGCTTTGGCATCAGCCAGAAGACGAGCCTGCTTACCTTTTCTAAGAGGATGATGATGCTCCATCTGGATGTCTCATACGGCAGTGTCAGCTCCAGGTACTCGAGTCGATTGAAGGGCCTGGCCAAGTCGAGACTGTGCTCGATGAAGCCTGGAGCATCAATCTGATATGTGACGGACAAGGACTTCAGCTCGGTGGCATACTTCGCGATGGCACGGGCGAGAGTGTTTTGGCTCATCGGGAGGACCGAAGTCCAGGACTTGCGAGGTCGGAAAGGGGCCCTGGTTTCGTAGGAGAGAATGACATGACGGAGTGACTTTGGCATGTCATTAAAGATGAAGGCGAGATCCTCGTGGTAGGCTGATCGAGTGCTGTCGTCTGGGTGCACCCACGTGTCACCTCGGAAGAAATTGACGCGGGGAAGCGCCTTCAGGATTCTCTGGACAAGCACGGGCGATATGTGTCGGTAGCAATGGTGCTGGATCGAAAGGGAGTCGAAGATGGGGCATGCAGAAAAGTCCGTGGCGGCTCTGGAACTCCATAAGGGCACTGCGGGAGGCCCCAGAGTTGCGAGCAGCCTCCGCTTCGAACCTATCAACGGCTCTTTGCCGTCTTGAGCTCGTAGCCACTCTGGACATGAATCAGCGTCGTCCGATGCGGCGGCCTGTCCCTCGAGAAGAGATGAATTGTGCATCTCCGGTGTTGCCAGATGAGGGAACTGCTTGAATAGTCGACAGTCGCGAAAACCGTGTTGCCCATCGCTTGGTGAGTAGGCGCCAATCTCGAGAGCGATGCCCTTTTTGAGGCGGAGCTGTGGTCGCGTCCAGGTAGACATGATGCTGAAGAGTTTGTGCACGGCTTGGACGAAGATTTCAGTGTTCTGAAGGGAAGTGTTGTAATCCTCGGCTGTTTGGCAGACATCGCAGTCGTATTCCGGGAGCTTGACCCAGAGAAAGATGCTCTCGACATGCTTCCGCCGGCTTTTGTTGTTGCTGATAATCTTTTTGAAATCATCGAGGCGATCTTGGTCGAGGACGAGGACGCGAAAGTTTGTGTGGGCGAAATGATAGTTCCACTCGCGACTGACACGAGGCAGCTGGGGGTACGGGGGGTCGTTTGAGGGCCAGAGCTGGGCAAGTTCCTTTATGTAATCGAACATCATCCAGCGGATTTCGACCGGAAGGTCGTGCCAGCCCGTCATCTTGTGGGTGAGGCTTGTTCAGGAGTTGGATGTATGTAGAGAGCGGAGAATTAACTCCTGGCTTCAGAAACGAATAGGACTGAGGATGTTGGACTGTCGAGGGATACATTGTCGAGCTGGGAATGACGGCGCTCCTTAAGTTTGCCCTCCGCCAGGCTCCCATCAAGTCAGATACCCAGGCAGAGAGCTGGACATCTGGACTTGCATCGCAACAGCCGTTACTTGTGAGCTCTTTGGAGGAGAGGAAAAAGTCAAGATAGGCAGCATCCACCGAAAGAGATGAAAGTGGTCCGATATGAGCCGAGGAGTGTAATTCTTTGAACCTAGCTTCGGGAGGTCCCTCGCGATACCATGAATCACCTAGAGACATTGGGGGCTTGGAGGAATACCAACATTGCAGGTCATCCGAGCTTGTTGTTGAGCAGTAGCAAGAGGTGGGATAGAGAAAGCGCCTTTGAGGAAATTTCCTTCCATCTTCGATGAACTTCGAAAGCCAACATGGCGAGCAGTTGCTCAAGCAGCGAGGCCGCTGACATATGACAGCATGGAGCAAAGGTAGGTAGGTAGCCACCGCAGTGATGAATGGATTCAAGTGCTGGAATGAAGTTGCTTGCCAGCGGGCCGCGGCACTCCTGATTAGTAAGCCCAGTTTCCACTCCCAACTGGTGGGTCCAGATGGCTGGTGGTCTTATCAGACACGCATCGCAGCCGATAAGGAAAAGTTCAGTGGGGTGCCGACTTTTTTTTCTGGACTGGCACTTCGAGTCGCGAGCACCTGTGGACCACCGGCAGACCGCAGCATCGACATTGCACGGCCGCCCATATCTCCCACCTCGCCATACCAGATTCACAATGGGTGTCGGACGTCGTATGAAGAAGCAGGGGCCTCCCGAGCCCCTGTCCGAGGCTCACTACGCCAAGCTGAAGCGCAAGGCCGGAATCCCCGTCGAGCCCGCTGAGGCACCCGAATGGAAGAAGAGGCGGACGGCGAACAAGCCGCAGCCGGCCAAGGCCAATGGCGCGGCCGCGAAGCCCGCAGCGAAGAAGACGAAGAAGCCGAACGGTTCGAGGGTCATTCCCGAGGGAGGCGTCGTCAACAAGGGCGGCAGGGGTAAGGCCAAGGTCCAGAAGCTTGCCGACCTGTCTGAGCTCGACGACGATGAGCTCAAGGCGCTCGACAGCGACAACTCCATGCCCGACTCGGACTCCGAAGACGATGTTGAGATGCTCGGCGACGACTTCCTGGGCGGCTCAGACGACTCCGTTGTCGACTCTGATATCGAGGACGAGCCACATGGCAAGCACATCTTCTCCGAAGACGAAGACTCGGACGGCGAGGAGGCGCTCACCGCCGCCAACATCGAGGGTCTGTCGCGGAAGATCGAGCAGGAAGCCGCAGAGGTCGCGGCGGACGCTCAGGCTGAGCTGGAGGACATGGGCATGTCGACCAACATCGAAGGCGACAGGCCTCACATCCTCGACGACGAGGGTGTCGACACGGCCCTCTCCAAGGCCACCATGATGGCGCCCGACCTGCACGTACTGCGCCAGAGGATCACCGACACGGTCCGCGTCCTGCAGGACTTCTCCAAGCTGGGCGAGGACGGCAAGTCGAGGGCCGACTACACCGCCCTCCTCCTGCGCGACGTCTGCACCTACTACTCCTACAGCCCCTACCTGGCCGAGAAGTTCTACAACCTCTTCTCGCCCACCGAGTTCCTGGCCTTCCTCGACGCCAACGAGTCGCCCCGTCCCGTCGTCATCCGCACAAACACCCTCAAGACCAGCCGGAGAGAGCTCGCCGCCTCCCTCGTCAACCGCGGCGTCGTCCTCGAGCCCGTCGGCAAGTGGAGCAAGGTCGGCCTGCAGGTCTTCGAGAGCTCCGTGCCCCTGGGTGCCACCCCCGAGTACCTCGCTGGCCACTACATCCTCATGGCCGCCTCCTCTTTCCTGCCCGTCATGGCCCTCGACCCCCAGGAGGGCGAGAGGTGTCTGGATATGGCCTCGGCCCCCGGTGGCAAGGTCACCTTCATGTCCGCCATGATGAAGAACAAGGGCCTCATCGTCGCCAACGATGCCAACAAGGCGCGTTCCAAGGGTCTGATCGGTAACATCCACCGCATGGGCTGCAAGAACATCATCGTGTCCAACTACGATGCCCGCGAGTTCCCCAAGCCCCTCGGCGGCTTCGACAGAGTTGTGAGTGCCTTCTTCCGGTGTCTTGATCAAGACCTTGACTGACGAAGTATGCCAGCTGCTCGATGCCCCCTGCTCCGGTACCGGCGTTATCGCCAAGGATCCCTCGGTCAAGACGAACAAGACGGAGACCGACTTCATCCAGCTGCCGCACCTCCAGAAGCAGCTGCTCCTGGCCGCCATCGACTCGGTCGACCACAAGAGCAAGACTGGTGGCTTCATCTGCTACAGTACTTGCAGTGTGACCGTTGAGGAGAAGTGAGTTTTCACCATTGCCGACCCGTGCTGGTACAGATCTAACAATTCTTTAGCGAGCAAGTCGTCAACTACGCCCTCTCGAGGAGACCCAACGTCAAGCTCGTCGACACCACCATCCCCTTCGGAAAGGAGGGCTTCACGTCCTACATGGGCAAGACCTTCGACCAGTCCCTGAAGCTCACCAGGCGCTACTAGTACGTTCTCATTCACATCCTGCAGAGGAAATTGCCGTAAACTAACGCATCGCAGCCCCCACACCTACAACGTCGACGGCTTCTTCGTCGCCAAGTTCCAAAAGATCGGCCCCACGCCTCCCCGGGCCACCCCCGGCCCCGCGGACGCCAACAAGCCCAAGTCCAAGAACGCCATCTCGGGCGCCACCATCGACGGCGACGACGACGAGCCCGTCAACAGGACGCCCATCAGCGGCGACGACGGCGATGCCTCGACGGCCGAAGACGACTTTGGCGGCTTCGACGACGGCGAGGACGAGGACTACATCGTCAAGGCCAAGAGGAACGCCATGCGCAGGAGGGGTCTCGACCCCCACGCCCTCGAGCGCGAGAAGTACAAGACCAAGACGACCCAGGCCAAGGACGAGTCCGCGACCGAGGCTTCGGAGCCCGAGACGACGGCCGATGAGGCCGCCGCCGAGAAGAAGGAGAAGAAGAAGTCCAAGGAGGCCGGCAAGAAGGCTGCCGAGCCCGTCGAGGAGAAGACCGAGGTCGAGGCCGAGGCCGAGGCTGTGCCCACACCCGAGAAGCCCGCCAAGGCCAAGAAGAACAAGAACAAGAAGGCCGCCGAGCCCGTCGAGGCCGCCGCCGAGGAGCCCGTCAAGAGCCCCAAGGCGAAGAAGAACAAGAAGGGCGGCAAGTGAGAACCCCGCCCCTCCAAGCGGGTGCCTCTCCGCAGGGCGATCTCCGGGGTCGTTTGTGTTAGATACCATCTTATTGCCTGATCGTTTCGTCCTTCTGTGGCATCATCATCATCACCCGGCGTAAAGGAGTCGGGGTCTGGAAAAGAATGCAGAAATCGACTTGTCGAACATATCATCAGCACCACTCAATGCAAGTGAAAAAGTGACGTGATAGTTCACCGGAAAAGATGTAAATGTAGTAAACACGGCGAGTACGACTATGCACGCGCTGCGACTCATCCAGTTCATACCGCTGTGTCATCATCGTCATCCGTCCTCCGCCGGCCACATGCCTCTCCGACAGGCAGAGGCCAAATGTAATACACTCGCAATCCAGGGAAGGCAAAGATCCTCCGAACGGGCCTCTATCCAGATCCGCAACCGCCTGCTCGCTGTCCAGTCCTCTATGTCCATCTGACCCCGCTCCCCACAACAGAGCAGGCGTCGTGATCCGCAACTTTTTTGGGGGGGTAAGGGTTGGAAACTTGATTGTACAGTGACCGTGTTGACTGATGTCCATGTCGTCAGTCGGTCGAGAAGCTCCAGGGAGGGTAGGTGAAAACGAGAAAAGCAAATCATTTCCGTGCGATGCGATGCGGTGTATGCTTCCAAAACTCCGTGGCTTTTGCAGCTCAGGTCATGTCTCTGTCGTCATAATGTTTTGGTGGTGGGCGAGTATTAAATAGGTTAGTCCGGGGGGAATAGGAGCAATGGGTAATCAGGGGGAAAAGTCAATAGGGGAGTCGTTGCGTCGTCAAGGGGGTATGTAGGCGTCGAGTCGGTCATTGGGAGGCCCGCTGGAAAGCGAGGAGGTCTCGGATGCTCCAGCGCCAAATGTCGCGGTCGCGCTCAGCACCCCCAACCCAGCTCTCGCACTTCTTTCTCCAGCGGTCTTCTTCTTCGCGCTGTCTCCGCACAAACTCGGGCCCAACGTCAAACTCTTCGCCGACGAGCCAGTCATCCTTGATGTCGCTAACTCGGCCACCCCCGGTCTCTCCACCGTCGGTAACGATGTCATCGAGATCGGGTATGTCCTTGAAGACGTCGTCGTCGTCGTCGAGTGCGTTGAAGCCGTCCATGGGGTCCTCGCTGTCGGCCTTGGACGCCGAGTCGGGCGCCAGCTTCAGCCAGCACATGTTTTGAGGGTCGAACACCATGCCGCCAACGACTTGGACGCCCTTGGTACTTGTGATGTTTGTGATGAGGGCCGGTCGCGGCGTGGACACCTCCTTTTCTTTGAACATGTGGGAGGGCAGAGAAGCCGTCGAGGGCGACGAGGCGGGAGGATCAAAGGCATTCAGCGCGTTCTCGTTGCCCTCCCATCTGTGTGTCTGAGGGTTGTAGACCATGCCCTTTTCTTCTGCATAGACAGTCAGCCATGGAAGAGAGGGTACCATTTCAGAATTTGACTCACGTTTGGTATTCTGGTCTTTGTTCATGTTGGTGATCAGGTAGGGCTTCAGCTGCGGCGGCTTTCGATGCTTCTTGGAGCGCACCGTGGTCTGGGGAACCCCGGGGTTGAAATTGCTCCGACTTGACAGCTGAGAGACGCGTTGGGTCGTCAAGGGCGCGAGGGGACCGGAGGGAGTGCGCTGGGCAAGCGAAGTCTCTCGGGCAATCCTACTGGCAGCTGTATCGCGAGCAAAGTGCGGGGTGCTATCGGCTCTTGCAGGCGAGTAAGGCACTGGGAGGGGGGTGCCTGTGCGGTCAGGCAGGACATTCTGGTAAATCTTGTTGCGCAGAGGAGCCTTGGCCGCCGGTTGCCTTGTGTATCTGGCCTCGGTATGGGCGGAAGTGGGGAGGTCGTCAAAGGCGTCGAGCTCGTGGCCGTCACCAAAGTTCTTGGATTTGATCTGGTAAAAGTCGCCTCGGATGCTGCCGTTTCCAATCGAATTGTTGCTGCGATGGAGACGCTGAGGGCTGGGTGACCGCATCATGGTGCGGGAGATGGTTCGGGAATTGGGCCGTAGATCAATTGAGTGTTCCGAGTCGTGGCGGCGGAAAGACCTCTTGGCGGAAACGAGATGATGCGATGAAGCCCCAGAGCCAGCAAGCAGGAAAGGTTTGCGGGGCTGCGTGCTGGATGGTTCACCGGTGCGAGCTCTGTCGACTGGCGTTTTTGGCCTTAGGCCTGACTGAGGCCGCGAGTCTGTTCTAGACGAGGGACGTTCATATCTCGGGACAGCCGGCTTGCCCGGTGATGGCACGGCCCGCATCGCTGGCAGAGATCTCTTGAATCTCAGCAGCTGCGAGCTAGTCGTGGTGGGTTCTACGGTGCCGCGGAGCGAGGTTGTGGAGTTTCTAGTGCCAATCTCACGCCTCCGCGGCGTTGCGGGCTGTGTGAGCTGCTGAGGCGAGGGTGTCGTCGGTGTTGGGATGCTCGTGACGGATGAGTGCGCCGAATGGCCCAGGCGCGACTGCGACCGCCTTGACTTTTGCAGGACAGGGCCGCCGCTCTCTGAGACGGGCTCGAGGTTGGAATGGGCGCGCTCATGGTTCAGTCGGGGCAGACGAGACGGGACAGTCTTGTTGGTAAAGGTAATGGACACCGCCGTCTTGGGACGCACCGGGCTCGCAGGGCGATTCTGGCTGACGCGGATGTTCTTGTGTAGGGTGAGCTTGCCAGAGTCGAAGACGTCGCCATCGCCAATGTCCAGGCCGGCGAGGAAGTCGTCCTTCTCCGTATCTGGCTCTGGTTGTGGTGGTTCCTTAATCTCTGCAGGTTCCTCTGCAATGCTGCGCACGGGCGAACGACTGTCCCTGTGCTTCTTGAGGCGCTCCCCAAAGTTGACATGCCCTGAAGGTAAGACGAGACCGTCAAAGGTGTCATCCTCGCTTTCGGCGGTGAAGGAGCTTGAGACGCTGGGGCTGAGGGCAGATGCCGAAGAGCTCCGGTTGGAGCGGCCGTCGCGGCGAGTGCCTCCGAAGCGGGTGCCGAGGCTACCTTCTCCCCAGTCCAGATCGTCGCCGCCCACGGAAGAAGCGGGTGTCTTGGGAATGTTCTTCCGTGTGGTCAGCTTGAGCTTGCCATCTGAGGGCAGTTCAAAGTCGTTTTCGAATTCCTCTTCGGGCTTGACCAGAGATTCGTCAAGCTTCTGGGGTGTAGGGGGTGTGATGAGTGAGATGGGCTTGGGTGGCCGCGTCTTGGAGACCTTGATAGTGTCGGCTCCGTCGCCGAAGAAGTCGTCGTCGTCGTCGTCATTGTCCCGGAACCTATCCAGGTTGGCGGCGCCAGACAGGACGCTGGACATGGACATGGATGAGTCCCTCCTGTCATCCTTAATGATGGGAGGCAGTGTCGTGCCCATGAACGGCTTGACGGGGCTGGCCTCGGATCCGCCGCTGACTTGACGCAGCTGGTCCGGGAATTGGGTGGAATCCTGTGGTTTGATACGCAGGGGCTGAGAAGAATCTGGCATTTCAAGGTCGTTCTCCCAGTCATCCTGGATGATCCTCTTGATCTTCCGGCCTCCGAGTCGTTTGATAGTGCCGCCCATCAAGGCAGATGACGGGACGTTCTGGGGAATAGGGATGCCGGCTTTCGTGGCCGCCGCGATGGCATCCAGTGTGGATTTTTCGTCGTCCCCGGGGAGATGGAGCTGCCTCTCCTCGCCAGGCATAGACTCCAACTCGGACCGAAAAGACATGACTGAGGATTGGGAATCTCGTCGGCTTGAGGGCCGTGTTTGCTGCGTGGAGCTGCGGAAGCTGAGGTCGCCATCGTCGATCTGGAAATCGCCGTCGTCCCAATCCTCCACCTGCTCCTCCACGGGCAGTCTGGGTTTGAGTCGTAATGTGTCCATGGCGGCTAGCGATGCGTTTGTTGTCAAAGGATGTGATTTCGAGTGCTGCGGATACGGACGGAGGCCGTTCCGAGCAGTTTTTCCGATGGGGCTTGCGGAGTATCAGTGATGCAAGATCATATCGGCATCATCAGTGGCGCTTCGAGCCCATGGGCGTTGTCCTCCCACGCGCAAGATCCGGTGTCGGCCGCGGTCGCGGTTGGTGTCGCGGGGTAGACCGGCTCGAGAGTATCGTTATGCGGATCGATCGGTGATGCGATGCGTGTCGCCGGCGACGATGGCTGACGACGCAGCTGCGAGATTGCGCAACGAACGAGGTGTGAATATCGGTCGGATCGTGATAGGGCGTCGAAAAGGGCGGTTTCCGAAGCGAAGGGTGACGGTCGCGCAAATTGATTTCTTCAAACACAAGCGATGGAATGAATCTGATCGGAGGTGGGGATTGAGGGCGAGCTGGATTGTTCGAAGAGTCGCTGGAATGTGAGGGCGAGACGGCGTCGGGTGAGGTCTGAGATGGTGGATGGAGAAGGATGCGAAAACAGCAGGGTGCTGCGCTGGCCGGCTTGCTGGCCACCTCAGTGGCGGGCCGGGGGGGGCGGGCGGGCAGGCACACGGAGTTTGGCAGAGGGAATGGAAAATGCAGTGGCCGGGCTGGGGCCGCTGGGCGTGGAGCACGGGCATTTTTAGTGCAGGTGAACGCTTTCGAGGTGGTTGGTCGGCCCCGGCAAGGGCCACCCACGACCTGGCCTGCAGGGCTCCTTCCAGGTTCCCCCCCTAAAAATGGTGCCTGAGGTCCGTCCGGTGCGCACAGCCGATGACGACCATCTTGGCACACGGCGCACGCACACAGCAGAAGCAAGCGTCACGTGAGTTTGCGGGGCCAACATCCAGGGCTTCAATTGGTCCCTGCGATGGCAGAGAGCTGCACCTAAGACCACGCACGAGCTTGACGCGTCCGGACCGCGACTTGGGATGGATGAACAGCTTCACCAACCAGCTTCGAGTCTTGAAACAGCCGGGGCCGGTGCTGACCAGCCAAAGCGGTGATGGTGCGTTTTCCAAAGCAGGAGGAAAACACCGTTTGACTTTGTCTACCCACGCGACCCGACCAGTCGGAATAGTGCCTTGTCCATCTGGTTCCTGACATTCGGTACAGCCAGCCGAGGGCTGATCAACACAAACTGCCCTGCCACGGGATGCACGACCAAGGCTTGTTTTTTCTGCCTTGAATCGGTCGATCTTGACTGGGGAAGACATCGTGTTCGTTGCGGCTTGGCCAGCCTGGTCTTCGGGGCTGGAACTTGAACTGGAAAGCTGACGGCGTGCTCGAGTCGTGGTCGAGCTGTGACCTCGCCAGCCATCTCAGGTGGTCTCAAAGGCCCCGCTTTTCTGTGGCTGCCTGCTCTCACGCTCTCCCACTGACGCTCACAACTCCATCTCGCAGCTGCCTGGGAGCCAAGCTTTGTATTCGAGGTCCAGCTCTTATTAAAGGGAGGACGCTGCAAAGACCAAACCTTTCAACTGCTTAATTGTCCATCTCGATCCGAACAAGAACATCATGGCGCCCGCCTACGTGCTGCGGGTGCCGCGCACAGATGAAGAGGGGGCCTTCGTCCTCGTCCACACCACCCAAGTCCGAACCAAGGCGCTCGACATGAAGCTCGTTGGGACGGACGGTTTAGCCCCCTATACCAACACGAGTCAGTCATCCCTTGCCGTGCCCGGCCTAACCTCACGCCTCGAGCAATGAGAGACAGTGGCGTCTTTACTCCTTGCCTGTTACCTTTTTGACATGTGTATCCCCTCTAGTCCGTCATAGCCAAGCGGCCTCGTTCATGGTCAAGAGTTGTCCAGTCAGCGAGGACGAATGGCTCAGCACATTGGGATCCCTGCTTCGGCAGGAGCTGGTAGACGACATGGAAATCGTAGCCACCGTCGACAGCGAGTCGACGCTGGTCCTGACCTTTCGCAAACGCGTCAGGGGCATTACCGTGAGTATTGAGTCATCCGCACGTAGCTCCAGGGGCCGGGCTTGCTGCTAACGACGTCGTAGCAACGCCTGGGAACCATAGAGCTAAAGTACAGCCCCGACGAGGAGATTGAGCTGTACGACTGGTGTGGCGTGTCCACTCACGCGTGCGACCAGGCCCGGGAGACGCTCGCGTCCGTCACTGCCAAGACGTCTGAGCTGGAGGAGACCGTGGCCCAGCTCCGGCGCCAGCTTGATGAGCTCGTCGAGGCCAAAAAGTCGGATGAGGAAGAATTGCTCGTCAAGTTCCGCGACCTCCTCAACGAGAAGAAGGTCAAGATCCGGGAACAGACGGCCCTGCTGGCTGCAGCCTCCCGCGAGGCGAACCCGGAGCCCGTCAAGTTCGAGGCCGTCTCCGAGGACGAGGCACCGGCGCCCAAGACCAAGTCCAAAGCAAAGGCCAAGCCCAAAGCCGCCCCGGCTCGGAAACCGGGCACCTCCCGCGCGGCAAAGAGGAAGCAGCCCGTCAAGGACGAGGAGGAGACCGAAGAGGAGGAAGAGGCCGAGCGGATGGACATTGACCCACCCGCCAAGGAATCGCCCGTCGAAGTGTCGGACGAAGACCGCAACACTACAGATGCGGAGACGGAAACAGCCAGCGAGGGCGAGGAAGAGCATGTCCCCGCCGCTCCCGCTCCTGCTGTGAAGCTCAAGTCGCCAGCGCAGCCCGCCAAGCCTGCCACGAGAGCCAGGGGGACGAGGGCGGCGTCGAAACAGCCGGACGTGGCACCGCAGGCGGCCACCGACAGCGCCGGGTCAACGCAGGAGGCGATGCCGCCAAAGAGGGAGCTGCCATTTGGGCGGAGGAGGGCGGCGCCGGTGCCAGCAAAGAAAGCCACTTCGCCCCCTGCGGGTGACGAGACTGAGTCGGACGATGAGTTGTAGGAGGCATGGGATCTCACAGAGCAGGTGCATCTACAAGACGAGATTCTAAGCATATCATTTACTGCATTATTGGTCAATCGACACTGAACCCCATCTTCCCAGTGTGACTTCCTCTACCGCTTGTCATCCGCATCGATCCTGTCGAGCCAAAAGGCCCTGTGATGCACGGTACGCCCAGCCTTGGCGACGTCCTCGACCTCCTTGGGTGTGAGCTTGAAGCCGGGCACCTTCGTCATGTAAGCCTGCAGGCGGTCCTCGCTGGAGCTGGTGGTGATGGCGACAAGGCCCTGGTCGATAACCCAGCGCAGGCCGACCTCGCTGGGTGTGACGCCGTACTTCTTAGCCAGACCCTCCCAGAGGGCGAGGACGGGGCCCTCGACCTTGCGGGTGATGGGGACGAGTGCGCCGTAACAAGCGACGGCGATGCGGTGCTCGCGGTGAAAGGCGAGGAAATCCTCGTCGTGCTGGAGGTACGGATGGAACTCGACCTGGTTTATGGCGGGGACGACCTTGGCAGTCTTGAGAATGGCGGCGAGGTGGGAGGGGAGGAAGTTTGAGACGCCGATGGAGCGGGCGACGCCCGAGTCCTTGATGCGCTCGAGGTCGGCCCATTTCGCCTGGAGGTCCTCGTCCGAGTCGGCGAACCAGGGGGCGTGGATGAGGTAGAGGTCCACGTAGTCGAGGCCGAGGTTCTTGATGGTCTGGTTGAAGGCCTCGAAGGTGTCGAGCTTCTTGGTGCCGTTGATCTTTGCGGTGACGTAGAGGCGCTCGCGGGGGACGCCGGCCTTCTTGATGGCGGCGCCGAGTTCTTGCTCGTTGCCGTAGACTTGGGCGCCATCGAGGTGGAGGTAGCCGGCTTTGATGGCCTTTGTGGTGATTTCTACGAGGTCCTCGTCGAAGGCGGTGCCGCCGCGCTTGAAGTTGGCGGTGCCAAGGCCGTATGCGAGCTGGAGGATGTTAGTAGAGGGGTGAGAATGGGGGTTGTGGGTGACGTACAAAGGGGATCTCGTTGCCGTCGTTGAGCTTCAGGCTTGGGATGTAGGGAACTTGCTTGGGGGCGGACCCTGAGGCATCGGGCTGCCACTCGGCTGTGATTGAGTTCATGTTGTAGTGTGAGTAGGTGTTGGTGATGGCTTAGGTTTGAAAGTCTGAGATGGCTGCAATATGTTCAGTTGGATGAGGGGGTGTCTCTTGGGTGTGTTATGGTCTAGTTTGCGTGCTGAGGGGTTGCGGGATGGTGTATGTTTTGCCGAAGGACATCGTCGGCCACCTGCAGTATAGCATCATCCCTTGGTCAACTTGGATCAAGCCACAAGCGTAGCCGACGAGGGGGCCTGCGATCTGCACATCTGCATTTTGCTATTCCACACGCCTACGCGGCCTACCACAGCCCTATCAACTGGCAAGACGTCATCACCGGCTATTGGAACTATTGCACACGTCGAGCTCCCCTTTTCTCGTCAGAAACAAACAAACATGCCATGTTCATCATGAAAGTCGAATTCCATTCCGAGTTCCGCAGGTTCAATTGACCCCGCCTTGCTCGCCTGCTGCCAAAACGGGCCAGTGTCGTCATTAGTGGCGACGACGACGAATGCGCGCGGGCCGGGGCGAGCTCTCCGCTGGCTGGAGCTCCGTGCCAGTCCACTCCCGTCCCAGCCGTGCCCAGACTTTTGACCTCAGTTTCGGTCTCGCGAAAGGCGGAAAGAAAGGGCATGCACGAAAGATAATGGGAAGCCTGCCGCTTTTCAGACATTGATGGAGTCGGTCCCCCTTCCGACAGTCCCTTCGGAGATCATGTCCCATCCATGGCGTTGCCAACGGGCCGGATGCATCGGGCTTCGGCCGGCGGATCCATCCATCCCCTGACCGTTGGTAAATCCAGGGGTCGCGGGGAGCAAACCGCGTCAGCAGCGCTGAAGCCGATTCTGACATTTGCCCCTTTTCTACCCTGGAGTTCTCTTCAAACCGAAGACCTCTATTGCAAACACAATCAAAGCTACAACGACTTTAAGAATCAAAATGACACAGACAAGAACTGATCTATACCTGAATGTTTCCCTTATGCACTCGTCCTCAGCCAATCCATCGCAACAGCCCCTCCAGGTCCTTCATCACCTCCGTCAACGTCCCGACGTTCGACCGTTGCCCCTGGCCCTGTCCAGTCTGGACCCTGTGCCGGGCTGGGCCAGACCTCTAAACCCCCACCAGAAGAACCCCGCAACGGACTTTCCTCACGCCCTGCGGACTATCATGGAAATTGCCTGCAAGTGCCGGAGCGGGACGACCGCAGACATGGACACACCCAGCTCTCTCTGCCCCTGTAACCCTTCCCCTGAAGAACGTCGGCCGTCGTCCGACAAGGAGCTGGCTGGCTGGCTTCCTTTTCGATCTCTGCCCCGTGGGCATCCTGACTCGGGGATTTCGTTCACATGACAGTCGGGACGGTCGTCCTCCTATTCTGGCTATGTACTGCCTGATCTTTGACCGCCATCCGCCATCCGAACCTTCTCTTCGGGCTCTAGAAAGTTGATGATCACATCCGGAGCTTAATCGCAATAAGCTCAGGCCGCCAGCACTGGCAGGTGCATCTGCTGCAGGACAGAACCGCTGGGGGGGAGGGCGCAGACCGGACGGAGGCGCCGCTGCAGGTGTCCAAGCACTGCAACCTCACCCCCCTGACATGGCCATTGAACCGCCCATCAGCTTCCCTTTTCCGCATCTCTTCCCCGCCATCACGAGAAACCACGCGCTGATCACGTCTCTCGGGTGACCCTAGTTTGAGGAAGCCAAGTATTTCTCTATTCCGCTCATGTTCAAAAAGTCTAGAAACCCCCCGCGCCCGGCCTGGGGTGCAGGCAAGTTCATACGGCACACTGCCTGACTCGCCCGCCATTATCCCATCCGTTTACCCGTGAAGGCGCCCCCCTGCCCCGTCCCTGTCGATATTCCCCCCCGTCTTCGTGCCATGATGGACGTTTAGTCCAGACGCAGCCACCACAGGTCGCCCTCGAAACCACCGTCACGGCGGGAGTGGATGTGCAGCAGCGTGCGGTCGCCCTCCTGGACGATGGTGTAGTTCCTCGCCTGCCTTGTTCCCACCCAGGCCGGAACGTTGGCAGCCACCAGGGGCCCGTGGAAGACGCCGCCCTGCGTGGTCGTCGCCGGGAAGTTGGGGTTGATGGAGAAGGGTCCAGCATATCCGATCGAGTGCTTGCCGACGAGGGCCCAGTCCGACTCGGGCTGGTCGTCGGTGAAGGGGAAGGTGAGGGTCAGAGGCCGCAGCTCCGCCTCGGTGGCCGAGATGGTGGCGGACATGTAGCCAGACTTGCTGTATGTGAGGATACCGACGGGGGCCTCGCCGTAGGCGCGGTCGGGGATCGCCTGGCCGTTCAGGGTGCTTTGAGATGTCAGCTACAGCCAAGGTCGTCAGGGGAGAAGGGCGGCCTACCTGCTGGTGTTGAGCAGCGAGTACGTGCCTGCCAGGACGGCAATGATCTCGGTGGCGTTGACCATGATGGCTACTGATGTTGATATATGTACAAGTAGAGTGAAAACGAAAGTGGGAGACGGTGAGGGTGAGAGGTATCTGGCTTCCATTTCAGTAGGCAGGCTTCATCACATTTATACTTCCCACCAGACACCCCTGCCTGCAAGTCCCATGGCTCCTTCTCATCACCTCCGTAGTAGCAATGCTACCGCGATCTCGCCATGTGGGCAACATGCTCGCATCTGCCCTGCTCCGGGCCCCTTTCTGGAAGCTCGCGCAACTTCCGTCCAGGGGGGGGGGGGGGGGGCGGCAACACCGTGAGGGAATCCCTGGATGTCACTGGACGCACGACTGTGGGAGCGGCCGAGGGTCGGGGAGCGGCGATATGTCCGGGGTCACATCGCATGAGTCGTCAACATCAGACGCTCGCGGCATCGCGCGCGCGTGTACAGACTACAGTACAGCAGCACCCCTGGGACGCCATGACCCGTGCCCTTGCCGTCCGGCCGTGGAGGGGCCGTGATGGGTCCTCGACGAGCCCGATGAGGACAATGCCCGAAGCACTCGAGTCGTGGGCTTGTTTGTTGCTTACGGGGAATATCAAGCTACGATAACGAGAGGATCTTTTGGCCGCGCGCCTGTCAGATGCATGGGCGGTTTTCTCCGAGCTGGTCGTCCGAGACAGGTCCCTGAAAGATGTCCCTGGCTCGGTCGATCCGAGTCGGAGTCTTGAAGCCTTGAAGCACGGACTCCGGTCTTCAGGCACATGTTTAACGGTAATTCGAGAAGTGCGAGCCGTTAAAACGGTTGAAGACGTCTACTAGTACGGAAAGATGTCTTGGAATAGGCGCACCCCAACAGAAGGGTCCAGGCAGCCCAGGTCTTGTTCGGTGCAAAGTGCAACTGGCCCGCGGGGCAAACTTGAAGATGACGTAAGGATTGATCACGACTTCAGTGGCCTCCGAGTCCCGACTGCCGAGCTGTCGCCGTTCTCCAATGTCGAGCATCCGCCGCAGCCATGATCTTCAAAGCAATTCCCTCCCATCGCCACCTATCTCGTTCAAAGCCTCGGTAGCCAACACTTCGAGCTTTCCGAGCATTTGACAACAACTTCGACATCCCTATACATCGAACCCTCGATACCTTCGATAGCCGAGTTCTCGAAGATTCTCACGGCACAGTCACGACTCTCGACGTCTCGGTCAGCAGTAGTAAGCTGCACATAGAGCTCGAAACATATCTGCGCCCATGCGCTCCTTTCTGCGACGGCCCCCGAGACATTTCTCTGCTCTTACAACATCCACAAATACTCGACCGACCTGGACAAGACTACCCAGATATCCAGCGATGACGGCCTCATACTCCGAAAACACCTCCCAGGCCGCCCCGCGGGGTGTGTCGATTACCGACCTGCCCAAGTCATGGAACTTCACAGCCTCTCTCCCGGCGGACCCTCTATATGCTACGCCCGCCGAGTCGCACGATACGCCCAGGGACAAAATCAGGCCGAGGCAGGTCCGCGATGCCGTCTTCACCTGGGTGCGGCCGGAGGAGGCGGAAGACCCAGAGCTTCTGGGCGTGAGTCCTGCCGCCATGCGGGACATTGGCATCCAACAAGGCGACGAGAAGACGGAGGAGTTTCGACAGACCGTCGCTGGTAACAGGCTACACGGTTGGGACGAGGAAAAGGGCGAGGGCGGATACCCCTGGGCACAGTGCTACGGCGGCTTCCAGTTCGGCCAGTGGGCAGGCCAGCTCGGTGACGGGCGCGCCATCTCACTCTTCGAGTCCAGAAACCCCGACACAGGGAAGCAGTACGAGCTGCAGCTCAAGGGCGCCGGTATGACGCCCTACTCGCGCTTCGCCGATGGCAAGGCCGTCCTGCGCTCCAGCATCCGAGAGTTCATCGTCTCCGAGTCCCTCAATGCGCTGGGCATCCCCTCCACCCGCGCCCTCTCCCTGACTCTCCTCCCGCACTCCAAGGTGCGCCGCGAGACAGTCGAGCCCGGCGCCATTGTCCTGCGCTTCGCCGAGTCGTGGGTCCGTCTGGGGAACTTCGACATTTTCCGAGCTAGGGGCGATCGTGACCTGATACGCCAACTGGCAGATTACGTTGCGGAGAACGTCCTCGGCGGCTGGGAGGCTCTACCCGGCCGTCTCTCGGACACCGAGAAGCCAGCCGACTCTGCCCCTCCAGAGCGCGGCGTGGCCAAGACGGACGTGCAAGGCGAAGGCGACGCTGCCGAGAACCGCTATGCCCGTCTCTATCGCGAAGTCGTCCGGCGCAACGCCGAAACCGTGGCCAAATGGCAGGCCTACGGCTTCATGAACGGCGTCCTCAACACGGACAACACTTCCATCATGGGCCTCAGCCTTGACTTTGGCCCCTTTGCCTTCATGGACGACTTCGACCCGGCATATACGCCGAACCACGACGACCACCAGCTCCGCTACAGCTACCGCAACCAGCCTACCATCATCTGGTGGAACCTCGTCCGCTTCGGCGAGAGCCTCGCCGAGCTCATCGGCGTCGGCGACCGCGTCGACGACCCCACCTTCAAGGAAAAGGGCGTCGAGGAAACCGACGCCGACGCCATCATCGCCCGCGCCGAGAACATCATCACCCAAACCGGCGAGGAGTACAAGGCCGTCTTCCTAGCCGAGTACAAGCGCCTCATGACAGCCCGCCTCGGCCTGCGCACCTTCAAGGAAGAAGACTTTGACAAGCTCTTCAGCAAGATCCTCGACACCATGGACGGCCAGGGCCTGGACTTCCACCACTTCTTCCGCCGCCTCAGCGCGACGCGCATCGCAGAGCTCGCCACGGAAGAAGACCGCGCCGCCGTCGCCCCCCGCTTCTTCCACGACGAGGGCGCCACAGCCACCCTCAAGGAAAGCGATGCCCGCGCCCAGCTCGCCGAGTGGCTCGGCGCCTGGCGCGCCCGTATCCTCGAGGACTGGGCCGTCGATGGCGCCGACGAGGCAGACTGGGACCCCCGCCGCATCGCCGCCATGAAAGCCGTCAACCCCAGCTTCGTGCCCCGCGGCTGGGTCTTGGATGAGATCATCCGCCGCGTCGAGAAGGAGGGCGAGCGCGATGTGCTCCGCCGCGCGATGCACATGGCTCTGCATCCCTTTGCCGAGCGCTGGGACGGCGAGGTATTCGAGGACGGCGAGACGTACAAAGGCGACAGGGCCGAGGAGGAGCGGTGGACGGGCGACGTGCCGCGGCCTTCGAGGGCTATGCAGTGTAGCTGCAGCAGCTAGATAAATGTAGTCAACACAAGCCAAAATGCACATCACCACACATGAAAGTGATCAAAATCAGGGCTGGGGCTTATTTGCTTCAATTCCATCTTCCACCCTCCTCCGCGTGTCCGGACTTGCATCATCCTTTATAGTATGTACAAGTGTAATGCAACCGAAAAACCCCTTCAAAACAAAAGGAACGTACGTCCCGGACCTTTTCGCGGTATCATGTTTCTCCTCCTCTCTCTCCGGGGTGTGCTCTACTCGATACAAGCGTCCTCTCCTCGCCATCCAGCTACAACACACAGTCTCTCATGCGCCGTAGGCGACCTGGCCCTGGGGCCTGTCCTCCTCCATGCCCGGGGCCATGAAGTTCGTCCTGGGGTCGCCGGTCTCCTTTGCCGCCGAGCAGCGGGCCATCGTTGGTGAGCTGGGGAATATTTGTCAGTTTACTTGTTCTTCCGAGCAAAACGGGGGACTGTGTTCTTACCTCCTGGAGATGACGTCTGTGAAGTAAAAGTTGTCGATGACCTTCTTCAGAGGGCCACCGGTGGGCTTGGCGCCCTTGTTCTGGTCGACCAGCTGCACCTTGCTGAGCTGGGGGAGGGCGACGGGCTCGACGACATCGTAGGCAGCGAGGGCGGGGCTGATCTCGGCCATGCGGTCGCGGACCTGGGCGACGTCGTCGTAGGGCAGGGGAGCGCCGAGGAACTCGCTGACGGCGCGCAGGATCTTCCAGTCTGTCCGGGCGGCGCCGGGCAGGGAGGTGGCGGCACGGGTCATCTGGACGCGACCCTCGGTGTTGATGTAGGTGCCGGCCTTCTCGGTGTAGGCAGCGCCGGGGAGGACAATGTCGGCAATCTGGGCACCGCGGTCGCCGTGGTGGCCCTGGTAGACGACGAAGGCGTCCTTGGGGATGTCGGCCTCGTTGAACTCGTCAGCGCCGAGCAGCCAGACGAACTTGGGCTTGGTCTCGGCGACGGCGGCGGAGGGGGTGACGAAGCCGACCTCGAAAGCACCAGCCCTGGAGGCGGCGCGCTGGAGGACGTTGTAGCCGTTCCACTCCTCGGTCACAAAGTTGGCGGCGTTCTTGTCGACGAAGGCACCGATGGTCTCGTAATAGGCCTTGGCATCGGCGTGGTCGGTGACGCCAGATCCGACGATGATCATGGGGCGCTTGGCGGCCTGGAGCTTCTTGCCGAAGGGACCGGCCAGAGCCTTCTTCAGGGCGGCGTGGTCGGCGCCGAGGTGCTCGAACTCAAAGGTAGACTCCCAGCTCTCACCAACGACGGCAATCTCCAGGTCGGAGCGCAGCCACTGCTTCCTGATGCGGGCGTTCAGGACGGCGGCCTCGTGCCTGGGGTTGCTGCCGACGATGAGGATGGCGTCGGCCTCCTCGATACCGCCGATCAGGGAGTTGAACAGGTAGTTGGAGCGGACGTCGACGCCGTGGGCGAGGGGCTGGCTGCCGGTGGGGGTGTCCAGGGCGAGGTTGTCGGAGCCCAGCTTGTTGGCAAGGTCCTTCATGACGACGAGAGACTCGACCTCGGTGAGCTCGCCGGCAATGGCCTTGAACTCGTTGGCCTTGGGCTGGAGAGCGCTGTAGGCGTGGGCGATCTCGGTGAGGGCCTGCTCCCAGTCGGCGGGCTCGAACTTGCCGTCGCGGCGGACCAGGGGCATGGTCAGGCGCTGGGT
This sequence comes from Plectosphaerella cucumerina, assembly GCA_020746995.1. Classification (NCBI taxonomy): domain Eukaryota; kingdom Fungi; phylum Ascomycota; class Sordariomycetes; order Glomerellales; family Plectosphaerellaceae; genus Plectosphaerella; species Plectosphaerella cucumerina. The sequence continues at coordinate 1,661,934 of JAGPXD010000007.1, forward strand.
CTTAAGGCCGTCGCAGGCGAAACGGGTCTTGTCGTTGATCCACTCCTCGTTGACGTCGTCGTTGAGCCTGGGCAGGATACGCATGACCTCCAGGCCTCTCGAGTCGACGCGGATGTTGGAGCCGAGACCGTCGAGAACATCAATTGACTCGGAGTGCTTCAGCTCCCACGGCCTAGCGCGGAAGGCGTAGGGCTTGGAAGTCAGGGCACCGACGGGGCAGAGATCGATGACGTTGCCGGAGAGCTCGGAGTCGAGGTTCTTCTCGAGGTAGGTGCCGATCTGGATGTCGTTGCCGCGGCCGAAGGAGCCCATCTCGGGGGCACCGGCGATATCGTTCGCAAACCGGACACAACGAGTGCAGTGAATGCACCTGTTCATCGACGTCTTGATGAGGGGACCGATGTTCTTGTCCTCGACGGCACGCTTGCCGGTGACTTCGTGGAAGCGGCCGCGGTCGGCACCGTAACGCATGGACTGGTCCTGGAGATCACACTCGCCACCCTGGTCGCAGACGGGGCAGTCGAGGGGGTGGTTCGCCAGGAGGAACTCCATGACACCCTCGCGGGCCTTGTGTGTGAGAGGCGAGTTTGTCTTGACAACCATGCCAGGCTGAACCGGCCAGGCGCAGGACGCCACGGGCTTCGGGGCCCTTTCCACCTCGACCAGACACATACGGCAGTTTCCGGCAATCATGAGCTTCCTGTTGACAAATCAGCCTTCGCGTCCAATATGCCCCGGAATATCGGGCGGGTTCAGTGTCCAATCGGGCGATCGTACTCATGGTAGCAGTATCTGTTGAAAGATTCATGGTTAGCAATGAAGCTTTCAGGTAGTGGTAGGTAGGGATGGGGACGAACCTGGGAACAGTGACGCCTGCCTTTTCGCAGGCCTGGATCAGTGCCGAACCAGCTATGTCTCGTCAGTCCCCGAGTCAACCAAAAGACACCCGTGTCAGGCAATTCTACCTTCAATCGAAACCTTCTTTCCGTCTGCAAATCATGTCAGCTTCCCTCCGTGCCTCAATTGGCCGTGGTGGCCGAGATTTGCTCACCAATCGTGAGCTCGACCTCAGCATTCCGCTGGGCCGTAGTTGCGAAGGACCGCGAGGCATTGGCGGCCTGCCGGCCAGTCCGCCAAGCCGAACGAGCCAGAGTATGCCGGAGCATCGTGTCGCCTTGACGGATAGTGGTGAAGGGTGACGCGAAGGGAGGGGTGGGCGTTGCGAGGCGAATTGGACACTGATGTCGTCGTTGACTTGAGGGTTGGAATACTACCAATCCCGGATGCTGTCCGGCTCAAACTGGTGGCGCTAGCGCTCGCGATTAATTTACATCGGCCCTGATTGGCTGCCAGCTCTGGACGGCCAGTTCTTGCCTCAGGCCACCCGAAAGGCGCCGGGTCCCCACTGTAATCCGGGCGGGCATTCTGTGAGCAAAACTCGGCGGAGCGATGCCTCAAGCGTAGCTTCTCTTCTTCTTTTCCTTTTTTCCTTAGAATTGTATGGGCACATTTTATCGTAGGACGGCTTGAGCGCTGCACTTTCGTGCGGCCTCTTGATCGGGTCTTCCTCTATCTTGTGTTCTAGAAGAAAGTTTTACTGGACGCCGTTTATGGAAGCATGGGAGATTCTCTCAATGACCGCTGCCTCTTACCGCCGGTCGTTACATCACCTTGAGATTGGGTGGTCTGGCAACGTAGTGTGATGGTGATGTATTGAAGCTTGTTGGAGCGCTCGCATGCCTGCGGCAATGTCTGCCCGGGCTCTATCAGTTGGCGCCGCTGCCGCCGCCGCCGCCTCCTGTCATGGCGATGCGCGCCTCCGCTGCCTTCTCCCGCTCAATCGCCTGACGATACTCCCCAGTCGTCTTCTGTCGGTGTTCCTCGACGAACGCAAAGCTGGGCAGTGCGCCGCTAAGCACCATGCCGCTGAGCTCTTCAACAGCGTGGTCATGAGGTCTTTCCGCCCACTGCATCGAGGATCGGTTGGGTGGTTCACGGCGCTGAGAAAAGTCTGTGCCGGGGACTGATGGTGCGGACAAGTTGTGCACCATAATTTCGACTTCTTGTGGCAGGATACCAGAAGGCCGAGGTGACTGTTGCTTTTCGTTGCGATTCGCCGAGCGCAGTTTCTGGTAGACTCTATCTCTTTCCAGTCGAAAGCTGTGCCAAACGATCTCTTCCATCGATCTTGTGTATCGCTCAGTGCGCTGTGCACCAAGCTCCAGCCGCTCAACCTTGTCGCGGGGTGCGGCAAGAGGCTTGAACAGCGTGTCTTCGAGCGGGACGAAGATCATTGGGTTTATTGTCTCAAGCATTTTTACCGGCGGCTCCTCCTCTGTGACGGAGTTGATGCTGTCTCGTCGCGACGATGCTGTGGTAGGAGTAGCAATTGCCGGGGAGATGGTCGGAGAATCCGAGGGCATCATGGTGGAAGTTCTCCGGCCCTCTTGGCCTTGAACCATCGAGTTGCGCTGCTTGATTGTGGCCCGGAGCTGGGTGGTTCTCTTGATGAAGTAGGTGGTGGGTGGTGGTGAAGACGTAGAAGTGTTCAAGTTGGAGACCGCTGGGCCGGACCAAAAGAAGTGTAATCACCCACCTGCCAGGAGGTGACCTCCGAGTGCGTAGATGCCTCAAATTGGTTCCCGGAACAGAGGCTCTACCCAAAAAGAGGCAGATGATTAGAGATGTAGCAAACCCACTTGAAATGTGCATCTGTACATTTACAACTCTCGTCTCTGTTTTTTGCAAGTGCAGCATCCTGGCTCTAAGTGGTTCGCAAAATCAAGCACAGGAAAATCAGTGTGTCTAAACAAGTCAACATATGCGTAGGCAGCCACTGACGACTGCATGCCTATGATCAACATTCTAATTCATTAGGAAATTGCTTCATATAAGAGAAATAAAGCCTCGACCATGTTCTCACGTGGTGTTCATTGGAAGTCATTGAAGCTGGCACTTCACGTGCTGGCATGTGCTTACATAATCCAATCAACTGCCCCTCGGGCGGCATTCGGAGTCTTGGGCCGTTGCATTGCACCGAGGCAAATCGCCGTTCCCCAGCCGGGGTCGGCTCCAGTCTTCAACGACTCGCACTCGTCAACGAGCTCGCGCCATCCAAGCGCATCTGATATGGACTCTATTTCGCCTCCACAACCCTCCCCCTTCCATCTCATGCGAGCTTCGTGAGTGGTGATGCTCACGCGAGCCTTTCGTACACCGCCCGCATGTAGACATTGGACCCTTATTGCGCCCCAATTCCTGGCCCCCTTCCCGAGTTCGTCGCGTCTATTTGTTTGAAGATCTTCACTTGTGATAGCGGACGTCCTCTGCCCACCCCGCCAACTCGAGTCCCCGGTTTCTCCCCGCGCATCAGCCCCCGCCTCGTGCCCCTTTACGGGGCCTTTCAGCAGCATGGCCGACTCCGTTGGTGAGTTGATGTCGGACGTCGTCTCGAAATGTCTTATCAGCACGCTGACCGGGCTTGCCACCTCTAGACCGCGTGTTTGTACACGCTCTCAATACCGTAAAGAAGATCCCGAAGACCGGCGCATCCCGTCCACCGCCCTCCGACAGGCTACGGCTCTATGGCCTCTACAAACAAGCAATGGAGGGTGACGTGGATGGAGTCATGGAGCGCCCCTCCATCGGTGCTGGCATGTCGGCCGAGGAACTTCAGCGAGAGAAGGACAAATGGGATGCATGGAACTCGCAGAGCGGCCTGACCAACACGGAAGCGAAAAGGCGGTATATCGAAGCGCTGATCGATACCATGCATCGCTACGCCACGACGCCGTGAGTCTCCATCACGACCCATATCTGTCACTCCACACTGACCTGTCCTAGCGATGCAAAGGAACTAGTGACCGAACTCGAATTCGTATGGAACCAGATCAAACAGAACACCCCCAGCGGCTCCGACTCCAAGGCTTCGGAGCCGTCCTTGTTTCGGCGTTTCCAACAGCCAGCGAGCGGTGCCGACGGGCCACTGAGAGTGCTCAGTCCCATGAGCGAAGACGATGCCGCTGAACGGACTTCAAATGCACGAAACGAAGAAGCCCTGGATGATCAGCTCGAGTCAAAGAAGGGCATTTCCTGGTCTCGTAGCGTCGAACTTGCGCTGGTTAAGATGTCAGCCGAAGTCGCCGCGTTACGAGAGCAGATCACAGCCGGAAGGGAGTGGCGGTCGAAGAAGGACCGGAGCTGGCCATCGTGGTTCGCCTGGCTATTCTGGCTCCTCCTGAAGAACCTTGCCATTGACGCTGTCCTTCTGGGGGCACTGCTCTTGTGGATGCGGAAGCGCAAGGATCGGCGGCTCGAGGATCTGGTCAGAGCAGCCCTCCGGCTGTTCCGGGAATACGCCCGCGACTTCCTCCCATCCAGATGACCTCGACAGAGCCAACCTAATGAAGGGCTGCAAATGTACTCCTCAGAGCCAGGCTCTTAACATCGCTTCGGCAGAAGTTGGTCACCAGAGGCACCGAGTCTCCGACCAAGGGGTCGTCCGTCTCACTCTTCATTCGCCCAAGCTGCCTGGCCTCGGCATGCAAGATCAGGTGGTACAAGTCCACCATACTACAGGGACATGACCTTGACATCACATACTGGCCTGCCACCTGTACTTTTCGACTCGCCACGAGACAGCCCGGCAGACCCCCGGCATCTCTTTACTTCGATGGAGATGTGAGCACCTGCGGCTGACCCTCCCAAACCTCAAGCCGCGCTTTGGAGTTACAGACGGAAAGACATTTATAGTGTACATTACGCGTTCATGATGATCAATTCAGCGGATTAATATTTACTGCCCTGCTTGGGCCGCCTCATATGCCTTCTTCTTCTGACTGAGCTTCTTTATCAAGGCGGTGCTATCGAGCGCCATCTGCGCTGCCTTCTGTCCAGCCTGTTTCTTGCCCAGATCTGTGCCTCTGCCGAGCATTTTGTTCTTCTCCCCCCATCCGTCCATGTACAGATTGACGGAGTACACAGCAAGCTTTTTGTGGTGCTTGTCGAACTTGGGGCCTGCGGGATCATCCTCGTAGCGGAGTTTGACCCCTGGCACAACGATCAAGCTTCGAAGGCGATCCTTTGCATTGAGTCCCGACCCCTCGATCTCAGAAGGGGCCTTGGCAATGGCGCGCTCGTGCGACTTGATCTGGTCCTTGATCGTCATGCCAAATACGGCTCTCAGCCATTCGCCCACACGCTGGAGGCCATGAACAGGATCGTCGAGCACGACGGCAGCCGTGTATGCCTCCATCAGATCTCCCGGCACCTTCCTCATCCTGTCTGGAGAAGTCCTGACATCGGCAGGCAAGTTGGCTTTTTCGACCAGACCATACTTCTCCGCCAAAGCGCCGAGGGTGACATTCTTGATCAAGAGTTCTCGAAGCTGTGATAGTTTGCCCGCCTCAAGGTGGGGAAAGGTCGCGTACAGCAGTGAAGAGGATATCACTTCGCTGTAGGCGTCTCCAAGCCACTCGAGACGGTCGTAGTTCTCGCTGACTTTGCGCGAGACGCCGGAGTGGGTCAAAGCAGTCGCCAGCAATACAGGGTCTCGAATCGGCGGAAGTGGTGGCAGAACATCTGGAACGTCCGCCAGCTTGAAGGGAGGAAGTAGAAGGAAAGGTGGAATGGGAGGCGCAGGCTCTTTCTGGGTCTCTGAACGCTCGATTGGGGCCTGCCGATGATCAGTTGGAGGTCAACGTAGACATACCCAGGTTGAACGTACCTGTTGGACACTTGATGGTGTTTCGGTGTCGTGGTTTTGAGAAGGTCCAGACTGTGCGAGATGCTGAATTGCTGGAAGTATTGACTGGCTGATGTCTCGAAGTTCTTGGCTCGGGTTGGTCAAGGAGCCAGACTTGATCGCACGCAGACATTCGAGAAGTCCGTCAGCATGCGTTCGCAGCAGGCTCAGAGCCGTCTCATCGTCTGACCCTGGCGCAATCGCACGGCGCTTAGAAGCCGCATCGCCTCCGGAGGAGACCTGCGAATGGCTTCTTTTCGACATTCCGTTTGTATAAAGTAACCAAGGCTTCCGCGTATGAGTCCAGTAAAAATCTTCCCGATTTCTTGAAGGGTGTCCGGCCAACGAAAACACTGGCAGTGTTCTTCAAGCACAGTGAAAGGTTGCGTGCATCCTGACGAGGGTGGAGATCAATTGGGTCTTATCGTTATCGGGACCCCGACGCGATTTCGCGGTGGGACGACGGCACTTGGAGGTGACCAACCACGTCCCTGGCAGATCGCAAATTCAACATCAACCATCAGCTCTGTGCAGCACGACGACGGCAAGATGAGCGTCCCACGCGCGAGGCTTCTCGACTTGATGAAGGTAGGTGCTGCAGGCCATGGGGATTGTGATCGCGCCGCTGACAGGAACAGACTCAATGCCAGATCTTCTCGACGACCTACAACCCAGAGCGCCTCCGAACGGGCAACAAGGTCCTCCGACAACGGCTGCGCGGCCCTTCGCTTGCTACCTACTACCCCGAGAGAACCGTCACCGTTCGAGACGTCATGAAGTCGTTCGGCCCGCACCTGACGACGTTCGACCTTGAGGAAGACGACCGCCTGGATCACATCTCCGAGTACGACATCCCACTGCTGAGGACGACGCAAGGTGATCGGGGATGGCTGACAATCTTGCAGGCTGAAGTCGAGAGGAAAGAGTGCGCCTTCGAAGAAGAAAGTGAAGACTGGTATGTTGTCCGATACGGCAGGGATCCTGTGGTTCGTCCATGTGCTGACTGAAGATTGTAGCGGAGAAGAAGAAGAAGAACTGAGTGGATGGGATGGCGTGTCCCTGACGACCCTTATTGTACAATACTGTCCTATTTATGGCGATCATGGAATCAAAAATACTCGTTCTTGTCTTCAATTCAGGGGTAGTGCCCTCGGCATGGATGTCCAGGCAATGCTCTTGGCGGCTGTTTGGCACTATGGCTTCGGCCAGCCTTGAGATTTCAGGCCCTATGCGTGATGTGGAACGTAAGACAGCACTTGGACGCGGGGGCGTGGACAGTCGAAACGACGTCGCTGCGAGCATGGCGTGCATCGTTGGTATCAGCACCGGCATTTAGGCTCAGGCAACGATTCAACCAAAAGGTGCATTCGAGGTATCAACCCATCCAGCATCGATAAGTGAGTATTTGTTTAGTTCCATGTCTCATTTATTAAAGAGTCGGCAGCCCATCCCTCTTCCCCAGATTCCAAAGGCCATGGCTGACTCCAGACCTCCAGCCAAGTGCTCCGGCGTGCAAAACAGGACTGCAAGCTACCAAAACACCGAAAGACGCCGGGAAGCACTGAGAGCTTTCACGGATATTCACTTTCCAAACTCTCCTTAGGCGCCAACCCCTTTCGGTACTCCTTCCATCTCAAGGGTGGGACCTTTCCGGACCTTCCTTGTGTATTTGGGCATCCCAACACGTGCCTTCCGCCACAGGCAGCCAATGCGGTGCACGTTGCCGTCGCCTGGTTGATTTCGTTCCTTCCTCCACGGCAAGAGCAGCGTTGAACGCCTGTAGCTTCTGCCGACGCGTTCGGAGTCTCGTCAACAACGCGTCTAGCCGAGTCCAGCCCTTAAACCTCTTCCCGTCTTCCCACCACCTCTCCGCACGCCTCTCTTCACAGAACCCCCCCCAAACCCTCAGACAGCAGAACCACCACCACTTCGTCCCCTATCCCGAGTCAACGACCTCACATCGATTTCGCTTGTCTCTTCTAGATATATCGGTCGGATTTTGGCCTTCATCACGTCAACTCACCATTCTCTCGAGACCATCTACCATGGCCTCCCCCCCTTCCACGGGCAACTCGCCCACCACCATCCCAGGTCTTTTCGACCAGCAGAAGCGTCACGCCTCGACTCTTCCCAAGTCCATCAGTCGCAACATGGTATGTTAACAACAATCCTTTCTCCTTCTACCATCCGACGCCCCTTCAACCACCAGTCGTCGGCAACATTTACCCCTGTCGCATTCGGCTCTCTGCCAACCCCATTCAACACCCACGACGTGCACGATATGCTAACTCGTCTCCCTCAGACTGATCCCTTCCTCGACACTTCGGTCGCCACGGCCGATCCCCTGTCTGTTCTCACGACCTCCAAGCGTGTCAACTCTGGAGCCCACCCTTCTATTGCCATGGTATGTCTCTCATCTCTATCCGATTAAGTTCCAACACTGACACCTCACAGCCCGAGGGTGTGCGCAAGGAGTCTACCAAGATGACCACGAAGAAGTCCAACAAGGACTTTGACAAGGACTTCGTCAAGGAGAACAGCAAGGACAATGCCAAGGACTCCGGCAGGGCGCTCACCGACGCTCTTCTCGCTCGTCTGTCCGAGCAGAAGGAGAACCTGGAGAAGCAGAACCAGGCCCTCAAGAGGTCCTCTGGCGATGCCAACTTCTACAAGCGTACCCTCGGCGACTCGACGGCCAGCAGCTCTGTTCCTGTCACCCCTGGTGTTGAGGGTTTCCCCATCACCGGTCCCACCACCCGTTCAGCCAGTGCCAACGGCCCTGCCTCCGACGGAGAGAAGAACATCGACCAGGCCGCCTCGGATGAGATTGCCCGTCTCAAGGCCGAGCTTGCCAAGGCTCACACCCAGATCAACCGTCTTGATACCGAGCTTCACCAGATGGGATCCGCCTCCGAGGCTGGCAAAGCCCCTATTCCCACCGGCCCCTCGTCGGCCACCTTCCGCCGCTCTGACGCTGCTGAGCAGATGACTCCCCTTGATGGAAGCTTCCCCCGCATGTCTGGCTCCAGCTACCGCGAGTATGGCTGGTCTGGCTACCCCGACAACTCTCCCGACAGTGTTGACATGAACATGGGCAACAACGTCTCCATGGGAAGGCCCCGTTCTCGCGGCCCCTGGGCTTCGTCCAAGCAAGTCTGGCAGGGCAACATCGTGTCCCCCATGCCGGAGCCCCTTCCCGCCACCAGCTCTTGGTTTGGTGGCAGCCGTGGCTTCAGCCAGGGCTACATGGACCCCAGCGGCTCCTACTCCATGGTCGATGGCCCTCGTGGAGATCGTCTCGCTCCCGACTCGGACATGCTCATGCGCCCTCCCAAGGGCCGCCGCGGCTACGACAGCCGCTACGCCTCCCCTCATCCCTACGGTAATGGCAACGGCTACGGCGGCTACAGCCCCGCCCCTGGTCCCATGGACGCTCTGAGCGAGCCTCCCGTTGGCATGGGTCCCGCCTACTCGGCCTACTCTCAGCAGCCCGTCGGCACCGCCCTTTCTCCCCACGCCAGCGAGTTCCAGTCGACCACTGCCTGGGGCAAGAATGAGGTGAGTGACTCCCGCCGCAACAGCCAAGGTGGAAGGCCTCGATCCAGGCTGACGTCTCGTCCCGCTGGTCAGGCCATGGTCACCGCCGAGGGTCAGACCTATCTCCCCGCGACCGAGCCTCTCAACTACCGCCGTCTTCTCGACCGCAACGTCAACTGCGACTGGAAGTACATTGTGGACAAGATTGTCTGCAACAACGACCAGCAGGCGTCCATCTTCCTTCAGCAGAAGCTCAAGGTCGGCACCCCCGAGCAGAAGTACGACATTGTCGAGGCCATCATCGCCCAGGCCTATCCCCTCATGGTCAACCGCTTCGGCAACTTCCTTGTCCAGCGTTGCTTCGAGCACGGTACCCCTGAGCAGGTCGTCAAGATCGCCGAGGCCATCAGGGGCAACACCCTCAACCTCTCCATGGACCCCTTTGGCTGCCACGTCGTCCAAAAGGCCTTCGACTCCGTTCCCGAGGCCTACAAGGCCATCATGGTCCATGAGCTTCTCCGTCGCATCCCCGAGACGGTCATTCATCGCTACGCCTGCCACGTCTGGCAGAAGCTCTTCGAGCTTCGCTGGTCCGAGACCCCTCCTCAGATCATGACCTTCGTCAACGATGCTCTCCGCGGCATGTGGCACGAGGTTGCCCTGGGCGAGACCGGAAGTCTGGTTGTCCAGAACATCTTCGAGAACTGCCTCGAGGATGACAAGGTATGTTGACTAGGCAGCTCATCACCCGCACAGAGACAAGACTGACACACTCACAGCGTCCCTGCATCGAGGAGGTCCTCGCCAACATTGACATCGTCGCCCACGGCCAGTTCGGCAACTGGTGCATCCAGCACATCTGCGAGCATGGCGCTCCCGCCGACCGCAGCCGTGCCATCGACCACGTCATCCGCTACGCTGCCGAGTACAGCACCGACCAGTTCGCCTCCAAGGTCGTGGAGAAGTGCCTCAAGGTCGGCGGCCCCGAGTTCCTCGGCCGCTACCTCGACCGCGTCTGCGAGGGTCGTCCTGACCGCCCCCGAATCCCCCTCATCGACATTGCCAGCGACCAGTATGGCAACTACCTCATCCAGTACATTCTGACCCACGCCAACACCCAGCACCGCGAGATTGTCGCGGCCCATATCCGCAAGCACATGGTCTCGCTCCGTGGCTCCAAGTTTGGCTCTCGCGTCGGAATGCTCTGCACCAACCCTGCCGTGGCCACTCGCCCCGGCCCTGGCGTCGGTCCTGGCATGTCTCGCATGGGCAACAGCGCCCCTCGTCGCCCCTGGTAAATCTCTCTTCTGCTACGACAAGAAATGTCACAGCTAGGGCATCAGTCCCCTAGCCTGGCACACCCTCAGCATTGCTGCCGTTGAAAGAATCTCCCGACCTCGATCCCCAGTCTACTTATCCCCTCTCCAGTACCAACGGCACTGGCTTTCCCATCTCGATACTGCCAGTACAGCTCATCTGTCCCTTCTGGCAACAATTTCCTGTTGCACCTTTTACCAGATTCAGTCGTCATTGTACACAGGACCGGCATCAGTCGGTCCTCGTGCCTTGGACAGATCATGGTTACGGATTTTGCAATACTTGGGCGGTGCGCAGTGCACCACCCCATCAGCACCTTGGAGTGCCCGCACCGAGCCCGCCGGTGTTGATTTGCCATCATCGTCATCACCAGGATTGTTCCACTCGACCTTCTGACCGAACCTCCACAATGTCACTTGTCACGAACTGCTATAGGGTGCGGCCACATGGTTGGCGCCAGATTGATAACATGAGCGAAGCGAGAGGGGAGGAGAGGAGCGACGCTAGATTCGCTCTATCTGTGTATGTATTTCGGCTTAAGCCGCTCATCGGATTCGTGGTTTTGTACGAGTGTCAACATCTTTGGCAGCCTCTAATTACACAAGGTAGCCTTTCCATTCCTCGTTCCTTGGTGACTCGCATTGTGATGTTCTCTTTGGGACGAAGTCTCAAGGTGTTTCAAGTGATGAATAGGCCAGGATCAAATGGCGAAGCCTCATGATTCAAGTTGGCTCGATGCAATGAATCCGGTCATGTTATGTGTCTACTTCTACGTCGCAGTATTGGGCACATCATCCTCAAGAGGGGGGAATGACGAGTCCAGATTGACAGGCTGCCCCCCAGATCCGTTGTCCGCTGTAGGCAAGTCCTTTTCCCATGGCTTTCTCGGAGCGGAGCGAGCTCCGAATGGTTTTACGGTCTGTCGGAGTTAGTAGAGAATCAAGAGTAAGAGGATAGTCAAGGAAAAGCCCTCATCTTACCGGATCTCGCACAACGGTGTCGGGGATCTCCTTGATGCCGGGGATGGGAAGGCCTTTCTGTATCCTCTCCAGCATCTCGGCGAACCCCATTGGGTAAGCAGGCTCGTTGCCCCCCGCGCTCTGAGAGGGGTCATCCGGCTTCCTCTCGACGTAAAGGTCAGCCTTGGGGGCAGAGGCCTGCCACGGCAGGACCGGGGCGGAAGATGCGGCATCCAGGGCCTTGTAGGCCTCGGGAAGAACGACGGGAGGTGTGTGTTCTGGGTGTTTCGCGAGCCATTCCTTATACTCGGCAAAGTCGATGGTCACACCGACCCGTTGCGCATAGTAAAAGGTGCGGGCATGAATGGCGAGCTCAGATGGCGTGCCTCTGGGGTTCTTGGTGTTGGGATCCCCGAGGATGGCGTACAAGCCGGACTGGAGATGTCAGCGGATCGTGGTCTGTAGTGACGGGTGACCTTGGGAAGTGGGGGGGCGTCGTGTGCTCAACAAGCCCGATGAGATGAGGCAGAGGGGCTGACCATGAAGTTGCTGTCTTTGGCCCATGGGTAGGAGTCGAAGGCCTTGAATTTGCCGTCGGCGTCCTGGATGGCTCGGATGCGGTCGGCGCCTGGGAGAGGAGGTAGCTGCTCGGCCATGGTGAGGGATGTTGGTGGATTGGATCGACCCTCGGCGCTCGTTGCTGGAGACATTTCACATGGGAGGGAGGGAGGGCTCAATTGGGGGTGTTCAAATGGCACCCCTGGAAGATTTTGGGCTTTTCTTGGGCGGCCTTTGGGACAGTTTGGCTTCGACTTTTGGCAGAAAAGATGGGAGTGGAAACGGAAGAGATCTTTCAAAGATGCTTCACGATATTTGAAATGTCCGAGTTGATCTCATGACTGTCAGCGCCGATTGACCCTTGCACAGAATGGGCGACGATGCAACCGCATCTTTGGACGACAGCACCTTCGCCGCTCAGCACCCATGGCTTTGGTGAAAGTACGCAAGGCCATCCACACATCTTCTTGATATGAATATCATCTATAATACAGATTTACAGAAGATGTGAAGTTTTCAGCGAGCATCAATAATCACCCAAGGCTCACTGAACTCCGTGTACCTGTAGCAGCTTCCGGCGGGGACATGAGCGATAAGGTTGCTGCCATCGCGATAAGCAAGCCCAAGAAACACTGCTGGGACCGCCCTACGTAGTCGGTACCTGTCTGAGCGCAACACCGGACTTATTCAAGATCCCAATCTCACGACAACTTGATACGACTTCATCTTCGGCTTCAGTACTTGCTTCCTCTCTCACTCCGAGCCGACCGTTTCTCTCAACTTCGCCCTTGGAACCTGCGCATCTCCCGGCCTGTGCCTGCACGTGCCGGTACTTCTGCAGGTCGAGGCCCGCTTGGCAGATCCCCCAATTCCCCAGTTCGACACGGTGCTGTCCTCCCGAACCTCCTCCACTTCTCTCCCAGCACCCTGCGACTTGAGCAGGACACGACGCTCCGATGCATCGCGTGGCAGCAAGAGCCCTCCGAAATACCTGCCGATACTCGGTTCGGACGCTCTCCCGCACCGGCCCCCGACGCGGCCTCTTCCTCAACACCAGGCACCTGCCTATCGCCTCGTACAGCACCCAGCGCAACAAGCCAGAGGACGACTCTCGTCAATCGAGCCCCGAAGCCGCAAAGTACGCCGCAGGGCGCGCCATCGAGCCGCTTCAGTCGTCCATGTATTTCCGCCGCTTCTCCGTCGCCCTGGTCTCCGGCCTTGTCGGCTACGGCGCCTACTACAGCTACAACGGCACCAGCCCGGACCAGTCCAAGGTCCTGACCAAGAACTTCGCGACGGGGACGACCGCCAGCGACGCCGCTCCCACGCGGAACGTCCTCGTCATCGGCGCAAACGAGCTACACACGGGAACCTTTGTCGGCGAGGGCCCCATCTCCAAGACCACAAGGGACGACGGCAAGCGGGTGATCGAGATGATGACCCCGGACCAGGCGACACAGCGGCTGCGCCAGCTGGAGGAGTCGTACTTTGTCAACAGGGGAGAGGGTGTTGTGCGTTACGATCTGGTCCAGCTGCCGAGCAACGACCCGATCGAGGACGACCATGCCGAGAAGATTGTTGAGGTGCCTGGAGCCACCGAGGGTGCGCGCAGCGGCGACTGGATGTTCTGGGGTGTTTTCGATGGCCACTCGTAAGGAATCCTCCCTCACAAGGGCGCATACGCTCAATACTGACAACCCGTAGTGGCTGGACGACTTCAGCCAAGCTCCGCCAGACCCTGATCAGCACCGTCGCCAAGGAGCTCAACACTACCTACCAGGCCTCTACTGGCATGTCTCCCGCCGCCGAGGCCGTCGACTCCGCCATCAAGAACGCATTTGTCAAGCTGGATGACGAGATTGTCCACCAGAGCGTCGAGAAGGTGCTCAAGTCCGGCTCCAAGTCCCTTGCCGCCGAGCTCCTGCAGCCCGCCTTCTCTGGCTCGTGTGCCCTGCTCTCCTTCTATGACACCAGAACCAAGACGCTACGGGTGGCTTGCACCGGTGACTCGAGGGCCGTCCTGGGCCGCAGGACTGCTTCCGGCAAGTGGACCGCCACAGCTCTCTCTGTGGATCAGACTGGTAGCAACCCTGATGAGGAGGCACGTCTGCGCAAGCTTCACCCCGGTGAGGACAGGGTCATCGCGGCCGGCCGCGTCCTCGGCCAGCTCGAGCCTACTCGCGCCTTTGGCGATGCCACCTACAAATGGAGCCGCGACATTTCCCTGCGCCTGCGATCTGCCTTCTTCGCCCGTTCGCCGTCGCCTCTTCTCAAGACGCCGCCCTATGTCACCGCCGAGCCCGTGGTGACAACCACCAAGATCCAGCCCGAGAACGGAGACTTCCTGGTGCTGGCCACGGACGGTCTGTGGGAGATGCTGACGAACGAGGAAGTCGTCGGCCTGGTGGGCAAGTGGCTCGAGGCAGAGTCCTTCGACTCGACCTGGGCCAAGGTCTTCAAGTCCAAGTCTGCGCTGCCTATCGAGCAGGCCAACGACAAGGGAGTCGGTGGCCAGAAGACGCCCATCCGCATGCAGCAGTGGGGAATCTCGCCCGATGACAAGGACCGGTTCGTTGTGCAGGATAAGAACGTGGCGACGCACCTTGTCCGCAACGCCCTGGGCGGCAAGAAGGAGGAGCAGGTCTGCGCCCTGCTGACGCTGCCCGCTCCCTTCTCCAGGCGGTACCGGTATGTCTGCCCTGTGGCACATTTTTGGGGATCATAAAGACTGACTGATTCTCTAGTGATGACTTGACCGTCCAGGTCATCTTCTTCGGCAACGGCAACAGCACCGGCGAGGTCGTGCCCAACACCGAGGCCAGCGCGTCGCTGCAGGAGTCGGTGAAGGCGAAGCTGTAGCGTGTCTGACCATGGTTACAAGGGTTCTTGCTTGAATAGACAGTTTTTTGTCGGCCGTGTATTTCTTAGATTCAAGAGCGGTGAGAAGCCAGCGAGGCATATTCGGGAAAATCGCCCACCACAACCGACAGTGCCATGCGCACATCAGACCAATTATCCGGCATAGGAGGATGATTGCAACCTTTGGGGTGCAATAGCTAGCATGCCAGGCGTCACGGAACAATATCAATAAATATTTTGTCCAAATTCTGTGTCGAAGCGTCTTGAAGGTTGAGTGAGCGTGGAGCGCCAAGCATCGCGAACCCCTTCACCCCGGGGGGTCTTTTGCCTCGGAGCGCCTCCAGACCATTTCCGCTCGCAACCACCCACCCCATGCTAGAAAAGTAAAAGAAACGGCATAAGTCGATAGAGCGATCAATTCCGCACACATTCAACCCAAAACAAATCATTCCAAAACGTGGCAAAAAGCAAAAAAGATGTGGAGTTGACTTCTCCATCTCGAACTGCCAACCCAAGCCCCCAGCGATCGTAATCCCCCACGCCATGCGACGGTGAAGGTGCCTCTGCAGAGTGAAACCTCTCTCAAGTGTGTCCTTCATTGCTTAGGGCCGCACGCAGCATCGCTGGTTACCCGAGCGAGTGGACGGCCACCGCGGCATTCGTGAAGGGCGCCGACTGGGGGGTTCTAATGGGTTTGGATCGGACAATTCAAGAATATCGAGAGCCTTCACCGTTGAGCCATTACAGCTGAGAGAATCGATTGGGATTGGGGCTTATAGAGGTATGGGCGGGGGGATTAGTCAGGTGAGGTGGGGCGCCTGATGTCCGACTGCCGCCAGATGGCCCACGCGGCACTGCGTGAGAAGGCCCGGCAGGCCTCACCTGTGTTGCTCGTGAACGAACACCGTATAGGTAACCAGAGCAGACCTGGTGTATCTGCCTTCAAGTTTGACTTGTTATCGATATTTTCACGACTCATGTTGAAGGAAGGCAAAGCATAGACTGGCAGCGTAGAAGCAATGATGTTCACAGGTCGAAGACATGTCTGTGGATACGCGCAACTGATGGAAAAAGTCCAAGGAATCACTTTTGAATTGCAAAGGCTCTGATTTATCTAGGGTGTTCTCGATCTGAGAAGATGAGATGCATGCCAAATTGCGACAGACAGTTCCCCGAACCCTAAAGGTACAGCCTGTGTAGCATGGTAGTATCAGCTGTATCGTCCAGTCTTGCAACCGCAACTCCAGCCGGAGCATCTAGTGGAAGCGACGGATTTGGCCTTTGCGAGCGATGTTCCTCGTCATGCACACCGGTAGCGTGAAAGAGTGATCAGTCCGCTCCAGCAAATCTCCTGACATATTCTAGAAAAAAGCACTCGCTGCCTACGGTATCCTCGGTCTTGACAAGTGCACAACTTTGTGCGTGTCTGCAATAAGCAATCAAAGCAAACTCGGGACGTCGTCCTGGAGCACAGATCGTCACGCAGCCCTCTTTTGCGTCTCTCTTGGTAGAGCTGACGAACTGTTTCGGCGTGTCTCACTAAAGCGTTAGGCAAATCCATGCCGCCATCTTGTTACCAAGCCCATCCTAGAAACCTCTGCGGTCCTGGTCCTAGGGACTCCGAGAGGGCAGCTTGGGCGAGGCGGCGGCAGATCCGATCCAAATAGCGTGCGCAGCTCTTCACAAAACGAATCCTGGTCCCGAGACGTCCCTCCCACCTGTTGAAAATCCAGTTTCTCTCAAAACGCCGAGTTGATGCTAAAGACATTGCCGTCCCCGTGGTGATCTGACACGCCGTGTCTCTAGTCGTGCTGGAAAAGGACGCTGATGGATTCGCCGTGGTGCACCCTGCGAATGGCCTCGGCGAAGACAGGGGCAACTAGAGAAACACATTAGTATGCCTCGAAACACTACTGCTTCATGTCTCTTACCATCCAGGTACTCCAGCTTGGGGCACAGGCGCATGTGCTCGTCTTGCGGCACCGTGTTGGTCACGATCATCTTATCGATGGCCGAAGCGTTGATGCGGGGAATGGCATCGCCGCTGAGGATGCCGTGCGTGAGCAGGGCGTAGATGGCAGTGGCGCCCTCCTTCTTAAGGAGCTTGGCGGCCCTGGTGATGGTGTTGCCGGTGTCGACAAGATCGTCAATAAGGATGCAGACGCGGTCCTTGACGTCTCCAACAAGCATCATGCTGGCGTTGCGTTGCTCGCTATACTTGGTCGGGCGGCGCTCCTGTGAGAGGCGTTGTCAGTGCCTTGCTTCTCAGTTCAACGTTGAAAACCCGGCTTACCTTGTGGATGAGGGCAAAGTCGATCTCCAGCCCGTCCGCCACGGCCGTGGCACGCTTAGCACCACCAGCGTCTGGGCTGATGATGACGGCGTCCTTGTAGTTGGGGATATGCTGCTGGATGTACCTCTTAAGCAGCGGCTTTCCATACAGGTTATCTACGGGAACGTCGAAGAAGCCCTGGTACTGGGGGTCGTGGAGATCCATCCTAGGCTTGTTAGCCAACGGGTTCTGGGGCTGTCCGGTACAGAGACTGTGCCGGATCGCGCAGAAGGCAAGCCTCTGGAAGGGCCGTGAAGCTCAAGTGCTCGGGAAACCTACGTGATCTGCGCAACAGTCAGTCATCACTGTGCCGGATAGAGTATAGATTCCGCATTGCAGCGCAATTTTACTCACCACATGGTCGGCACCGGCGCAGGTCAAAAGATCGGCGACGAGCGTGCCGGCTTGTGCAACCCACTGCTTGTAGCCAGGCTTCGACTTGAAGTCAGCCAGAGGGTTGTGGCTCTCGATATCGTGTGTGGTGAAGGCGCGGCTGGGAGTTTGGGGGAAGTTGGAGCCGTTGGAGCCGTTGACGCCGTTCAGGTTGTTCTCCGCAAGCTTGGTCCTTGCAAGCTTGCTGTCGAGGCCGTTGATGTCACTGCCAATGGTGGAGCTCCTGGCAATGCCGGGCCCGGGGGTGGGCGGCACGCTCTCGAAGGTGTAGCCGTTCTTAGACGCAGCCGCTCCCTTGGAGAGGGGGGCACCGGCCTTCTTGTAGGGGACGTCGGGCTGGCGGGAGTAGGGGAAGAGGGGCATGACGGCCGTGACCCTCTTGGCGGATCCGGTCTTGCATGCCGAGATCATGATGCAGAGGTCGATGAAGCCGTCGTTGACGGCGCCAGAGGCAGACTGGATGATGTAGACATCCTTGCCGCGGACTGAGTCCTTGATTTCGCAGCGAGACTCGCCGGCGGAGAACTTGGTCAGGATGCGCTCGCAGGGAGAGATTCCAAGGTTGCCGCAGACGTTGTCGATGAGCTCCGGGTGGGAGTTTCCGCCGAGGATGACGATGTTGCGCACCATTGTTGCTGGTTGAGGGGGTATCGCGAATTATAAAGGCTCTTTTTTCCGACTCGTGTTTGTCACTCTGCGTTCTGTGTTTGGCAGGCTATTCGCGCGTCGAGCAGACTGGTGCTGAGCAGAGAGTCCGGACAAGTTTCTTCGGTATTGCCTCAAGAGCTGGTGTCTTGAGAGATGCGCTTCTGGCCTCGAAGGGATGCGATCGTGGACGGCGAGTATCTTGTCGGTATAACTCGGCGACGTCACTGTACAGTGTTGCGGACGGAGGGGATGCCGAAGATCGGCGAGTGAAGGGTCGGAAGGGGCGTCGAAGCTCGTGGGAACGGGACAAGCTTGTCTCGGGGGCTGCTGGTTACAGAGGCAGCATGATGCGATTCCACGGCTACAATTGAGTCTGTGATCTCGTCGAGGAAGATGGTCGGCAAGAAGCCGGAAGAGGAGTGTAAAAGGTTGTTTCGGCCCACGGCGGCCAAAGGTTGGCGACGGCGGCACCCAGGCAAAAAAAAGCTGGAGCTTGGTGGGGTCGCAACACAAGCCCGGCCCTTTCATCCCACGCCGCTCCAGCCCGTGGTCCCCTGCTGCGACGGCATCGGGCGCGTCCACTCCCACGCCTCAATGCTCAATGCGGCAGGGTCACGACAGGTACAACGTGCCGCTGCATGCGAGGTGGGCAGCCACCGCAATGGGTGGTACAAGCCCCGGGCCAGGCCACGAGGGGCCGTCACCTGGGCGCTCAAAATTTGCGCCAGTCAGGTTGCAGCCAAATGTCAGTCGCGCACTGTGCTGTCTGCCTGTCGGAAGGGATCGGATGCAGAGCAATGGCGCGACAGCCGTTTGCCGTGACGCCATGACTGGACCGAGGTCTGGCAGTTTCAGCGGTCTTCGGGGGGTTAGCCACTGTAACGATGCCCTGAGAACCACAGACCGTGCGGTGAACTATTCACACTGTCGTGTCTGGAATGACTCAGGCTAGAGGGGCCGGCTTCTGACCCAGCTGGCAGCTGAAGGCAGTTGCTGATGGACTGGATTTTGCACTTGTAGTCTTCAGGCCCTCGGTGAGCTTCACGACATTAGCGGACATCAGCCTTCCATTCTCCCACTGAGTTTACGTGTGAGGCCACATCATCGGCTTCTCTTCCTTCTCTTTGGTCTACAACAAGACTGTCACAATATCCTCCAAGCTCGCACTGTCTGGGATATCAAAACGTCAACATGAAGGTCATCGAGTCGCAGTCGGCGGTTCTCACCAACTTCGAGGTCTACCACCACCTCACTACCCGCCCACTGGGCAGCAGAAAAGTCAATAAGCGAGGCCCTAAGGACTTCGAGAGTCTTAAGGAAGAGGTTCGGCCGCATTTTGAAGAAACATAAAACCGCAAAGTACTGACATGGCGCAGGTCATCCAATATCTCGAGACAACCCCCAGTCCTCTCGCTCAAAAGCCCATCTCATACACAACATCCAGCATCAAGGAGCTCGTCACAAAACTTCACCCCTACGACCTCTCCAAGGGCGAGATGATCATGATCTTCAACATTCGGCCAGTCTCCATTGCCGCCCTCAACACCATCATCGAGGACATGGAAGAACGATTCGACGAGCAACAGCAGGTCGACATCGTCACCATAATCGCCGAGGTCCTGGGCCAGTTCCCTCCGGATCACAAGCTGGTGGCGGAGAATGGCGCTTCATAGGATAAAGCTGCCCCCGTCGAGATCCCCTCGCGAACAAAGACATAGATGAAGCCCCTCACATCAACGCGCACCCTCCCGGCGTCTGTCCTCCCGCAGCTGTCGTCGTGTCCACGGCCGTCGCGCAAATATCCTCAAACGCCGGCTTCAACAGCTCGCCTGTGACGGCAGAGCACTCCACGTACCTGTCTGTCCGCATTTCCTGGGCGATGCGGTACGCCTCCTGGGGGTAGATGATGCCGTTCGGATCCGTCTCGGACCTCAGATCCCGCTTGAGGCCGAGAACGACGAGAGGCAGGGTATCGGCATGCTGGAATGACGTCTTGACGTCGTTGAGCCACTGCCAACCATCAGAATATGCGAGACAGAATATGCGCGAGACGGACGCTTTTAGTGAGAGAGGGCAGGGAAAGGCGAACGAACCTGGCGTTGCATGTTGATTAGACTGAGTCTCTGGCTGATGTCGTAGCACAGCACGACCAGGTCTGGACGGAGCAGACGCCAGTTTTCAGGGCTGTTGTTGTCGTAGAACTCTAGACGAAACGCTTTGCCTCCCATCTTGATCTCGAAGATGTACGGTTGGTCGATGTCCCTGAGAAGCGCTATCGGACCGGTACCCGCGCCGGCCGATACTCGTCTGTGTGAACTGTCAGTCGGTGATGGGCGTGGCTCAGCATCATGTGAACGCACGAGAGGAAACTTGTCTTTCCGCATTTCTCGTCGCCGACGAACAATATGGTCACCGTTTGAGACTCCATAACTATGATTGAATAATCCTAAACTGTGTCCAGGAGAATAATAGCGCAGGCCTATCGGTCAAGTTGAGGCTGGTTGGCTTCCCGTCCGTCGGTGGCGGACAGAGACAGACACCCGACACCAGCCACTCCGATAGCTGCGCCACCAAGACATCCCACGCTGTGGCTTGAAACCTGATCCCCTTCATCTGTGCTTTTTATCCTGCGATCCGTGAGCCAGACGACGTTGGCAGATTCGTGGTAAATAACGGACATATTTCTTGTGTTAGAATTGTTTCGGTGCTCCTGCTGGGCGCTTCGGCTTTCTGTGCTTCATGAAGCCATCGAGTTGTCTTCGAATTACTCATTCGGTCCCCACGCGACTACTACCGCCGCTGCAGACATCGAAAACTGCAGGAATTTCATCCTCACCCTCACCCACCAGCGCCTCACCACCACCGCCGTGGCAGCACAGGAAACTAAAGCACACGATGTCTTCGCCCACGCGGTACGATACGTGGGAAAAACAGCGGCTCATCTCGCGCATCCGTCAGCTGGAGATCGACCTCAAGGAGGCCGTCAAGGCGAACAAACCCACGGCCGCCCCTAATGCCGCCGACAGCACCGCAGCGGCCGCTACGCCAACAGACTCAGGGAGGGCCACCCCGACAGGTGCTCCGCCGAATAAGAAGCGGAAGAAGGGCGCCGCGCCGATCGACCCCTCCCGGTATCACACGCGCTTCATCGCGCTGAAGCTGGCGTATCTCGGCAAAAACTACGGAGGGTTCGAGTACCAGCCGACGACCAACCTGCCTTCGATCGAGTCTGAGCTCTGGTCGGCGTTGGTCAGGTCATGTCTCGTCTACCCTACCAAGGACGACAATGGCGCCACGGTCGACTTCAGCGGTTGCGAATATGCCAAGTGCGGCAGGACGGATCGCGGCGTGAGCGCCTTCGGTCAGGTCATCAGCCTGAGGGTCAGGAGCAGCCGGCCGATGGAGGGACTGGCCCCGCGCAAGGCCAAGACAGAGGCAGATGTTACCGGAGACGTCAAGATGACGGACGCCGGTCAGGCCGTGCCGGAGAAGGCACCGCAGCCGCAGCCACCGAAGCCTGATCCGAAGACCTGGGACCCCATCAAGGATGAGCTGCAGTACGTCAAGATGCTGAACAAACTCCTCCCGCCGGACATCCGCGTTCTCGCATGGTGCCCTGCGCCCCCGCCCGACTTCTCTGCGCGCTTCTCCTGCACGGAACGCCAGTACCGCTACTTCTTCACGCAACCCGCGTTTGCGCCCCTGCGCCAGTCGCCCGATTCGACGAGCCCGCCGCAGGGATGGCTCGATATCGAAGCGATGCGCACGGCGGCGCAAAGCTTCGTTGGAGGACATGACTTCCGCAACTTTTGCAGAGTCGACGGCAGCAAGCAGCTCACCAACTTCCGGAGGGAGATGTTCGAGGTCGATATTGTCGAGGTGGACGACGTGGCATCGACGTTTCCCTACATCACGGGGCCCGAGTTCGACTGGCCAACAGCGACGAAGAAGGCTGACGGCACAACGCAGGCGGCGCCCAAGGTGTACTCTTTCAACGTGCGCGGGTCGGCCTTCCTTTGGCATCAGATCCGACATATGATCAGCGTTTTGTTCATGGTCGGCCAGGGGTACGAGAAGCCCTCCATCGTCAAGGAGCTTCTTGATGTGGAGAAGAACCCGCGGAGGCCAAACTACACCATGGCCGACGAAGTGCCCCTGGTGCTCTGGGACTGCATCTTCCCCGAGGGCGAGGACAAGTCTCGAGCTCTGAACTGGGTCTACGAGTCGGACGACACTAAGTTCGCTCCGGGCGGTCTGGCCGACACGCTGTGGGCAACGTGGCGCCACCACAAGATGGACGAGATGCTCGCCAACAGGCTGCTGGATCTGGTCACGAGCACCAAGACGAAGGACGGTTCGACCGGGCCCGGCAACCCTGCGAATGCCAGTGGCTCGCGGATGTACTTTGGCGGCAGCACGGTCAAGCAGGGCGGCAGGTACTTCCCCATCATGACGAGGCAGCTGACGCCCTCCCCCGACGAGATCAACACCCACTGGGCGCAGCGTAAGGGTTTCAAGGACTCGGACGACATGAGGGCCGCGGGCGCCTTCTGGCGCAAGAAGGCTGTTGACGCCCCGGCGGAAGAGGAAGAAAAGTGATCAGCTCGGCGAGGACGAAAATTGAAAATGGAACAAGAAAAAGTGCCCTCGAAAGCATCCCCCGGCGTGTGTATTCGTGACTTCATGCCTGTACGGCCCCCGCCTTGACGTCCTCAGGCTCGTAAAGACAGCCCCTCACGCCTCTCCAGACGGTCTCAACAATCCTGCGCCGCGGCAGCAGTTTCGGGAACACCACGACCACATCATCCTCGCCGTCGACAATGATGACCAGGTAATAGCGCACTTCGAACCCCAAGAAGGCCTCGTTGACCAGCACGTCTCTTATCTTTTCCGTCGGTATGAAGCGCGTCGCCTTCTTGGCGAGGTAGCTTCCGGCAGAACTGCTCGTCTGGACGCCGAGGCCGCGAAGCACGAGCAGGCTCTCGGTGACGTGGATGCGCTTGAGAGCGCCCCAGAGGAGTATCAGGGCGACGGGGGCGACGACGAAGATGGGCAGTGTGGCCGCGATGTAGGAGGCGAGTGTGCCGGCTGGGGATAGCAGGATCTTGTGTAGGACGTGGTAGATGTAGGCGTCGGAGAAGACGGGGGGTGCTGGTGTTGTTGGATCGAAGATGATGGCGTAGGGGCTCTGCTGGAGCTTCGCAAGGGAGAGAAGTAGGGCGGAGAAGCCGGCGAGTAGGCGGAGGGGGAGGAGAGACAGCAGTAGTAGACGATTGGGTAGTGTCGGCGGCGGCGCGGTTGTGATCGTGAACTCGGCGGTAGTGGGCGATGGGCGCCGCAGGCGGAGGTATGGCGCTGTCGTGAGCATGTTGGAGGCGGGAGCTGAAATTTAGTTGATAGACATCATCCCACGAGCTGGAACTCGGTTGGGCTTTCTTCCCTGGGATCGAGTTGTTGTCGGGAGGGAGATGTTGTAGGTCGCAGGGTGGTGTCGTTGCCGTACTCAAGCTGTTGTGGAAATGGGTAACCTCGAAATTACATAATCCAGGTCAAGTTGGCTGTCTGGCTTGTCTCGACAAAGACGTCTCCAAGAGCATCACATCACCCTCCCGGCATCAACATATGCCCTGATCATGGGATCTCGAGCTGCGTGGCCCTCATCAATTCGCTGGCGACTTAATTGAGCATCGATCGATGATGCATTTCGACGAGAGGCCACCTTGTGCCGCATCCCTCTAGCATGCACGCAAGAAGGCTGTTGGCCTCAAGCGGCCAAAAAGGGGTACAAAGCAGGCAGCCGCCCGCAGCCTTGTATCCGGCCAATTGCCTGACCGCCCGCAATTGGTGTTGGTGGTCGTTCCAGAAGCTCGGTGTAGAGCTGGAGTGGATGGCAGGACGGACAGCGGGCAGTGCCTTGGCATGAGACACTCTGCAACCCAGCGGCTTGCATCGTCAAAGGTAAACCTGTAACTTCCCTTTTTTTTCGTGCAGAGTTACCTGTCTGCTTTGGCCATACTCTGGTCGAGACTCTCGTGACTCATGCCCTATGTTTGAGGGTTTGCATTTGCGGCGCCGCCTCAGTGCAAAGGTATCCACGGAGGAGATGCGGCAGGCAGCAGACTCGTCCTCGCCTCGCCTTGTGGCGCCAACACGCCGCCTCATTCGATTCACCACAGTGGTTTCTGAAGCGTGGTAGTTGGATCTGGGTGGGTGCAGCTCTTTCGGGACCTGCCTCGACTGCCCTAACAGCTACTCCCTGGATCCCCTCATCCAAGTTGCCTTTTGAACAGCGAGCTATCAGACGGTCGAGGTTACTTCCAGAATCAAGTCCTTGCGGTTCCATACGAGGCTGTATCGTCAAAGCACTCTACAGGCATCGCACCGACGGGTCGTTCACAAAGGCAGGTGCCTCCAGCCCAAGGTACATACCCTCCTTCCTTCCCAAGTATTTCGCTTGCTGTTTTACCAACGCTCCTTCCTTAGCCACAGCGCAAGAAACTTATATTTGGACGGCCCAGTCAAACGAGCACATTCACTTGCCGCAGGCCAAAAGTTCTCCAAGATAAATTTTTCGCCAGCCTGCCCGTCTGCTTCCCTGACATTATCTTGTTACCCGCCAGCCTTGGCCTCTCACAATCAACTCCTCATCGCCTGGGCTACCCGATTGTGTCCATGACGCGCCGCAAGTTCAATGCCGATTTGGCATCGGCAGCCAAGGTTCCTCTTCCTCTGATTTCCGGCATCAAGAAGGGGGACGACGATGGCCAGGTCGACTTTGTGTACACCCATGACGCCCTCGCCGCTCCAGTATCCATCCGCCTTCTCAACCTTGGCATCGACGAATATCCCGAGCACCCTGGATTTCTCGCGTTTACACCAAATGAAAACGTCCCCGGATCGGTGACCAAGGTCCTTGAACAGTGCCCGGAGTTCAGCGAGAATAAGAAGATCGCCGATATCTGCCGCCTCCTTTCCCGGAAGCTCACAGCCTCCATCGAATCCGAGACTGATGTCTTGATGACGGACGACGAATGGCCGTTGAACAACGAAGCTGATCACCCGATAACTACGGAGAGCGATGCCGAGGAAGAACATGATGCGGAAGCAGAGTATATTGGCAGTGTGTGCGAGGATGAGGATGTCGAGTACGATCTGGAGGACTTCGACTTCAACCCCAAGAAGCCAGGTGCCAAACACGGCCCCCTTACCGATCGCCTTGTCTCGGACTTGCGCATGGCGCAAAAAGCCGGCTTCAGGATCGGCATCTTCTTCGAATCTCAACACGTGTACTCGCTCTCCATCCCTGCACGGGCTTTGGGCCTGCAGGAAGAAACCCTCGCCGCCTGGGGCGTGGAGCCGCTCGACTACATTGTCCTTCTGATCAAGATCGACGGCGCATACGCCCCTGCCGAAACATTTATCGAATTGATCTCAGCCTCAAACTCTGCAATCACCTTCCGCTTCGGCAAGTGCGCCAACAACAAGCCAACCACTGCGTCGGTGGAACTGGCGTTCGACAGCAGCCAGAAGAAACGCCCTGTCCAGGGTGCCAACGGCGGTGACGTCGGATCTCCATTCGAGCAGCTCCTCGTGTCCAACTCGATGGATTGGTGGATGAACAAGGACTTTGCCAGCCTGCTCAAGCTACGCCTCAACTACGGACTGACCTGGGATGCCAGCATCCTCCAGCTGATCAATTTCACCGTCCAAGGGAACAATGATTCTATGGAAGATCAGATGTTTGGCGAGCACGACGATGCCGCAACCATCGTTGCTGCAACGGCACTCTACCCTCTCAACGTCGACTTCGTGCACCAAGACGTCCCAGGCTTCACACCACCCACCCCCTTGTCGAAGAGTCTTCCTCTTATCGCCGCGCAATTTGCGCTGCGCTACTTCGCCAAAAGTCCACGCTACTGCATGGTCTGCCACTGCAGATCAGAGGACGATTTTGAGGCCATGAAGCCTTACGTGTGTACCAAAAAGCTCTGCCTCTTTCAATACATGTCGTTGGGCTTTGGTCAGAGCATCGAGCACGAGATCATCACCCAGCCCCTTGTGGTCGACCTTCTCATCAGCTTCTGCTACATTGCCCTGGCCGACAACAAGCTTCGGGAGTATCCAAAGGGACTCGGCTTCAACGTTCCGATAATGCCTCACCACTCAATCTTGGTTCCAAACACCGCCAACTGGAATGCGAACTCCGGTTCGACCATCCCCTCTCCCGTCGAGGCCTTTCAGCCGGTCAGCGT
Organism: Plectosphaerella cucumerina; assembly: GCA_020746995.1. NCBI lineage: Eukaryota > Fungi > Ascomycota > Sordariomycetes > Glomerellales > Plectosphaerellaceae > Plectosphaerella > Plectosphaerella cucumerina. Next base: position 1,688,532 of record JAGPXD010000007.1, read on the forward strand.
TCTCGCCAACCTCTCTACTGCCACCATCTCGTTCGATACAGATACTTCTCAGATCCTCAAGGTCGGCTCCCTCTTTGCCATGAAGCTGAGACCCGCACTTTCACCAAACAACATCCTCCAGGAAGCAGTCACCATGCACTGCAAAGCCACAGGCACCGATTTTGTGGCTGGCCGGACATGTGTCACCTATGAGGCCATTTCGACAACAAGTGCAACCAGTTCCGTCCCGAAAACTTCGAAAACGGCTCCAGCGCCTAAGGGAGATGAGCAAGACAATACCGCCTCCGCCGACGAGATACCTGCCGAGCTATACATCTACGAATATAGCATCGACGAGCTGGCGCCTACCGACATGAGACGTGCTCTTCTCACCCTGTTGGACACTCTTCCCGGTGTCATGGATATGCACAAGGAGCTGACGGAGGGCGGCGTCGGCTTCCTGGCCAACTGTTCAGGGGTTTCGGCGCCGTCTCTGGCACTATTGAGGTGGATCGTGTCCTCCAACAGGTCGTTGATCGTGCAGGTCGACTTCCCTCAGTGCGATTCCGACCTGGAAACTATCAAGGATCTGAACCGACCCAACGAGAGCCTGCATGGGGTCGGGAACAACTGCGTGCAGTTCAAATTTGCGCAGGGCTCTCCAGACAAGGAGCACCGGTTCGTGAGTGCGGTTGAGGCCAACACTCAGGGTGTGTCAAGCGTTCCGACGCTCTTCGCCTGGCACGGCAGCGCAATAGGCAACTGGCACAGCATCATACGGTCGGGTCTCGACTACGCGACCACCGTCAATGGCCGCGCGTTCGGCAACGGCGTCTACTTCAGCAGGTACCACCACGTCAGCTCCGGCTATTCCGTTCCCAGGATCTCTGTCCCGCAGTGGCCCAAGTCCATGTTGAACATTTCAGCCTCCATTAGCCTATGCGAGATTGTCAACCGCCCCGACATGTTTGTGTCCCGAGACCCTCACTATGTCGTGAAAGACGTGGACTGGATTCAGTGCCGGTACCTTCTTGTCAAGCCGACAAATTTCAACATGCCTTCGAAAGCGAGCAAAGCGACGGTGGAGCAGCCTGCAGGCTACTTCCTCAAGCAGGACTCGTCATCAAGACCCTACGGCCCCAACAATGAAACCGTCGAGATTCCCAGTGCTGCTCTGCCGAAGTCTCGGCCAGCACGTGCTAGTGACAAGTCAGCGGCGTCTCCCACAGAGTCCAAGGCGCGTCTTGACCACACGTTCCAGGATGATCTCGATCGCCTCATGGAGGAGGGAACAAACTGTCCCCTGCCAAGTCAGGAAATCGAAGAAGACTTTGACGAGGCCATCGATGTCATGTTCGACCTTGACCGCGAAAAGACCGACTTCCGTCCTGGCACCCTAGACATCGACGCACTTCCCAAGCTGCCTTCGCCAACCTGGGCTGACGACAACGGCCGCAAGGTCCTGGGAAGAGAGTTGAGCAAGATGCAAAAGGTGCAGAGCAAGACACCCCTCCACGAGCTCGGCTGGTACATGGACTTTGAAAAGACCGACAACCTCTTCCACTGGATCGTCGAGCTGCACTCCTTCGATGAGTCCCTCTCCTTCGCCAAGGACATGAAGAGCCGCGACATCCGCAGCATCGTCCTCGAGATGCGCTTCGGCCGCCAATACCCCCTCTCGCCGCCCTTTGTCCGCGTCATCCGCCCTCGATTCCTTCCCTGGGCCGAGGGCGGCGGCGGTCACGTCACGGCCGGCGGCGCCATGTGCATGGAGCTCCTCACCAACACGGGCTGGAGTCCGGCCAACAGCATCGAGAGCGTCATCTTGCAGGTGCGCATGGCCATCTGCAACCCTGAACCGAGACCGGCCCGACTGGAGCAGGTCTCGCGCGGATATGGAGACTATGGTATCGGCGAGGCCATTGAGGCGTACAAGCGAGTGGCCATGAGGCATGGATGGCAGATTCCCCCTGACCTGGAGGAGACCGCGCGGGGTACTTGATCGGGGGGGTCGATACGGGGTGCATTGTGATTTTGGCGTTGGTAGCATGCGATTCGGCTCGGGGCATAGCAACGCTGGTATCAAGGGGCATCACAATGGTACTTAGGCAGGCAGGAATGACTGAATCTGCTCTCTGAACTTCTCCCACGCATAAATTTAGGCACTCGAGACAGATTTAATGACCCCAAACCAGCAGACCAGATGTAAAGTGCGCACGAAATTTCACCATTGGAATTGCTACTAGCGACTTCTTTCCCAGCCCCGTCGCGTTTCACTCCCATCATCATTCGAACAAGGATGCCGCGAGGCAACGATGTAAGCAAAACGTTTCAGTCCGTCCACACGCGAGAAAGTCGCCCCTTTTCTCGGTCCCGGACACCCAGTTTACCCGCAAGTCTTCCCCCCAGCCAGCCTGGTTGGTTTTTGGAGTCGAGGAAAAGTTCCCGTAACATCAGCTCCCGAACGGAAGCGGAAGAGATGACAGAGACTGAAGAGAGATAGATAGATAGAGAGAGATGAGAAAGAAAATGGCGTTGGAGGGGAAGATGAGGAGGTTGGTTGAGGTGGTACAAGATGGTTCGTTCGTTCTCCCTTCCTAGATTGCTCTTTCCAGCCCGCCGGGGCTCGCTCGATGGCCAAACGTTTCCGTGTCCAGTAGTAAGAATGGTAGTTGAAAAAAAAAGGGGGTGAGATGAAGATGAGGATGGAAGAAATGAATGCTGTCGTGAGAAACAATGCCGTCTGGTCTCTTTGCCCGTCCATGCCACGGAACCGGGAATGCAGATGGCTTCGTCCAGAAAGTGCTTGCTTGCTGCAAAGGGATGCAGACAGATGGGCAGTGAAATGAAGAGGCGGTGCTGGCGGCAAGTCCGCCAGCAGGACAACGCCGACGCCATGCAAATAGCAAAAAAAAAGAACATCATCGTCGTTTTCGTTGAAGTGGATCAATTTGTCAAATCATTTCGCTCTCGTGCAGCCCGGTGGCAATGGTCTGGCGCTCCGGGTCGCGAATGCTCTCGTAGGGCGCTGTGCGGGAGTTCTGATACTCGTACTTGTTGGGCGACAGGACGCTCTCGTAGGGTGCGACAGTGTAGCCCTCCATGGGGGGTGACCGCATGCGCGAGCCATCCCTGGTACGTGTGCGGCTGGCCGATCGGTTGCGGAAGCGCTCCGCGGCCTTGGAGAGACGGCTGGAGACCTTCTCGTCCTTGTCCTTGGACTCCTCGCGCTCCGTGAAGCTGCGGCCGCGAGAATGGCCTCGGCTTGAGGGAACTGGGAACGATGGCGCCTTCTCGTCCTCGTCCATGACGATCTCGATCAGACCACTGGCGAGGCCGCCGCCGCCGCCTGCATGTGCCAAGTGCGGCAGGGGCGCCGGAGGAGGAGGGGGTGGGATGGCAAGATGCTGCAGCTCCTTCAGAACCGGAGGCGCAGGAATTGGAGGCGGAGGAGGCGGCAAGTTTCCACCGTCGTCGAAAGAAGGCCTTCGGCTCCCCCTCAGCATCTCATCGATGCCGCGAGATTCGGGCTTTGAGATGGAGCTGGCTCGCGAGTGGCTGCGTGACCCTGACAGAGGCATCGGGGGTCTGGAGGATGAATCGGAGCCCCGACGAAACGCCGGCTGCTTCTCAGGAGGAGCAGACACGCTTCGGGGAATCAGGGGACGCGAAGGAGGCTGGTAGACGGTCGAAGGAAGCAGGGTCAGGTTCTCCTCGGCGGCTTTGTTGGGCGATCTCTTGGGCGACGCCACGGGCGAGTTGGACTGCGCGAACGTTGCGGGAATAGGAGGAACGCCGGGCAGGGCACTCTGGTCGGTGCCATGAATCAGGCGCATGGCCTTTGGTGTCGCCGGAAGGCCAACATGCATGTTGTTACGGGCGAACATGGTTCGAAGCTCTCCGCTGTGAGTCTTGGGACCAGATACGGTCTGCAGGGTGGCCGGAGCCTCGACAACCTGTGGAAGGCCGGGAGAAAGCAGACTGGGATGGGGGATGAGCGGTGCCAGGGGCCTTTGCGCAAGTGACTTTCGGCGCTCCTCGAGTTCCAGAGCAGCTTGTTCCTTCTTGCGCTGTCTGTCGTCCTTCATGGTCTTGAGGTCACCGGCGTGGTCCTTGGGCGGAGTGGCCAGCTTCAGTGGTGCGGGCTGTTCACGAGGCGGCGCCGATGGCTCCCGCGGGATCTCGGGTGAGGCTCTGGTGGCATCGTTACGGCTCTGAGACCGCTCGCGCTTCGTTTCCGAGTAAGAAGTTCGTGGAGTGACGGTGCTGGTGCTCCTGTTGTGTCGGTTGCGGAACTTCTCTTGTGCCTCAAGGGCCCTCTTGAAGTCTTCCTCGTCCTCGGAGCCGGCGTAGTGCAGGCCACTGGCAGACATGGGGATCGGCGACGTAGGCGACTGGTTGCCCTCACGCGTCTTGCTGCGGCCTCGCAGACTCAGAGGCGCCGCAGGCACAAGCGCAGGAGGCTCGATACGGTGGCGCAATACCTCGGTGGCACGCTGATGCGCGCTGCCGCGGCTTGACGTGCGGCTTCCTGTACCCGCACCCTGCCTAGACTTGCTCCTCTTCCTCACCGTCGGTGGGTCGTCGGGTGCAGGCACACCGATCATGCGCGGGGTGCTGAGATTGATGAGGTCCTCAGGCGACATGGGGATGGGGGAAGTCGGCGAACGCTTCGCCTTTGGCCATGTGCGCTGCTCCGGTCGGCCACGTTCGCCGGACCTTTCGCGGGAGGAAGCCTTGACAGGGCGATTGCTGACACGGTCGCGGCTGCGGGAGCTCTTGCGGCCCTCGCGGCTGCTGTGGCGGCTGCGCGCCTTCTTGTGCTGGTTCTGGGCGGCATCGAGGCTGTGAATGAACTCGCTGCGGCCCGTCGTACCACCTCCAGTGGTGTTGCTGCGAATGCTTCGGCCTGTTGTTGACTGAGAGTTTGCAGAACTGACCGAGCTGGGACCTCTGCGACGGGGCCAGTGGAACCTGGCTGAAGAGGTCACGGAAGCATCCGAGGGCGCGCTCTGCTCGGCTTGTCCAGTGTTCAGGGACCGCAGTTGAAGATCGACGCCTTTGGGAATACGGTCGCGCGAGCCGTTCCTTTGCGACATGTTTCTTTCCAGCTTGACCGTCACCATAGCGTTGGGTGGCGGCTGGTCTTGAGCTTCCCTCATCTTCCCGGCTGACCTCTTGTACTCGCGCATCATCATTGGGCTAGCGGTAGCGGCTCTTTGAAGAGAAAGACCGGCAGCAAGCGCTTCCTGGTCCACGGAGGTCATGCGTCCATGAGGAAGTGGGAGGTCCGGGTGCTGCAGACCCGAAGGAAGGTCGGAAGGAACCTCGCCAATGGAGGGCAGGCGCCTACGGCTGAATCCTGACGTGTTTGACCTGGCCGAGTTTGGCGTGTTGAACTGGCTGCGGTTGGAGGGGCGGATGAAGGCGGTGGTGAGATCGTTGACACCAGGAGACACGGCAGACTCGGCGATGGGCGTGGGCCGGGCGGCAACTGGGGTCTGGCCTTCGTCGCCTTGGAAGAACTTGGACTTTTGCCCACCGAGGTCGCCAAAGGACGTGATGAGCTTCAAAGCGGATGTCTTTGCAATGCTGCGCTGCGGCCCCATGTTGACTGATGGTGGGGAAAGGGGCGGCGACAGAATCTCGGGAATGTTCGAGTGTGCGGCCTCATCCATGCTCTGGAAGCTTACTTGAACGGCTGAGGGTGATGTCCAGGGCTCGGAAGACTCCCGGTCAGTGCAAGCAAAACTGAGGACTGATTAGTTCACCTGTGACATAGTCAGGAAGTCGTGTTCAGGAACGCTTACCATCGGATCGCAAGCTGCTGCTGGCCGTGAGATGCAGACCACTCTCCCCATTTCTTGATGAGGGCGTTCTGTCGCTCCCAGACCGCAGGGAAAAAGAGACATGTCAGGATCAGAGCCTCCATGTACTGCCTGTGGGAGACGTAAATCTCGATGGCGTCGTTGTAATCCTCCATGCCAATCAGAATGGTTGCCGCTGCATGGATGTCACCGTTCTCCAGAAGTCTCTGGACATAGGCGCGGCCGAGCTTCTGCTGTGCAACCTGTCCCGCTGCGCTGCCAATGCCACTGAGCGCGAGAAGCATCCAGTCGGAGGACGTCATGGACTGAGAGCTTGCAGCCATGACATCCGCGTCGATGTCGCCCAGCCATTTAGCTAGGAGGATGCGGTTCCCGGAGCCAGCTGGGTGCCTGGACATCTCGTCGCGAACGAGGTCAGACATTTCCTTGTGCCAGCCGAAAATAGTACTCAGCATCTGGCGACGCAAGTCGTTGTTAGTCAGAGGGAGCGTCTCCGAGTTGGTGGGGTGCCGGTAAGGAATGTCGCTGAGTCTGCTGCGGGTAAACTTGAATAGATCGCGGACGAGGCTGGTGTCGTTGGCGGGACTCCGGAGCACCTCGTTGCGGAGGCGCGAACCCCTGCGCCTGGACTTTGTGGAGGAAAGCGTCATGCCCATGCTACTGCTGATCGAGCTGAGGTCGGGCTCCATGTAATGGTTGATCCGAGACGACCGCAACGACGATCCTCCCGAAATGTACGTGCCATCGGTCAGCGTCCTCGAAACGGCAGAGCCAGGGTAGTGGTTGGGGGTTGCGGAACCGCCAGATACACCAGAGAAGGACGACAGACCACTCCGGCTTGACGCCAAACTCGAGTCATCGTACGAATCCGCGGGTGCAGGAGACGGGGCTTCCTGGACATCGTTGTGGCGCACCATGCGGGCGAAGGGGGACAGGTGGTCATCGTCACTCTCCGAGACGCCCAGGTCGGCCGTGCCGGTGGTATCCGAGTCGGTGGCAATCGTGGTGACGCTGCTCGCGGACTGACTTGCTTGCTCCTCGATAGAGACGGGAGGCGACGGGGGCAGTACGTTGGCAGGGTGTTGGACGTTGGCCACGATGATGGATGGGGCGTTGAGGTCGAACTGCTGGACGGTGTTGTTGGCTCCTAGCGTAAAAAGGGTTGCGCCAGGGCCGTAGATGGCCAGACCCCTGACGTGTTCGAGCGTGGGGATGCTGTCAAACGTGACGTGCTTTGTGCGAACATCCCATGAGAGAGTTTGTCTGTAAGCCCGACCATGTTAGCGTCAGGCTACTAAGCGCGCGGCTGTAGGGCAACGAGGGCGAGGTGGTTTAGACTTACGAGTCACAAAACTGGATGACACGGCCGTTCTTGGACCAGGCCATCCAGTTGGGGCCGTTGGTACCCTGGGCGTCGTTGCGCTTGAGGATCCTGACGACCTTGGCAGGATCGTCAGAGCTGTGCGATTTCGAAATGCTCCATACCCGCAGATCACCGTCCTGGGTCTGGACGGCAAGCATATCCGACTTTTGCCGTGACGAGGAGGCGTGCCAGTTGAGCGTCACAAATGGGGACGGGGGCCGTGATGTGGTTAGCTTGTGGAGAACGACAAAGTTGGGCTGTACTGTGGCGATGAATAGGGAACCGTTTTGGAATCTGAAGGCACCGCCAGGTCAGTTCGGCTCTAGGCCAAATAGTTCAGGAGCAGAGAAACTCACCCGATGGCAAAGGTCCTGTTATCGGAGGCTGGTGCCAGGGCCGTGACCGCGATCTGATCCAGCGTCCTGGTCGACAAATGTTCTGAGGTCTCGGGCTCGAAAAGGATGATATCTCCCTTGGTGTTTCCTGTGAAGGATCTGGTCAGCCAGCGTTCCGAATGAACGGGCGAAAGAAGGCAACTTACCGAAAGCAACATTACCGCTGCGCATCCAAGCGGCGGTCGTCAGGTGCTCATAGGATGCGAAGCGGGACATCTCGTCTCCTGTCATGAGATCCCACACAATGGCCGTCTGTCCGGCATCATAACTGACGACTAATCTTCCGGCGCCGCGATCGCTGTGGTTGTCGACGGCGAGTAGCTCGACCTCGTCCGAGTGTCTCGAGAATCTCCGCTCAATGGTGAGGGTATCGTGATGGGCGCACACGATGGAAGCGCCTTGCGCGTAAAGGAACATGGACGCCGTGGCGGCGCACGGGTCGAAGAAGCGCGGGATGTTGGTGGGCGCCATTGTGAAGTCGGGTACTTGTGCGCCCTGGGCCCTGGATGACCTGCCAGAGGAGCTGACGGTCCCATTGCGATTCCTCGCCGATGCGGAGGCGGACATGGCGGCGCTGATAAGTCTTGGGGAGACTCGGACCTGGGGGACACGGGACCACGGGTTAGTCGGGAAGCTGCATACAGAAGGGAGAGGCAGGCAAGCGACCGGCGCCGGCCCCTCTCCGCCGATCACCTTGTCCTCTGTCCTCCGCCACGGGCGCCCGGAGAAGAGGGGAAGAGGTTCGCTTGTGGGACGGAACACACTCACCAGTGAACGAGCGCCAGATGGCACGGCCTGCTGCTTTCCCCTGGTGACGACGATTTCGAGGCGGGGGTGGGAGAGGCTACACCTATGTTCCCCCCAGGGTCATCTCACGGGGGAGACACCGAGCAAGAGGCTGCCCCTTCCGGACCAGGAGGCCCTCCACGTTGCGGCGGACCAGATGGACGGGACCGGTTTACTGCTTTTGCGACAGGGTCGCGCCCAGAAGATATCGTCGAGAAGTGGTTCGCCCTCGACTGTGGCTGGCTGTCGTGACCCGGGAGTTGCCGCTAGAGTCTGGTCCACGACGTCCAAGATTTCCCCCTCTTTTCCGCAGCGCGCCGCGAGTCGAGGATGTACTGGTGAGGGGGGGGTTTGTTCCTGTGAGACGAGGCGAGAGAAGAAAAAGAAGAGTCCGTGAAAGGTCCAGGGATGGGGCGGGGAGGGAAAGAGGAGAGGCAGGTGGCGATGAAGAGGTCGAGCGCGTGCGGCAGGATACCGGGTTGCGAGTGGCGCTGCGACGAGGCGCTACAGGCGCAAGGGGGGGCGCGTGTGCGAAGGTGGTACAGAGCGAGGTGAGTGGACGGTCTGGTCTGTTCCCCGTACAGGCGGGGGATGCGAGGTCGGTCGAGGTAAGCGACGTCGTTGTTGGCGGGCTCGGCGCTTGTCTCGCGGTTGGTCTCACCACGTACGTGGGTGCATGCGTGAGTGTAAGTGTGGGAGTGTGGGAGGATATGTGTGTGTGTGTGTGTGAGAAAGCTGCTGAGGATGCGGTAGATGCGGCGGAAAGGGGGGGGAGGAGGAAGAGAAAAAAGAGGAAAACATGAGAGAGAGAAAGACAAAAGGGACGCTCTCCCCCAACACAGCGTGGCATAGGTACAGGGGCCGGCCGAATAGGAGCACCAGAGAGTCACAGCAAGGCGCCTAGAGAAGGTCGAGGATGGGCTGTCAATGGCCGATCGGTCGAGGGGTCCTCAAATTGGAGTCCCGGGCTGGTCTGGCATGGGACGGAGAAGGCATCTGGAGCGGATACGGACCGGCGCATCTGGTGGGAAAGCCAAGACAATGCTGCATGGCACCCGGCACCAAGGCCAGGGTCTCCGTCCAGGGACTGGCCCAAGAGCAAGCCACTGCGTGCCGAGGGCAGAATCGGGGTGACAAGGGGAATAGCCTGTGAGTGTGAGCGAGCAGGTCGACAAGTAGGTACGAATAGGTGGTGTTGGTGGGGTCCCGCATGTCGACGGCGTGCAGACGCAAGGGTCGTGGTTGGCAGAGCCTGGCATGCTAGCAACCACCGACTGTGTGAAGGCACATCAATATTTGTGCCATAATTAGCTCCGGGGAGCGGGCGGGCGGGGGGGCAGCAACGTGCAAGCCAAAGAGTGCGATGCCATGCGAGCAGGCCCCCACGGACGACGACGAAGACAACGATGACAGAAGGAGAAGCGACATGAGATGAGCGCGTCAAGCGCGGGCAGAAATATCGTGGCTGGCTCCTTCATGCATGTTTGTTTGCTCGAATTGTCGTTGTTGATGTCGCTGCAGTGATGCTGATGCTGATGCTCCTGCTGTTGTTTTCCTGGCTGGTCCTGGTCCTGGTCCTCCATCAGCGCGGGCGCGGGCAACATGTCAGTTCGAGTTGCCGGGGTCTGCAGCCCCCGCCCTTGATGTTCCCGATCCGCACCATCACTCCGCTCTGGCTGGAGACCAAGTGTGAGTGTGTGCGTCTGTGTGGCTCTGGGCCCGACCTCTAGCGGCGCAGGGATTGGGACTCGAGTATTGATCCGCGATATCAAGGGTGCCAGTGGTTCCTCTCGTGGCCTATCCGGTCTGTCCATGGACTTCCATGGCTGTCGAATATCCCTGAGGGCAAATAGACCGTCGTTCGATCATGAGGGACCGGGCACGCGATTTCCCTGTTTCTCCCTGGTGGACGATCGAGCCGAATACTTTGTTCGATTAGGCGCCGCGGACGGGACGAGACGATACGAGGCGGTGACCGGGCCTGCGCTACGCGGCGGGGGGCGAAAACTTTCCAGGGTATAGTATGGCATGGCATGGCATGGCATGGCAGTCGGCTCTGCTCGAGTGGGTAGGTACAGCAGGCATGGGCATCGCATCGCCACCGAACAGTAGCTCCGGCCAGCAGCTCCAGCACTGTCGCGCAGCACCTAGAACAGTCCTACGGCCGGCTCAGGGCGGTCGCTGTGCTAACGGAAACGAGAACAGTCGGGGTCGAGTGACATGGCATGCAGTGGGCGGGAGGCGGGAGGACGGGTGACGGAGACTAGGGTGCCAGCAGAGCAGAGGACGTCGGGTGGTTGGGAAGCAGTCGAGGTTGGAAGTGAAGGCATGTCGTTCGTCGGAGCGGGGCAAGACGATGAGATGGACTGGTCGGGTTGGGCGGTTACGCGCCGAGCAGGGGGGCGTGATGGCGCCTACAGGCTCGACAGGCACTTGCATGGAGCCAATCGAGAGCCGCAAGTGCCTTGGGGGAAGGTGCTGGGGTGCAGGGGTTTCCCTGCCGCGGATCTGGATTGGCCGGCCAGTATTAAACTTCCCGTTCTAGGACCCACCGAGGTGAGTCGCCAGTACCCGGTACGCAGCCTAACGGGTGAAGAGCGTGGGCATGGTGAGTATCCTGGACCGATCGATGCAGCCAATGCCTGAGCTCCGTTCCCCGCGGCGCACACTTCACACTGAGATGGTGGGGTGGACCGCACTTTCCCCTTCCACCCGACGACACTGAGTTCCTTCCCCGAGCCACCTCCACACCTCGGACTCCTTCCCCGTCCTCCAACGTCCCTGCCACACCACGCCGCGCACACTACCTGGGAAGCCGCGATTCACCTGCGCCGGTCGTGACGAGGCGTGAACGTCGAGTCCATCACATAATCAAGGTCTGCCACCTTTGCAAATCTGATATCTCGTTCGCCAAGCCTGCCCTGACCCCAACATCAATTATGGGCGCCTTCAGCCGGACAATGCATTGACGTTGACGGATGCCCTCGCCACCGCCCGTTTCTCATCACCTTTTGGATGCCATCGGAGCCTTGCATCAAGCCATGGCTTCACCCGATGCGCATCATCATGCAATGCGTCATGATCCGGCCACCTGTACCTCGGGCTCTCATGGTGCCTGACACGATCCCGCATTCTCTTTCTTGTCCTCGACGGCTGCATCCCCCCGACTCAGTTGGCACCTCAACGCCTCCACCTCCTCTTTGCCATCTGATATGATGCTGCCACAGCACGAGGCGGGCACCACCTCGGCCGGCCGGGGGCAGGGGGCCTTGTCACCTACAGTAGTCGGTGCGAGGCCCGCCTTGTTGATGCATGTCCTGCTTCCCGGCAACCCCCAAGGATTCCGGGGGTGGGCTTCCGGCGCATCTGGGGGATGCAGCCCGACGCATCTTGGACCATCTTTCTTGACCTCTACCCGACCTGAGGCTGCAGACCGGTGCGTTGGCTGGCTGGACCCCCAAATGGCCCCCTCGAATGGCCCCTCGACCACCGAAAGGTGAGCCCTATATGCGGACTTATGTGCTCGATGTGCAGTCTGATATGCAACAAGCTATTTTAACACCTGGCGCAGGCAAACATGAGGCTGTCCATCGTTCCGACACAAGTCTGTTCGTTGCCCATGAAAGTTCGATACTGGGGTGTATTCCAGAGCTGGGCTCACGGTGCTGCTTCATGACTCTCCCCAGATAGGTCACCATGCAGATCACTGCCAATGGCTGATGTCTCGATATGTCAGGGGACGTGCTACCGCCGGCGTCGAGTATGAAGCAAGCTCACATCAACAGGAATGGCAAGCAGTCCGACAAAGTCCAACTGACTGCCCAGCTTGTCAGTCATGCATGCTGGAGCTGTGAGCGGCCAGCTCCTAAGATTAGGCAAGCGGCGTAGCTGCAGGTCGCCCTGAACAGCCGGATGGCACCATCGCCCTGTCCCGGCAATGCAAACTGAGCCGGCCAGGCCTCGAGCACACGACAAGCATTCACACATACATCGAACGCTGCTTGCCATCGCAGGTTGAATCTACACTCGCCCTTGTGTACCGCTTTCACCGAGGACGGATACCCACTGAGCCCATCACACCTCAGTCTGCAAGCACTTTAACAGAGAGGCACAAGAGGGCGGGCCAGGCGTCATGGGAAACGTTCCTTGCGTCTCGTGTGCTGTCGTGCAACGGCCCACGGCTCCCGCCCCTTGCAGGCTGGATCCGACGACTCTTGACCCCGCCATTGCGACTCCAGTCATCGAGCCTCCATGCGCTCACGGGATTTTGCAAGAACGTCATGGCCCGACAGGTCTCTTTACTCAGCATTGGGAGCTTTGCCGGTCCAACCCGTCGTCAGAGTTGGATCGCCCGCCCCCTCCCTCAGTCCCAGCTGCGCTGGCAAAGGAGCCCTATCTTGGGTGCGGCAGCCAATATCAAGTTGGATGCCACCGCCGACGTCCGAAGTACCCGGCCTTCCCGGGCCTCGCGAGGCTCGAGACCGGCCTCGACCAGCCACCAAGATCGCGGAGCTATGCTGACAGGCAAACCCACTCACTCCCAGGCCGGGGGTCCAAATCGGATGGCACAGCACCAAGCAAGGCGTGGGGTCACAGCCGTACTCGTAGTCACATCTCATTTCACACCGCATCACGAATGTGTACGTGAGTACCGCGAGGCCCTGTCATTCGACTGCTCTCCCCCTGTCTTCATCACAGCAGCATTGTCAGACCCCGCATCCCATCGTCAAATGCCATATGGTGGCTCATCTCGCATGCTGCTCGTACGCATAGGCCCTGAACCCCTCCTGTGGCTCTCCTCCAGTAAACGACCATTGTCGATGGGCGGCCGGTTCCGAGCCAGAGCTGGATTCAAGGCGAAACGCAGAGGTCAAGCGGACTGGATGCGAAGGGCCAAAACGCCCAATGAGCAGAGCTATTGATATGCGACCGAAGGCCGGCGGGATATTGTGCGACGAATGAGGACTTTATTCGCCCGATCAACGGTCCTATTGGTGTCTGCAGCGGCCAAGCATCCGGTGTCTTGGACCACTTCTGGTCCGACCCGAGATCCAATCTCTTGACTCCGATAACACGGGCGGTGGCCGATGGGACGTCGAGGACCACAGTCTGACTACTTGACCAAAACCCATTATTTCAACAACCCGGCTGGCCCTTCGTCTACCGGCGATGACGTTGCGCCGGGAGAGGCGCCAGCGACAGGTGCTGCTGGCTCTTTCTTCATTCCGTGTCTCGGACCCAGGCCGGACGCTGTCCAATTACTCCCGTGCCGTGCGGCCCCTCGACTTGGGCGTCAGCGGCTGCTCATTCCCGTGCTTGCCGTGCCATGTGAGCAGCGGAGAGTCAGACTATCGCACAAAGATGCCCCGTGACAAGTGCGGGCTGCGGGCCTCGGGGTCGGTCTCGGAGGGGCGTCGCATCTGGAGCTCGTGATGTCTGCCTGGATGGCACTTTCGAGAGCTCATTGGAAGCGCTGCTCTGCGCCTCTGCGGCACAAGATTCTCGATCGCGCCGAAACGTCGCGTCGCGGTACTGCGGCCCTTCTTGCTTCATCGCTCACGTGGGACTTCTAGATCAGGGGCAGACAAGAAGAGCCATACGATATGGCGGAGCAGAACAGACTTTTCATGCGACGGCCAGCAAGCGCGCACAGTTCACCGCTTCCTATCCTCTGAGGGGTCAAAGACAAGGATTGATCTCATTCAGCGCAGAGCTACCTACATCTGCAAAGATCGTCACCGTGGGTCTCCGCGCCAGACCCCTGCTCATCCCCCATCCCGTCACAGATCATCACACCCGTCGACGGGCTTGGCATCAGAGCGAGCCATGGTCGAAAAGCGCACAATCCGACTCGGGCAGGAGGAGACGAACGGACAGAGCAAAGCGAGCCGAAAGGGGGCCTACTCGGCTGTGTTGACAGAGGTCTTGCCCTCCCTCCATCATGGACCCTGGCAACGAAAACAGAGCAGCCTAATTGCCCTGGACAACACCATCTTCCGGCTGCCCTGCCGCCCTCCATCAGAGGACTAGCGCGCCCGTCATGGGTGTTTGAAGGGTGCGGGTGGCTCGACGCGGGTTACGGGTGATGGGTCCAGGTTCAGCCATCTTCAATGCCCACTGTGATTAATGTGACTGATGTGATATCGACGGCGCGGCGCGACAGTCTTTGCCGTGTCGGTCAATGGCCTGAGTGATTACTTGCAGGGCCCTGGCGGCGCGCCCGTCGCCACGGCCCGTCCGGGGATGCTGGGCCGTCCTGCGGGCAAGGGACGGGCAGCCAGGCGAGAACGCACGAGCTTCAAGCTGCCCCATCGTATGCTGATCCTTCGCCCGTTGTCGTCGTTGGGGATCGCTGCCTCGTTCGTCTGGCGCACCGAACGAGCTGTGGCTCGACAGCTGCATTCTGGTGTGCATCCAAGCACCCAGACAGCTCACCGAGGGTCGGTGGCGCTCCGAGCCATGGCATGTGCCCCTTTCATCTGCGCCCGCAAAGTTATGTACGTACTCAGGTAAGGTAGTCAACACGGTCAAAAAGGGATATCTTAGCATCCTCCCCTCTTCTAACTCAGGAGCATCAACAGCTTCACCCCCCATCAGAGCTTCGAACAGGGGTTAGCTTTATACAGTAAAAAAGGACATACAACACCGGGCATTCGCTGGTCGTCACCGACCCAACTACTACTCCGGCCCTCATTGGCTTGACGATGGGAGAGCGGACGGGATCCCGTATTCTCCAATGGGTATGGTCGTATGTGAAAGAACATGGGGCCGGCAGGGCTCTTGGAACGACGTGGTGGTTGTTGTTGTGTTCGCGTGAGGCTTCAGCTGCCTTCGGCAAGCGCGGCTTGATCCTAACGACGAGTCGTGCGAGGCTGCGACGGAGCCTCAACATGCGCGGCGCGGGATCCTTTGCATGATGCTGGCACACACTGGACCTGCGCCGCCACAGGGTTGCAATGTGCCTGCCCCCATGCGCGTTGGCACAGTCTGAGCACATGGGAACGAGCCGGTGGCTGGGATGTCATGTCTCTGGGCGGCCCCTCCTCCGAGTTACACGAGCAACAGAGCCTTCACCGCCTGGATCATCGCCACCGGGCCGCTCAGAGTATCTTCCTTCCGGTGCTGGTTCAGTTCACAGGCGGGCAAAGGAGGAGAAATGTCTCGGGCGCATGCCCGGCGCCGCAACCGAGACTTTCTCGCGGGTGCTGGCGTGTGCCGACGTGCAGGATGCTGAGAGTATGCTTGGTGGTGCGATGCGCCGGCTGCCAGCAGAAGTACACGCCATCGAACAGCGTCCCGAGACCTTCTGGCCGGCTGCCGACTGCAAGCAGCGCCTTACTTACTACATCATCATCATCATCACGGGCATGTGGTTGCAATGATCTTTGGTGATTCGTCTGGTGACATTGGTTGTGCCTATGGATGGATTCGAGATGCCTTGATCACAACGTGCAACTGTCCGACCTCTCACGCTCCCTCCCGTACAGAGATCGGCAGGGGACGATGCATGCGCGAGCCGCAGCATGCTGTCCACTGCACACTCCAGCCACTCACCGCTCGGTCGTGATTGTCGTGGGAGGCGACCACGCCAGCTGTAGAACAAGCCTTGTGCGGCACATCCCCGCGCTCGCGCCTAACGGGTCCTCGCCGCGAGCCGGGCGCCGGCGGGCGGACCACAGCGCCGTGATCCCCGAAGGCGAGCCGATCGCCTTACCGGACGTACGGCTGGTAGGGCGTGCCGTTCTGCAACGCCTCGCGGTAGAGCTTCTTGTTGGATCGGCCCAGGTAGATCTTCAGGCCCATGGCGCTGGTGCAGGCGATGAGGGCCATGACCATCATGAGAATGAAAGCCAGCTGGTAGCGAGGCTCGTCCGAGTCGACGAAGAAGTAGCTGATGGAAAGTTAGTCTTGGCAGGGACACACTCGGGAGGACGTCTTGAAGCTTACGGAGCGATGATGTTGCCGATTTGTCCAAGTACGTTGACTTAACGGATGCGTCAGTTTTCATTCTTGGTTTCTGTGTATCAGATATCTCACCTAGAGCAACGGAGACGGCACGCTTTTCCGGGGTCCTGCCCATGGTGCTGGCGGTCCAGGTGCTGATGAGCGGGTTGGAGAAGTACATTCCGCCCACGTAGATAAAGGAGGCAGCATAGCGGGCATTGCGGTTCGTCGTGGCCAGGCAGATGATGTAGCCGATGCAGCCAAAGGCGATGGGACCAGCAAAGTGGAATCCACGTTCCTTGGTGCGGTCCGAGTGCCAGGCGTTGACCAGCGAGCCCAGAGCGGCAAAGATGTAAGGAGGCGCCGTCAGGAGCAAGGTGACGGTGTTATTGTACCCAAATCCTCGGACAATGGAAGGGAAGAAGTTGGAGAAGCCGTACGCAGCGGAGATACCAATGTTCATGCCCACAAGAAGCCACATCTTGTAATCAAAGACAGACATCTTGAGGCCCTGCAGGACGCCGGACTTTGCCTCCGTGGTCGACACGCGGTCAGCGAGGATACGGGCGGCCGCGATCTTGCGCATGTCCTCGGTCATGGACCATTGAGCGCTACCGGTCGTCGAGTCCGGGTAGTCTGGCAGGACAAAGAGGCAGATGATGGCCAGGCCGGCGCCGACGGTGGCCAGGACGATGAAGAGCCACTGCCAGCCGGCCAGGCCGTGGGCGCCCTCGAGGGTAGCGAAGACGGCGGCGGCGATGAGGCCTGCGGTGCAGAAAGCAAGTGTCTGCCCAGTGTACAGCAGCGCGCAGCGGAGAGCCATCTCCTTTCTGGTATACCAGCAGGACATGACGTAGATGGCCTGAAAATGTCAGATTGTGGCTTTGAAAGAGATAAAAGGAGGTCTAGGGGGTGGGCGTTGGGGGTTGCATGGTGGTTCGACGCCGCCCCCCAGAGTTTGAACATGGCTTGCGATAAGAGTTCAAGTGAAAGGATATTGACTTACGCCGGGGAACAGAGGAGCCTCGACGACTCCGAGGAAGAAGCGCACTGCAACAAGACCTTGGTAGTTGGTGACGCCGCATGTCGCGGCCGACACGCCGGACCAAACCATGGCCATGCAGCAGAGGTAGAGCGAAGGCCTCACGTATCCAATGATCATATTGGATGGGACCTGGCCCAAGATATAGCCGACAGACAGGACTGATTGACAGTTAGCAAATGCGTATTAGGGATATGTTTGGGGGTGACGAAGGTCGACAGGGGTGATGCCACGAGGATCGGGGACTAAAATGATCCTCAAGGTATTCGGGAAGGGGCAACAACTGAATTCACTTTGACATACTCATGACGGCTGTGCCAAACTGATATCCTTCCAGACCAAGGTCTTCGTCCAGAGTGCTCAGGCGAGCCTGGCTACATGTCCGTCGAGTCAGTATCGTGTACTCAGGACAGCTCAACGGAACAGAGGCACGTACGCGATGGAGGCTCTATCCAGGTAGTTGAACAGGTACAGGACCCAGAGACAGGGCATCAAGGTCATGTCGAGGCGGCGGACGACCTTCTTCTCAAGGTCTCTCCAGTTGGGAATCCCCAGGGCCTCGATCTGCTCTTCCGGGCTGGCGGGGGCCTCGCCTGTCTTGAGAAGCTCAGGGTCCATGTCGTCGACTTTCTCCGTGTTTTTGGTGACGGCATCGGCGGGCACGTTGTCGACGTGGGCCGGAGGAGGGACCTCGGCGCCCTGGGGGGCGGTCTTCGACTCGTCTTGGGCGGCCATGGCGAGAAGCTATGGACTTGAGGGGGTGAAAACGAAGAGAAGAAGGGCAGAAGATGCACGGGAAGCCTGAACCCCAGAAGACTGACTGCACTGTCGAGGCTCTTATAGAAGCGAGAGCATCTGTGGAGGGCGAGCTCGGAGTATTGGAAAGCAAAACTCTGTGACTCGTCCCCCTCCATCCCTCTCCCCCCTTTTTTTGCCTTTCTCCCCGCCATCCTCGCATCCTCCTGTGGACCTCACCCCTCATGGTAGGATGGGATGGATGCCTCTTCCCCAGACCCCCCCGCCTCTCATCTCCCCAGGGCTGCCACGTCTCGGTCTCGCGATCATCATGCGGAGATGGCCTTCCAGTCGTACACCATCAGAGCGTCTCATGGTGCACGAACTCCTCCCACACGAGAGTGATCCTCGCACTTGGCACGAAAACAAGCCGGCCGGCGAAGCAAGCGGCCGGGCGATGCTCCGGCGGAGGATGGCCGTCGTCGCGAAGCGGCGGGCGGCTCTGCCCATGTCACCGCCATGCAGCATGCAGCTGGTCGTGCAAGCAAGCAAGCTTGATGCGTCTTGGCCGGCGGGTTGGCGGTGCCGGGGGATGGGGCCGGAGCTCTGGGCGCCGTGTCCCCTCGGAGGCGGTCCCCGAGTGGTGGTCATCTCGAGCGGCCGTCGAGATTCTGCTGCTGCTCCTGAACCGAGAAAATGTCCCAACAAGGTCAAAATCCACGAAGGTAAAGCTTGAAAGGAGGGCGGGCCGCCGCCGTCGGTAGTTGACCGAAAGGCCCCGGAGGAGGTCTTGGACGCGTTTCCCCCCTTGGCACTATCCACAGCTTCTCCACGCAGCCGCCAGGGCACCTCGACGAGGCTCGAATGATGAGTGAAAGTTCTGGCCAGGAGCCTCTCGAAGTCAAATGAAGGTCGCGCAGAGCCGCTTGGCGACCAGGGACGGTGATCGAGCGGCGACAGGACCGCGTCAGAGGGCTGCAGTGTCTAGTCTTGTTCGGGCTCTGCCGAGCGGCCATCCGTGGATCATGGGCCCAGTCCCGCGCTTGGCGACACGCGCCGTGACAACGGCCAACCGCCGCGGGGGCAAGAAGAAGGTCCGAGGAGCGGTGGCGGCTCGGTGAGCCCCCTGCGTGGGGGGTCAACGGAGGCTGGCAGAGGTTCTGATGTGTCGAGGGTTCTTAGGCACGGTTTGCGCGCTTGATACCATACCCTTCTTCAGAGATGTCTCCTGGTCCATATCATCATATTCTGAAGTTTTACGTTGCCGTCCATCGGTTTGTACAGAACAACACACCGGTGTTTGTGATGGATCCCAGTGGCCCCTTCATGTGTTGTTCTCCAGAAAACTTGTCGCATCGAGAAGTCCAGACTGCATTGCCAAGGGACCTGGAGGGGAGATCCAGGATTCGTTCCTTCACATGCTGATCCTACCTTGGATCTGATGCTCGTAACTCCGAGTGCTTCCCAGCTGGCCCGAGCCTTGCTTCCGGAGCAGACATCTTGGCCACAGTCGATCCACCTATCTGGCTCTGGGCATGCAAGTCGGAGTTGTCCTTGTTTGACAGGAGAGAAGCGCATACCACGGAGACAATGGAAGAGAACCAGGAGTTCGGAACGAGCCTCTAGCTGATGAACGATGTGATCACCCTTCCTCGACGGTGACAAGTCGATTGAGATGGCACTTCGGACGGGGATATCAGCATGGCCACAGATCGAAACCGAAGCATACCAAGGCTTCAGCAGAGCAAATCCAACTTGGCGCCTCACCCGCAGGAGCCAAGTATGTCCAGTACGAACATATGGCTCGGCGCATAAACATGCGCCTTAAGTTCCGTTTCTGGCGCGAATTCCCGAGAAGGTAATGCAGCGTGAGCCTTGCTGCTTGTTGGCACCATGATGTGACAGCTATGCAACCGTTGAAGTCAGGTAAGTTATTGGCGGTGCCTGGTGTTTGACCGGCTATTTCTGGTCTTGTTTTTGGGCAGAGACACGCGTCTTGAGGCTCGCTTGAGCCCTCGACCCCTCCTCGCTGACCTGTCAACCGAGACATGGTCTGCCTTTGCCGACCTGAATATGCCAAGAAAGTCTACGAGCATCTGGCGAGAAGCCTTTTGTTGTCGTGTAGATGCAGGCAGCGGGGTTTCTCTATCTTCTGTAGCTATAGTTCCTGGCCCAGACACTTCCGTCAGCCGTGGTTACCAGAGGGAGGAAAATGGTGAAGGGCGGTGGCACTATAGGGTCATTCTCGTGTCTCCCAACGTGAAACATAGCTTTCATGTTCGATATTCCCAATTGCCGTGGTTCGAACTTACCTTTACCACACACATTTCATTAGGTATGCGAGATGGGGTTCCTTGGACATCTCCAGGACTGCCACATATACGCTCGTTGCTTGGTTTTCCAGCATGTCAGCAACGCTGAAAGCCCCGCCACGCTGCTCCCGTCTGGTTTTTCAATTAAACTTGAACTCCAATGAAAAGGTGTTGTGCCCACCGTACGCCATTGGTGTCGACGGGTCTCAAGGAATGGGAAAAGGCGAGGAGAATCATCTCGCGCTGATGAGCATGACGGCCAAGGGAAACAGAGTCGATGGCATCGTTGAAGTTTTCCCTGTCATCCAGACTGAAGCTTTTTCTCGGAACCTCGCTCTAATGTGCTTCTTGCTTTGGGGGTTGAAGCTTGGTGAGTTGCATGGTGTGAGGCCGACGATGTTCAAGTCCCCTTACCCACGCTCCCTGCCGGGCGGAGTTTGGTAAACACCGCCCAGTCTTTCAAGGGTGCTCCCGTCGCGAGACATGATTGGACGAGGGTGCGAGCTGCAAAGCGCAAAGGGGCCAAATTGGGCATGGCGCCTGTCATTCAGAATGATTCATCCTGTAGCGTCCGCGATCCACCAATAGGAGGGCTTCCGTGGCGCGATTCCAGGCCTCAGATGCATCGGGCCATGTCCAATTGGCCAACTCGGAACGAGCATCGTGCCTTCCACGTTGGAAGCTGGTTCAGTCTCGCAAAGGCACATCGCATCGTATATATAACCTCGTCAGATTCTCGCTCAAGATGAGTTCATTTTCGCCACTCACATCAGCAAGCGCATCTCTCTCCTCTTTCGAGACTCACAGCCCACCAAGCACAAGCACCCTTGCCTCTTTCTCACAACTCCCACCCTCGTGCACAACACCCTTCCCTCCAAAATGGCAGATGACACCACCAACACCGGCGGCGCAACCAGCCCGGCAAGGCTGACGGACCCCAGTCAGAGTCCCATCGCAACCCCCACAGAAGACCCTGTTGTCTTCAACCAAGAGCAATGTCTCTTCTGCAACAAGCTCTTCGGCTCCTTCGAGTCCAACGTTGCACACATGCAAACAGCACACGGACTGTTTGTCCCCGACAGGAAGCGTCTCATCGTCGAGCTGGAGACGCTCTTTTCCTACCTGCATCTCGTCATCGTGGGATACAACGAATGCATCAGCTGCGGCACGCAGCGGAGCACGACCCTAGCGGTGCAACAACGTGAGTAGATCTGCAGGGTCTTATAGAGCGGGTCCGAGACTAACACCTCGCAGATATGCTCGGCAAGGGCCACTGCAAGTTCGACATTGCCGGGGACGACTCGGAATTTGCAGATTTCTACGACTCGTCTGGCTCAGAAGCAGAGAGTGACGAGGATGACGAAGATGCAGATGGTACACCTACGACGAGAAAGTCCAGGACAAGTAGCCCAGCAGTGCAGGTCGACGAGCACTCGTTGCGGCTGCCCTCTGGCAAGGTCATATCAAATCGGTCACAACCACAGAACAGCACGCGGCGGCAGCTCCTCAAGCTGCGCGCGGCAAACAGGCCAGACCAGCTGGAGGACGCACCCGTCGACGAAGAAACCGCCGCAGAACCAGCAGCCTCGTCCTCCTCAACATCTCTGATCACCCGCTCCGGCGGGGACGGACTTACAAAAACGCGGGCCGAGAAGCAGGAAATTCGGTTCTCCAAGCAGCTGGCCAGTCTCCGCGCCAGCGACGAGCAGAGCCTGGCGCATCTCACACAACCACAGCAGCGGGCACTTCTGGCAACGCAGCAGAAGCAGGTCGAGAAGGCGGCGCGCGTCGAGGAGAGGTACCGCGGTCGTCTCGAGGGACTCGGCAACAAATTTCTCATGACGCATTTTGTCAAGGACGCGGCTGACAAGAGGACCCTGTGGAAGTGACCGGGCCGGCCTGCGGAAGGCGGCCGGGTGGATGAGGAGGAGATGCGGTCTGACGAAGAGGGTGTCGATATGATGCCGAATAGTAGTAGACTGAAGCAGTAAATGCAACGACGCATCTCTCCACTCCAACACCTGAGCCTGGTGAAAAATGTTTTTTTCGTGATCGTCGAGTGCGGCCTGGGTCCGACTCATGAACCTCAGATTTGCAGCCCGGATTGCCTGCCGCAAGACGAGCATCCACGCCGAGACTCATGGATCGCTACCTCACGACCCAGTCTGACGTACTCACCATCGCGCATCTGGAGAACTCCGTGGAGAGAAACCCCGCCGAGGGGGCCTGGATCCCCCGAGCCAAGATCTTTCTGACCCCCAATGACATGAGTCAAGACGATGCCCCAGAGTCGCGGTGATCGCGGGGGGGGGGGGGGGGGGGGGGGGGGGGGGGGGGGGGCAGAAAAGAAGACCTTTTTACCCGCCGACATCCCAGCAACCCCCTCGTGGAGAGTGCCGGCCGATATCGCGAGCCGCGGGGGGAGGGGAGGAAGGCGGGTGTAGACGGACGCATGCCGAGGCGGCATGATGTCATGGGGGTCGGGAAACAAGGCTGAGCGAGCGACCCGCGGTAAAATTGGGCGACGAGGCGGAGAGAAACCCGCGGTCGCGAGGCCGACCGAAGAGACCTGTACGGGCATCGAAAGTCCGGGGGTGTGCGTGTACGAAGTCGAAGTCGTGTGTCGTCGATGCGGTGTCGTCTGTCAGTTCAGGGCGGCTGAGCAGACGAGCGCGTGACAGGTGTGCTAGGCAGGCGCGAGGCCGCCTAGGCACGTGGAAGCGAGGCGGTCGCAGGCTGTCACGAGAAGAATGCAAGGCAAGGCACAGGAGCGGATGCATGTGATTGAGGATGAAGACGTTGAATGGTATTGACCATGATGAAAAGGGGGTATCTCGAGGATCCTAATGATCCCGTTATGCTAAGCTTAAAATGCAAGATGCAGATGATGCCGACCCATGCCACCCCGAAGATGCTGTGAAATGATGATGATGCATATGACCCGATTATGCACCTGTAGTAAAAAGCGCGAGTCCGATGACTGCGATGCAAAATGTAGTGTTGTAAAAACTCCAGCCTGCCTCGGGGTGTGAGCCCGAGCGGCGACATGTGATGAAAAAACAGGAGGGGGTATCAAGAGTAAAGGATGAGAGGCATTATGGTGGGCGACCGACGCGAATTATCGCGAAGGTGGGGGATGTGGATTGTGGTGGATGTTGATGGGGGGGGGGGAGGAGCTCCAGGCCCTCGGGGCGAGGTCCCACTCGGCTGGTTGTCGGTCAACACGAGGAGTGGGCGACAGTGTGGCCGAAGAGGACGCCGAGGGAGAAAAACAGGCATCCCCCTCGCTGGACCTCCGAAAGCGGGGCCCAGGCTTCCGAAGAACTCCGATGACGTGCGGCGGGTGTCGGGGGGAGGAGCCGCCGAGACGAGCAAACCAGGTTTGCGCCGCTTCAGGCCTTTTTCGCGATGCTTTCTCCGTTCAGTCGAGCCGGTTGTGGCTTGCTGAGCGTTCGTCGCGAAAGCCGGGTAATGGTCGCGGTACATGGGGTTTGTTGGGGTGCCGGGGAAAGGTAGGGAGGCTTGCGACTACCGTTGGCGTCGGTCGCATGTGTCGGTGATTCTGACTCATGCTTGTTTTCCCGGGCCGACAACAAACCAAGGTGTTGATTGTTGATGGTCGAATCATGACGTGTCGTCCGCCGCCGCAGCGACGGAGCCAGATTCTCATTTTCCGGAGCCGATGCCGATGGGCGATTTGGGGCTCAGAAATGATATTCTGGTGATGTCATGTAGAATGGTTGCCTGGGGACGTTTGTTAGCCTGCTGTTTTGGGTTGTGTTGATGTGAAGGCGAAACTTACAAATGCGCGTTATGCTGACTCATCAGGCTCGCGATGCCCCTTCAGTCCTCGAAGACGGACTCGTTGGCCGAGGTCATGGAGGCCAGCTTGCTCTTGGAGCCCTTCTTGCTGGAGGAAGAAGAGCTGGAGCGGTGCTGCTGACCCATGGCGCGCTGCCTCCTGGCGGCCTGCTGGCGGCGGCGCTCCTTCTCGTTGGCGATGTAGCGGAGGGCGGCCTCGCGCTGCATGGCCTCGCGCTGGCGCTCCATCTGCTCGAGGTTGAGGAACTCGTCGGCGGCCATCTGAGGGGGCGAGGCGGTGGAGCTGGCGCCCGAGATGCTGTGGGAGTCGTCCTCGAAGGTATCGGGAAGGAAGAGATCCTCGTCAGACAGGTAGGAGGTGGGGCGGTCCGACTCGGAGGAGGTCAGGGAGTCGCGGCGCGGCCACGAGGGGAAGGCGCAAGACCGGTCGTGAGCAGACATGTTGTTGCTGGTGATGTCCATGGGTGCGGTGATGGAGATGGCCCCCATGGAGCTGTATGATCCGTATGAGCCGTACATGGCTGCGGTGTGTGTGTGTTGAGGGTACGTGGTGGTGGTGGATGGGGATGATGGTTCCTCAGTCGAGATACTGTTGTGGATGCGATGATAGTTGGATCCGGGGAGATGGATTCGTGGGGGACGATTTGTCTTTATAGAACATGAATGCTTTTCTGTCAGGATGTCGGGACGGGATGATGGATGGGTCTCCCCCCACGGGAAGGGTAGGGAAGACACGTCGAGGGTCTTATATGATCTGTGGGTCGCGTCAAAGAGCGCATCGAGACCGCGAGCTGGGAATGCGTCCCGGGGCTGGTCCCGAACGAATTTCGGTGATAGATGAGCCTAACTGGGGGGGAAATGGGGCTTCCCGACCGCAAAGTCGGGAGGGGGGAGGGGTGTGCTGGGTGTGTGCCAGGACTCAGGAGTGCCGCAGGGGTCCTTTGGGGAGGGGGGGGTGTCGGGGGGTGGCCGACCGAGAGGTGTGGAAGGGTGTGTGGGAGGGGGGTGGAAAGGTCGAAAGGGGGGAGAGCCAGAGCCGGGGGTGTGGCCGAGAGTCGGAGTCAAGGGGAGAAGGGGGGAAAGGCCCTTCTGTCTTCTCCCTCGGGGGAAGAGGGGAGGGGGGTGCGCGACAAGGTAGCCGAGTCATCCCGCCGGAACCGAGTACCGACAGCCTACCGTGACGAGCAAGGGGAGGTGACCGAGGGCGGACGGAAAAACCGCAAAAGCAGGGCCAAAAGGAAAAAGTAGGGCCGGGAGCCCGTCGACTCAGGGGGAGGAGGGGGCGTCCATCCGTTTTTCCCCTACGGTACAGCGCTCCTCCTCCCCCCGTTCCCCTCCTCCGCGGGCGGCCCCCGGGCCCCTTTCGCGCGGACAATAACCCGCGGAGCGTCGGCCGCACGAAAAGCAAACGCCTGAGCGTCCCTGTGGCGGCCGGCGGTCGTCAGAAGATGGCTGCGAACTGAAAGAACCAGCGGGCGACCGAATGACTCTTGTTCATTCGTTTGGTGGTTGCGCGTTTGCTTTTCGGGCTCCCGGTCGGTTTCAGGCCGGAATCAACACCGCAAGAGAAAGCAACCCTTTCGGAATCTATTTCTGATAGGAATGTGCCCGCCCGACCGACAGCTGACGAGGTCCTGTGGTTGTTGGGCGACCGCACCGCCGCTTCGTTTCCGATGATGATGATGATGCTGATGTGTTCAGCAGACCGCCAGATCCAGGCGTGGGCGGCGGCGGTCAAGCCGGGAAGGGGAACCTGATTGCTGCAATGCCAGCCAGCCAGCAGGGCGGTACTCGGTACACCGCCAATGCCAACGAGGCACAGCCAGCCAGGCAGAGGCAGCCCGGAGCCGGAGGGAGGGGTGACGACTGATGAGTGGTGAGCGCCGTACCCGTATCAAGCGGTTACGAGAACGAGTGCCGCCCCCGCGAAACCAGTTTTCCGGACAACATGCCGCGGGGGGGGGGCATTATCGCCAAACAGGCAGCCCAGCCCAGAACCAGAGCAACAGTGAGCAACAGCGGTCAGTCATCTGCCGCTGCTGGCTGAGGAGGCGCGGGGCGGGCTGGGCCGAGCTGGCCAAGCTGAGTGGCCTGCTGAAAGCAGAACGCGGACGATGACGGGCTGTCGGCCGCTGCGCCCAAACGACCTGGCTGCCAGAGCGCTTCAAGTTCCTGCTTTCTGCTTCAGGTACCTGCCACAAGCCTGCTTCAGCTCACCGCGACCTCCTACGTAGCGCAGCGCAAACCGGCGACAAACGCGGTCGGCCGCCATTTGTTTGTCGCTCGATCCTCTCGCCGGGAGACACTCCCGCGATCGTTTCCAGCCAGCCAGTCGACAAGGGTCTGCGTGAGGAATGACTGTGCGAAATGGGCGGTGGGTGTTTGACCGCCTCCCCTCCCCCCTCCTCTGCGGTGTGTGCTTGGGCATTCGCTGGCGGTCCAGGCGGTGCTGAGAGCCCATCGCATGCGGGATTGATTGGGCGTCGTTTGTGTGCTGGCAGCAGGCCCCCCAAAGGCATGTGAGAGACAACAGGC
Organism: Plectosphaerella cucumerina; assembly: GCA_020746995.1. Classification (NCBI taxonomy): domain Eukaryota; kingdom Fungi; phylum Ascomycota; class Sordariomycetes; order Glomerellales; family Plectosphaerellaceae; genus Plectosphaerella; species Plectosphaerella cucumerina. The sequence goes on from JAGPXD010000007.1 coordinate 1,715,273, forward strand.
ACACACCGTCCAGTCCCGACCGTCAAGGCCATTAGCCGTCGCAATGACGGGTCTGAGAGCCTGAGCCTGGATGCCGCCAGGCGGCCCGCGGCAGGAAACCCGCGGCCGTGACAGGCCTCCCCCCAAGTGTCTGGGTGCCCCCCAACGCTTGCGGTGAGACCCCCAAAAAACAAAAAATGGTCGAGGCGAGGCGAGGCCTAAACGGAAGCGGCAGCCAGGGAGCCCAGTTCCCCGGAGACGCTCTTTGACAAGGGGCGCCAACGGCGGGCATCCGGGGACCGCTCGCAGGATTGGGAACGAGAAACCCCGGCACTTTAGCCAACCCATCCCTTGGACAGGCGGGAATGCCACAAGCCACGGCGGGTTTGATATGGGCGGCCCGCCCGTATTCCTTTTTGCTTGGTGCAGAGGCCAGCCCAACAAGCCCGACAAGCCCCAACCAACGGTCGGCGTCTGGATGATGAATGATGTGTGGCCGCCGGTGTGATGATGGGATGAGCAGCTGGACCGAGGATGGGATGAATGTACGATGACTCTTCAGCGCGGCTACAGCTTACACACACGTGGGGTCCGGTCACGGTGCCCGCGTCTCGCGATACGGTCAGCGGGCACCATCAACGGTTTACTACTCGCCAGCACCGGTACCCCGTGGCTGTGACGGAGCGGCCAGTCATTGCGTGCTCATTATTGAGCGCGGGACAATTGGGCAGCCGTGGGAGGATGCCGGGGTCGGTCCCGACCAACGGGAAACCCCCACCGCTTCCCCCCGTCCACGTCCAGGGCAGGCCAAGCCCGGCACACACAAGACAACAGGCCGGCCTGGTCGCCTGGAGGGAGGAGCTCCTGCCCAAAAATCCAATCCCGCGGGTTCCTCCGCGCCGCCCAGCTTTTTCCTTTTCCCACACCCCCCTTCCCCCCGTTTGTGGGAGGAGTGCTTTCCCAAAGCGGCAGTCCCCTCCCACCCCCCGGCTGTTCTGTCTCGGACAAGCCCAACCCGCCGGGAGAATGAGGGGGGGGGAGGGCTTTGGGGGAGAAATTGAAAGCCGGCCGGGGCGAGGGCCGGAGGGGGTGGCCGCTTCGACTCAGATCCCTGGCCGTTTCCAGGGATCTCGCTGGCGGTAACGATTCCCCGGGCAATCCACAGCAGCCATCCGGCCGGTTGATTCCTCTCCCGCCGGCTACCCGCGAGACATTTCGGGGGGGCCTACCTGCCAGAAGAACCGCATCGACAGTCCCCCTTGCGGCGAACAAAAGAAATGCCCGCCGCTCTGGACCCTGCCGGATCCGAGGGATGTGTGTGTGTTCAGATGCAAGCGCTGCAGAAGGGGTAGCAGCTCAGAATTTCTTTTCCCCGTCAGTCACATAACCAGAGGGCTCCTTGCGTCCGCATCCGCGTCCCTGTAAAACAACATTTACCTACAATTACTGGAAATAGCTGCTGGACGGACATGACCGGTCAGAAATGACAGACAAGGTCCCAGGCACCCGGGAGCGGTGTCCCGCCAGATTGATGAGTCGAAAGAATGAATGGGCATGAGGTTTGATTGAGTCGTCCGGGCGCATTGCCCCGTCTCAACCAGAGTGTTTGCTTGTGCTGGGAGGGGGGTGGATCAGCCAAATGCCACTGGCACTGGCACTCGGCGACCTCTTCTCAAATCAGGTACCCGGGACAGGCAAGCAATGAACATGACAATGCCGACCGGGCTTCTTTGAGCTGGAGCTTGTTTGGCCTTTGTCATGCCCCGTCCCATTCATTCCAGTCCATCCCATCCCATCCCTTTCCCGCCAGGAACCACCCCCTCCCCCAGAGTCAGACTCAGCCCAGGTCGGCCGGGCCCCTTCGTTTTTTGTTGACGAGCTGCTGCCCTGAAGGCCCGTGGCGTTCATCCCTTTGCGACAGTGCCAAATGAAGGAGCCCCGCGACAAGCTGGGGGAGCACCGGGCACCGCCCCCAGGGGCGATCACGATCAAGGGATGTCGCGTTGACTTGTCTTGATGGCTGCGTTCGACACGAGGGGGCCAAGTATAGCAACCTGTAAGCCACTGTGTCCCCGGCCAAGGGGGGGCGTGGGCGAGAGAGAGTATGGGGGAGCACAGAGGAATGAAGATGCGCTGGGCCTCTTGCCTCCCACGACGCCACGACGCGAGATGGGACTGTCGCAATTACATCGCATTCGTAATGGACAAACCGCCGTGTCGGGCGGCGGCGGCACCTCGCCTCTTCTTCCTGCATGTCGCCTCGCACCGAGTACCAGTGGGATCGCGCGGATGCGATGCGGCCTCGATGACTCGACGAGACTCGGGGGCCGAAATCCAATGCCGCGTCGGCGTTTGCCAAACACAGCCCTTCTCACTCTCAGGCAGAACTCTCCCGTTTGCATACAGCTTCTCTGGCTTGCGCGCGAACGAGATGGAGGGTACCCTCGGCGCGAGCGCGTCATGGAAAAAGATGGGATGGGATTGTCAGCAGGCACCCGTCGCGACGTCTGCGATAGGATCGTGCAGCCGAAGGGGGGCGCATCGCGCAGGCAGGCAAATCGCCAGCAGGGCTGAGAGGGAGGGATGCGATTGCGATATGCGATGGGAACCTCGGGCGGCCCTTTCGTTTGTGCGACGTTGCCACGCCTCCCCGAGGGCTGCATTCGAGTTCCTGCCGTCGTGCTGCCGGCATTTACAGGTTTTCTCCCAAAATCAGGGGGCGGCCGGCCGCGTTCACCGTGACCACCCCCCACCACCAGCCGTCCGTCTCGGCCGGATGACAATTGTATTGACATCCATCCTTCTTCGCGGCCCGTTGGTCATGGGTGGTTACATGTCCAGGCTGACATTTGCTGTAACGAGTTACAAAGTAAGTCCAATCCGCGGAAAGTCAAGGCGAAGACGTGTGACCGTGTCATCCATCGCATCTGCCTGCCCGCCCCTCGCCGACCGCGTGCGCTGCCACTTTCACGCCCGGATTCGACGGGATGCGAGGCTTGGGGTTGCAATCCAGTTTCTGTCTGTCTGACTCACTCTGAGCGGCAACACCAGAGGGTGAGTGAGGGCGTATCAGGAAGGACTCGGGATGCGACGGGCTCGTATCCAGCGACCGTTTATTCAATACTGTACGTCTGAGGCCTGTTCGTCCGTGGTCGGTTATGCCTCCATCCATCCATCTCATCCATCCTCATCGATAGTCGGGTTTGATGGTTGCGCGCACTTATTCAGCTGAGCTGACCTGAGCGCCCAAACGAGCCCGTGTCGGTCCGTAGGATACCTGCCTACCGCAGCAGGCTGCCGGCCCCAACACGAAATGCCGGTCGCGAGAGGCTGTCGCTTCACGATGCCCGAGCCGAACATTTTCTAGGCTGGCTTTGAAGTCTGAACTCTCCTCGCCGACACTTCTCCCGGAGCTGCCTGGCCGACCCCAACATCCACGTTTGTTGGTGATGCACTTCCCCGGATGATTGTCTAGGTTCCGATAGACGGCTGCCACGACCGAAACTCTACCAGTCTCTCCACCAACCAGAGGGCTCGGAGCCCGAGTCGAGGGTTGCTCCTGCCTAGGATTAGCCGACTTTCTAATCACACCCCCTGCCTTCCTCTCCTCCCCCTTTTGGTCCTACCCGTTGGGGGAGGGGGGAAGGTGAAAGGGGACTTTGCTCCTGCCCTTTTCCGCACCATTTTAGCACTGCGCGGGTCGCTCCCGAAGGTACCTCTCGGTCGTGGCTCCCACGCGAGCTGGCAGGAGACAGCAAGGAAGGTCCTTCACCGCGGGAAGGCGGATGATCGACCGTGCGTTGGCCTGCCACTGCCATCATCAGTCACTCCTGCAGCGCGCACCCTGAACGCCCACGCCCCCGATCCCGCTCTCTCGCTGCAGGGCAGGCGGATGCGCTGCCCTGCGCTGCACGCTGCACTTCGCTGTAGACCGCCTCTTTCTCCGCCTCCTTCGGTGTTTCCCTCACCGCAACCGCCTCGAATACCGCCTCCCGCGCCTCGAGATGTGCAAACCCGCCCCCGGCCATCAATTCGAAGCGACACCGACGGCCCCGGACATGCCAACGGATCAGCGACGAGCCTGGGGCGTTCTGCGCGCATCCGCCATTTCTAGCCCACAACCTGAGACGTTTCCCCTCAAGCCTCTCAAGCGGCTGGCCTTCTCCTTCGACTGGACGTTTCTTCGCCTTTGATCGAGACCGGCCTGCGCTCGTCTCGCCCCGTTTTCAATGTGCGGGGTGTCGCCTGGACGGCTTCGAGGCCCGTCGAGCTTTCCCCGCAGCCCTACCTGCGCCGGAAGCAGAAGACACAAGTGCAGTTCTGGACGGGGCTCCTCTCGCCGTCCCCCCTCGGTGAAAGAAGCTCCCGAGTCCTTTGTTAATTAGCGTTCTAGGAAGCTGTCCCAAGCGACCCGACCGTCCGTTCCCCCCTCATTAGCCGCGATCAACGGGAGGGCATCCAGAGGGCGCTCCGACGAGCTGCCTAGGCGGATCAAACTGCTCCTTTGGGAGCGCGCAAGCATACGGTAAAACAGTCTGTCAGGGGTCTCGGCTCGGCTCCACGCTTGTCCATTGTCACGGGTGGAATTGATCATCTCGGCCCTGGTCTTCTCGGTCAAAGCAGTGTCGATGCTAATACCCACCTGAGGAAGAGGAGCCGACCGGTGACAAGGCAGCCTGGCCATTTGCCCGGTCCCGCCCACCAGCCGCGGCCACATGGGTGAGGAGCTCTGAAGAGATGGACCGGACTCCTTTGGCCAGGGCCCCAGGACCCCTGGGATGTCCCGGGCGAATGGGCCGCACCAACGCCGACCGATGAACAGCCTGAGATGGGATGGCCGCCCCGACCGCCTGGGAGCGCTCTCGGGATTTCGGTACGACGAGGGCGAGGCGTGTGTGTCTCTTTGGTGCGGGGTGGAAAGTCTTTTCCTTCGCTCGCCTGCCATTGTTTCCCCTCAACACTGATGCGCTTCCAGACCGCTAAAATCCTAGGCTTTCTGAGCCGACAACTGCGACCGAACCGACAGCCCCCGACAGCCGCACACCGCGACGCACTCGCTTTCCGCGAATATTCGTACTTAGTCACGAAATCAAACGTCATAGCTGGCAACTGACTCGTCCTGACACAGGCTGCCAGCCACACTCTCGGTCTTCTGTCCGGATCTTCTCACGGCAACCTCCTTTTACTGACTCGTTCCCGTGGAAGAACGGGCCCGAGAACAAGTCTTCCGTCCCCTTGGTGTGGACATGGGCGTGGTGGCGGCCGACCGGGCAGCGGCCATACTTGCGGAGCGTATCCCGTGCCAACCCCGTCCTGCGCGGCTGGGTAAAGGGACCCCCGCGGCAACCAGGCAAGCATCCAGAGCGCTGATCCTCGCTCGGTCTTTCGCGGGGTTTTTACCGAGCATTCACCACTGAGTCCTGAATCTCCACCGAGGGAGCCCACGTTTTCTGCCCAACTTGGCGCGGATAAACCCCTCGGTGGACTCCCGACGGTCAATGCCATCCCCGTCTTGTCTTCCAACACCCCCCAAGCACCACTTTCGGAGGAGCAGAGCCCTGGCCCTCCACCGCTCGGCGAGACAGGAGTCAAGCATTCCCACACCGAGGGGCTGGGACTTACTCGTAGGAACATCTTGGCCGCGACACGCGGCCCAACTTCGGCACCCGCCCAGGGGGTCGTGCAAGTTTTTCCGACATGGCCCCCGGCCGATCCAGGACGCGCAGACGCGGTAAGATTGCCAGTTGATGCCATCGCCGGGACCTGGCCCGTGAGCTGCGGGCTTCGAGGGGGCCTTGTCACCGGCCCGGGGGCCAGGCTTTGCTTCTAGAAGGTCGCCCCCTGGCTTCCATCGCCGGCCCTTGGAGCTGCCCCATCCGGCAGGTGAGGGTCTTCGCCGGCACCCATGAGAGCTTTGACAATCAACGATACTCCGCGCAACGGGAGAGCCACCGGACGCCCAGCCAGAAAGGGAAGGCGGAAACGCTTCCTGCCACGCGGGAAATGGGGTCGCCAATACGCCAGTCTGCCTTCTGGAAGGCGCGTTAGTTCTTTCTCGACTGCCTCTGGGTTCTTCACATGCTCAAATGCACTGCTTTTGTTTCGCGGTGATACCTTGCTCCACCGCCTGCCGTTCGACAGCCTGGCCGGATCTCAGTCGGTGCATCCGCGGCGGGACAATGTCGAGCGGGTCGACGGCGGGTTCTTCTTCGGCAGAAAACGGCAGACTTCAGAGTTCAGACGTTGCCCGTGCTAGCAATACGCCCCCGTCCACACCAACTTGTGGGTAAAAAGCGCAAGTACCACTAACTGAGAGTTGGCCGATTCGGCACGATATCGACTTGCCGTGGCTGTGGGATCCCACAAGCAACCGTATCCCCGTTCTAGACGGACTCGGCGCGTCGGTGGTCCCCCCCACGTCCCATGTTCGGCGTGGGGGAGACCATTCTGGCCTCGGTGAAGGACAGGGATGCAGGCACACCGGGAGACCTTTTACCCGGCCACGTGCGACCATGAACCCGAGGGCATGATATTGCAAATGATCATGCACCGCATCTATTGAATATCCTCGGCCGGTCTGCTGCTTTGATGGTGGCATGACTGGCCGAGCGCGTAGCTCGAGAAGCAAGCCCTCTACGCATCGGCGCGGCATGATAATGTGGCGGCGCAAATGCCGCCGACTCATAGCGTCGGACCGAGACAAGTTGTTGGGGGCACCACCACACCACCTCCCATTCACACGATGATGGTGGTATGCGTCACGTATCAGTCACCCAGCCTGGCTGGCTCGTGTTGGGCGCCAAGCTGCGACTCTGTCATTCGATATCCCAACCGTCCGGCTATCAAGAGCGGACAGCAGGCTTCGCTTCCTTCGCAGGCGCATCAGCTGCCACACTTGCTGGCGTCAGGAGGGAAGCAGGCGGTTACTCGACAGCGTTGCTTCGTCGCGAACCCCCACGCTGACCGAGATGCTGCAAGTCACCCAATCGCGACCCGCGTCACCCCCATCACACGGGTGACGCGAAACAAGGTCCCTTCAGCCGTCACTGTCACGCGTTTGAGTCGGAGATGGCACGCCTATTCTTGACGAGAGTCGTAGGCGAATCCATGTGATGGCGGCGCAGAGGCTCTGAAGTGGTTTGCCGTCACTCGGGATGTGACAGATATCCCGGGCCAGAATGGTGATGTCGGCCCGGCAAAGAGTGACCGACCGGCCACATGCAAGCATATGCACTTACTACTTCACCGCCGTCAAGTCTGCAGCGAGCGGGGTTGTTGGGAGGCTCTCGGCCGCCGCCCCCGCCGCCGGCTTCCCCTCCTTACGCTCCGATCACGGCGTCATGCGCGGCACCCGTAGCGGAGCTGCACGCCGGCACGTCATACATGAACGGGTCCCGGTCACACCCGACGACGACCGTGGGCTGGCAAGGCTGCATGGCACGCTCAAGGCTTGTCCGTTGCGGTGGGAAGAGGTTGTTCCTGGGTTTCACCAGAAAGAAGGGCGCCAGTAAGACTTGAAGCATTCGAGTCATGAGCGCTGGGTGAGAGTGCACTTCCGCCGACCTCACAAAGGCCCGGAGAAGCAATAGCCCGCCAGAGGAGGCGCGAGAGTGCGCCACGATGTGTTTTCCCGAGCCTTGAGTCGATGCCAGCCCTCCTTCGCCCTCGCCCGGTCCTCCTGCCGGAGAAACAGTGGCGAGGCAGAGCCCTCGACTCAGTCACCAACTCACCGGCCACCCGCCGAACACCCCCGACATCCATCTCCTCGGAGAGATTCACGCTAGAAGGACGCTAGAACACCGAATCCCGCCCTTCAGCGTAACGCTGTGAATGCCGACGACGGCGTGAACTCAAAACCCCTTTTCGCCTTCACATTCGGCGTTTGCTGTGCTGGTTTGACCGCTCTGACGGGGAGAGGGTGTGTGGCGCACGACTCGTTGCAAAGGACCGGCAAAGGTGGCATCGACTCGTGGTTGCATCGGCCTTGCATCCGAGGAGTGGTCAGTGCAGGTTCGAGCGCGGCAAACTGTCCCCCCAAGGCAACCAGGGACGGTGGACGCTTCTAGCTTGGCCACTGTTTGATCTGGTTTCCTTCTGGTGGCATTCTAGCGCCCCGAGACACATGCCATGACTGAGAGGTGAGCCGTCGGGGCTTGGACGCGTGGCAAGTGTCAGATATCGGACTTTGGGGTGAAGAGGAGTCTCGATAGAATCGGAGATGGACGGTGCCCTGAGTAAGGGAATCGCATGTAACGACGGATGGGCAATGGCACAAACGGTTTGTTCAGGAGTCAGCAAGTCGGTGCACACTGACCTGTTCGGTATGCGGACCGCTGTCGGCAAGGCCGGACGGCCTGATTTCCTGATCCGGGGGCATACTTCAGATGCATGGTAAACGCGGTGCTGACTCTCAGGGGCAATCGTCAAAGCTCCCCCGCGCCTCACCAGCGCGGTGTTCTAGAAGCCAGCGCCGGGCCGGCATGTGATCGCGAGGAGCTTCGCGAGGGGCGCGCGTTACCCCGTGCTCGAGGTGGCGAGGGGGCGCCGGGATCGAGCTGCGACGCTGTGATCTGTACTTCTTTCTTCTCTGCAGGACGCACTGTTCAAGCGGGCACGGGTGGGAGATGAGACAGACTGATCTAGGTGAGATGCCCTTTCCCGCCGGGGTAGCCGTTGGCCGCGGAAGGGCGTTTGCGCGGGAACGCATGAAGGGATGGATATCAGATTGATGGCGGGGGTGGGCGTGCGGGAGGCTCTGCTGAGCCGGGGAGGGCCTGGCTGTTGGGGTTTCTAGGCATCCAGATATGCGGGCTGGCTTGTGCGGTTGCCAAGATGTTGCAATTACAGTGTATTGTCACGGTTGGCCGTGAAAGTCGAGGCATGCGAGGTGTGAGGGGTGGTTCTCCTAACTTGAAGTCGGCAACCTGGAAGATGATGCAGAGTGTATTGTGTTGCGTTTGGGAGTAGCCGGTGGTGTAGTCGGGAGCTTGAGTGTATTCACAGTGCTGCTGCAGGAGGGGGTGCTTCAACTTGATCTGATGTTGACATGGACTTGTAGATGTCGGAGTCGGTAATAAGAGCTATCGCGGGTCAAGAAATTAAGTGTACATGTGAAGAGAAGACGCGCTTCAACAACTGCCACCTTACGATCCAAGTCTCCAAATGATGAGGTGATGAATATCTGAGCAAATGGCTGACGAAGTCTTCCTCTAGTCCTTCACAACATGAAATCAGCATCTGCCATTGAAGGCTCAGCGTGCCACGGCCTCATCGGTTCCCCCTCTTCTGTGTCGAATCCTGGATTGCAGTAATGCCAACCATCCACCCAGTAATCAGACCAATCTGCCACCAGCTTGGCGTAGAATTCAACAAGCCATCGACACTCAACAGGCATCCAAGACATGTCAACAACTTCATCTTCCTCCAGGGCGCCATCTTCATCGTCCTCTGGGTAGCGGGAGAGATGTTGCTGGTCATAGTCGATACAATCCAGGACAATGACGAATGGATCCGGCCCGAATGAATTGAATCTTTCTCCGACATCGATTTTTAGCACCCGATGAATATGGGCGACTTTGTCCCAATCCAGCTGGGAGTATGATTCCAGGCAATTGAGGTCGACGTAGATGCAGTGGGTGTATCGAGGTATGTGTTCTCGTTCCTTGGCAGATGGTATGCCGTTGGCGGGATCGCCTTCCTTGGGGAGATCTTCGACCATCTTGGCGAAGATGTCAGCAACCTCCTCCTTGCTGGCGCCATCGAGCAGAGGGGCGTCGTCCACGATGGTGAAGTCGAGATGAGACATGAGCTCAGATCCATGCCTCTCTGTGCGAAGGTACATGGAGGCTTGGTTACGGATGTAGGCGATATATTCATTCCAGAGGTCTCCGTTTTGGTATGTTGTTCTGAAGACATAGAAACCCCAGGTCTGAGGGGAAGAGGGTGTGTCGATGGCTTGGTCGTAGACTTCGACCATTTCGTTGCCGTCGCTGCAGATGGACATCTCGATGGAGTCTGAGATCCTAAATGTTTCTAAAGGTCGGAATACTTTAGTTGGTGTGATGTATCCAGAAAGGGAGTTGGAGATTGTTACAAGGATCGATGCCAGAGTTGCAACTATGGGGAGGAATCAGTCTTTTGTGCACCTGGGGCAGGCATATTGACTTTGATGCACCATAGTTCAGCCACCGAGTGTATTGAAACGATTCCATTGCGTCACATTTTAGGTTTTCTCACGGAATCCACAGACATACTTGTCAGCAGCCAACCTTGATGAGCCAGGTCCTGTCACGGCACGCCCCGCCGTTGAACTACCAGTCTCATCTCTCAAGCCACTGCTTGATGGACTTGATGTCGCCCTTCCGAGTTGTCAAATTTTCCAAAGACAACGGCAGAAGAATATTAGCCATGTTGTTTCATATTCTCTCTACCAATCCATCAGAAATAAGCATCCGGATAAGTGTGCTAGCAAGACCTGACAAGAACATATCAGCCAAGTCAGATGTATGGCCCATCCGTTACAGACAGCTTGCACTACTAAATCAAAGCAAGCACACCGGAGAGCCAACTGAGGCAACCGGAAATGTATTGAAACCTTTCTATGGCCCGGCAGAGACAGTCAAGCTAGACACTTCCCCCCTCTTTATGTACCAACACGCGAGGAAGCGACCTCGTCTGCAAGCACCTCTCTGCCCGCCCCTATTTTATATCCCTGCCAGATTGGCACCGGAGGTTTATCCGTCTATTTGGTGGGGAGGACGTCCTGGCCGGGGATGATGGTGCCGTTGTTGATGGCGGCCTTGTGGGCGCGGGCGACGTTGCCGTAGACGGGGTAGTACTGGTCGAGCCAGGGGAGGACCTCGGCGGCGCCGGGGGTCTTGCGCCAGTCGCGCATGAGGTCCATGGCGATGGCGAAGGTGGAGGTGACGGTGACACCAGCAGCGCGCCTGAAAGAAGTCAGTACATGACATTGGAACGTTGCGAGAAAGTAGTCGTGGGAGTAAGATCGTCCCGGGTACGTACATCTGGTCGTTGGCAGCGTCGCGGATCAGCTCGGTGGTGGTGCCCGAGGCCTCAAGGTTGGCCCAGACGCTGTAGCCCTCGGCGCGGAGAGACTGAGCCAGGAAGGCGGTGCAGACGTCGGTGGTGATGCCGGCCAGGATGACCTGCGACTTGCCGGTGTCGCGGACGGCCTTGCGGAAGAACTCGTTGTCCCAGGCGTCGACCTCGCCGTTGCGCTTGATGATGGGCGCATCGGGGTAGAGGGAGGTGATCTCGTGGGGGAGAGGGCCGTTGGGACCTGTGGTCGGGAGTTAGCAAAGATCAGAAAGAGAGTGATGAAGAGCCACGCACCAGTCTCGGCAGAGGTGGTCAGGATGACGGGGAGATCGAAGACCTTGGCCAGGGACGAGTGGGCCATGTAGTTGTTGCGGTACAGCGACGCATCCCAGTCACGGGCAATGTTGATCAGGCCCTCCTGGATGTCGACGATGAGGACGACGGTGTCGTTCTTCTCAAGCCTCTCGTACTTGAAGGCTGCGGGATATGTTAGCTGGCTGCTATATCATGGCTATGAAAGATCACTCACTGTCGTGCTTGCCGGCGGCGGCGGCAGTGGACAGGAGGGCCGAGAAGGCACCGGCGAGGAGAACGGAGGTCTTCATTGTGAATGACGTTGGGGGAGACGGATCAGGCTTGACTGGCTGTTGTTCTCGGTGGTGATGTCCGGAGGAGAGGCGAGGGGGTCCTTGAGTGCTTGAGTGGCGGGATGAGGAGAGAAACACAACTTGAAGGGTCGAGGACGAGATCCCTTTTATACAGCTCTTGGTCTTCGTTTGGCCCCTCTCAAGGTTGAGGAGTATCGAGATCGTCTTCCGCCTCCAGCCGCAAGCTCGCAGAGCATCAGCGTACGCGGCGGCGTATCCCATGGGTCCCCGGGATGGAACTTTGTCATCCCTCAGCACCAAGGGGTCACCTTCATCTCCGCCGCAACGTCCAGCATGCCTCGTCCTCCCAGTTAGTCCCAGGCACGCAACATCGCGTGAACACCGGCCGGGAGCCTAAGCAGGGGAGAAAGGGCCCAGCCGGGGGAGGGGGAGGGGGGCGCACGGCTTCGGGACGAAAGCTCCAAATCGCGCAGGGCAAATGCTAGCAGTCGGACAGAATTTCGATTATGAAGCTATATCCAACGGTTGACTCAGCCATGGCGGCGCGGCGGGCGGGTGCGGTCCGGGGTATCGCTCGTGGGGGACGACAGCGGAAGTCCGCCCCCGGCTGCATAAACCTCATCTCTCCCACCACTCAGAGCGTTCGCGAGAGGCATCTTGCGTTGCGGGCCATGCCGCCCCGACCCCGCCGGCAGATGAACGCCGCCGCTGGCAGCCATGTCTTTCTGCCGATCGGGCCTCGAAGCAGGTCTCGGATCCCGGGCCCTGGACAGTGTTGCCGTCCACAGGGGGGAGGGGGGCAACATCGTGAACTTTTTCGAATTACCGCATCAGGAAGCAGGATGTGTCAGCACCGACAGTAGCTCTGCGACTGTCCCACAGAAGCGTTGCAAAAGCATTGCAAAGACCATCGGTAAACCGCCGAAGAGCATTTCGAAGACATCGGTAATCCCCCGAGGGCCCGTCTATTGGATGCTGCTGCCGGCCACAGAGCCGTATCTCTCCCCGCTTGAGTTGCAGGCACTGCGGACTCCCAGCCTGCCCAGTCCCATCTTGCTGATGTAACATCTGCTCTCGATCACTCAGCACCCTGTCAAGAGTATATGGCCGGCGGTGATGAAGGGGCTGCGGCACCGGAGTCCGGAATGCATCCACTGTAGTTCGTCTGGCTCCCGATATGCACGAGGCGGTCCAATCCCGATGAGTCGACGGCTCAATGTAGCCTCCCGACTTTGCTTGGCATGATCTTGTGATTGCGTGCTGCAAGATGGATTTTGCCGTGGTGATGGGTGATATCCTGGTTCCTCTCGGCGTCATGTATCAATCGGCATCGCTTCTCCGAGATAGCCAATGGACCGGAGGAGCCAAAGTGCTGCAGCCACTCAATCGCCGTCCCGCCTGATGCAATTTGCAAAATGGCACCTCTCCTTCTCTCTAAATCTGATGGCTGGAGAAAGCCCCAGTTCAATTTGCCGGTTGCCAGCTTCCCCAAACGCCAAACACCCCGCGTGATGTATCCAGAGCGAAAATCGTAAAACACACAAGTCGAGGCGTCCCTTCCCTCCCGGCGGCGGAAGGGACCGTCTCTCTCTCTAATCACCCTCAGTTCCGCAGCGCCTCTAGCCGGTTGCGCATCTGGTCCATCATAGCCTCGGCATCCTCCTCCTCCTCCTCCTCGGCCTGCTTCGGCTCCTGGTTGATGGGCGCAGAGGGCAGCTTCTCCTTGGGCATGCGGTCCTTGAGGATCTCGCCCAGGACCTTGTCGACCTCGCCGTCGGCCTCAGCGTCCTCCTCCAGCATGTCCATGTCCTCGGGCAGCGACTCGCCGACCATCTCCTCGATGATGCCGGCCTTGGTCAGCTCGACGCTGAGCTCCTGCATGGTGTTGGCGAGTTCGGGCAGCTTGATGAGCGAGTTGACGTCCTTCATGATGCCGACACTGGCGCGGATGCTTCCCTCGATCTTGCGGACGGCAAAGGCCTCGTTGACCTGCATCTGCACACTGTTGAGTTGGGCCTTGGACGTCACGAGCCGCGCCGACGTCTTGCGGGCGCGGATCAGCTCGCGGGCAAAGTCGCGGGCCTCCTTCTGCGCCTGCTTCGAGCGGGACGGGTCGCGCTGGGCTCGGCGGTCGGCGGCCAGGATGAGCGACTTGGTCTTGGCCTCGACCTGCTTCACCGAGACGATGTCGCGGTCGAGCTTGCGGATGTTGGAGCGGATGAGCGCATTGCACTTGCGCAGCTGGGGACGGACAAGTCAGTCGAGGCTATGCGGCGAGACACGCATGATGCTGTCGGACGCACCTGCACCTGAGGATCAGGTTTCGCGAATATTGAGCGCAATGTCTCCATGGTGGGCTGGCGATTGGGCGGGGTTGACCAGGCGTCGCTGGAGCCGTGCTTCGGGTTTCGCTGCGGGGGTCGGTCGGCCGGTCTATTGTTGGATGGAAGGACAGAACTCGTAGGCGAGACGACCTGGAGCTGGGTGATGTCGAATGTCACCGGTCGGGAGGGGAGACGCGGCCGCTATTGTCGTGTCATTGGACCCCGGAAATCAGATCTGGTTGGGGGAGGAAAGGTGGACGGCCGGTTGGCGAAACGAGTGACGTGAGGCCAAGGATCCATCCGGTCAACGGGCGCCTTGCTCGGATTAGGTAAGTCACCGCCTGCCTTGGTCGCTTCGCCTCTCTCTATTCCCAGTCCTTCAACGGTGCGTGCTTCACTTCTCGAATCCGTGACAGACAAGAGGCACACACGCCAGTGCCTTGGAACTGAGCTTTGATATCGTCATCACAGGTCAACTACTTGTAATCACATGGATGGAGTCGGGTTGCAGGTATGGGTATTCCATCGGCACACCGGCAACGGCCCCACGCTGCACCTCGGCCACTGGCAACTGGACACTGGACTATTACTCGTATATCTCCAGTGAGGCGCATTCAGTTTACTGAGTCGGAAATGGAGGCACACTGCGGCTTGAGGTTGGGTCACATAGCCCCGAGGCAAATAAACTCGCGGGTATGATAGACAGGACTACAGATCCCTTAGCAACAAGTCCAAAATCTCCCATCAGTTTCTTCGTCACACCCAGTGGTCAGTCTACCGGCAGGTCCCTGAAGGTCCCTGAAGCCATGCCCTGTTAGGCAGACAAAAATGACCGGCAGATGCATGCAGTGAGCGACTCAAGCTCGATCAGAGCTGCTTTGCCAACTCATCTGCTCCAACCTTCCGTCTCACCACTTCAACCAGATGCATGCCGTCTTCCATCAATCACCACTGTGCCTCATCTTAGTCAATAGCAAGGCTGCCCGCAGCGTAATGCAGCTCCCCGGGAAACAGAAAGAACCCTCGGGATTCGTGCATCCCGCTCCAGTGTCTCCCCTCCCCTTAGCAAAGCTGTCCAGGCACCAACCTCCCCTCCCTGCATGCCGCATCCACGATAGGCCACTACTCGCCCCCCGCACCGCCAAGCCAGCGTCCCTCCAAGTACCGCTCTATCGGTGGGGTCGGGGAGCTCAGCCCTGCTTGTCCCCACGTCTTATCAAATCTTTGACTTTCTCAGACCTTCTACGCGACTTCCTCTGACCGACCACCAGCCTTCTCAAAAGAGTCCAGCTCTTATTCTCTGATCCTACTCTTCACACTCAGGCCATTTTCCCACACTACACCATTCCCGACTGCTGTACACCACAACAACCAATTCATTCCGCCATCTCCCCATTTCCGACGACTTGATACCCAGCAAGCATTGTCTGCGTAGCCGCGCGACCCCTCTTTCCATCCCACCGACAGAGCTCCCTACAGCCGTCACCGAACCCCCCACGATCACAATGTCCACCACTGCCACTCCCGAGGGTGAGTCCTCCCCCCTTTCCCACTGCGCCCGACGCAGCGCACGCGAACAAGCTCCGAGTTGCTTCGCTTCAATCTCCATGACGTCAGCAAACTGACAATTCTCCAGTCCTCTGGGCCCAGCGCTCCAGCGCCACGGATGCTTCCAAGAACTTCGTCTACCTGACCATCACCGTCCCCGATGTCCCCGCCCCCAACCTGAAGCTCGACATCAAGCCCCAGGGCGTCTCCTTCGAGGGTCACTCCGACTCCCTGAAGCGGACGTACAAGCTCGACGTCGAGCTCTACGCCGAGATCGACCCCGCCGAGTCCAAGACCCTCCACACCGGCAAGAACATCCAGCTCAAGCTCCAGAAGAAGGAGCTCAAGGAGGAGTACTGGCCCCGCCTGCTCAAGGAGTCCAAGAAGGTCCACTACCTCAAGACCGACTTTGACAGGTGGGTCGACGAGGACGAGCAGGACGAGGCTCCCGAGGAGGACTTCTCCCAGTTCGGCGGCATGGGTGGCATGCCCGGCATGGGCGGTGGTACGTGACGCAATGCCCCCCTTCAACCCCCAAACCTCTCTGCGATCAATTTCAGTAGCTAACCAATCTCTCAACAGCTGGCGGCCCCGGTGGCGACTTCGGCGGCATCGACTTCTCGAAGCTCGGCGCGGGCGGCATGGGAGGCATGGAGGGCCTCGGCGGCATGGGCGGCATGGACGAGGACGATGATGATGAGGATGAGGACGACGACGAGATGCCCGCCCTCGAGGGCGACGACGACGCCTCCAAGAAGGCCGCCGACGCCCCCAAGGCTGCCGACAAGTAAAGCCGCACACACACACCCGCGGAGAAAAGATCCGACGTCACGAAGTAATGAGAATAGGGGGGCCGGGAGTCTCGGGCGCGCGCGGCGAGAAGGCGGCCGTCCGCCCCCTCCGCCGCCGCCGCCCCATGTGCAAACAACGGTCTTGTCAAATGGAAATGCATCTTATTCGTCTCTTGTTGTGTAAACGACTCGGCCCGCCCACATGGGCTAGACTTCATTCAGTGCGAGACGGACGCGAGGCAGTCACGGCAGCAAGGGCCGCCGGCGAATGGAGCCAAGGCAAAAACGGCGCACTGGAACGGCGTCTTCTGGCGCAGCAGCCCCATGTGAATTGAACGATCCCCAAAAGACCCTGACGTGTGATTACATGCCAGTAACTCTTGAGACATGATGACCTGGAAGAGCAAGATAGTGCCACACATGCATGATGACTGTCAGTACGATTTACAAGAACACAATCATCACGACAGGTGATACTCATGCCAACGTTTCAGGATATTATATTTGTGAGAGGAATGCAGCCGTCAAGTGGCGAAACGAAACACCCCCTTCACCCTCTCTTTACGAGAAGACGCAGCCTTCCGAGGCTGCGGAAACAATCTGGTGACTTCCTAGCCCGAATCCTCCCTTGCCCAACCAAATGCCATTACTCCGTTGCCCATGAAAATAACCTTGCGCGAAACCAGACGACGTCATCACTTTACATGATCTCGTCCTCCATGGAGGCGTCGCCGTTGCCGGTGGCGGCGGCAGGGGCGGCGGTGCCGGTAGTGGTGTTCTCGTTGGTGGCCGGGGCACCGGTGAAGTAGTCAGCCATCTCAGAGTCGAGCTCCTCGGCCGTCTTCTTCACGGGGCGACCGGTGCGACCGCCGCCGCGGGTGCCCTTCTTGCCACGGCCACTGGCGCCAGCGCCCTTGGCCTCGTTGGTCTTGCGGGCAGCAGCCGACTTGGGCTGGGCCTTGGGCTGGGAGGTGCGCTCAGCCAGAGTCTTGGTGACGGGGATCACGCTGGCAGCCTGCGAGGCGTTGACAACGATCTCGATCTTGATGCAAATGTTAGTGATGGGAGGATCTCAAGTAGTGGCTGCGCGTCTTACCTTGATGGGGCGTCCATCGACGAGGAGGCCATTCAGCTTCTGGAAGGCCTTGCTAGCTCCGTCCGGCTTGCTGAAGATGACGTTGGCGATGCCACGGCTGACCGAGTTGGGGCCGTAGGAAACCTCGACCTTCTTGATGGAGCCAACGGCCTGGGCGAAGTATTCCTGAATTGAAGTTAGTCTTCCGACAGAGGTAGTGTCTTCGTGAAACCACGGAAAGCGCGTCTCGGGTGTGTCGAGGTCGAAAAAGCAGAGGTCCAACAGCGAGCAGAGCAGTGAGCTTCAGGTTCAGAGGAGCTCCATGCCTCGGTCCCATCCTTCCGCGCGCCAGTATCTTCGAGCATTGTGCCGTCTCGTAACCGTCGCCCCCGAGGGCCCAAGTAGGAGTCTGTCAACTCTCAAATCCGTCCAGCACGGGTCTCTGCTGCGGGGCAGGTACCCCGTGCACATAGCAGCAGCTGCACAACACTGCTTTGCTATCTCAACATGCGTCTAGTCACCCCGCCGACTGCGCTGTTGCTGTTGCTCACTGCTTGCTCGCCGGAAGCTACCGTTCCAAGCCGCAATCTGTCGCGAAAAATGAAGCCTTCAAGCCACGCTGGTGGGTACGCTCGAATCGAAATGCAGCCAACGTCCGTGTTTTCAGTCGACGCCATCAAGTTGCTCGATGCTGACCAGGCAACGGCAGTTGATGTCTGGCGCGACAGGACGTGCTCGACTTCCGCTCATCGCACCATATTCCAGGATTGCGGAGGGAAGGAGACTTGCGGTGCTTCGAGTAGCCTCTGCGAGTTTCCGGGTGGCGCTCGATGGCAACCAGTCAAGGACTCGCCATGCCTCGACGGGCCATGTCGATGGTTTCGTATACGCCGAGAGAGATGGAGCGCGAAGGGGAGGTGATGCCGAATCAAGCCGAAGGCAGCTTAGCTGCAACATACCTTGATCTGTTGCTCGTTCACATCCTTGGGCTGGAAAGGGGTGTCAGTCTGGTTGAATGACGGCGGACGGGGAAGCGACTGCCAGCAGATAAACGTACCAGGTTGCTCACGATGATCTTGCTGTCGCCAGTGTGAGGGGTCGCCTTTGATGCGGCGGGCTTGTTGGCCGCTGTGCGCGCGTTCTTCGATGTCTTCTGAACACCGCCGACGGGCGCAGTAGCAGTGGGACGGCCGTTGCCGGGAGTCTGGCGCTGGCTGCGACGGCGAGGACCGGCAGAGCGACGACGGGTCGATAGGATGTCGTCAAGAGACTGGTCGAGCTTTCCAGACATTTTGATGTTGATGCTTAGCGCGGTTGAGGTCTTGTGTGTTTGTTTGGGGGAGGGTGGAGGGTTTCGCGTTTGGCTGCCTTTGGTCGACAGTCGGGTGGTCTACAAAGGTCGCGGGAATGGATGCGACAGCGAATTAAGTAGTTATGATGGTAAAGGAAGGTGGCAGAATCGAAAGAGGCTTCGCAGCTTTATCCTCGAGAGTGTAGAGGATGGAAGTTTTGCGGTGCGATGTTGGTTGGGCTGGTCTGTTGATGAAGTTGGTGGATGGGAAGGTGGAAGCAGGCAGAAGAAGCGGGTTGGAAAAGGCGACGGGAAAGGAGTCAGGAGTCGCCTGGTTTGCCTCCGAGGCAGTTTCTGCCTGGGGGACCGCAACGCGCCTGACAGCCCAAACAAGGACCGCTCGGGGGCGCGGCGCGCGGCGCTAAGCCCATTATGGACGAGCCCCTTGGACTTCAGCATGCGCCACAATGCATTGAAGCTTCGGCCTCACCGGGACTCAAAGGGGCGCGCGACGAGAAGAAGCAAACAATGGGCAGTTTCTCTTTCATCCAGCAGCATACCTGGCTAGGAGGGAGGAAGAGTTGAGGGCATCTCCCAAGATTACTGCGCGCTTCGCCGGCCTCGGCACCCGTCAATTGACAGTAGAGCTCATTTCTTGGCGACTGCTGGCTGGCCACGGCATGCGGAGAGCTGATCTGGCACGCAGTCTAAAGTCTGTTTAGAAACAAGCCCTGACTGAGCTTATAGTACGGTTATCTTCCTGCCGGGGCACTTATGTATGGATATGACTGTTGTTGATTTGACTTCTGCCGGGCCGCTGTTGACATGTCTCCGGGCTCTCCTTTGCAAGGCTCTCGACATCGGGCGAGAAGTAGTTTGGATGTTGGCACGACTGGTGATCCAGGGACGCGGTGCAAAGTCTCGCGATGGTCTCTCAGCTGCACCCGATGGTCTCCTCTCCAGCGACAGAAGCAGTTGAAAACCAGGAAGCGGGTATTCACGTCGGCTGACCGAGGCAGGGGGTATTGGTTTCATTTGCCAGGGCCAATCCATGCGAGGCGCTCTCTGTTTGCTCCTTCAAGTGACCGAATTCGGCCCCTCCAGTATCGAGTGCCACCTCTAGCTGGCATCGCCGGCTCCATTCAGGGCTTCCCAGCGCAACTTCATCAGGTCCGGCCGCGGCTTGCTGCAGACACCGATCTGCCGCGCAACTTCAAGTGACCCATCTGTGTTTTCGGTTCCATGCGTCGGGGTATCATACATTCCGGCTTTCTTCTTCTTCTTTATTGCTTCCAGTCTCGGGGCGTCGACGTTCAGGCTGCGACCTTGGCAGGTTTCGTCTGGATCTTGGTTGCCGTCTTGGCGTTCACCTCGAGGTAGTGGTAGACGACGATCAAGACCATGGCAGAGGATCCAAGGAAAATCGCCAATCGATACAGCTCTCCGTCGGAAATCATGCTGGGCCAGCTGTGAAGGTTGCGAGGGTTGAAGTGTTCGGTGGCAGACTACAAGTGCCTGGTATTCAGAAGACAGCTGTCCGCAGCGCCGGTTAGGGAACTGTCCTCACAGCATATCTTTCGGGAATGCAGAAGAAACTTACAACGATATCCCAATGGCTTCAACCTCAATTCAGTATCGAAAGGCTGTCTTGCGTGTTTGGTTGGCTCTGCCGCGGAGTTGCAGTAGGTATGGACAGATAGTGCGTAGGTAGAATCAACGGCCACAATGCGACTGGAGCTCTGGAGGTCACCCTGTCCAAGTCAGGTACATCGCGCTTCCAGCATCCCAGGGCATGGACCGTGCACACACCGCCCACCAGACCCGCCACTTACCACCCCGCGAAACACGTGACCAAACGTGACTTCATTCTCGATTTCTCCAGCTTCTACCAAACCGGTACCGAGAAATTCCACTTTCCTTCGAGGTCATCCACCCCAGCTCGAAAGGTTGCCGTGGAAGGTCCAGGGCGCGACACCCATCGCTCCAGCATTCGAAAAATACATCCAAACCGCCTCGGCGAACCGAACTTGTGTCGCCCATCGATTTTGTACACATCCGCCTCCCACACGACAACCCCGCCATCATGCCGCCGAAGAAGGGGGAAAAGATCAAGCCGGCCGCCCAAAAGGCGGTCTCGGACAAGACCTTCGGCATGAAGAACAAGAAGGGCGGTGCCGCTCAGAAACAGATTGCGCAGCTTAGCGCAATGGCAAAATCGGGTGGCACCCCGGAGCAGAAGCGCAAGGAGGCCGAGAAGCTCCAGAGGGAGAAGGAGAAGAAGGCCGCCGAGGATGCCAAGCGCGATATCGAGGCTCTGATGAACAAGCCTGCCCAGATCCAGAAGGTTCCATTCGGCGTCGACCCCAAGACTGTCGTCTGTATCTTCTTCAAGAAGGGCGACTGTGAGAAGGGCAAGAAGTGCAAGTTCTCTCACAACCTCGAGGACGAGCGCAAGGTCGAAAAGAGGAGTCTGTACACCGATACCAGGGGAGAAGAGGAGGAGAAGAAGAAGGCGGAAACTTCGGCAGAGTGGGACGAGGAAAAGCTGAGGTCCGTCGTTCTCTCCAAGAAGGGCAACCAGAAGACCACGACGGACAAGGTCTGCAAGTTCTTCATCGAGGCCATCGAAGACGGCAAGTATGGATGGTTCTGGGTTTGCCCCAACGGCGCCGACAAGTGCATGTACAAGCACGCCTTGCCACCTGGGTATGTTCTCCCACCGTTCCCCCCTCGCCCTCCTGCCGCACCACTGACGCCCGGCCCAGTTTCGTCCTCAAGACAAAGGAGCAGCGCGCTGCCGAAAAGGCTCTCATGGACAAGTCTCCGCTCAAGACCCTTACCCTCGAAGACTTCCTGGAGTCGGAGCGCCACAAGCTCACCGGCACCCTCACCCCCGTCAACCCGGAGACCTTTGCCAAGTGGAAGAAGGACAGGCTGGACAAGAAGGCGGCCGAGGAGCAGGCCAAGAAGGCCAAGGACGCGACTGGTCGTGCGCTGTTCGAGAGCGGCAACTGGCGGGCAGAGGACTCAGAGGCAGATTCGGACGAGGATTCGGACGACAACAACGACGATGGAGATGTGTGGAACTTGGAGAAGCTTCGCAAGGAGACCGAGGCTGCTCGCCAAGCGAAGGAAGAGCAGCGCCTGTTGGCCCTCCACGGTGGTCCAGCTGCGGCCGAGTCCTCCGGAACACCAAACGATGCCAGCGACGAGCCGTCTGGTTCTTGAGAAAAGGGCATGGTCCAAGATGTTACCTAGCAAACGGTCCACCCAAAGCCTCCAGCACCCGCACCAGGCCAAGTCCGAGCACTCGTCCCGACGAGTTTCCCACGGCGGCCCAGGGCGTAGCACCGGCAGCTTAGGACGGCGGCCCATCCTCCGCCTGGAAATGAAGTATGACTACCATTCGCCAGCGTCAATCGGCGCCTCCCCTTCAGGCGCATTACGAATAGGCGTCCCGTCACGTCGCAACGAACAGTCAACAAGTATGCAAACACTCTCGATGTAGCTTATCATGTGCGACTACAGGCCGCCCTCATACCTCGATTGCGGCCGTCAGAACTTCTCGACCCAAGGGCGAAGATCGATCTCCTGCGTGAAACCAGACCTATGCTGTGTGTGCAGATGCCAGTAATCCTCCGCGATCTTGTACAGAAAGTTAGCAACTCATGAGTCGACAGAGGCTCTTTAGGGGTGCACATGACATACCTGCTCAGGCTTGATCTTGCCGTCTTCAGCGCCGTTGTTGAACACGCTGCCCTTTCCCCAGGGCGTGTCGATCCCACCGTCGATGATGGCATGAGCAACATGGACGCCCTGAGGGTGGAACTCGCGGGACAGTGATTGCGTCAGCCCTCGCAGAGCGAACTTGGCCGCGGCGAAGTGTCCAAAATTGGACGAGCCCCTGACCGAAGCCGTGGCACCAGTGACGAGGATCGTCGGGGGGTGCTGTGACTCCTTGACAGACTCGAGCAGCAGAGGCAGCGTCTTCTGAGCAAAGACGAAGAAGCCATGTCTGTTTGTCCTTCATCAGCAGGGGGTTACAGAACTCTCCAGGGAGCATCAGACTCACGGGGCGGCATGCAGGTTGGCGTCAAACTCGTCGACGGTCAAGTCCAGGAACGGCTTCCGGGCGAACTTTGAGTTGATGTTGTACACGGCCGCAGCGAGGCCACTGCCTGGGAGCTGCTGCTTGATGCTCTCAAAGGCTGAGTCGAGGGACTTTGGGTCGGTAGCATCGGTAGTGATGCCAATGGCATGGCCGCCGCTCTTGTTGATGTCATTGACGATGTCTGTGTAGCTCTCGGGCTTGCGAGCCAGCAAGACGACAGTGTACGCCTTGGCGAAGCGGGTGGCCACGGCGGCGCCTGGGCATGTTAGTATGTCATGAGATGATACTTGCCGATGTATCCAGTCTTACCTGTGCCGGATCCGGCGCCGGCTATGACTGCGTAGAAAGCTTTGGAGGCCATCGCGAGTAGTATAAGAGGAGGTCTGCGTAGAGGTACTTTAGATTGGCTGTCTAGAGTCGGGACTTATGGAGGAGTGGGAGATTATGGAAGTGTAGGAGCCCGAGCCTCTTTATGATGCCACGAGCGGATGAGGCAATCCTCCGAGATTCAACGCCATGGGCTTTGATGACGAATAGTCTCGTCGGAATGGTGACGGGGTATGGTGGATTAATAATGCTCTCTGCACCTGAGCATCAGATGTTCCTCGGTTCAGATGGGCTCTGGCGATGGATCCAATTGGAACCTGCAGTATAAATGAAACTTGACATTATTCTATCAATTACCGAGCGCGACTTCAGGATACTGAGGTGATTTCTTTTTACTGAGCACGCGGTTCCAGGTTCGGCGAGGTCTGGAGGTGATGTGCCGGGCTGGTGATATTCAGTTGCAGCGGCGGGGTACCGATGGCGGGGTCCGTCGAAGTCCGGGGCCGGACAGCTGGCCGGAGTAGCAATGCAGCTGGCGACATCTGCGACAGGCCGGCGACTGTCGGGCTTCTATCATGGCCCTGTCGCGATCGCCAACGACGCGTGAACAGCGTCTATTCATCTCAAGACTCAACACATGCAGGGACACGGACTAAGACTGCATCTCACTATCAGGATACCATGAAACCGTCACAAGGAAAGAGCACGAAAAAAACACCAGCGTTGGGGTACTCACACAAGCCCTGGGCCGCGAAGCAAAGCACCCTCGATACGTTCTTCCGGCCTCAACTGGCAAGACCGCCTCAGGCGCCCACGGCGAGAGCCCCTGACAGCACCAGACCAGCTCTGACCACATCGACACCATCGACCGCCAGGCCACAGACACCAGCCAGCACGCGTTTTGCGGTGGTGCTACCCGGTCCGGGGCTACGTGCCTCACATTACGCCGACCTCGACGAACTCGATGAGGACGTGGCACCCGCGAACCTCATCTCCGATCTCTCACCACAATTCCGCCGCCTAGCGGCCCAGGCCGCCAAGTCGGTCAGTCTCAGCAACCACAGCATCGCCTATGGCGACTCGGCCGACGAGCCGGATGAGCTGGCGCAACCACGCGCCAAGCTTCAGTCCAGGACACAGCAAGCACAGCCGCCGAAGAAACGCGGCCGGCCAAAGGGGTATCAGCCGAGCCTAGCGAAGAAAGCCAAGGAAGCGGACCTGGCATCGACGACGGTTCAAGCTGTCAAGAAGGTGGCGAGAGACGGCGCCAGGCCGCAGCGGATAGACAAGGCCGTCTCATACTACACCGGACCGCCGAAGCGAAGGGGTCGCCCTCCGAAAGGGCTGACTGCGACTCCGCGAGAGATCTACGACGCACTGAAGCCCGAGTTTATCCGGTTCATCTGCGAGTGGGAGGGTTGCAAGGCAGAGCTTCACAATCTCGAGACGCTGGAGCGGCACACCGACGTGGTCCACGTGAAGCCGACGTCAGCTCGCAAGCTCCCGGTGTCCTGTCGTTGGGGCAAGTGTCGCGTGCCTCGAGAGGACTCGTCAGCCAGGACCAGGACATTCGGAACGCCGGAAGAGCTGCGGCGGCATATAGAGGATGCGCACATGTCCGTCCAGCGATGGTACGTCGGCGACGGGCCCAAGATCCCGGCGCCTGGGGAAG
Source organism: Plectosphaerella cucumerina (assembly GCA_020746995.1). NCBI lineage: Eukaryota > Fungi > Ascomycota > Sordariomycetes > Glomerellales > Plectosphaerellaceae > Plectosphaerella > Plectosphaerella cucumerina. The sequence goes on from JAGPXD010000007.1 coordinate 1,740,057, forward strand.
CCGCAGGACGGACTGGCGATGCTACTACCGCCGTCCCTGCATATCTCCTCGACAAGGACGGCAACCAGGTTACGCCGTGGATCGGGGAGCAGAAAGAGGAGGACATGCAGACATATCGCGACAGGAAACGGAAGCTCAAGATGCTGCAGATGGAATGGGACAAGAACGCGCCCGACGAGGGCGAGGAGTACGACGAGAATGTCGGAGACGCTGACGAGGATCGACTGTATGGTTAGTTGCTGAGAAAGCGGTGGGAGGGTGACTGTGGCTGTGAAAGCTTGCGTGCGTGGGGCCGAAGCTGCCGAAAGCTGTATCACCATCTCTCTTCCGTCGTGGCCGCGTTGGATATCCTTGACGATGGCGGTAAGGCCGAGCCAAGCCCCCTGCAACACGCGCGGCATGTCAGTCCCCCGAGTCGCGAGCAGACGACTTTGATGAATAATAAAAGGGCAAGGGGATGCACGCAAGATGCTGCCCTCTTGCAGAAATGACATCATTGGCGGTTTCCTGCATTGCACCTGTGCTTTCCGGTGCTCCGTCCCGGCGCAGGCGGGGAGCCACAGTGGGCGCTGCGCGGGTGGAGATGTGGCACCGCAGCCGCATGGCAGGGCATGGCATGGCAGCATGGCAATCAATGTTGCCTATGATGAGGGTGTTGGTTTTGATATTTGGTTGATGAGAGGAAAGGAACTGCTTGGGCGTACAGAAAACGTGTGCGGTATGTGAGCAGGAAAAGAGAGACAAAGATCTCAGGCCCTTCTGCTTGTGTGTGCGGGTGGCAATTTGGACCAGATTTGCTTGTCGACAGCTGAACAAACGTCTGGTCGCCCAGCACATTCCTGATCGCCGGCGCGCAAACACGATGCCTGTGTTTGCTGTTGTTACTCGTACCCTAGGTCCTCAGTTTGACGACGGTAGGGCCGGCCACAGCAGCTCTTGCCGTGAGACCCTTCCAGCAATGCCGCCGGAACGGGTGGTGATTGATGTCTCTAGGCTGTCAATGTGCATGCATTGTACGCTTGATGGTACTTGCTTCTTTGCATTGCTCCATATGCAAGCGATATAATCGGCCGGGTTCAGCCAGGTACGGCCCTGGCGTTATAGGATAGGACAGCACACCCTCTCCAACTTTAAAACAAAAAAGGCGCCGACTTGGATGGATGGCCAGGAGCGAGGGTCGAGGCTTCTGCGAGGGAGGGATGGGTCGGTTGGTTGGTCCGGCCAAGCACAAATGATGGGCGGCGGGAGCGCCCTCGAACTCGGGGAAGTTGGGATGTTGAGCGGGTCGGTCTAGCCCGATCTGAGGGCCCCGACCGAGACAGCCAGCGGAGAAGAAGGCCCCAGCTTCCTGGGCGTCACTTTAGTCGGCCGCAACCTGTCGAGTTGGTTCGAGTCCCACCAGCCAACGAGAGTCATCGCCTGGTCCACGTCTAGTCTCAGCGTGCCTTCTCCTCACGGCGCCTGTCTAGACCGCCGGATAATCGAGCGCTGAACTTGAACGAGGGGCAGACTGGAAGGTGGAAAGTGCTCTGTCCTCCCGTCTGCTGAGTACCGTACCTAGTCATCCACTTCAGGCAGTGTACCTCCGAGGTACGGTGCCATTGCCCTCCCTGGTCTGTCATCTGTCCATTGGGTTGCCTGTCCAGCCCACTCACTGTACGCAGTCGGGCGAAGGAAAGGCAGGCAGGGCAGGGCAGGGTAGAGAAGGTACTGTGCTTCGAACCGGGCAGAACAGTGAGGAGGCGATAATTCCCGGTCCGCCTGGCTGAGGTGAGTACCATGCTCCAGGTCCCTGCGATGTGCTAGGCGGTGCGGCGGTGTCCTGCTTCGGCGCCAGTCCCAGTGGAGTGGTGCCCTGTCGGCGGGGGGCTGGCCGCCCGGCCTCCAGACAGGGCCCGGAGCCCGTCCACTGACGGTCCATCCATGCCGTGCATCCAGTTCAGTTGTCCACGCCTCCCCGTTCCCCCTTCCCACCTTCCCCGTCCGCCCCAAAGTCCCGACTTGACTTACCAATCCATTCACATCATCCTTCATTCCTCACCCACCCCCCGTCGGTCCGTCCTATCTCACCACATTCAATCCCCGACGTATCGTCCGTCCGTCTCCCTCTTCCCCGTGCCCCCTCGATCTGACCTACCTACACATCGCCTGCAACCCGTGATCGAGCACTCCCGTCCGACCTTGCTTGACTCTTCTTGCTGCTGCTGGTGTCGCCCAGACCATCACCCCGTCCGACTCGAGCCTCATTCCACCTGCGCGCCGTCCCACCGGGGGACGTCCGACACCCCATCCATCCAGCCATCGATCCGCATAGCCATGGCATCCCCGGTCGCATGACCGCCAACGACTTGACAAGATGCCTTCCACAAAAACACCGGGCGGCACTGGCCAATTCAACCAGAAGCTGAGGAACTTCTTCCGCATCAACAATGGGACCCCGAGGGAGTCCGAGAAGGAGAAGGACACCAAGCCCGCGCACGACCCCAATACCAACCCTAACTCCAAATTCCGCAACGGCAACTTCTTCAGGACCACCGTCGGTCGCCTAAGGACAAACACCACCGCCAGCGAGGGCCATCCCCTCGACGAGGCCCTGAGCCCGACCGCCCACGCGAACCCCTACTTTGCCCACCAGGGCCAGCCCGGCCTGCGCCATCACAACGCCGGCTCCGTGCCCCCCTCTCCACCCGACACCCCAACCCTCAAGGCCGAGTCAACTCACGGCGGTAACGGCGCCGAGTCCCAGACCACCAATGCCACGAGGGAAGAGCTGGCCCGGAAACTTAGGAGAGTAGCCAGCGCCCCCAACGCCCAGGGTCTCTTCGCAAAGGCAAAGGGCAGCCCCAACACGGAGCGCCCTGCCACCGCCGAGCTCGGCAAGGACCCCCTCGTCGTCCACAAGGACTCGGGCACCCTCGAGCTCGTTGACTCGGCAAAGGCCGCCGCCATGGGCTCTTCCTCCGCCTCCTCTAACCCTGGCAGCGGCCAGACCGACCAAGACATCCTCGCCGGCCTTCCCGCCCCGAACCGTACCAACCTGGCGTTCCGTCGCACATACAGCTCAAACTCCATCAAGGTCCGCGACGTCGAGGTCGGCCCCGAGAGCTTCGACAAGATTAAGCTCATCGGCAAGGGAGATGTGGGCAAGGTCTACCTCGTCCAGGAGAAGAAGAGCAGCCGCTTGTATGCCATGAAAGGTATGTCTGCCCTGCCCCGCCTGGCCTTGCAATGTCTCCTCCCTTGACCCAGTGCACCGCTGACATCGACCTTTCCTTCACCACAGTTCTTAGCAAGAAGGAGATGATCAAGCGGAACAAGATCAAGCGCGCCCTGGCTGAGCAGGAGATCCTGGCCACGAGCAACCACCCGTTCATCGTCACCCTCTACCACTCGTTCCAGTCCGAGGACTATCTCTACCTCTGCATGGAGTACTGCAGCGGCGGCGAGTTCTTCCGCGCCCTCCAGACGCGCCCCGGCAAGTGCATCGACGAAGAGGCCGCCCGCTTCTACGCCGCCGAGGTCACCGCTGCCCTCGAGTACCTGCACCTCATGGGCTTCATCTACCGCGACCTGAAGCCGGAGAGTGAGTGTCCCTTTGCCAGTCGGCTGCTCCTCATCCTACGAACGGCTAATGCTGATACCCCACAGACATTCTTCTTCACCAGTCTGGACACATCATGTTGTCAGACTTTGACCTGTCCAAGCAGTCAGACCCCGGCGGCAAGCCGACCATGATCATCGGCAAGAACGGCACCAGCCAATCATCCTTCCACATCGACACACGGTCATGTATTGCCAACTTCCGCACCAACTCTTTCGTCGGCACAGAAGAATACATTGCTCCCGAGGTCATTAAGGGCAGCGGGCACACCAGCGCCGTCGACTGGTGGACGCTCGGTATCCTCATCTACGAAATGCTTTACGGCACAACACCCTTCAAGGGCAAGAACCGTAACGGCACGTTTGCCAACATTCTCCGGGAAGATATCCCCTTCCCGGACACGCCTTCGACGCAGCAGATCTCAAAGTAAGTATTTGTCGGTTTTTGATCTATTAAGAACTGCCTGCTGACCTGTTTCTAGTCTCTGCAAATCTCTGATCCGCAAGCTGCTGATCAAGGACGAGAACCGGCGACTGGGCGCCAAGGCCGGCGCCTCAGACATCAAGGCCCATCCGTTCTTCAGGACGACACAATGGGCCCTGATCCGACACATGAAGCCGCCCATCGTCCCCAACCCGGGCCGGGGCATTGACACGGTCAACTTCCGCAATGTAAAGGAGAGCGGAAGTGTCGACTTCACGGCCGCGCGGCAAATAAATGTCAAGGGCGTCCCCCTGGACAGCGGCCTCGCAACGCCAGGGGGTGAACTCGTCGTTGATCCCTTTGAGGAGTTCAACAGCGTGACCCTCCATCACGACGGGGACGACCACCACGGTCATTCGAGCAACGGGTATCAACGTTAGTTGGTATGAAGAAGCGACTTGAGTCTTTGGCTCCCGAGGCGTGTTCGGTTTGTTTACGGGCGGCGCCTGGGCAGGTTTTGTTTATACACGACGATCTGTGACCACCGTCGCACCACAGGTTTATGCCAGTTTTTGGTGGGCAGCAAGAGCAGGTGCATGCATTTACGGCATATGTATGCCACACCTTCATTCCAGGAGAACACGTGGGAAGTGTGGGCGCGGGCGGGGCCTGGAAGATATTGAGCCAGAGGCGGGCGGCAGTACCCCAGTCCAGCACTTTGGCTTTTCCTTGTCACGGGCCATATTTGTCTTCTCGAAAGGGGAGGGAGCCGCGATCCTGTTTGTGTCCGCTTCATTACTTCTCGGATACATTGTACACTGCGCTTTAGGTAGGCACAACAGGAGTTGGCTTGGCCCGGCGTTGCTCGGCATTTATTCGTCTTGACATTCTGGTAGGGGTATACTGGAATGGCCAAGTCGACTTTCTGGGAGGCTATCGCGGCATAGGGTGATGGAAATCGACTTGCTATGAGACTGCTTCGTGGTGGTGATGTGCGGCTTGAGACGGAGGTGCTCTGATAAACTCGCGCAAGGACTGCATTTGTCTTTCTTTTTGTATTCGACACGAATTATGATAGATCAAGGAAGGGTATATTACTGTACAGACCTCCAGTCAGAACATCAGCTACTTTGACAAGACCTTCTTCAACGCGGCCATCTCCTTCTCAAACGCGGTGATCTTCTTCTGGCTGCCCTCGAGCTTCTCCAGCAGGTATGTGATGCGCGAGCCCGTCTGCGAGGGCTGCTTGGGCAGGCTGCCGAGTAGGGCCAGCTCGTTCTCGACCTTGTCGATGGTCTTGACCTCGACCTTTGCCAGCTCCGTTAGCACGGCGAGGTCCATCTTGGCCCGGAGGACGGGGTCCTTGGCGAGCACGCCAAAGGCGGCCTGGTACATTGGTTTGCCGGCGGTGATGACGTCGGGGGCGCCGTGGCGCGTCTTGACGGAGATGAGCTCGGCGGAGGTGAGGCTCTCGAGGGCGTCTTCGCCGCTCTTGGCGGCCGCGGTGAGGGAGGAGGCGAAGGTGTTGGAGAGGAGAACCTCGTTGTAGCGGACGTCGTTGTTTTGGGCGAGGAGCTTGATGAGGTACCAGGCTTGTTCGGCGGACCAGTCTTTTTCTTCGGAGGTGCCGTCTTTGCTGCCGAGGAGGAACATCTTGACGATTTCTGTGGCGCTCTGGTTGATGATGTCGTCGACGGCGTGCTTGGGGGCTTGGCCTGCCTTGATGCGGCGGGCGAGGAATTCGAGGTCTGTGAGGCGGCCGCCCATGACGTCGATGCAGCCGTCGAGCTCGGAGAGGTCGGGCTTGGGGATCTGGGCGGGGGCTTCCTTGTCGTCGTTCTTGGTCTTGCTGTCGCTGATTGTGTCGTCTTCTTCGAGGCGGCTGGCGATGAACTTCTTCGCCACGGCGGGCGAGAGGTCGCCGAGGGCGAGCTGGCGGAAGACGCGGTCGGGCATCACCTTGGACAGGGGCTTTGCGTAGGAGGAGTCGGTTGTGAGGAAGACGACGTGGGCGACGTTGTTCTGGACGAGGACCGCCGCCCACTGGGCCATCTTGTCGTAGACCAGGCCGGACTCTTCGCTCTTGTAGAGGAAGTTGTCGATGACGACGACGGGTCGCCTCTCGGGGTGGGCTTCTAGATATGCATCGTCGGACATGTCGGCGTCCTTGTCGTCCTTGTGGCGGCCGGAGAGGGAGACCTCTTTGAGTGCTGTTGCCGTGGTGTGGAGGATTTTTGTGACCTGGGACTCGAGCGTCTCGGAGAAGCCGGACTTGACACCAGTGGTGCTCTGGACGGCCAGGTCTACGAGGCTGCTCATGCTGTTGGCCCATGAGAAGACGGGGCGGTAGCCGGTGGCCGTTGCGAGGTGTTTGATGGTTGCAGTTTCGCCCCTGGCCTCGGCGATGGGCTTGCAGTCGACGATCAAAACGTTCTTGCGATCTTGAAGTGCTTGGTCGAGGACGAGTTCTTTCTTTCCAGATCCACGGGGTCCTTGTACGACGATGAAGGTATCAGAGCTCTCGGTGATCCATGCCTGGATCTGCTCGATGAGATCCCGTCGGTGGTTCCAGACGGTATGGAAGCCGGCCCTATTCGACTTCTTGCTGGACCCAAGACTCAAGATATCGTTCGTCTGCGTCCGGATCCACCTGTAGAACCGGCTGTCTGTAAGACGGAAGGAGCGGCGGATGTGGGCTTTGACGAAGAACTGCCTGATGGGATCAAAGACCGCCACGGTGATGGCGGTAAGCAGGCCGACGACAATGGGGATGACGACTCGCGGGTGGTTCATGATCCAGTTCCAGATGCTGTGGGCCTTGACCTTTTGCTCATACGACAGCCGGAGCTTGGTGCCGTTCTTTCCCCCTCCCAGGGCCTCGCTGACGAGAAGCCCGTGGAGGCAGTTGCGCGCCATGATGGCGTCGCGGATGAGGGCAAAGTCGAGGTATGCGAACTTGGGGAGGACCTTTGAGTCGGGCGGTTGGGACGTGATCTCGGCGATCTTGCCGTACTTGCGGAAGAGGCTGTAGAGGTCTTCCTGAGAGAGCTCGGCGGCCTCGCCGCCGGGGTCCTTGGGAATGAACTCGATGCGGAGGCGAGATTTCGGGAATCGGTAGAGGTCTTCGAGCCAGGGGACGCCCTTGACGAGGCCTGCCTTGACGCCGCGGAAGGGGTTGAACCATGGCTTGAGGGGGGAGGAGTTGAGTTTTTTGGAGAGTGATCCTGTCATGGTCAGCATGAGGCTGTGATTTTCGGCAATTCATGAGAAATACCTTCTAGATCCTCCGCAGTCACATCAGGCCCGTGGCTGACCTTGACAAAGGCGCCTCCGTCCTTAAGTCGGGGCAAGATCTCCGTGACTTTCATGGGGATATCCTCTGGAATAGCGCGCTTGACGAGGTTGATGGGGTCCATGACGCCAAGGTTCGAGTTGTCGAACCGCCTCAGCAAGTCCTCGATCTCGCCATCACCCTGCCACGGCCGCCGGAAGAGGAAGCCCAACTTGAGAGGGAACAGGTCTAGAGATGTCGCGTGAGCAAGTGTCCACAGTCGCTGAGATGGGGGGGCTTACTGTCGAAGAACAAAATGGATTCATTCTGCTTGGTGTTGATGTGTCCGGACTTTTCGTCTCCGGCAACGGTTCCTGCTTCATGTCGATGCTGGCTCGTGTGCAGCTCGGTCTTCAGCTTCGGCATTGCTGCCAAGAGCCTGAAGGGAGGCCTCGCAGCATAGTGATGCTGTCGCGCCAGGGGGCGGAACGCGGTCCTGGGGAGTAGCATCACGCGGGTCGCGATGTATTGACCGAGTTGATGGGTTGGCGTGAAGCGAAGCAGGCGGAGGTTGTGCGCATTTCAGCTGAGAGACTGGAATCAGACGCAGATCACGATGAGGTCATTAGCCGGATTGGACTGCCCGTCCGGGGGGCGTTTAGCGCGGTGTAGCTCCCTGGCGGCCATCTCCCGTCCTGGCTTCAGTGGGGCATGGACGCAATGTTTTGCAGCTACTCCTTCATTGAAAGACGCGATCGCATGTGAGCCATCATCAATCTACCTGGATATAGCCAAGCGAGGTCCTGAGATTTGCGAGAGACGGGCCTGTAGTTATGGCGCAGAGGCGTAAACGGGCGGTGCAGATGGGCGTCAGCCGGCGGCGTCCACAGGCTGGACGGTACTAACCGGCGGGCGCTGATGACCTGATCTCAGGCTTGCACCCAGACAGTTCACAGTGTTCCAGGTTACTGTCACTTGTTTCCATCCGTCCATTCTAGGATTGACTGAAACCAGCGATGTAGTCTGACGATCCAGCCTTGCGCATCGACACTCAGCTCCAGGCTGAGCGAGGGATCAAACTTGGAGCATATTTCAACTCCATTCAAGCTCATGGATCACATCTCGGTCCTTCGGTGTTCAGGGGCGCTTACTAAGTCAGCCAAAAACTGGGTCTCGTCCTCCGCACCGGACATCTCCAGCCTCAGTCGATGGCTTCAACGTCTCCCGTAGAATCCAAAGATACCTCCAAATCAACCCTGAGACCAAATATCTTCCTGACAAGATGCTCATCACGGAAAGTCATGTGGACGTCACTACCTCGGCGGACGGAAAGGAGGGGTCCATGAGTGAGTCTACAAATGTCCATTATCTCGCCCATGCGTACGCATATTTACAGTTGGACTTCCATAGGGATCTTCGTCTTCCACCCCGCGATTCCAGGTTATCCCAATGCGTGAGTCCCAAAGTGCAATGCCAACGAGATATCATATTGAAACTTTTAGTAAATTCCCCGGTGTCGCCCTCTTCTCTGAGATCTACCAAGGTACGTCTCGTCTCATGTCCCTGGATGGCGGGGTATTTCTCTCAGAAGCTACCCCGCCAACCCCTCGGTCAAGGGACCACACAGACCTGACCACTCGGAATAGGGGCATCATGTCGCTCAACATCACTGACCTCCATCACCAGTCACCGGCCCCGTGGCTCGCTTTGCCCGTCAGATCGCCGGCCAGGGCTACATCGTCGCCGCCCCCTCGTCCTACCACGACTTCACCGGCCCTGAGCCCCTGGCCTACGACGTCCCCGGTACCGACGCGGGCAATGCCTGGAAGGTCGAAAAGGCATGCCCAATTCTTGCAAACCCAACGAAGGCGAGGCCTGTACTGACACCCCCTAGACCCTCGAGTCCTACGACGAAGACTCCCGCCGCACCGTCGACCACCTCCTCAGCCTGCCCACCTGCACCGGCCTCATCGGCAGCACAGGCATGTGCCTCGGCGGCCACCTCGCCGTCCGCGCCGCCCTAGACCCTCGCATCTCCGCCTGCGTCTCCTACTTCGCAACCGACATCCACACCCGCACCCTCGGCCCCCACGAGGCCAAGAACTCCTCCCCAACCGCCCCCGCTGGCAGCATCCACACCCTCGACCTCCTGCACCAGCTGGCCAACCACGCCGAGCTCGCTATGATCTTCGGCGTCAAGGACACCCACGTCCCCGCCGAGGGCCGCGACCTCGTCCGCGCCAAGCTCCGCGACGCTGGCGTCACCACCTCCTTTTATGAGTTCGCCTGGGCTCAGCACGCCTTCATCCGCGACGAGCTGAGCAAGGGCCGCTACGACCCGGCCATCACAAAGGTCTGCTTCGAGGTCTTGCTCGAGCTCTTCGGTCGCACCCTCAAGACGGACCTTGGCGCGCCGGAGAAGTTGGGAGAGGTGGAACACGTGTGCTGAGCGCGAGGGCAAAAGCCGAGATGGACAAGGGAAATTACATTCGTCATGGGATCTGCTGCTGAGACCTGTCTAATTCTATCTTCATCATGGCCAATCTTGGTACTTCTTCTGCGCATGCCCAGAGATCTTTCCCCTGGCTGTGCCTCGTCGTCAAGGTGAAAAGCAAGACAGGACAGCCAGCCCGTAGCTAGCCCGCCTCTGCCTAAAACGCCGAATTTGGGGAGAGCGGTCATTTCGCCGCGTGTTTGCCCCCGATACACATCGAGACTCCGTCAAGGAGCTCGAATGAAACGCAACGCGGATGAGCGGTTGTCATTTACCGCTGGGCGCCCGAGGGCGGAGGTCCCTGGCCCCGACTGTACGGCTGGCTCTGTAGAGGATGGGGCTGGTTATTGCTCCTGCTCGGGCTCAGAGTGTTGCTCCGGGTCCTGTAGGGGGTATAGCCGGCCTGTGAGGCACCCGACTGGTTGCTGTAGTATCCCCCGAGAGCACCACCGTACGGGTTGGGATCGTTCTGGGCCTCTTCGTCGAATGTCTCAAGGCGGGGGGTGAGCGGCTGGGCACTCGACGACTCGCCGAGGTTCATGGGCGGAAGAGCCTCCCCTGCCTTCCTCCTGCCGCCTCCGCGTGTGCTCGACCTCTTCATAAGATCGGTCTGCGAGCCCTCGTGGGAGCGGCGGCGGTCCTCGGACGTCCGGGTGCGCACCTGGGTCAGGGGGCTCTCCTGCTCATCGGCCATCCTATAGCCCCACTCCTCCGCATTGCGGGGGTCGCGGGTGTTGAGCTCGGCCATGGCCCTCTTCTCCTTGACAGAGTCCGTCTCGGCGGTGTCCTCAGCAGCGGCAGCGGGCACCAGCCTGGCGGCATCCTTGTCCTTGGAGGAGGCGTCGCGCGCCGCCGCCGCCCAGTCGTCGGTGACCGCAACAGAGTAAGTAGGGTTGGCGGGGCCGCCAAGGGCATCGCCGCCGCCTCCCGGCCCGTAGATGGGAACCCTCTTCATCGCGAGCACCAGGGCGCACATGAACTTGGAGCGTCGAGTGGCGCGGACAATATCGTTGTGCCAGTTGGACTTGTGCTTGATAACGACATCCAGAGCGAGCTTATCCAAGTCTCCGATGCTGCCAACACTCATGGCCACATCGGGCTGGAAGTCGCGGGAGTTGTCCTGGTGGCGAACGAACTTCTCCATCTCGTGGCGCAGGAGCTCAATGTCCTCAAAGCTGGTGTCGTAGGAGATGTTAATGGTGATAAGCTCTTTCATGGCCTTGCTTCGCGAGACGTTCTCGATCCAAAGGTTGTTCAGGACAATGTTGGGGACCTGCACCACCTGCATCTTGTCGATGCGGGTGAAGACGGTGTACAGAAGCGAGATCTTGTCGACGACGAGGCGCTCCTTCTCCGGGCCGGTGATGTCCACACGGTCGCCGACGTCGTAGGGGTGCTTGACGAAGAGGAAGATGCAGGAACCGAGGAACTCCTGAGTGGTGACGGCGAAGACGAAGGACAGGGACAACAGGGCTGTACCGGCGGTCGCCACGGTGGTCAGGAAGCTGGACTGGAACCAGGCCAGGAAGATGAAGACGACGATGAGGACAACGACAAACATCAGGACCTTATCGAAGACGCGCAGGGCCTGGCCAATGTCCTTCATGCCCTCGGTGATGGCCTTGCGCTCCTTGCTGATCTCGACGATCTTGCGGCTCATCTCGTCAATACTGATATCGCCGTTCAGGTCGCCATCAATGGCAATGAAGGCCTCGTCGGCCTCCTCCTTGTAAGCCGGGCCGAGGACCTCCTCAAAGTCTTCCATGTAGAGCGCGTCCCTGCCCTCGCAGACGAAAGACATCCAGATGCGGCGGGCCAGGGCTTCCGAGGGCTTTGTCTTCTCGAGGGCCTCGATAACGATGGAGTGAGCTGAGTTGGGGTTGAAGACCTGCTTGCCGGTGATCTCGGAAGCAACGTTACCAAAGGCGGCTGTCACCTTGTCGCCGACACGGCCGATGTTGCCGACAAACTTGAGTGGAGCCGAGGCAGCAGCGCCGACCTTCTTGCCAGTCTGGGCGAGGATCGAGTCGGAAATGATATAGTCCTCCTCTTCAAACTCGGGGCAGTACATGGGGAAAAGGGTCCTCGAAGCGTCGTACAGAATGCCGAGGAGGTAAACCTCACGCTTGCAGGCCTTGATGCGGAGGGCGAAGGACCGCTGGTGGTAGGAGATGCCGATCAGCTGCACAATTGCCTTTTCCACCAGGTAGACCGCGCCCGAAACGAAGAGGGCGCCAAGGATGCGGTGCATGACCAGGACCCACGGAACACTCGAGTGCTGCTGTGCGAAGAGGGCTCGGAAAGTGATGAAGGAGGCCAGGGCCCAGAAAAACAGCGACAGCGGGATCTGAAGGTTGTGCAAGACTGTGGCATACTTGCGAGTGCCGGAGCTGACAACGCCAACGAGGAACATGAAGGCGTGAGGCAGGAGCCAGGCGACAACCTTGCCGGCCCAAAGCGTCAGCCAGGCGATTTCGATCCAGAGGAAGACATTGAAGAGCGTGGGAGCTGCATCGTTATTCTCCTCCGTAGACTTGCCAACGGGGATGTCCTTTTTGCCGACGATGGGCAGGACGATCAAGGGGATGGCGAGTAGTAGCGCGACGGGAATGATGTAGACCAGGTAGCGGGTGATGACGGAGAAGTTGACAATCTTGTTATAGAGGCGGCCCATGGCGTTGAGGGAGACGCTGTCGTCCGAGTCGCCGGTGCCCTTCCGCCGCATGCCGCCCTTGCCCTTGCGGAGGCCGGATGATTGTGTCTGGAGATGGGACTTCTCGTCGGCGGAGCTGGGCGCCGAGGGGTCCATGTTCTGCGTCATGTTGGGCCTACGGGCGCCCGTCGAGCTGGCATGGCTCTTCACCTGGGTGAGAGGGATGCCGTTGTCTTGCTGAGCCATGTTGTCGAACGACTGGCTATGGCGGATGGGGACGAAGCCACGGTTCTGGGGCGACAATGGCATGGACGTCGAAGTGGTCTGGTCGGCAGCTAGGTGTATCGGAGACTCGTAAGAATCGCCGGGGTGGTGGTGTGTCTGTGATGTCGTTCGGGCACCTGGACCACCTGTGATCCTAGTGCTGTCGTCGAAGGGGGGACGAGAGGTCGGATATCAAACCCGGGGCCTCGAAGGAAATAAAGTGAAGAAAGAAACAGATGCTTTTGTTGTTGCCTTTGCGCCAGACGTCAAGGGGAAACGACAGGTGCAGGGAGGGGCCCTAAAAGAGGAAGGGCGCGTCGTCGAGGGAAACAGCGTAGCCTGTGAGCTGCCTCTCGTGTAAGATTGGTGCAGGCGAGGCGATCGAATCCTGGGTGCGACTCGATGTCGAAGAAACAGGGAACGGTCTCGATGTCGACGGCGTTCCGCGATTGGGCTGCTGGTTGGAGGGGGAGGGGGATGAGAAGCGAGCGAGAGGATGTAGGAATAAACCAGGAAAGAGGTCGGAGGGGGGAGGGCGGGATAAACGAGGGTGGTGGTCAGGAAGAGGAGGATCAGCGACGAAGCATTTTCTAGGGTCGCGTCGAGGTGGACGGATTGAGGAAGACTGCCGAGGGGGTGGATGACGATCTGCTCAGGGAAAAAAAGGTGCGAGCCAAGAAAAAAGGGACCGGGCCTTGGAAGCACGCACGGTGGATGCCAGCGGGTGGGTGTGCTGTGGCTCCTGCACCTTCCAGTGCGGTACCTGACCTGAGAGCTGTCGGGTAGGTGCCGCCGTGGTTGCACTTGCCCCTGAGGTGCCGTCATGTCACCGGTGGGGCACGCGCCGATGCAGGGGCTTCATCTTGTGTTCGCCTCCCCACGCTGCTAGGCGGCCGCCCTCAGCGTCCGGGGCGGCCAGGGCCACGGCGACGCCACTGACAGGCTGTGAGACGACGAACGGTGGACTTCCTTGTTTCAAGTGGGCTCCCGGCGCATCTGGTTGGTGCAGGGGATTGGTTTTCCCCCCTGAACCAGCGAGCGAATCACCGGGAATGGAATGGAGAGGCGGGTATGCCTGTGCCTGTCTGCCCTGCTTCGCTTGAGGGACGGACGATACTTGCTCGTGAAAATACAAAGTACCATTTGCAATCTATCTGGACGGGTTTTCGAGCTCAAGAGACGTCGTATTGGCACAGCCCCCTTCTTGTCATCGACTGGGCACGGTGCAGGGAAGGTGCTCGCTGGAGGCCGCTAGAACCTGTGCCGAGGACCTTGTCGAATCGAGAGACATCAACATGTGCCCATTGGCCCCCTAAGAATAAACGACAAGCGTGGGGCCCGGCCGGGTCGCGCCTGCCCAGTGCCCTCCCTGGTGGTGACTTCCAATGGCCCGCATCCCCCCCGCCGGCGACGCGTAAGTTCAACTCCCGTTTCCAAAAATTGCGGTCCCTCGCCTCCAAAGAAAGGTCTCGACCGCCTCCGCGAAAGAGCCTGCAGTAATCCGACTGACTTGATGGCCAAAGGACGGCCTAGCCAAGGGCGCTTGTCGACGACGAAGTCTATTTCTTCTTCTTCTCTCCGTCGTCTATACTCGGAACACCCGTCGCCGCCGGACACTCGAGGGCTTTGCGACTCGTGCACAAAGGGACGAACAGCACTGAATTGGAAGCCTTTGTCTGTCAGTCCGTTCCCACAGACATGAGAAATCCCTGAGCATGGACGCACCCCCTGATTCTCGCGGCTCCAGCAGATCGATTCCCCGTTGGACACCCCCGGGATGCCCAGAAGGCTCGTCTTTTTCAATGGACCAGCTGGGCCGCTAACAGGCTGCTCCGCCAGGAATGCGTCGGGGAGTTACGAGCTTAGCATCTTGCGCTCCCTGCGCCGATCATCTCGTAATCCTATGCGCCCATTCTTGCTCGACACCTGGAGATGATCTTGCAATTCACAAGCAGGCTAGGCAATGCGACCAACAGCAAGCAACAGACATCAGACAAGCGAGCACCAGGGGCCAGGGCCAGGGGGTACGCAACGCGTTGCAGAGGCCGGGTGATGGGCATGGTGTCCTTCCTGATACGAGACGACACCCGTCCGGCCTGTTATTGACACACTCGTCCGTCATATGGACTGCCGGAATGCACGGCGCGCAACTCGACGGATGCTCCCATCTTGACATACCAACCCCAAGGATCCCTCTTCTCTTCAGCCCCAATATCGACCCCGACCTGAACTGACACGACGTTGCGCGATTCGTCGCCCATTATCGGGTTCAGCGGCACTCATTTACCCACATCATGCCAAAAATCATTCAGGTGGACATGGCTCCCCTGTGCCTTTTTGGTGATACCAAGGCCTCCAGACTGTCTGGGCTCTTCCGCGCAATGGCACTCTCTGGGCCAAGCTCAGCTCGGGGAGGAACTGGAGTCGCCGTCACTTTCGGCCGGCGATTTGAACGGGGTCCGTTACGCCAATTGTTTCTCTCCGTCGCCCTACCAGGCGAGCCAGCCTGCCAGCCACCACAAGCCGCCCGGAGCATTGGAATTCGCCGCGACCCCTGAGGTCTTGCGCCGTCGTCTGTCTGCCCCTGCGGACGTCCGCACCGGCTAGCGGCAAACAGCGGCATCCACAACGGCGTCGTCTATCCCAGACTAGCACCGACCGGCTCCCGTTGGCATGCGTCACACCAGCTCCTCGCGCCCTGGAGCCATTCCTCTTCAGCTCGCGGCTCGGCACATGCAATCAACAATTCAGAGACATCCGAAAAAGGCGTGTCCATCTTTGGCCTGTTCTGGAAAGCTCCAACTCGGGCTGCCTCGTAGCCGGTGCATGGCATTCGGGCATCGGACTTGGCTTGCTGTCGTCCAGGGACGTGTATTATTTGCGAATGTCCACGGACCGACCTGTGCGCGCCCTCACCTCAGTCTCAGGAGAAGGAAGGTTCGCTCGCCAAGCCGGGGGAAAAGAAACAAAAAAGGGCCTCCCGCGACGGTCCTCGCGCGACTGTGCGTTCCGTGACATCTCGATCCGGCACCGACGGTTGTTTCCTTCTCCCACACCTGCGGCTCAGGGCACGGCCGCCGTCAGGGACCGAGTTCTTTCTGCCCGCGCTCCCGCAGCCGCTTTGCCGCTCTCAGAAGCCCCCTTTCGGCCGCAGCGCCCCGATGTTCGACGACCCGCTCAGGGTTCCAGAGCGACACACGCCGTCGCTGCATCTACGAACGCCACGAGGGGCTGATCATCGCCAGCGTGCGTGCAAATGTCTCACTCCGCCGCGGGCCTCGCGCCCTGCTAGACCCGGGACGCCTCGATGGCACACCCGGCCGGCCGCCGAGGGGCTCCGTGCAGAGTTTTCAACGACATGTCAGAAAATCTGGGCCGACTGGAGGGTTTGCAGCCCTCAAGGACACGGCTACACGCCTCTGGTTCAGGAGGAGGAAACACTTCTGCTTGGGCCTCACCGAGCGACATGAACGGACGAGGCTTGATACACGGCGGCTTTGGTTGCATCCTTCGCGCACGAAGAGGCCGTCATTGCGGATCGTCCCTCGTATGAGAATATGAGCCGAAGAACTGATGTCATACCCAGACCTTCTGACAGCATCCTTCCCCAAAGTCACCCATCCGCCTGTGGGTCAGCGGACGGGCACCTCGGATCGATCTTACCTCGGGGTAACATCTCCAGGCCTACGGGATGGCGGTTCACTCGATATACCCTACGGCGGGGGTCTCGATTTCCGAAAACGGTCTTGACGATCGACTGAATCTGTGGAGAGCTCGCCTCACCGCGGCGCTATGACGGGCGATCAGCGGGGGAGCTCGATCGCGATGCTCCCAGGAGCGTCACAGGCGCCGTTGGAGAATATCGTGGCTCGGATGGGGATGTGCCACGCTGGAGGATGCTTCCTTGTGTTGATTCCATCGGTGCCGAGGTCAGAGCTGCCTCCTGTTTTTTTTGTTCGTTCATGATGATCTCGTCCACCTCTGACCGCCACTCTTGCAAACGTGGGGAAGCCAAGTGGCATCCATGACATGGCAAAGACTACGAGCGGGGACAACAGTGGTGATCACCTCCTCAGCGTACTGTACATGCTGTCCCTGAGACTGGCAAGTGCCTCTTCCTTGTCCCGTACTGTGTTGAGCAGATTCTCATATCTCCGTTTCCACACGTCTGCCGATTCTGGGGTCTCCTCCTCCTCGGCGGCACTTGGGCTTCCTTCGGGTGTCTGCTCCTCGCCAGGCTTCGCTTTGAGCCGCCCGATCTCTAGTGAATGGGTCATCTGATAGGTCCCCTTGACTTGGCCAAGCCTGTACTCCCAGCTGCAAGCGTAGTGGCAACGGCCGTGGGCGGCCGCCAGTCGTCTCATCTGGAGCTTGGTTGTGGTCATGAGCATCGTGGACCCGAGGAGCGCGGAGAGATTGATGAGAAACCCCGACTGCGAAGGGGCTGCGTCCCAGAGCTGCTCGAGCATGCTGGTGCAGATGGCCACGGCTTCGTCGAGGTCGCAGGGCGGGATCTGGTTTCCATTCTCATCAAACCAGTCGGCCTCCATGGTTGTATTCACCTGAAAAGCTATGACAGCGTCGAGATTGGTCCGATCTGCGAAGGATTCGAAGAAGCCGGGACCAGCTGACGTCGTGCCCTGGGCCGCCGCATCGAGGTCGTATGTGTGCCCCGGGGCTGTTTCGGAATCATCGGGTGTCTCTGTTGAGATGGAGGAGCCTCTGGGCCTGAACAGTTCTT
Organism: Plectosphaerella cucumerina; assembly: GCA_020746995.1. NCBI lineage: Eukaryota > Fungi > Ascomycota > Sordariomycetes > Glomerellales > Plectosphaerellaceae > Plectosphaerella > Plectosphaerella cucumerina. The sequence goes on from JAGPXD010000007.1 coordinate 1,757,504, forward strand.
CGGCGCGTTTGGGGGTGCAGTGAGGGTAGTCCGGGGTTGTCACAGGAGGGAAGACTGGAGGGTTCGCGGGCGGTGTCTCGGAGCTTATGGGATCTTCAGGGGGTCCTGTGAGGTTCGATGCCGTGTCGATCCTCGGCGGTCCGGGCCCTGGGCCGAGCCCTCGTGGTTCTGACAATACCCTCATGTACTGTGTTGATGCGTCGCCTTCTGGAGACACCGTTGAGTTGGAGATTGATGGTGCCGAGGGGGCATCAGGTGTCGCAGCGGGCTCGGGGGTCGTGGCCTCGTCGAGCGTGGTCTCCGAAACTCCTACTGAGGATTTGTTCAGGGGTGGCCGGCCCCTTGTCTTGCCGGTCGCTGCTGCTCCCATGCTACGGTTTCTCCAGGCGGACGACACGACCTTGGCTCCATGGCGGCGCTGTGGTGGCTTGCTCGCAGCAGGCTGTACGACCGGCCGTAGCTCCCAGACGCCTTCGTCTTCGTGGGCACGGCTCGTAGAGGCTGGAGAGTACGCCGTGATCTGTTCTGAGCTTGATGGACCTGATGGCCCAAAGGAAGATGCATCAAAATGCCCTCGAGCATCCCAAAGATCTGTTCGAGGTCGGGACGCTGCTGGTTGGGACTGATCATCGTCATCGACTCGCTTCCTAACCCTCGTAGGGCGGATGTTGGGCATCAACGCTCGGATGGCCATGTCGTCAGCTGGAGCGACGCCGTCCCTGTCAGCCAGCTCGAACAGAGTCGGGATTTCCGTCCAGTAGGGACTGGGGATGCCTAGGAGGTACTCGAAGAAGGCATCGACGTGCATGGAACGCATCCAGCGCTGGCAGGGTCAGCAACGTGGTTCAGGGACGAAGAGGCACAAAGCTGACCTTAAGGCGCACGGCATACTGCTGGATCTTCTGCGAGCTCTCCCCTTTACGTGCATCCGGGGGTTCGACGCCGAGCTTGAGGGCTAGCTCAGCCCAGGTCTTGAGGACCTTGAGTTCGAGATCCCGGACGAGCAGGAATAAGGTGAATATATCGAAGGACTTGCCGGCGCTTCGGGGTAGGCTGTGAAGGGCCTCGCGCAAGGGGGTTGTCTTGGAGGTGAAAGGTACGGCGGGGTTGCAGTGCAGGATGAAGGCGACGTAGGCATCCTCGATGGTGTCTGGTGAGACGCTGCGGTCTGGCAGTGGAGGCCGACCAGGGTGCGCTGGGTTCTCCGCGGCTGCCATGGCCAAGGTGTATAGGTCGTTCAAAGGGAGTCGTCTCAGCGACCGGTAAGTGAAGCAGCAATGGCCGACCTTGTCTTGAGCAAAGTAGGTTGATAGATGCGGCTTGTGTCAGCAGCCCTAGCAGCGCAACTCATGGGCGACTTGAGGAGTTGAGAAGCTCAGCTGGCAAGACAGTAACCGGCCTGTACGATACTAGGTTCTGTGGCACAGTACAGGATTTCCTCATGAAGTTCCCAGCATACTACGTCAGCTGACGAGGGTGTAGGTGGTGGTGATGGCGAGGTGAGACTTGAACGTCCCGAAGATACGGGGCATGCACTGCAATTTTTGGGGGCCGGGGACGCTAGACCGGTCCCCCGCAACGACTGGCCCGACATCCAGCTGGGTGTCAAATTCAACCTGAACTTGAAGGTTCAATCAAGTTCGGGGGTTCAACTGCAGACGTCAGCTTCCCTTGTCTAACACCGCCTGACCACAGCCGAGGCACAAGACGAGCTTCGAACCCGGCCTTGGCGACGATCCATTTCCCCAACTTTTCACACCTGCTCGACGCCCTTCAACATGTCACCCGTACCCCAGATATTCCCCAAAACATTACTAATGCTGTTCCGTCTCTGACGCCCTTCGGCGATGGCGTGATCGGTGATGGACGACAGTTCGGTCACTTGCATCCCCGTTCAGAAGCCGGTCCCGTCTCTTGCGTGATCGCCGCGAAGTGTCTCCAGAGGTTATTTGTTTGTAATGTCTTGATGATTTGAAATACGACTGAGGCCAGCTGGGTACTAATACGTGCCTTGAGGTGCTTCAAAACCACCACTTTCGACAATCATCAGTGAACGCCTACCCTCTCACGATCATCATCAGTTGAAGAACACAAACCAGCCACATCACCATGGCCATCCAGTCAACCCCCTCACGCGTGCCCCGCGGCACCGTAACCGCATCCCTCAACTTCTACGCACCCCCGGAGGACGGCAGCGCCCCCTTCAACCACGTCGATCCCCCTCCCCCAGGCCTCCCCGTCCGGAACTACAACACCGCCACCCACGACGTCGAGCTGCACGACATCCGCGGCGCTGAAGCCGACTTCACCAACCTCGACCGTGACGCCTTCGCCCTCATCCGCGGCGTCCCCCCCTCCGCCGAGAAGGACTTCACCGACGACGCCTCCATCACCAAGCTCTACTACCCCGAGCTCGAGGCCCTCCTCTTGAAGCACATCCCCGGCGCTAACAGGGTCATCTTCTTCGACCACACCATCCGCCGCGCCCGCCCCGGCGCAACCCGCGAACCCGTCCAACGCGTTCACATCGACCAGACCGCCCGCTCCGCCGCCCTCCGCGTGCGCCGCCACGCCTCCTCCCCCGAAGACGCAGAGCATCTCCTCGCCCATCGCTATCGCATCGTCAACGTCTGGCGCTCCCTCAACAAGGACCCCATCGAGTCCTTCCCCCTCGCCTTCGCCTCCAGCGCCTCCCTTGAGGACAAGGACGTCGTGCCCGTCGAGCACCGCTACGCAAACGGCTATACCGGCGAGACCGCCGGTATCCGCTACGATCCCGCGCAGAGGTGGTACTACGCCAGTGGCATGACTGGGGACGAGCGCCTGCTGCTTGAGTGTTTTGATAGTGAGGCTCTGAAGGAGGGCAGCGCGGTGCGGGGAGGCCGTGTTGCGCATACGGCTTTTGCGCATCCCGACACGCTGGAGGATGCCGTGGGTCGTGAGAGCATCGAGGTCAGGGCGTTGGTTTTTGGGCCCTGATGGGATCACACATGTGAAAGTTGGCGTTTTGCATATGAAGGTGTTCATCATTCAGTAATCTAGCAGGCAAATGCTATGGGTATCAGCGGTTCTCTCTAGTCATACACAACAAGCAGCTTTTTCTTTCCCGTATCGCCGCCCCTCGCTCTCAGTCTTCCGTCTTCTTGGTGCCGAGCCTATCATTCAGGGTCTTTGGGTCGGGACGGGCGTTGGGCGGGAGCGTGTAGCGTGTCTTGGTGTAGGGTATGACGACGGATTCGAGCAGCTTCCTGCTGCCATTGGGATGATCGAGCGATGCCCCGGGGCCTTGCTTGGCATCATACTTTTTGTACATCTCCATGAGGAGGATGTCCGTGTTGGCCTCGTCCTGGGACAGCGGCTGGGGGTAGTTCTCGGCGTTGCGGCCGCCCGCCTTGTAGTATGACAGGCTCTGCAGCGACGGGATGCGCGTGGGCTCTGGCGGGTGGAGAATATCGATGTGCTTCGGCAGCTCCAGGTTGCCGGCGGCGTCGGCGGCGTCGAGCAGGCCCTGGTTGATGCCGGCCCGCGTGCTGCGGGTGGAGTGGGACGTCGTGCGCTCCATCGTGGGCGCGGCCAGGGCCTCGCTGTCTGGATCGTTGTCGTCACCGTTGCCCGAGTCGCTGCCGTTGGGCGATGCGTCGCCGTTGGCGTAGACCTTGCTCTTGAGGATGTACTTGTGCGCGGCGAGGGAGGCGTGGTGGCGGGTCATGAGCAGCTCCTTCTCGGTGAAGAGCTTCTCGATGTTGTACGCCGGGCCGTTCTGCTTGTTGGCGTACCGCAGCTTCTCGTTCTGCCACAGCGGCGTCGTGTTGTTAGGGTCGAGGGCCCGGCGGGCAGGCGCGGGGGACCCGTCGTCCTCGCCGGCGGCCCTCTTCCGCTTCTTGTTATCGGAGAAACCGGGCATGTCGTCGGCGTCCTTGCGCAGACGGGTGGCGCGCTTGCCGTGAGGACCGCCAGGGCTGGCGGGGTTGGTGATGCTGAACTGGTTCGGATGGAGCAGGAGGGCGGACGAGTCGGAGATTTCGAGGGCCTCCCGCTCCTTCATGAGACGGTACTTTCGGGAGGAGACGGTGTTGACGAGGCGGTCCCGCAGGGTGTTAACCAGGGCCTTGTGCTCCCGCTGGGCTGTCTCAATCTTGAAATCGTACTCGTTGCGGTATTGGGTGAGTCGGCGATCGTGCTCATGCTGCGTCGCAATACGTCAGTAAAGAAGTTTTTTTTCTCTTGCCTTTCCTGAACCGAGTACAGCAGACAAACCTTTTGCTGCGTCACATTGGCGTCGCGGTTCTCGACGACGTCCTCGATTTCCTGCAGGAAGATCTGGAAATCGGGCCCAGCCATCTGAATGAGGCTCCTGACGCTCTCGGGGAGTGTGTCGGGGACCTGGGCCTCGGCATGTTCGCGGCGAAGGTCGGCTATCGTATCGAGGACGTTGGGGTCGTAGGGATCCAGGCGCTGGATGAGGGTGGTATCAACCTGGATCTTCTGGAGCTGATCGCGGTAGGTAAAGTCTCGGTCCTGGCGGAACTTTTCGTCCAGAAAGGCAAGCCTCTCGTTGATGAACTGGCGCTTGCGCTCGCGCTTCGACTGCGCAGTCGACGGGGCCGACTCGTTGGCAGCCATTCCTTTTCTTGGAAAATAAAATGGGCGAATGGGTCTGGAAGTTGTCGACTGAGTGAGATAGTTTGATCTGGGGAAAGGTGCAGGTGTGGGTGGAAGGCCAGGTCTGGGGGAAGAGGGAGGGGGGAGGAAGGGCGCAAAGCCAAAGCGAGGCGGGAACGGAGCCACCCTGCACCTGCACACACTCAAGCTCTGGCTCGGCTCAGGTCCCTCCCTCCAGCCATCAGGCCAGGGCATGGCGCAGCCTTGCGGTCACAAGCAGCCTCCGATTCGTCCGGCTCGGGGTCCTGTGGCTGCAGTGCGATTGGTTGTAATTCTCGGCCCACAAGGCTTTGATAGACCGTGTAGGAAGGTAGAATTGCACGGTACGTGAGAATGACCAGCCAGCTTTGACTTGTATCGAGTTTAACAATTGTAAGAAAAATCATGAGGTCGATGGATCACGTGGAAATCACTGAGTTATGGAATTAAGTAGGAGGCAGGAGTCCACCTGACACCATTCGATAAAACCATGTCCGTTTAAAAGTCATTGCTCGTAGAACAGAGTAGATATCTCTTGCTCCCATTCCCCGATGCTGTCCCTGCAGAGCATGTCCTATATCCCGCTCCTAAGCTTCTGAAGCTGGCTCATCAGACCATAACCACCCGGCACCGTCCTCGCCTCCTCAGCCTTGGCAGCCTTGACACTCCCCTTCCTCGGCCGACCCGTCGTCTCAGCCGCCGCTCCCTCCCTTCGCGCCGCCGCCTCGACCTCCCGGAGGAGCTCCTTGTGCCTATCCTCCACCATCCTCGCCAGGCTCTCGATGAACTTGGCCCGCCCCTTCTCCTCGGCCGTCCCCTTCCACACCGCCGTCAGCTCCTTGAGCTGCTCTACCTTCTCCGCCGCCCGCTCGATGCCCGCCACCGCGTCCTCGTTGCCGTCCTTGTCCCGTCCCGACCGGAGGAGCTGCGACACCTCCTCGCGAAGCTGCTTGAGCACCTGCTGACCCTTGTCCTCCGTGCTGTGCTGCTCCCCGCCGGCTGAGCCGAAGCTGCCCGCTCCAGGCTCCGGCGCCGACACGGAGAGGAATCCAGATCCGACCGATACCTCGGACGGAGGGAAGACAAACTCCATCGCGTCGCCGAAGGTCTTGATCACCGAGTCGAGCCGTGCGCGGACGAGCGTCAGAGTGCGCAGCTGCTTGATGTACGCAGGGTCGGCCGACACCTGGGCATCTCCCTCCGCGGGGGCACCCTCAAACGTCGGCGCCGACTCGGTCTTGGGCGTCGCAGCTGGTGTCGTCGTCGAGGCACGACGTCGCGGCTGCGGCTCCGGCAGGCCGTTGGGCAGGAACATTTTGATCTCGTCCTGAAGCGTCTCATTCATCGTGTCTGCGAAGCTGAGCGTTTCGCCCCGCAGGAGCTCGACCTCGTACGCGAGGCGGCTACCGCTGCGGAGGATGTCGTCCGTCAGCTGTGTCAGCGTGCCAGTGAGCCTCGTGGTGTGCGCGTTGAGCTGCGAGAGTAGGATCTGGGCCTCGTTGGACACGTCTGCCAGCGGGACGGCGGGCGCGCCGCCCGTCCCTCTGGAGGAGCCGTGCTGTAGAGGAGGCAGAGATGCATTCAGGAAAGCGGCGGGGTCGAAGTTGGGATCCAGAAAGTCCTGAAGGAAGGGATCTGATGTGTGGCTCGACTTGGGCTCGATCCGTGGCGCCTTCGCGGCGGCCGCTTGTGAGGGTTGCCGCGTGTGGATGGGCAAGTTCCGGGATGATGCGCTGTTCTGGCGCTGTCGCGCCGACTTCGAATCCCACGCCATGGCACCGCCTGGTGGTCTGCTGCCCCAATGAATTCGTGTAGTTGTTTTGGCGAGCCTTCGATGATTGGGCTTCTTTGTGCGAGTGCGAGTGCGAGACGTCTGCTCGAGATTCGGTAAATTGATGAAGAGGGTGAGGTGGTTGAGAACACCTCAGCTCAGGCTGGAGCTGCAGCACTGTCACCGCGCGGCGAAGCGGGTCCGGCACCACCACCAGGGGCGACATCACCGTGCTGGAACTCACTATTCCAAACAACCCGAAGAACAAGCAGTGGGATTTAATATGATGTTAAATCTGCTGGGTGACCACTGCATCGTATTCACCAATACCCTCGATGAGAGAAGCTTCCGGTATTCAATCACCACATCCCGCCACCTCAGTATTGCATGAAATTGGATGGAATCTATGAATCGTCCTTTGGCCACAGCAGCTTGCGATGCCGTAGACAACTCAGCATGGCATAGAACACGCCTGCCAAGACGATGACCAGGCAGCCCGCCAGCACACACGACAACACTTTCAACCCCGAGCTGTCCAAAGCTTTGGCCATGGCCTCAGTGGCCGTGATGAGGGCCGTGTTTGGAAACACGAAAGACCACCACGTCATCTGGAACGGCATCTTCCGATCGGGTTTGTAGTATTTCCAGAAGGACCCAACGGACACAAGGAAAAACCAGAGCGACAGCCCCCAGAGCCATAGTCCGACCATGACAGACATGATTCTGACAATTGGGACGGCCTGGTCGGTGCCCATGAAGTTTGGCGGCAGGATAAAATCAGCATGGCTGCCGAGTTGCACTGACAAAAACTTTAGCTTGAGTCAAGCCGGGACGCACTGCTGGATGCTTACCGATACCGACGACGGTGAAGGCATATGGACCGACTGATATGAACTAGTCACCGCTGTTAGCATGGAGACAGGACAATGAAGACGACGGCGGTGACTTGCCACACCAGGTCGCTGCATATCTCTCGGGAGCTTCTGTGTCATCAGTCGATAGATAAAGGCAGCCGAGATCATTAGAGCAATCAGACACCCTGCACCCTGTACGGCGATGGCACAAAAGGCAACAGCCAGACTGTTGAGTGCGAGGCTCTGCTGAGTCTCGGCGGCGGCGGCGATGAGAGTGGCAGCAAAGGGCCCGTTCAGCAGCAGCGGGTATGCTGGAAACACCCAGATCGGAGTCATCATGTGTATGGGAAAGATCCTATTCTCGATGGTCAGGATCAGTCGTCATCAACTCGCCGGGCGACATTACATTGTTGACCAGAGGATGAGGTAGATGCTGGCGCTGGTGGCCACACTCAAGGCTACGTTGATCCAAAACATGGCCTCCATGGTTCTCAGCAGCCAGGGGCCAGTGTTTGGGATTCCGTATTGACAGGTATTGATCATGATGACGGTAATGCTGAGATCCAGTCAGCAAAGTTTATGCTCCAAAGGGTCGAACCAACGTACGAAACGAACTATGTGCTCATCAGTCAGTTCAAGTGACAGGTTTTCCTGCAGTGGGGTGGTGTTACTTACGAAAGATGGAATGAACAGAGACTCCGTCTGGTCTGTAAAGGCGTTCATGAAAGAGCCCGGTCGTAGATGGAACCGGATGGATATCAAGACGCAGTTCATAATGAAAAGACAGATATTGAAGAGAAAAATGGCGACGCCCACTCCATCGAGCCAAGGGCCTCGATATGATACTGCAAATGTCAGATTGCTCTGGTAATCCAAGGGAGCCGACAACACGAACATGAATGCAGCACATTCGCAAGGCCGCCGGTTGCCTGAATAATCATTACTATGGAAATCTCGGTGCACAGTAGCCAGGTTGGCGCACCATTGTCTGCTCCTTGTCAGTCGAAACCCATCAATCTCTTGCTTGGTGCTCACCATTGCAAACCATGTCCACTGATGGCAAGCGATCCTGTCCCGTAAGCTGACCTTGCCAGAGGGTGATGTCTGGTTCTGGTTGGCCGCCAACATGCGATTGAGACTTGATCCATTGGAACCTTGCGGTCTCATTCTGGGGATGCTCGGCTCAACCTGGCCCCGACTTCCTCCCCCTGGTGGCATTGACGGTCGTTGGCGTTGAGACACGTTCGAAGTCCCAGGCGAGGGCGCCGCGCTGCCAACAGCAGCATCTCCGGTCGTCGAAGGCGGGAAGTACAACGACTGGTTCGTCTCATTCGGAGACTCGTATCCGCTGGAAGTTACATCTCGTTCCACTTGGGGATCGGAGGAGGCCATGCTGGTGGCGGCGAGTCAATGTCGTCAGGGCGTGCGGCGAAGAGCTTGAGGAGGACATAGAGGGGTAGAAGGAAAGCCGGTTCGGCCTGCGTGAAGAATATGCAGACGTAGACGAGGTGGGTCAGAAACACGACGTGATTCAAGATCAACGACCCAACATCAGCCAGAGGCATGGTCAACCGCCTACTCCCGCCGCGGCGCGTCTGTCGGCCCTCCCTTCAGGGACGAGGTCGTGGTGTCGAGGGCGAACTTCGGGTCCGTGAGGGGAACGCGTTCTTCAAACTAAATTTGACTCTATTCCATTCGCTGCACAGATGTCAAGGGAAAGAAAGGCGGCCTGAGACCGCGAAAGATGAGGAAGTAGGACATGGATGAAGTCATCCTGGGCCGCGGGACGACTCGGGGGCCCTGAGATTGGGGTCTCTGGAACAGGCGGCACGTCCGACCCCACAGCTTGGCCAAAGCACAGTGACTGAACTTCGCAATGGCCGCGGACAGGCTGACATTGCACTGGTTTGCACTGTCTTTTGGCACTGTGACAAGTACTGCTGGGCGGTGGACCTGGTGACATCCCACAGGTCACAGTCGGTTGCACCTTCTCTTCTATCTGAAAAGATGCAACCCTCATTGAGGCCTTGGCAATCGTGATCGCAAATCCGAATCTCTAAATTCTTTGCCACAGAAGATGACAGAGCCATGCTCGTGAAACAGTAGATGTCGAAGCCCTCGGCCGACAGGCCTTGTTTGTTGTCATCTTTCCAAAATGATCCCTCGAAAATTTGTGCCTCCTTCCTTTTGCATCACAGAGGTTGACGGCGACCTCTCTTTGACTTTGGCCTCTCTAATCTGCCTCGAAGCCGATGGACAACCGAAAAAGCTTACCATAGACCGCCTTGCGAAGCTCGTCCGAGATGGCAAGATCTGGATAGACCGGAAGCGATCGTGTCGAATAATCCTGACCATCACCTGGGAGGACGCAGAGGGAAAACGAAAATTCCCCCTTCCCTCACTTTTCGATGGTCTCGTTCAAGCTTTTGAATCGCTAGAGGTGTGTTCCAAGTGTCATGGTACGCAACGACTGCTGCTAACGGGCGGTACAAGGCGTGGACGCGACTGGGGTTGAGCGTCAGTCAGAAAGAAGACGCCTCCTTGCCCCCAAACCGGGTTGCCTTCGAGATTGAGCTTGCAGATGCCGCGCCGATTATGCTGGCACCGCCAGGCACACCCTTGGCTGTGCTTCAAAAGATCTGTTGCACCATGTCATTCCGAGAAGGACAACATGATCAACCCAACCTTCCCGTTACTCCGTCACAGGTTTCCAAGCATGAAGCTAGTTGGATTGGCGAGCTTGCGGCATAGGAAGCCGACGAGCAGGATCCCGACAATTCATCACCTGCCTCTTCGCAGATTGATACCAACAACCCAGGGACACATCCGGCTCTGGCTCTCTTGGAAGCCGGTCTCACTGTTCTACTCCTTGGTAGACGGAATTACCCTCGCTTCAGAATTCCGACCAAAGGCCTTCCACCGCCGTGGCTGACGCTGTTTCCGGCAATATTCCACATGGGCTACCTACAGGTACGCTTCCAGATGGAGGGAATGGTCCTGATGGCCTGCTGATGTTTGCAGGCTGTGACATCTTGTGCGAGCCATCTAGCGTTGATCTCGACAGTTCTGGGCGGACTGAAGAACGCGCAATCTTCAAAGCTCCGACAGTCAGCCAAAGCGCTGGCAAGGCGTCCCAGGGGTAGCCCATCTTGCGACGGGTCGCATCAAGAAGCCGAGTTAACGAGACTCTGGAGCCTTGTGATTTCCAGAGCTATGACTCGAACTTCACGGTTAGGCAAGGCTGCTGGTCGGAGCAGAGCTGCTACACAGCATGAAGACAAGCATCGACCACGGACATTGGGACATACTCTCAGTACCCAAGAATTCGACACTATGGACAGTCAAGACGATATCTGGGATCAACCGTCGTCGCAGCCTTCCTCGAGCCAGCTGTCTTTTTGGGATGCTTGGGACGGTAGCACACCATGCAGTCCTGCAACTCCCTTCTCTTCCCAGAACGAGCACAGCCCTCATGTACATGGGGCAGATGCGAGGTACTGGGAAGAAGGCTGGGATGAGGACGAGAACAACGAACACTGGCTGCAGGCAGATGCAGCAACCACCACATGTCGGGAACAAGACTGCGACAGTGGCGAGAACAATGAGCACCCTACGGGTGAGCCGCAAGCTCTGCCTCAACTCGAGTGGGAGACCTGGGGCATTTGCGACTCAGGGGAGACACTTGACACAGAGCTGAGTGGCCATCCCAGTGAAGGGAGCTGGGAGGAGTGGCTGGGAGGTGGAGATGGCCATGAGCACCTGCGCCCAGAGGCTGAGGCAGCTGAGCAGGACGCAGGCGAGAACCTCTTCCTTCATCACTCGACCTGCACAGGGCCTCAGGACGATTGGCTTGGGGCCGATGTGACGGATCAAGAGCAGCATCTTCACATACCAGGCGACGGAGACGGTATTGACTGGATGGCAGGTTGACAGACTTGACAGCCAACACTTGCACACAAGTCTAGACCCATGGTTCTCCTATGACAATAGCAAGTGATGTCACCTTGTTACAGTTTATCAGATTTGATATTCTCTTCGATGAGATTATGGTCCGCCCTCAAAGATACCCAGCCCACGTCCTCACCTCGGCCATGTCGGTGGCTGAGCCAACTCGCCATGCCTTCCCCAGATCCCCATATCCCGACCACAGCAAACAACCCTCCAAGACGGAGAAAGAAATTCGAAAAATCGCTTGTAGATGCAAAATCGACCCTCGCCCTTTCGTTGCGGGCAGTCGTAGATCTCCGAGAGGCCTCTCGGTCTGACAGTCTGGCTGCCAGAGACCTCCGGGATCAAGTCGTTGGTCCCCGGCGCTCTCAGCCCGTCTGTCCTACTTCTTTTTCGGCGCCTTCTTTGCTGCCTTCTTGTCGGCCTTGGCCTTCTTCTGCTCCGGCTTTATGGTCGCGTAGTGGATGTACCAGATGAAGACACCTTCGAGGATCAAGCTGACGAGGACGACGACGAGGATCGTGAAGAGGATGGGCTGATCGTTGAGAACGGCGACGGCCTCGTCGGTCGCTCCGATGGAGCCCATGAACCCAAATTGTCCGCTCATGTTGGCGATGGGAGGGGCGTTGCGCTGGTGCGTCGAGAATTATTTGTTCGTTGTCGAGGTCGAAGAGAGGTTCGCTGCTTGGCGGAGACGTCTTTCGCGCGGGTGTCAAGGAGCGGATGTCGAGCGGATGCGCTGATGCGGTAGTGGGTTCGTTCCAATTGCGCCTGGCAAGGAATCGAGAGTCAAGATATGTACGTGAAGAGAATGACAGACAGGGCTATTAGGAGGTTCGGTCGAGTGCGCCTGTCACCAGTCAACGGAATGGAAAGTGGGTTGTTCGAGGAGGAAGTAAGGAAAGGTGAGGCAGAGCCGCTGGGCTTGGTCTTTCGAAACGGGAGATGTCACAATGGGGGGCGCGAACACACGTGAAAAGGGACCCAGTTCCTGTCGACCACGACGACTCGGACAGCGCCCCTCCCAGGCGGCCCCGATGAGACGGGGCAAGCCGACCTGTTTCAGGCCTGCCACAGAATCGGCCGATGGCTCGAGCTGTGATTGGCTGCACGGGAGTGACTGCCGTTGACCACGACGAACATCAGCTTGCGTCTTTGGCGTCCGTTGGGGGCGTGGGACGGTATTGCAACATATCATTTCATCGCGAGGGTGCAAATGGGCTGATCTGGGGCGCGCTGATGAGTTGCGCTGCGGACCAACTTCAGCGCAAAAATGGGAGGCCAGTTGGACCCCTGGATGTCATTTCGTCTGCGATTATGTCAGCGCCACTGCTACTGGTCATGTGACGGGCATGCTCGGGAAACCAACCAGCCAATTAGTCGACACAATGGGCTCGTATGTGGGGCCCTCTCCAGGAGGTACCAAAAAATTGTCCTGAACCTCGCGCGACGCCGAAGCTCTCATGCACCAAGAGCAGAGGCACTCCCGCCGCACCGCGACCGCCACCACCAACCCACCCCAATCGCTGCCAGATCTTACCGGGCGAAAGCCTCAGGATCTGTAGCAGCCATGAACGCGGCCCGACCGGCGCGGAGCGTCCTCTCGAGATGTCTCCAGCAGCCTACAACGAAAGCGCCAGCCGTGGCATCGACTCGGTCATTCCAGACCTCGGCTAGCCGGATGTCGAAGAGGAAGCCAAGGTTCCAGAACATCAAGGCCGAGAAGATGGGCCTGATAAAGGACGAGAAGAAGATGGCGGATTATCACAAGAAGGTGTTCCCGGCGTACACGGAGGCGGACAAGGCCGCGCTCAAGGATGCGTACACGCCCGAGCAGTTCGAGGCCATCATGGCCGGTGAAGAGGCCATCGACCCCAAGGACCTGACGATCCAGGGCCGGCTACGAGACGATCCGTACAGGTTCGAATACCTCGAGGACTTTTCCAACATCCAGCCCATCATCGACCAGAAGCCCAAGATCCCTGTCGCACCCCCGACCGAATACGATTTCCCCGATGTAAAGGAGTGGACGAACACGTACATGGACAAGCTGGCCGACCACGCCGACATGAAGATGAAGGATACCATTGGAAAGGCCGTGGCGCGGGCCCTGCGGAGAGCCAAGCGCACCAACCCCGACATGATCGATTACACGGACGACGAGCTGGCTGAGATGGAGGCCAACCCGGAGCTTAGGCGGAAAATGATCGCCGAGGGCGAGGAGACCCACGCTGAGGCGTTCGAGAACGTCGAGAGGGAGTGGAAGGACAAGCCCGTCAACTCGGGAAAGACCGAGGAGTGGTGGGACTCGATCGACATGCACTTCTTTGAGGAGCTGCAGAACGAGCTGGGCCTGCCTCGGCGCGACGTCCTTGAGCCCACGTACATGGACCTCAGGAAGGACGCGGAAGGCCAGGGCCTGCAGCCCAACCGCCCCGTGGCACCCGAGCTGGGCAAGGTTCCCGGCGTCGAGGGCCTGTACGAGGGCCTCGACACGCCCGAGGCCATCGAGGAGGAGGACGGCACTCTCAAGCTGGTCAGGCTCACGACTTCCATGAGCATCCAGGACATCATGAGCATTCTGACCAAGATGGTCGTCGTCCGCCGCGTCGCCCAGGAGACCCGTCTGGGCAAGATCATCCGTTTCCACGCCATGGTCCTCGCCGGTAACGGCAACGGCCGCCTCGGCATTGGCGAGGCAAAGTCGACCGATCTTCAGATCGCCAAGGCCACGGCCAGTCTGCTTTCCCTGCGCAACATGCGCCCCATCCGGCGGTACGAGAACCGCACCGTCTACGGTGACATTGAGAGCAAGGTCTCGGGCACGGTCGTCCAGCTGTCCGCCCGCCCTCCCGGTGAGTTTCCTCCCCCTTTCGTTCTAGCACCATTCCCTGTATCTGTTCGCTCTTTACTGACGCCATCTCTTCAGGTTTCGGTCTGCGTGTGCCCCACCGCATCTTCGAGATGGCCCGTCTGGCCGGCATCCATGACCTGGCCGCCAAGATCCCGCGCAACAAGAACCCCATGAACACGGTCCGCGCGACGTGGAACTGCCTGACGAACCAGCCCGACCCGGAGCAGATTGCCATCGGCCGCGGCAAGAAGCTGGTCGACGTCAGGAAGGTGTACTATGGAGGATCTGTATACTAGATGTGATCATCACACAGCCATTTGTTGTATCAACAGTGTATATTTTGCCGCTGGCGCTTTTGACAAGCTTCCCTTTATTTGGAGTTGCTGTGAGGCATCCTGTGACCCGCGCCGACTCGACCATGCCGCGTGGAAGCCCGTGGTGTGATCGTTTGTTTTCCTTTCCATCTATCCCTGGGTATCAATCGTGTCCTCGTAGTTCTTCCCTCCCTTCTTCTACACATCCTCGCCGTCTCCCGCCTGGCCGCCCCAGTCAATCTCCTGCTGCAGGACAATGCTGTACACGCTAGCCTTGAGCAGAGTGAAGACCAAGCTCGTCTTCCGCTCGAGCTCTCGCAGGCCGTCCAAGATCTCTGTGCTCGGGGCACTGCTCATGTCGTCGAGCACCGTCGCAAGCTGGGTGCACCAATCGTCAGCATGGCCTCTTTGCCCAGCTGCAAGTCCCTCAACGGGCCGCGCGCACCTTCTTCATGTTCTCGGCCAGCCTCTCGTACTCCTCCAGCACTTCCTGCTCCAGCGGGGACATTTCTGGCTGGCCCAGCATGTGAGAGTCCCGAGCGGCGTCCATGTTTCGGGTGTGGCGGCGGGGCCTCGAGTTTTCGGTAAAGGAGTATCAGGTTCGGCAGATTGTCATGGTCGCGCGGGAGAGTCGTCGATTGTCGCGGTTGCTTGAACAGAGTTTAAGGCGGGCGTCTGACGCGCTGTGTTGATGGTGGTGCTGCTCCAACGACGAGAGTGGGGGTGGGTTTCCGCAACCCCTCCAATCACGCTCGTTAACCACAAAAGTACAATGCTTCTTCTGCATTTGCGGCTCTTCTCCAAAACATCTCCAGCGAAACGACCTTCCCCTCGAGTGCACACAGCCTACTGCATTCGAGCTCTAGTCTTGTCATAGCGATCAAGAAACACTCCCAGATTATTGCGTCTGTGGCAGCAGACGGTAACCCTCAACGAAAGTATCGCCGTCGCGGAACGGCCAATGATGCGGCAAGTTGCAGATCGGAACAGACCACGATTGAATATCTCAGCACGCCGAACGCCGTGAGGACGACATACCTAGATAACCAGAGAAGCCCACTATCCTGAACGCGGGCCATCGGAGCAATGGTTCCATTCTCGGCTCCGAGATTCATCAGACGTACTCGTACAAGCACACGAGTCAACTTCCATCTCCCGATGTGACGGTCTATCCTTAGGGACCCTGAAGAGTTCGCTGTGCAGATCGATATGGGGAGAGAGGCCGAGCTTGACGATCCAAAAGACCCAGTTGGTTACTAAAACACCTTTGATAGCTTCAACCCGAAGGCACGTCCCCAGTACCAGGTCAGCCATTGACTTCTCTTCTCGGATCAGAAGGATCAGTCTATCATCTTGGCGCCGCGCCCGGAAACCGACGGTCATTGAAGCCCGATATTTTCGGCTCCAAACCGCTTCTCGCGCTCACAGCCCTGCCGACGCCAGCGGGGCAGAGCCCGCAGGGGCACAACAGTCGTTCAACCCGACAAGCCAGAGCGAGGTTGCGAGGCACTTTTGTCCCCGGTCACCCCCACCGGCACATTTCAGGGGGGCGGCCCGTCTCCTCGTCGCTCGGTTGTGACCCGCATCCATGGATCTGGTGGCCATCCGCTGCCCGCGGTTGTGGGTTTAAATTAAGTATAAACCTTGCTGCCGACTCCATCATCGCCATGGTCGGCAGCTGGCCGAATCTGCCGCTGACACATACGACATCCTCTGGACCTTTCCAGTTGTGCTGAAGTGTCAACCAAAAGTCAATCCGTCTATCAGCTCACCGCGGATTTCCCCTCGCCGCGAGGCGTTTGCCCCTGCTAGTGTTATTGTCGACACAGGATATGATCGGCGCAAGAAAAGGGGGCCAGACATCAACACAGTGCCAGGACGATCAACAACAGGCTAACAGGGCCCTGATGCAGGCCGACGGAGAGGCTTTCCGAGTCTCGTACCTCTTCACTTGCAGGTACCTGCGGAACCCCGGGCCTCTCGTCGTACGAGGTAGACGGGCCAAGAGGTCGGCGGTCTGCCGGCCCCTCGCCGAGACCTCAATCTTCAGCAGTCGGACTCTGCAGCAGCCTTGGCGTTCTTAGCGCACTGCAGACAGGCGACGTCTGTTGGTGCGGTTCTGCAGGCAAAATACAAGGGTGCGGTGAGATCCTGGACATCCAGTCCACGGCACTGGGACCCAAAGTCCTTTTCATGTGCCCCCTTGGCGCAGGTCGGCAGATTTCTCTGCCGGCATCAGCTGAAGGGGGTGCGAGGAAACTTCAATTCTTCAACGGGGAGAGATCTCACAAGCCAATTCTCTGGAGTATCAGCCATTTCGTTGTAGTACGGCTTCACTCAGAGATCGGAAGCGGCGCCGGACTGCGCTTCAATATCGTCGGCTCCATGCTCCCGTACAAATATCGCCACGGAGCAACACCGTCTCTTCCCACTTGTTTTCCCCTCCTAGTGCCGTGGGACCTCGGCCACCAGGGTTGACGTGCTGAAGAACCCCTGGCACAATGGCTTTCTCTGCCTGCTTGTTTTGTGCAAGATCTGCAGTACTCGCGACAGAGTTCCTGCTCCTCTTTTGGCCAGCAGGCGGTCGAATCCTTCGTGGCTGCCCCCCTGGATTGTCCCCTCGCTACCATGTCATAATACTCACGCTCGCCCTGGAAGAACCTGGCGTACTCGTACAGGGCCCTGCGAGAAAGGCTCTGGTCCGCCCCCGGTAGCTTCACCCAGGCCTCCCCCTTTTGCTTCCTGCAACAAGAGGAGAGAGGCCACTCAGGGTCTCCGTGGCGCCCACCTGCAAGGTTTCTCTCCATGCATCGGACGAAGTCCCGGACAGGCTGCCTGAAGAAATCGACGAGCTAGGTACTGACTGGCACGGCAATGAGTAACAGTTTGATAGGGGGCTTGGCCACGGCCCGGGGGCTGTTCGGACTGCAGTGTGAGCCTGAACTTTGGACATTTGCACCAGTGTGCCATGCATGTCAGTCGAAAGACACGGTTTTAAAGACCATCCGCCCTCCCCCCGACCCGGCAGACTGGAGACGAGACTGAAGAATTCCCCGGACTTGACTCGCTCAATATCTGTTCCTCACATGCTTGGTTCTTCAAAGCCTCTGGGCTAAGGGTTGCCATCCCCTTACTTGCGCCGTCTTCCGCTCTTTACGTCTTCCACCCTCGCCCGTCATTCGAACAACCAGCAAGCAGCGACTATGAGCGCCTCCGAGCAGCTCGTCGCCCGCGCGTGGGTTGCCGGGACGGACTTTCCGGAGCCGACAGAGCTCAACTGGCTCTACCACCTGGGTCTCGCGGTCATCAGCATCCTCTACATCTTGTCGTTCATCACCATCGGCCTCCGACTGTGGGCTCGACACATGTCCAAGCAGATCGGCGTTGGTAAGTACCTGAACCGTGGAACTTCCAGCTCGAGGGGCACGGCCTGATATGTTTGCGTCTAGATGACTATCTCATGCTTGCCGCCATGGCTGTCAACACGGCTTGGTTTTTCGTGTTGATTATGTGTAAGTAAAGACATCCAAGCGAAGCACAATGCTACAGAACTGACAGACCAAACGAACAGACGTCAAGACATGCTATGTCGGCATCCACTACTGGAACGTGCCGGAGCGCACGCTGCAGCAGCAATCCACGGCCAAGCTGTACGAGTGGCTCATCATCCTACTTTACCACCCCGTCCTGGGCTTCGTCAAAGCCTCAGTCCTCGCCTTCGACCAAAAGTTCACGGGCATCAAGAAGTCCCTGCGATATACCGTCTACGTCCTCCAGGCCGTCAACGCCGGATGCATGATCTCCGTCTTCTGCGTCACCCTGTTCCAGTGCAACCCGATCTCGCTTAACTGGATGCCCGGCTACAGGCGCAGCTGCATCGATAATATCGCCTTCAACTATGCCTACAACAGCATTGTCATCGCCACTGATGTTGCCGTGCTGGCCGTGCCGTTCTGGGCCTTCATCGGTCTGCAGATGCGGAGCCGACTCAAGATTGCCCTACTTGGTGTTTTCGCCCTCGGCGGACTGTAAGTTGCCAATGCCACCTATCCAGACACAGAATGCTTGCTGACAAGCCAAGGGTCACGATCATCTCCTGCATTCGCCTCGCTCTCCTCGTCAACTGGTTCAACCAGTTCTACAAGGGCCAGGGCACAAAGGACATCTACTACACCTTCGGCTGGGCAGTCTCGCCCATCGAGTGCAACCTCGCCATCATAGCGGCCTCGATTCCTGCTCTCTGGCCTCTGCTGCGCAAGGCCTTCCCCAACTTCTACTCAGACATGGGATATTCCTACCGCGTCAACACGCAGCCTGGCGCCTCGAACCACGCGACGGGCGGCTTGCGCTCCTCCAACATGCCGCGCTCCCAGCTCGGTCGGTCCAACAAGACGCGTCCCACAGCGACGTCGAACATTGACGACGACTCGGACGACGCTTACATGATGAAGTCGATCCACGCCAATGGCCAGGTAGACTGCAGGGCCACGACGCCGACGGGGTCGCAGGACGGCATCATCGACTTCAAGGACGGCATTGTGCGTACCACGGATGTCGAGGTTGCGTATGAGGATGCGTCCAAGGACCGGTACCCCCACGACCGTGACGAATATTCACAGAAAAAGGTGGCCTACGCTGTATAAAGGCTTTTTGGGTGATTGGGATCGCCTGTACTTTAAGACATATCTAGACGGTTTCCGCAAAGGTTTCTATCTGCCGAGTATGACTGCCGAAACTTCAATGTCGTTGACTCTGAAAAAACACCAAATGGAGGTTACAGTTAGTGCCCGCCTCAACCGACGGGCGGCCCGAGATAGTATGGGGATCCCGCAACGTCTGTTCTGACGGCACGCTCGGTCTTACGGGGCGGTGGGAAAAGAGGCAGCGACCGAGTCATGACGACCACGTACAAGTAAACACAGAGGAACCGAGGATCGATAGCGGCACGTCTCGAGCGCCACTGGCACTTCTTCCACATCCGTCGGCAGCTTCGGACCCCTTCGGACCCCCAAAAACCAAGAGACAGACTTCTGCAGCCCGTAGGGGCGAGAGGAAATGAAAGGGATCCCATAGCTTCTCGTAATCTTCTCGTCAGTGGCCTCATCCTCCAACCCCGGCGTACAGGCAGGCCACACACAGGGATCTGCGTCCTGTCGACAAGGATGGGAAAGCCGCATATCCACTGCCGCCAACATCCCCGATCAAAATGCTCCGCTGTAGAATGCTAGTCCCCAGTGCGTGCTTCCCCTAGTCCCTCTTGGCGTCCTGCCCCCGTCTTGGGTCTGATTTGCCCCCTTTGACAAAGTCCCTTGGCCTCGCTGGGTACTTGTCTCCTGTGTCGTTCAGGTACCTTACAGCCTTCAGGGGCACCACGACCATTGCCCTCACAACCACCAGGGGGCAAAACCTCCCACCCCCTCGCAGCCGGTCCTCCGAGCTGCTTTGCATTCATCCGACGCAGCCCAGACTTTTCCCACGCGGTATGCGCATGGAATGGAACCAGCACCCTGGACCTGGCTCGCTTTGTGCCCTGAATCCTTCCAATGATACCCCGAACTCCAGCAGTAGAACCACCCGAACCGACCTGCCGAGCGCTGGCTACCTGCTCTTCTCGTCGCCGTGATATCCACAGCAACAGCTCTTGGCACGGCCATAGCGAGCCTCTCTCCACGTGGCTTACTATCCTCCCGGGGGGTCCTGAGGCTCCGCCCGAGAAGCGGGAGGGTGTACAGGTACTGTAACTAGTATAAAGACATAGTCATGATGATCCCCCTCCTCCCGATCGACCTCTCTTTCGGCACGTCGTCCTCACGAGTGCGTCAGTCGAGTCCTCTCTCTCCTCTCTCCTATTGGATATTCGTTGCTGGATATACCACCCACATTCTTTTTCTTCAACATCATCCCCCTCTTAATCTCTCCAGACCACAAACGTAAAGATGCGTCTCATCAAGGCCTTCTCCATCGGAGCCTGCCTCCTCGGCGTCGTCGAGGCCCTCCCCCGCCGCGCGCAGAACCTGGCCAAGAGGCAGGTCACCGAGCTCCGTGACGAGTATGACTTTGTCATCATCGGTGGTGGCACCGCCGGCCTGACCGTCGCCGACCGTCTCTCGGCCGCCTTCCCCAAGAGTGAGTTGTGATCCATAACCATGAGTTGTCGATCCGCGACAGGGAGCTGACATGGATGTTTTTCTTCCCCACCACGCAGGGACCGTCCTGGTCATCGAGTACGGAAAGATCGAGGGCACCGTCGGCTACTACGACCCCCCTGAGGATGGTCGTGGTGCCAGCCGCCTGGTCATCAGCTCTCCCCCGGTCGCCAGTGTCAACAACCGCGCCGCCACCGTCATCCTCGGTATGACCGTCGGCGGAGGCTCCGCCGTCAACGGCCAGTTCCTGGACCGTGGCTCCAAGCTCGACTATGACGAGTGGGCGCGCCTTGGAAGCCCCCAGTTCGACAACAGCTCTGAGAGCTGGGACTGGGAGAACTTTGGCCCCTCGTTCGAGAAGGTGAGTTTTGCTGCTATCTTTCCAAGGCAGCTCTTCTGACATTATATCAGTCCTTCTTCCTCACTGAGCCCGACGCCGAGCACGTCGAGGAGTACGGCTACACCTTTGATTCCTCCTACTACAAGGGCAACTCCATCGAGGCCTCTTTCCCGCCCTTCCAGTGGCCCGTCCAGCGTAAGTGGTCTCCCTCGTCATGATACTAAGAGTAAGCAAGCTGATGACATCTCCAGAGGTCGGATGGAAGGCGTACGAGGAGTTCGGCCTCGAGACCCCCGAGACCTGCGACAACGGTGACAAGCACGGCATCTGCTGGGTGCCCACGGCCCAAAACTCCAAGACGGTCGAGCGCTCCCACGCTGGTGTCGGCCACTACACCAAGATCGCCGACTCCCGCTCCAACCTGGACCTCCTCGTCGAGCACAAGGTTACCCGCCTCATCGTCAGCAAGAACGAGACGGTCCCTGCCATCGAGTTCCGCCCCGTCGCCGGCGGCGAGGTCAAGACCATCCGTCCCAAGCGCGAGGTCGTCCTCTCGGCTGGTGCCATCCACACCCCCCAGATCCTGCAGCGCAGCGGTGTCGCCTCGGCCGAGTACCTCGCCTCCGAGGGCATCGCCGTCGTCGAGGACCTCCCCGGTGTCGGCCAGAACTTCCAGGACCACTGCGGCACCCCCTTCACTTACTCGTACGACGCTCCCCTTCCCAACGAGGCCCTGGTCCTGGACAACGCGACCTACGCCGCCGAGGCCGTCGCCCAGTTCCGCGAGCGCCCTGCCCGCGGCCCCTACACCCTGGCCATGGGTAACAGCGCCGCCTACGTCGCCCTCCAGAACATCACCCCCCAGTGGGAGAACATCGTCGCCAACATCCGCGCCCAAATCGCCGACCGCTCCGCCCTGGAGTACCTCCCGGCCACTGCTACCGAGACCGTCCAGGAGGGATACCTCGCCCAGCTGGAGATCATCGCCCAGGCTCTCGAGCACCCCGAGCACCCCATCCTCGAGACGCCCTTCCACACCGGCCCCTCCATCGGCTTCCTCCTCAAGCCCCTCAGCCGCGGCTCCGTCGTCCTGAACTCCGATGACCACGATGCCACCCCCATCGTCAACTACGCCACCGGCGCCAACCCCATCGATCTCGACATCATGGCAACCTACGCCGACTACTTCCGCCGCATCTACGCCACCGACACCTGGAAGGCCCTCGGCGCCGTCGAGGTCGCTCCCGGCGCCAACGTCACCGCCCATGGCGCCCTGGTCGAGTACGTCAAGAACAACGTCGTCCAGTCGCTCATGCACCCCTGCTGCACCGCCGCCATGCTTCCCCGCGAGAAGGGTGGCGTCGTCGACTCGAGCCTTTCCGTCTACGGCATCTCGGGCCTCCGTGTTGCCGACTGCTCGATCATCCCCACGGTCCCTGCTGCCCACACCACCACCACGGCCTACGCCATTGGCGAGAAGGTGAGTCATTTTGTGATGGGGGTCGGGTAGTTCATGGTTGCTAACAGATTTGCAGGCTGCTGAGATCATCATCCGCAAGTACAAGAGCACCTGCAAGAAGGCATAGAGGGCAGACGTCGTCTGTGCTATGTGTCCTGTTGGGATTAGTCCGAGGTCTAGTTAGCGGCTTTTCATATACCACTTGTTGCTACATCCGCGTGCTCTTCCGATCTTTCTGCGCCCATGATCGGTACGACGAACAGTGATTCACGACCAATAGTGTCTGATGGAAGTCTTGACGGCACCTGTGCTTGTGTGATGCTGAAATGAGTGAACTTTGTCGATGGATGGCCTCCATAGCATAACGGCGTGCTGACTGTCCCTGCCCTATTGCAACGACCAGCAAAGGTATCGAAGAGCGATGTGATATGCAATGTAAAGACGAGATTGGGCGGCAAAGCTTCTGTCGGAACCAGCATCGGTATATCGTCTGACATTCCCGAAGAGAAGATAGCCCGATGCACGAGAAGTCAAGGCTTGATCTGTTGCATTGCGGAGGTGTCGACCATCCTGATGGTGGCTGCCGAACACACCCACAACCGCGAGGTATGGTTGAGTTGTCGCACCGGATCAATCAGTCGAGAGATTGATCACCTCAACAGACAACTACTTACCCCCCGTTGACTAAGACTCCATGTTGTATCCAGTGTCGAGTAGAGACGCAGCGCGTGATCGGGCACAAACTTAGTTCAAGTCAGCCGTAGACCTCGGAACCTTTCTTCCACCTTTGGAGCATTTTTCCAATTTTGGACATGATGTCCATGCTGGTTCAGTTTTGTCGAGTTTTCGCCACGTCAGTCCTGGTCTTCCCCATGTCGGTTGGAAAGAGGTGAGATGCGGAAGCAAGGATATTGCATCAGCGACCATTTTCTCAGCATTCAATCAATCAACGTCTTGTCTAGATGAACAAATCGTCAGTATCGTATCTAGGTAAAAGTCTGATGTAGATGACCTAATGTACATACCTTTTATCACCGGAGCTACGTCCTCGTCGTCAGTGACCTTGGTGTGTTCAGTGCTGGTGGTGACTTGGTGGATGTCAGGGCACATGCGGGTATTGGCACAGAAGGACATGCTATTCTCGCTGGCCCCGCACCCCGCGTGCCGCCTGCAGCTGCAGCCAAGGTGGGTCCGTCCAATGAAGCTCGCGCCGAATGGAAGCAGTCGAGTCGCCTGCCAGTGTCGAACGCCATCCCAGACACACATTATCAACGCCCAACCCGACTGCTGCAGCTTCCCCTCTTTCCTCGACGAACACAGCGACGCCTCAGCTCACCATCTCGACTTCCGAATCACACGAGTTCACTTCATCTTCGAGAATCATCAACATCATGGGCTGGCTCTGGGCGACTCCATCTCCACCCAGGACTCCTGCGCCTGCAGACTCTGCGTCCGCCTCTGCCTCTGCCTCTACCTCTGCGCAACCTCAGGATGCGCCGGCAGCGCAGCCCTCCAACAACAACATGGACCCGGAGATTGAAAAGTTCCTCTCCCTCATCCAAGCCGAGACCGGGTCCGCGCCAGACAACAAACCCTCCAAGCCGACATCACAGTCCCAACCCGCCCCAGCAGCATCACAGCCCGAGACATCCTCAACCTCCTCCTGGTTCTCCATGAAGTCCTCCCCAACCTCCTCCTCCCAAATCGACGCCAGCCGCGCCGCAAACCCAGCCCCAAAGCTCGACCCCGTCGCCGAAGCCCTCCTCCCAACAGACATGTCCTGCCGCCAAGCCTTCGACATGGCCTTCCACTGCCAATCGGTCGGCGGCCAGTGGAATGCCGTCTACCGCGGCGGCGGCATGCGCTCCTGCAGCGAGCAGTGGGACGACTTTTGGTTCTGCATGCGCGTCAAGGGCTACGCGGGCGAGATGAGGGAGGAGGCCATCAGGGAACATTACCGCAACAAGGAGTGGGCAAAGTACGGCAACGGCCGGCCGAGCAGCGAGGATGTGTGGAAGCCGAGGATCTCAAAGGTCGCCCCGGGTACGGCCTTCACGACACCCCTGGAGGCGCCGACGGTCAGCGACGAGGAGTGGCAGCAGGCAGAGATTGAGCGGCGGAGGCAGCTCCGGCAGAAGCTGGGCTACGACCAAGAAGCCACCGCTTGATGTACCGTACACTGGATAATGCTATGAATAATCTCCCATCACAATTCCTTCCCAGTGTTCTTCGATTTACACAAGGCTCAGCCACTATCCATGGAATCACTGTCACTATTGAAGATCACATATCACATCAGGGAAGGCAAGAAAGTTTTTGAAGTTGTGGAATTCGGCTATTCTCATAGAAGCCGTCATGGTGATCTGATTAAAGTACAAACCCGAGCAAGGCCCACCGTGCTTTTCCCGTGTCGTAATCGTGAAGAAACGCAAAGAAAGTCTAATCATGAAACCCCAACTGCCTCCAGTCGTGAGATCCGTCATGGCAACCACTCTAGGAAACAAACTGTCGCGGGGTATCAATTTAGTCGACCTCCTCAACGGTGGGGCCGTCGTCGTGGTTGCCGGGAGGGCCACCAGCGCCGGCACCGGGGAAGCCGCCGGGAGCGCCACCCGGGCCGCCGGGAGCACCGCCCTGGGCGCCGTAGAACTTCATCATGATGGGGTTGGCGACACCCTCAAGCTCCTTCTGGCGGTCCTCGTACTCCTCCTTGGTGCCCTGCTGGTTGTCATCGAGCCAGCTGACGACCTTGTCGATCTCGGCGGTGAGAGTCTCCTTGTCGCTGCCCTCAAGCTTCTCCTCGACCTTGGGGTCGCTGAGAGTGTTGCGGAGCGAGTAGGCGTACGACTCAAGGCCGTTCTTGGCAGCGACGCGAGCGCCCTCAGCCTCATCCTCGGCCTTGTACTTCTCGGCCTCGGCGAGCATGCGCTCGACATCCTCCTTGGAGAGACGGCCCTTGTCGTTCGTGATGACAATCTTGTTGGACTTGCCGGTGCCCTTCTCGATGGCGGACACGTTCATGATGCCGTTGGCGTCCATGTCGAAGGTAACCTCGATCTGGGGGACACCGCGGGGAGCGGGAGGGATACCGGTGAGCTCGAACTTGCCGAGCAGGTTGTTGTCCTTGGTGCGCTGACGCTCACCCTCGTACACCTGAATCAGGACACCAGGCTGGTTGTCGGAGAAGGTGGAGAAGACCTCGGACTTCTTGGTGGGGATGGTGGTGTTGCGGGGGATGAGCTTGGTCATCATGCCACCGGCAGTCTCGATACCGAGAGACAGGGGAGAGACGTCGAGAAGCAGGATCTCGTTGGTGGTCTTAGAGGTGGTGTCACCCGAAAGGATGGCAGCCTGAACGGCGGCACCGTAGGCGACAGCCTCGTCGGGGTTGATCGACTTGTTGGGCTCCTTGCCGTTGAAGTAGTCGGTGATGAGCTTCTGGACGCGAGGAATGCGAGTAGAGCCGCCGACAAGGACGATCTCGTGGACCTGAGACTTGTCGATCTTGGCATCGGTCAGGACACGGTCGACGGGCTGGATGGTCGAGCGGAAGAGGTCCTGGCACAGCTCCTCGAAGCGAGCGCGGGTGATCGAGGTGTAGAAGTCGATACCCTCGAAGAGCGAGTCGATCTCGATCGAGGTCTGGGCGGAAGAGGAGAGGGTGCGCTTGGCACGCTCGCAAGCGGTGCGGAGACGGCGCAGAGCGCGGGCGTTGGAGGACAGGTCCTTCTGTTCGGGTATTAGCAATGATTCCATAGACAAGAGGGAGTGATTTTGAACGTACCTTGTGCTTGCGTTTGAACTCAGCAACGAAGTGGTTGACAAGACGGTTGTCGAAGTCCTCACCACCGAGGTGAGTGTCACCAGCAGTAGACTGTTTGGTGTTGATGTTAGTTCATGTTCCATGATCGACCGGAGAAGTGGATCGACCGCTGAAAGGCGGAAGAGTGGGTCCACGTACCTTGACCTCGAAGATGCCCTCCTCAATGGTGAGGAGAGAGACATCGAAAGTACCACCACCAAGATCGAAGATGAGGACGTTGCGCTCACCCTCGACCTTCTTGTCGAGACCGTAAGCGATGGCAGCGGCGGTGGGCTCGTTGATGATGCGGAGGACGTTCAGGCCGGCGATGAGACCGGCATCCTTG
Source organism: Plectosphaerella cucumerina (assembly GCA_020746995.1). NCBI lineage: Eukaryota > Fungi > Ascomycota > Sordariomycetes > Glomerellales > Plectosphaerellaceae > Plectosphaerella > Plectosphaerella cucumerina. Next base: position 1,783,979 of record JAGPXD010000007.1, read on the forward strand.
GTAGCCTGACGCTGAGAGTCGTTGAAGTAGGCGGGGACGGTAACAACTGGGGCGATGTCAGTGACTGCGGAAGCTGGAGAAAGATGTGACAGAAAACATACCGGCGTTGTTGATGGTCTTGCCAGTGTAGGCCTCGGCGGTCTCGCGCATCTTGGTAAGGACCATGGCGGAGATCTCCTCGGGAGTGAAGACCTTGTTCTCGCCCTTGAACTCGACCTCGATGGCGGGCTTGCCAGCCTTGTCGATGACCTTGAAGGGGAAGTGCTTCATGTCGGCCTGGACCTCGGGATCGGCGAACTTGCGGCCGATCAGGCGCTTGGCGTCGAAGACGGTGTTGTGGGGGTTCATCGCGACCTGGTTCTTCGCGGCGTCTCCGATGAGACGCTCAGAGTCGTTGAAGGCGACATAGCTGGGAGTGACACGGTTGCCCTGGTCGTTGGCAATGATGTCGCACTTATCGTGCATGTAAATGGCACAGCACGAGTAGGTGGCTGCGGGGAAGAATTGTTAGCGTTGAGCTTGGGGGGTGCGGTGTGCGCGGGGTGGGGGGTCAAACGTACTGCCCAGGTCAATACCGACGGCGGGTCCGGTAGCCATGATGTGTGGTTGTGTGGTTGGGTATCTGACGCTCGAAAAGAAGAAGAGTGCGTTGTGAGGTAAGGAAACGGAGGAGGAATTGGTGGGAGAGAGAGAAGAGTTGAAGTGGTGATGGAGAGGAAGAGAGCGCAAGGTTGGGTTTCTGGCGAAGGTACTTAAAACAGTGCCCTGGGAATTGACCTTGTTCGATCAGGTTCCTCGAAGTTCCAACCTACGGCAAGAGGGGCAGTAAAAGTGGGTCCTAAGGAAAATTCCAGCGGGAGAGAGCACGTTCGTGAAGGTGCGGTGCCCCGCCAACGGCCCAAGGCAGCTTCGTTGCCCCTCCATGGAACCCACCCGTGGACCTGCGCGGCCATCAACCAGGCCCTGGGAAGCCTGCAAACGCTTCGAAATTTTTGGCCGACAGGCTGCAAGCAGTTGCATCACGTTGGTCGGCGAGGACTCTCTATTCACTTGGGGAAGTCGCCCAGGCAACCAGTCCTGTCCCCCGCTTGCCCGCCTTCTGCAGCTTCCTGTCGTTTGCATCCATCCCATCGACCCCGGTCAGGACCTTAGTTCCTTCACTGATAGTGAAGCTTACTGCCCAATGTCGTCACCGCCCGGACCTCCCGACCGCTCCCCTTCCCCTCAGCCCAGCCACATCCGCTGAGTGCTCTGTGCCACACCCGCCCGCAGTGACCTCAATTTTCGGGCTGTTCCCCTCTTTTTGCCTCCACATCTGACGTTGACTGGTCTCGTAGAACCCAGAAGCAACCTGGAGATCCTTCGCCTCCCCAGAAGATGCGCGGCATCGCTGCACTGGACTCTGGAGTTTCTGAAAATTCGGCCGGAACTATGGAGCTGGGTCCGGACCCCTGGGGTTGGCCTGTCATCCTTTCTTCCATCGCCAAGAGCCTTCTGGTCGTCCTGAGAACACGCCAGAATCGCCTCTCCCTTGCGGCTCCCAGAGGGCTCCACCATCCGTCCGTCGGGAGCTGGGGTGTTTGTCACGTCGGACACATCAGGACAAAGAATCAGCCGGGCAAACCTTGGCATGTTGGTTTCAAGGAGTGTTCGTCCAAGCCGTCTCCGACAACTCCATCCCTTGAAGCCATCGATCGGAGCTGCAAGCTGTTTGGGGTGAGTTAATTGACATGCCTACCATCGGAACATTCAACTTCAGAACCAAATGTAGCTCCCCAGACCGACCCAGCCACAGGCCAGATGAGAGACCTTCAACCGATCGATCAACACAGGCAATCGATCTGCTGATCCAGCTAGATCTCGAATCAAGTCGACATCTCTGCACCTGACAGTCGATGTGCTCAAATGTCCTCAGTCTTTCTTAGGGAAGGCACCGTGGAAGGTAAAAAGCAATGGGTTATCTTTGGCGTGGGGATCATGGGCAGAAATCCTGATGTACCCACTGCCTTCTTGGTACATAGTTCAGAAGACACAGAAATGAGACTCAAGTGCAGGCCATTTCGCGATCCATTGCATGTAGCTGCTTGATGCACAGCTCAATCGCGGTGGCGGGCACAGTGCTTCTACAGTGCCACCACCGCTGAAGCTGAGGTGTGGAGACCAGACTGACCTCACACTCACTCCCGGTCATCTTACGTCCTTCAACATTGTGGACTTACACACCCTCGAAACTCTCGGACAACACACCTCCCTACTCCTGTGTGTCCTTGAAACCATGGCCTCACGACACTCTGCGGCGCGGCCGAAACGAGACGGCGAGAATTTTGCGCGGACGCACCACCACGACGATGATGGCCCTGACAGCAACAAGAAGGTGAAATTCGACGTCCGGAACCCATCAGCACTTGCGCCCGATGCTCGGGAGGACGACGTCGTGCTTGATGCCGACGTCATTGGAGGCGGCGGCGGCACCAAACGAGGTGCTGTCAATATCGATGGCTACGACAGCGACTCGGACAACGAAACCTTTGCCGCCCGGGCAGACAAGCGCCCTCAAGGCAGCAACGACATCCTGCACCAGCTGGACAACTACGACGCCAAATCCAAAGGTGGCCCAACAAAAGCGGCGGACCCAGACGATGACGACGACGACATGTTTGCCGAGGAGGATGGCCAGCCCGACAAGGGCGAGGGCGGTGCTCTTGCGGAAGGATCCTCGGCAGCACGGCGGAAAGCCAAGGAGGTTCACTTCCTGGAAGACACGGATATCGTCGGCCAGGAACTTGACAGCAAAGGCGGAGGCCAGGTGCGGCTAGACGACGAGGAGAGCAGCGACGAAGATGAAGAAGAGCGAGTACTGGCGGTGCAGGAAGAAGGCATCGACGAAGAGGTCGGACTCGGAGGTCTGAAGCGGAACGCACCAAAGCTCGAGGCCTTCAACATGAAGGACGAGCAGGAAGAGGGACGTTTTGACGCCGACGGCAACTACGTCCGAAAGGCTGCCGATCCGGACTCGGTTCACGACAAGTGGCTCGATGGCCTCAGCAAAAAGGACATGAAAAAAGCCGCCGAGGCACACGAAAAGCGGGAGCTCGAAGCACGACGGCAGCGGATGGAGGACGACAATCTTCTCACGACAGATCTGCTCAAGACGCTCATACTGTGCTTGGAAAAGGGCGAGACTTCTTTGGAGGCCCTGGCACGACTCGGAAAAGGCATACCGAAACCCAAAAAGGTCCCCAAGTGGAAGCTCAAGAAGCAGAACAAGGGCGCCGAGGGCATGGACGTCGACGAGGCAGAGAAAGCCGCCGACCCCGAGCTGACGCGGAAAAAAGAGGCCATCGCTGCCATCACCGACGCGGCCGACAAGCTTCTGGGCAGAGAACACCTCGAGATCTACGACGAAGAACGAGAGCTCCTGATACGAAAGTGGCAGCGGGAGACGGGCGAGGACTGGACAGAGCCGTCGCGGCAGGATGCTGACGACAAGGCCACAACCACTCACTGGGAGTTCCGGTGGACGGACGGACGGGACAATGCCGATAAGCAAGGACCCTATGACGGTGCCACGATGAAGGCATGGCAGGATGCGGGCTACTTTGGGGAGGGTGTTGAGTTTCGGCCGGCCGACACGGACAGCGAGTGGACACGGGTCGCGGATTTTGTCTAGCAAGAGACAACGTCACTGTGATGGTGTCGAACAATCTGCGAGCCCAGTTTTTCCAACCTGCGAAATGATTCTTCCCGTCAAAAGTGAATCATAAAGCACTTCAGCATGAAGCACCACTTCAGTGAAGCTCTCCCTCATCACTTTGATGCCTTCGCGACGCGAGGGTGGCTTACTAAGAGCGTCCAAATCAGGGCAAGCGGGGGATTCACCAGCCACAAGGGCGACCTCAGCTACCACACCTTTGTTTCGTCATACTCCAGTTGCCTTTGGCCTGAAGCTCCGAACGTCCCTCGAACTCGAAGCTTCGTGAGCCGTCCTTCTACAACCCTCCTCAAGTAATTCCGCCTACGCTTCGACTCAACCACTCCTTCCCAGCAGCAGGTTCGACAGCTATTCCCGACCTTCAAACTCTCGGCTACTGAACACCAACACCCACCACCACGATATGGTACGGTCGCACCCCGCCTCACCTCCCAAACGACCTTACTAACCCAGCTCCTCCAGTTCCGCTTCGACCCCAACGAGGCAGACATGTACCAGTTCGCCCGCGGCGGGCGCCGCCCGATCGTCCAGCGATTCGACGAATACTACCGATGCTACCCCATGGCCATGGCCCCCGGCCCTGAACGCCCAACCCTCAACTACGGCTCCAAGATCTTCCTGCCGCCCTCGGCGCTCGACAAGGTCTCCAGGCTCCACGTCCAGTGGCCCCTTATCATGGAGCTCGTCAACGGAGAGAAGGGCAAGCACTCGCACGCGGGAGTGCTCGAGTTCGTCGCCGAGGAAGGAAAGGCCTACCTTCCGCACTGGGTATGTTTCGGTTTCGAAGCTCTGCCGACGTGTTCGCTAACAACCCGAAGATGATGCAGACTCTCGGCCTCGACGTAGGCGACCTGATCCAGGTCAAGACCACGACACTGGAGCTGGCCCGCCAGGTCAAGCTGCAGCCCCAATCCACCAACTTCCTCGACATTAGCGATCCCAAGGCCGTGCTGGAAAAGGCATTCAGGAACTTCGCCACTCTCACCAAGGGTGACGTTTTCAACTTTGAGTACAACGATGAGGTCTACGATGTTGCGGTTCTTGAGGTCAAGCCCGAGACGGAGAAGATGGGTGTCAGTATGATCGAGACAGATGTCGAGGTCGACTTCGCCCCTCCTGTAGGCTACGTCGAGCCAGAGCGCCAGCCCCGCGGCAGCGGCACCAGCACCCCGAGCGTTCGCGGTGGCCTGCCAGCCGGCGGCCTCCTACACAACCAGGGCACCATGGCCCAGTCCATCAACTACAGCGCCATCGCCCCTTCAGCGACCGCGGCGACTGCCTCCAACTTCTACGGCGAGGGCCAACGACTCAAGCCGGCAAAGGGAAGCAAGACGTCCACGCCCCAGGCGGCTACCCCCATCGGCGGCGCCTCTGCGAACCCGCCCCCTTCGCTTCCCCTGCCTCGCCGGACCGCGGGCCCGATGCCCCTCCGCCTCCCGCCCAACAAGCTCTTCTTCGGCTACGAGATCAAGCCCGTCAAGACCAAGGAGGACAAGGAGCGCGAGAAGGAATCCGCCGAGCGGCCACACTTTGCCGGACAGGGCCAAACCCTCCGCGGCGGTGCCGTGAAGCGCAAGGGCGACGGCGACGAAAAGGCCAAGTCCCCTGAGAAGAAGGGCCCGAGCGAGGGACGACGGCTGGATGGCCGTGATGCGAAGTAAGCTTCGGGAGAAGGATGACAAGGAAAGATATCATTGCTTTGGCGTTTTTGAGGCGGCCACGGGGCCATATGGATCATACACCGGCGTTGGGGGGTGCGCTCACGCAGCGATTGTTGCCACATAGGCGGGCAGGTAGTTAGTTAGCTGGACGTCCCGCAAATCACTAGGCTTGCTAGGTATGGAAATGATTCGATTATTTGATTATTCGCGATGCTATCGTCTGGAGGGGGGAGCATATCTCTATCTACCCACGGATACCTCTGAAGTCCCTGAAGTCCCTGAAATCCCTCTTGATAGTCCCGCGATGCCCATATTCGAAGTATTGTCGCTCAAGTTGCCGTCCGCTGTGCTTGTGGTCAAATGCCCAAGCTGAAGTGAAGATGTATTTTTTTGGTTTGGTTTTCTGAGTTTTTGGAATGCCCAGCGGGCTTGAAGATCGGCCTCCTTTGTGATGAAGATATTGCCGCTCTCTGTGCTCGTGGTCGCGCTCAAGGTCTAAGCTGAAGTGGAGATGTGTTTTTGGGGGAAGTTTTGGAACGCCCAGCGGGCTTGAAGATCGACCTCCTTCGTGAGGAAGATCCTGTCGCCCTCTGTGCTCGTGCTCGCGCTCAAGGTCCAAGCTGAGGTCAGTTTTTTTTTTTTTTTTTGATGAGTTTTTAAAATGCTCAGCGGGTTTGAAGATCGACCTCCTCAGTGATGAAGATCCTGTCATCCTCTGTGGTCGTGCTCAAAGGCCCAAGCTGAAATGAAGATGTGTGTTTTTTTTTGTAAGTTTTTTTGGGGGGATGGTCAGCGGGCTTGAAGATCGACCTCGATTGTGATAGAGATATTGGTTTGTAGATGATATAGCTGCGGCAAGGTCGAAGATTGCAGCAAATCAGAGGATCACGAAGGGACTGGGAAGCGGATTAGCATGCTGTCGGTTTTTGGAGACCATGATGGTGACATACCTTCCGGCACTGCTGCCAGGAACCAAATCAGCGACAGGGGCATCAAGACGAGCACTGTCGTTGTCCGGCTGGGCACTGTTGAAAGTCTGTGACTCAGTAGATGACTGGGGCTGAATATCAGATTGAAGCTGGATGTCAGATTGAGTTTGAATATCAGACTGAATGGCCATGAAGGCTTGAGTCTGCATGAATGGCTGAGTATCCATGGGCGCCAGAGGAGCCACTTGAGTTCCCATGGGTGCAACAGTAGCCGGTTGAACGTCCATAGGTGCCATAGGAGCCGGCTGAGGTCCCGTGGGGGCAAGAAGCTGCATGTAGGACTGAGAATCAGTGGCAGTCTGCTGTTCGGATCCAGGCTCAGTCTTGATGGCGCCATCGCAGACGACCGTAGCGTCAGAGGCGAGCTGTTGATCATGAATCTCTTGGCTGGAGCCATAGATGGGACCCATGTCGAACATGGAGTCCATGCCAAGTGGATAGTGGCTGGGCTGAGGCATGTTGTTCATGTCGGGCTGCATGTATCCGTGCTGCTGCATTCCAAAGTTGAAGTTGTTACCACCCATGGGCTGAGCGTAGTGACCCAGCATGTCGAAACCGTGGCCGAAGCCGTAGTTGGACGGCGGCATCTGGTAGTGGAAGTTTGATGGCTGGGGAAGTTGGAGGGGAGGCTCCCTGAGAAGGGTTTGGAAAGGTGGGAGAGAGATCTGGTTGGCGGGGGCCTGGTAGTTCATAGTAGTATCGAATCCCTGAGTACGGCCGAAGGCGTCAGGGGCAGGAGTAATCCGAGTCGAGGGGACAGCCGTCATGCTACCAGTACGGTTGTAGGGGGAGGCGTTAGTGGCCTGGGCACTGTTAACCTGTGTGTTGGGCATAACCGCGCCGGGGAAGAGAGGGATATCGTTAAAGTCGATCGTCATCTGACCGGTGGAGGGAGTGGCGGGTGGGTAAAGGGGAGGCGGCTGTCTCGGAGTTCCAGCTTCCTCCTTCTTGACGACAACCTTCGGGTCCTTCTTCGGCTGCTGCTTGGCGCTCAGGGCGGCCAGCTTCGCTGCTCGAGCAGCTTCCCTCTTGAGTCGAGCGGCTTGTTTCTCGGCTCTGACCTTCTCCATCTCCTCCTTGGAGCGGCGAGGAGCACGGCGCTTCTTGGGGGGCTCCTCGGAGACTTTGTTTCCCTCCTCGAGCCTGAAACGGTTACACTGGCGGAGGAACTCGATGTCGCCGGGGCTGGGTTGGGCGGAGCCAGACTTCTCACTTGCGCCGGTACTGGGGCGAGGCTGCATCAGGAACTTCTTGCTATCCTCGCCAAGATCTTCAGCATCGTCCGCATCAGCCGCTGCAGTTCCAAACAAGCGGTGTTCGAGATTGCGGGTGGCATGTCCGGGATCTCCTTGGGCAGCTGTGCCTTGAGCTGAGTTATCGTCAGCGGGACTGTTGCTACCTGCGCTGTTGGCCAAGTTACGAGCTGCGAGAGCCTCGGCGATCCTCTGGTTCTGCTTGGCTCTGGCAACAGCCTGGATGCGACCACGCTTTCTGGCCGGGGTGTTGTTGGCAGTGTCAGGGTCGACAAAGTCAGTCAGGGTGCCAGGGCCCTTTCGCTCTCTCCATTCTTTCATGATTGTCTTGGACCATCGCTGGCTGTAAAGGTGGCACACGTTAGCTTGGTACTATTCCAAGTGAAGTGCCAGGGGCATTAGCTTGACTTACTCCAGAGCCGACCTTGAGAACTTGTAGCCCCGGTCATCCATAATCAACTTGACCCTTGGCCAGTTGATGGTCGGATAGTTGTTGTTCTCCGATGTGAGACAAGCCATGATCAAATCTCGCTCGGCTTCGGCATCCCATCGGTTCAGGGCACGACCCTGAGGCAAGCGATCAAAGAAGATGCTTTCGATGGCCGTGAGGCCAGGGATCTGGTTCGGACCCGTGGTGGTCTTTGCCTCATTGGCCTCGACCTTGGCCTTGGTCTCCGTGAACTCTCGCTTGGGGGGCATCTCGACAGATGGCAGCGTGTCTCGGTCCAAGTCTTGTCTGAGATGTGTGTTAGCGATGGTTCATTTTGTCCAAGATCAGAAAGTCGAGGCGCTTTATAGGGCAGTCTAGCAGGCAACGGCAGGACCAGAGTTGCTCAGGGGTAATCTGTAGAGAGCAAGTCCGGACTTGCTCAGGGTTAATGCGTAGAAGCAGCAGGGCAGGAGTGCTCAGGGGAAGTCTGAAGACAGCAAGTCCGGTCTTGCTCAGGGGTAGTCTGTATAGAGCAGGGCCGGACTTTCTCAGGGGCACTCTGCAGACAGCAAGCCCGGCCTTTCTCAGGGGCACTCTGCAGACAGCAAGCCCGGCCTTTCTCAGGGGCAATCTGTAGACAGCAAGTCCGGCCTTTTTCAGGGGTAATCTGTTGACAGCAATTCCGGACTTGCTCAAGGGCACTCCAGTCTGCACACAACTGGTCCGGTCTTGCTCAGGGGTAATCTGCACTGGCAGAGAGCAGGTCCGGAGTTGCTCAGGGGTAGTCTGCAGACAGCAGGTCCGGTCTTGCTCAGGAGCCGTCCTTGTCGAACGTCAGGGCTGGACTTGTTCAGGGGTAATCTGCACTGGCAGTGAGTGCGTCCGGGCTTGCTCAAGGGCAGTCTGCACTGGCAGAGAGCGGGCCCAAACTTGCTCATGAGAAGCCTTTGACGGCAACCCGGAGTGGCTCAGGGGTGATCGTGAATGGCAAGTTCGGACTTTCTCAGGGGTTGTCTGTGACGATGGGACCAGGCTGCTTGGGGGCTGTCTGTGACGGTATGTCCACTCTGGCGGGATGTCTGTGCTGACAAGTCCATGGCTGTCCTTGACATGTACGTAGCCGCTCGAGATATACCTGGGAATAGCAGGGCCGGTCTTGCTTGGATGAAAGCATGTGCGTGCGTGATCAAAGCCCTGCATGCTCTTTGGGACGAAATATCGACAGGTTGCAAGAATGTGATGGTGCGACGTGAATCCACAGGGGGTTTGTTGAAGACAAAATGTCCACTGCGCACTGACACGAGAGTCTCGTTCTCACCTGGTATCAACACCTCGTCCTCGATTCAAGTAGGTCGATGCCTAAACAAACCGCCATGTCAGTCATTGTGCACACACTGGTTTCCAAATCCAAGTCAACGCTCAAGACACTCAAGCGTGCGCGCGCCTCGCGTCGTGCTGAAGAGCCGTGCTACCGCCTGAGTGACTTGGTGGGTTGATTAGTGAAAGGAGAAACGTACTCTTGCGTGCTTGATGCGTCGAAGGCGACGATGATGCGTGGAGATAGGGCTGGATGGTCGACGCAAGAAGGATCAAGGTGATCCGAGGGGGCGACGCATCAAGATGTTTGACGCGTGGTGTTGTGAGGAAGAAGAGGAGGAAACTCGACGCAAGACGCGCGAGATCGCCAGCTTTTATAGGTAGGGATAGAGGCGCCTTCCTCGAGAGTTGTCCTTGGAGTCGTTCCTTCCGCGGGATGTAGTTTTCAGTCGAGGCAAGGCCTCAAAGTCTGTAGTTCGCTGATTCACTAGGGCTACTCGGTAGAAAGATTCCCAGGAGGGCTTCAGAATCATCCGGAAAGCGTAGGCTAACACCTCAGGAAGAGCCCATGATTTCCGGATGGAAGGGCGGGTGCTAGATCTGAAGGGCAGGATCGGGGTCTCTTCGAGTGAATGAGAGTGATGAGAGTCATCTCAGAGGTAGTTCGATCTGAACGTTCCTCCCAAAGCCTTAGATAGAATTCGACGTTCAAACTGTTCAAACACAGAGAGAATCGAGGCATCCTAGAGGTTGCTTCGATCTGAACTTTCCTCCTGAAGCCTTCAGATAGAACTCGACGTTCAAACTTTTCAGAAGCGAAGCGCGGTCGAAACACTTGCATGCGAATATTGTCACTGGAACTAGAGAGAGAACTGGAGGGGAGACCTGGAGCTAAGACTGGATGTATGTAGCCCACATGCTTCTACTACAGACAATCAAAGGCGAATATATCATTCAGTCAATTCTAGATAGGAGAATCTGATGGTGTAGAGTTTGGTGAGTGTTTTGTTCTTATTGACGCTCGCAGAGATTGACCTTCGCAGAGATTGACCTTCGCAGAGATTGACCTTCGCAGAGATCGACTTTCACAGAGATCACACATTGACATAAGCCAGTACACCTTTCAACGGAGTTCGGCAGATCAGTCGAGGAGACATTTTCAACCATGGACTCCATGAACTTCAACGAGATATCGAGGTCAGGCGCCATGGGGGTTGCCGAGAACTACGACGCGATATCGGGCATCGGCCAAGATTCATCCTCGTGGTTTAGATATCCACCAGTCGAACCCATTGAGTGTTCATCGAGCAGGCTGCGCTTCAGAGTCAGCAGCAAAGCGGGAGCAGTATTGAAAGTCAGCCATGCCAGGTCATGCCTCAACAGCTCCACACATCACAAGAATTCATGAGAATAAGTATGAGAGGCGACAAGTGCTCAATTTGCTTGAGTCAAGCGAGTCTACCTGATGCATCTGCCTCGTGGGCGAAAGATGCTTGGTGCCTGTCCGCGGAATCTGGGGGAAGGGGGGGAGGTAACATGACCAAGAGAACCCGAATGACCGGAGTTTTCGAGAATGTTGTCAGAGATGAGAGCAATGCGGAATCTTCAGGACATGATGATGGCCAACCAAAAGAGGTACCAGTAGCCAACCCGTGTTGCACAACCCAATGCTTCGTATCCGTGCTGCCGCGTCCAAGACAAGTGCCAGGAAGTGGTCGAAAAGTTTCGGCAGTGGTGTGTCATGGCTCGAAAGGTTGTTCAGCGGGTCGGGAACTTAGATCTCCTCGTTGGGCATCTCGTTGAAGCCGGTATCCTCGTTACCAGGCTCCTGCTTGGTGGCCTCCTCAGCAGCCCTGTAGACACGTCGTTAGCATCAATACGACTGGCAGATGGGTAGAAGGGTCAACTTACTCGGCCTCCTTGACCTTCTTGGCGCGGGGCGCACGAGCGACACGGCGCTTCTTGGGAGTGGCGGTATCAGCGTCGACATCGTCGGCATCAGAGCCAGCCTTGACAGCCTTCTTGGCCGGAGCCTTGCGCTTGGCAGGGGTACGCTTGGGAGCCGGGGTAGCAGCGGCGCTGTCCGATCCATCGCCGGTGGCAATGAGTCCCTCCTTCTTTTGAAGCTTCTGGATGTGCTGCCTGTGATGTGAAAGTGGTTAGCATAAGATCATCTCGAAAAAAACAACCATGTTGGACTGAGTGTACTGGACGGCGCCAGCGTTGTAGCTGTAACCCTTGGCTTCAGTGCGTTCAATGATCATCTCCCACTGCTCCTTGCTCGGCTTGAGAACAGGGAGGAGACAGATGAGGAGATCAGAATGAGCCTTGTCATCCCAGATGGTGGCCTTGCCAGCCTTCTCGCCTCGAGGCATCTTGATGACAAGTGGATGGAAGAGGAGTTGAGTGTGGAGGATGATGATGAAAGGTGGATGGGAGAAGAGTCGAGAGTGGAAGACGATGAGGATGAGATTGAGGAAAAGGTTGCGAAGGTACAGAGAAGAGATGGGAGAGGATGAGATAGATATAGGATGGGAAGGGAGAGGAAATGCGGAGCCAGGCCAACACGAGGCGGGTGCCAAATCGACTCGGGAAAGAGGCGGAAGCCCGGCGACTCATCCGCGTCCCAATTAAAAACGGAAGGAAGACAAACGGGAAGGCAGTAGAAGCTCTTGCTTTACGCAAGGTGAGGTGTTCAATGTGGTGAGGAAATAGGGGAGAAAGACGCACCGTGCGATACAGGCAGGGGTCAATATTCGCACGGTGTTGAAAAGGGGTAGGGGTAGGTGTCGTGACGTGAAGGAACATACTTTAGGGCAGATTCGGAGAAGGTGTGACCGTTCGCATGGAGCTCTGAGATCACAGCAGCATACTGGATGCCAGTAATGGAGCCGACCTTGACGAAGGCCAGCAGGATCTCCTCATGGAGCTCAGGAGACCAGTTGGTCTTGCCCATGATGATGATTTGGGAGTGTTGCTGATGTGATGGGAATGGATGAGTGATGGAGGAAGAGTTTGTTGATTGCCGTTGGTGTTAAGATGGAGGTTGTGATGAGGAGATGGTTTGGGGGATGGGATCGAGGTCAAGGAGAGGAAGATAAAATACCCTTGAAGGGTCATGGATCCGCTGCCAAAGGCACCGAAGGTAATTGCCTGTTCGCGCCTGAGGGCATTCCCAAAGGCAGCTGAATCAACGAAACCACGACAAAAGAATCCACATCAAAGATGCCAGATGCTCAAGGCGAGAGTCCGGAAGGAGATGCGAAACAGGCAGTGGCAGGAACAGGACGCCTCGAGAACGAATAACGAAACAACGGCCGTCCAGCAGAAGTCCCAAGCTGGGATCAAACAATACAACGTACCTGAGTCCGTTCCAGGTCACATCCTTGTCGATGGCCTGGAGATCGGCCACGATTTTGGCCTTCGCCTGGGGGGTGAAGTGACCCTTGGCGAGGTCCCAAGTGGCCGCCGAGAGGGCGGTGAAGAGCTCCATGTTGTTCCAGTCGACAGTCATGGTTGCGGAAGTATTGCTGATGCAGAAGTTGAAGGTAAGTGAGTTGCGTTGTTGGTGAGAGTTTTGCAGAGCGTTGCTCGAGAAGAGGGGTGATGGGTTTGCGTAGTTGGTAGAGTTGCGGGTGGGAAGATGAGTGCGCTTGTTTTGCTGTGGGCGAGGGAAATCAAGAGTAGCGAGCAGACGCGGCTGACCCCACGACCTCATTGCTGCCCCTCGGCGCGCGTCACGCGCCCAAGGCATCAACACTCTGTGCCTGCCGAATTTCCAAGGCACAGGCTCCTTCCAGGTGCCTGCCCCTCCGCACAGTAAGAACCTTACCAAGTGGACATTAGAAGGAGGGCGTGCATGCCAAAAACGGCGTTTGTATTCCTATTCCCAAAAAGACTCCCTAGCATGTGTACTCATTTCGATTACACGCCTCATTCCACACGTATTGCTCCCATAAACCGCGTCCCTAATAATGATCCCCCCACAGACTCCTTCCCAGTTGCACCCAATTGCCCTTCGATTGTGTGATTGCCCATGCCATGAAATCCGTCACCTGCAACTCCGTCACGTCCAACCAGCTGCTGGCAGCACACTACCACACCAGGCCTTGCCTCGTCTTGTCATTCACATGGTGGCGTCCTAGGGATCACCATACGCATCGAAGGGGTGTGAGTCTCCGTCGAGGCTACCAGGATGGCCAGGATCTGGGTGAGGGTACTCTGATGCGTAGGGATCGACCGGGTCGACGTTCGAACCGCCGTTGTGAGCCGCCAGGGCCAGAACAGCTTCGTCTTCATGCAGTGGCTGCGAAGGCTCCTCCTCAGGCTCGTCCATTCGCTGGCGTTTGGTCGGAGGTCCTTGATCATCGTCCTCATGGCTGTGAATGTGGCCATGGTCATGACCATGATCATGGTCAAGTGGCCCCCCAAGAGACTCCTGGTCAAGGTGAGGCTGTTGAGGAGGCAATCCCTGGGAGGTCGGGTCCAGATCCACCAGTCCCTCAGTCTTCGGAGTCGCCGAGGCGGCGTGCGGCGTAGGAAGACCGGCGTTGGATTCGAGCGGTGCAATGGGCACTGCCTCTTGATCTTGGAGGGGAATGCCATCGGTGTGAGCGGGGAGACCGTGATGGGTCGGGAGGCCGGTCTGGTGATGCATGGGAGGGCCTGGGTGAGGCATCGAGTTACCAGGGAGAGGCTGGGGGGTGCCCTGCAAAGGCATCTGGCTTCCCTGCTGGAGAGGCGGCAGAGTGTACTGGTCGCCCAAGACGGGCGCCTGTGCCTCCGTCGCCGTCAGGTCATCTTGGCTGCCTTCTCCGCCGACGGACTTCCTAGGCCTGCCTCTGCCAGGACCGGGTCGACGGGTGATAGGATTCAACGTGGGATCGACCTTCCTCGAAGCATCAGGGGTCGTGCCGTTCACATCGGCCCGGTGTGCTGCCCGGCGAAGGCCCTGAAAGTGTTGCCTGCATGATCATCAGCTTATGCCTGGGTCGTCAGGGTGGAAAGACGAAGTAAGCAGGGCACGTCGTCGTCCCGGGCCCGCTCATGGACCATGGACCAGTCTCACTTGAGATATCTCCTGTCTGTCCTGGGACCCTGCTGGAGCCCCACATGGAGATGGATCTCTTATTGACACTATCAAAGACGCGGGGGGCTTCGACGACGAGCGCGACGACGACGACCAGCAAATGAACGCCACGAAGGACTGGGACGGGGAAAAGGGCTTATGCGACGAGCAAGGTCTAAGTGAACCGGGCGCTCTACGTACCGACATCCCTCATTGGTGAAGCCGTAGCCCAGGGAGCGCATGTGGTTTCCGATTGTCGTCCATTCCGAGCCGCTGATGACGCCAATGTTCTTGACAGACAGAATGGTGAAGAAGAGGTCCTTGTCGGCCCGGTCGTTCCAATTCTTGTTCATCGTAATGGTAATAACAGGGGGATAGGTCGTCAGAGATGGGAACAGGTATACCGGCTAACAGGATGGGATACGGTGGGATGGTGGTGAGGTGCTAGCGGTCTTAACAGACAGCAGACAACAGTGGGAAAATTGATCGCGGGCAGACGTTGGGGAGGCGCGAGGGTTAAAGCTCGGATACCGAGCTGCCTGCCCAACAGCGGGGGCGTTTGTGCGACCGGGAGACGGGGGCTGGGACGCGGTCCGTGCGGGTGCACTTCAGGATGACTTAGGTAAGCATAGTATCATCACCATGTGTGAGCTCGGAATGTTCAAGACGACGGAAATCCAGAGCTTCCAAATGATAATGATACAGAATCTATGACAACCCCCCCGGCGGAACCGTGCCGATTTTGAAAAGTCATCCCCTAACGCCGTAGCTAGTCCTTCATATCTTGCCGCATCTCTAGGACATGTCCATCGCCTCGCCGTGGCCGTTGGTCACGGTGAAGTCCACGGCGCCGGTGTTTCCGATCAGTCTCTTTTCCGAGTCGGCGACGAACTTGACGCTGCGCGAGGGGTCGTAGAAGAGCTGGAAGCTCCGCTGGACGTCGGACACCTCAACCGTCTTGGCTCGCCTCTTGGCTGAGACAAGCTGCGATGTTGTGATGAGGTTGCTGGCGTAGCGCAGACCCGCCTCCTGGCCAATCTTGGTCAGCAGGGCCAGGGCGTCGGGCGAGACATCGACCTCTTCTTCCTGCGCCCGGATGGTCAGGATCTGCTTGAGCTCGTCAGGCGAGTATGTGTTGGTGTGGATGATGACGACGCGGTCAAGGAAGTCGAGCGGCAGACCGTGAGGGCTGCGGTAGTCGGTGCCCCGAATGCGCGAGTTGCCCCTGTTGCTCGCCATGATGACGATAGGCGCCAGGTCGTCCTCAAGGGCGCGGTTGACGTAAGAGAAGGACTCAATGTCCAGCATGTGCACCTCGTCGATGAAGAGCACGCCTGGCACTATCTCGGCCTTGCCCTCCTCCTTCCACTCGCCGACCTTTGTGTTGATCTGGTCGCGAATCTCGCTCCGGATCTCGCCCGTGTCGCCGGAGAAGAGAGCCAGGAAGCCCTGCGTCCTCGAGTTGATGACATCGATCTCGTGAAGGGAGACGGTGTGCACCACCTCCTTGCGCTTCTGCAGCTCGCCGTCGGGGCACTGCAGGAACTTGGTGTCGACGCCCATGGCATCATAGTCGCGCGACCGCGCGTACG